>CM052098.1:8635201-8646426 GCA_028453745.1 Agapostemon virescens
TTTCACTTTAAAAAATTAGCGTCATTGTAAAATTTCCCCCACTACTACAGTATCCCTCTCCAACGCTCTAGGGTACTGTGCATAAACCGTACAATGTTTCATTTAAAAAAAGTAGCGTCATCATAAAATTTTTCACCAAAACATATTTCTACCACAACGAAATCCTCTTTCGTGCCACGCAATATTTGTAACACCGTCTTTGTTACATATACGGCCACTTTTTAAACGCTACACTGTAGATTAGTGTAGATAGAGCTTCGAAACACTTACAATAAAACCGCCCTCGGTGTAGCATAAATCCGTTACTTGTACGTAGGTAGCGAAAACTATCAGCAAAACGGTATAAGTTAACGTAATATCTCTACGACGTTGTTTGACAGGGTCAGAAGAAATCGAGAAACCGTTGACCTTCATAAAAAATGAAGTCAACGCGATCGAAAAATCATCGGTCTGCGTCTCGATCATTTTGTGTTTCGAATGACCGGTTGACAGTTTCAGACATTGATCTTGCCACGCCACCCTCAGCCTTCATGATTCCGATACGCTTCCTTCGATTGTAATTTTCTGCACTACTTTGACCAACCGATCAGCTATTCTCTTCGAATGTGTGCTCATCATTAATTCTTATTGCTACTTTCTCGTAGTTATTTGACGGGAAGTGAAAAAAAAATCGAAGCACCTCTACAAATGCATCCCATTTACCGTTCTTCAATAGTTAAACAATCGACGTTATTCATGAGTGATGACGTGGTACCTAGGACAAGTCAAGACGATCTGACACGCGGATCAAGAATGTCCAACGCAAAGTACAAAAGAAAAACAGAATTGTTGCAACGTGAAGTTTACTCGATCAGTTCACACAATGTTTTTGATAAAACTCAATTATCGTTTAAGAGTGACATCGATTTTTGGTATTTTCATTAGATTTTCGAACGAAGGAAGGCACACGTTGATAATAATGAACAGAATGATCTATCAAGCGGTCATCGCAATATTCGAGCTGTTAAGCGAAGGAACGTTTCGAGAAAGTGCATCGGTGTTGTGAAAAGAATGTATGGACGCATAAAGAATTATGTCAAATACAATTTTCTTGTCTGTAATTACACGCTTCGTTTGATCCATACGATCTATTACTATCTATGGTTATGGGGGAAAGAAATTTGGTGTAACTGCATATTGCTCCAAAAGTAATTAACGCTTTTAAATGTTTTATCTGTTCAGTCGTTTTAACTTTGAGTGTTTAATTTGAACCGAAAAGTGGCCATGTACGTTTCTACTAGCAACAAATTTATGTGTTTTAAAAGTATTAATATTCTGCATGGACAACAAAATGGTAAGTAAAAATGTAGTATTTAGTTTACGCTATTGTGATATTAAATAATCTACATTCATGATTCTTTGGCATGAGGTATCGCATGCAGTGAGTCTTTCTTAACAATTTATGTAGAACGTTTTTATGCATTCAAAGAGAATTCATTTGTGCTTTGCAACATAAAGTTCAACGTTATGCTACTCAGCTGCGGCTTCTTTTTCTCTCAACAGTGTGAAAGTTGAAAATGCAGATACTTATGAAAAGCAACGTAAGCAGCAATTACCAAGTTCAGTTGGTAACGTGTTAATCGTGAATAAACAATAAAGAAGTAAGGAAAAAATACAAGAGGAATGTTTGTCCCACACATTGCATAACGGGATGCCTTACAAACGAAAAATGCACACACATACACAGACTCTTTTGCGCACACTCGCTGTCTTACCGGTCATATATCGTTTGCATGTATTGCACTCCTTTCATTGTAGATGGTAGATCTCGGTTACGTTTTGCATGTGACAATGGAACACCTGTTGTCCGAACACCTTGAATAACCAGCGGTACTCAGTAATTTTGGGTATCAGCATTAGTCCACTCTTATTTCCGATGAAATGAAATATTTGCTACCTCTATAATTTGCACAGATGACGATGCAATGGTATGGTATTAGTGACGTTGATATGGTATTAGTTGATGTTGATACACCTTCGTTCAGAAACATTGTACCACTGAACTGTAACGCACTTATGACAAAAATGAGTACATGAAATGCAAGATAGTAAAAATACAAGAATATTGTTATGTTACTTTGGACGTACTAAGATGTTTCAAAGTAATCATTTTTCTGTTCACTGTAACGCAATTAATAGGATGATTTATGTTGTGCACTAACGATTTATACATTACACGCATAGCGAATTAATAAATGGTCTCCTAGCATACGATTCGAGTGAGATTATTAAGAATCTACCCGTTGTTAATAAATATGGCTACTCTAAATTAGGCTACTAGGCTTTCACGTCTTCCACTGATCACTGATCACTTGACCGCTTGACCATTGAATCACTCACCACTTGACCATTGGATCACTGACCACTGACCTCCGATCACTGACCACTAGCTACTTTACTACTGACCACGTGACCGTTTCACGAAATAGCCATTATCTCGCATGTAGTGGATAATGTATAGAATGTAAGACTTGCTTACTTTAAGAACAAATGTATTCCAAGATTTTCAATAAAGAATTTATAAATAAGTATCAGCATGATAATTATATATTAATTTTTTAAAGAATTTTTAACAACTTCTTTTAATTCTCTTGAAACTTTCTAAAAGAATTCGTTGAAGCTAAAAAAAGTATTGCACAGTAATAATAACAAAATTTATGACACTGTCCATGGGGAAATTATGAAAGAGCCGTCCAACATTAATTGAACAGACGGAAAAGTATCGTTCGTCGATACTCGTTAACGTCTTCCAAACGCAATCGTGAAAACGGGATTGTACAGAAACATTTTTATAATTTCAATAATTGTTTCATTGAAAGTAAAGAATGCACAAACTTTTCTTAATCGGAAGTTCTAGTGTCGTGTCGGTTTTCCATCAACACCGTAGCATTAAGTATTTTCTTCACCAAAAGCTTGCGACAACAACGTGAAGTACGAAGCTGCGGTACTCCACACCTGCAAAAAGTAAAATGCATATACTTTGAATGCATATACAGTGCGTTTTAAACGTGCGGTACCAGAGGAAACAAGTTATGAAGCATCTGTTGCACAGACGTCTAATAACACGATCATGGTCAACTTTAAACGTCAACTCGAAACATTTTGCAAGAAAATTTTGCATATAGTCTATAAAACTATTAAATTGCTACGCAGTCTATCAATTTCTTTTATGACAGCATTGGACGAGTTACCTTTGTGTATGTTTGTAAGGTTACAGGGAAGAATCCTCGAGCTGTAATGCAGCAAGGGACTTGAGCCCTTATGATGATCAGTGTGAGGTCTTTTCGTAGCATCATTCCATACTCATTGAACGAAAGGTTATACCACGGGCAATTAAAAACTCCCGTGGCTACATTTAGACTTTCCTGCATTACACCATCACAACTGTAGGTGAACATCAGAAGATGGACGAAAGATGTAAGCAGGAAAAATAGGAAAATGGATCGTCTTATAGAATCTGTCTAGACAACAAATTGCAAATGTAAGTAAATGCCCTAAGAAATATATTTCAAACCAAATACTTTAGTTTCATTAAATTATTTACATTTACAAATATTCTGTACGTTTCATACGATTATAAAATAAATGAATGAGTGAAAAACAAACACATAAACGGAGTAATATATTCTTGTAATTACATGGGATAAAATATGATGTATTTGTACTAACCATGAGTGCTTGGTATCCATTCAGGCAAATCACTACACTAAACATGAGTATATCTCCCAACACTATAAAATTAAATATCTCTTCCAGCTTCGTAGCATATGCAATAAGTACTTGATGCTGGTGAATGCAATTTCTGAACGTAGCGTAAACATTCTTCGTGTTATACAGCATGCTTTTGTCCGTATTGTCGTGAAGATTTATTTCATCATTTTTATACTGGAGGTTTGTTAGTCTGTACTGTAGTATACGAAACTGTGAGGCCACGTGGAGGTTCATAATGCACAGAAAATTGTCGAAACAGAAATAAGCCACAGCGATTTGATAGAGTGACAAAACCTAATCATTAAAATAAAAGCATGTTCTTTACTATCTTGTATAATATGGAAAGGTAATAAATTAACCCATTGCACACCAAGTAATTTCAATTTCAAAATCGAGATACTTTTTAACCTAGAATAATTTCATGGCAGATTGTTGTTTTCCTCTCGTGCACGATTCAAAATTTATTACTGTTACTCGTACGTGAAACGCTTCAATTTTTACCGATTTCTTTAATACAATTATAGTGATGTAAAAGTTGTTTCAGATTATAATATAACAATTTTTAATGTCGCCTGACAGAAGCCACTGGAGTGCTAAGGGTTGGTAGTACAAGTAATAGTAACAGAAAGAATAAATTTATGAAATTTTATAAATAGTGAAAATAATTATTTTGTTGATAAAGAATTAATACAGTGATCTCCAGATAGTTCTAAACTGTTTATTAATTCTCAGCATCGAACTTTTTAAATCAACCGCAAGGGGTATTAAAATAATAATACCTCACACGCGAACGTAATCTCGTAATATGGTGTGACAGTTAGTGGCAGGTCCAGCCATATACGAAACGGAAGCACTCTTTCCGAATCGTTTTTTCCAGCATTCTCTACAATCAAAAGTGTAACAAATTAATTTTCATCGGTGACACATATTCTTCTTTCTAGTTGAACAAATTATATTCCTTAAATTATTCTTGCATTTTAACTTAAAAGAACCGGTCAGTGGAATTTGTATAATACTTAATGTTTTATGAAATAACACGATGATCCACGTACGGCAAGCGACCAGCGAAATGAGAACAGATCGAGGAAGAGAATACATGTGAAATAAAAATAACCCTTATCAATTTCGGTTTTATCGAATCGACTCACCTATTAATGGGCTCACAGCATAACAAAGTGCCGTCAAATGTGCAAAGAGAGTACACAGTCCAACGCAAATGGCACAGATAATTCTGCATCGGAACACAATAGTTTTCTCATAATCATCATACTCCGAGTTCAGAAAATGACGCTGCAGATGGTCCACTAAGCTAAAGAAATCCTTTCTGTGCGGAAGCAATACGAATATTTTGAACAGGCTGCTGACCACCGTAAGAAGGTTGACAAGCACAAACAGATAAACCTGTTGGTAATCAATAAAATATACAGGGTAAATTTGAAATAAAAATTTTTTCGGATGATTTCAATCATTATTTTCCTTTACCAATTCACGCATCTCGAGAATCTTTCATATCACATCTCTTTAAAAGTTACTAATTTGAAATTGACTAATTGAAATTTACTAAATCGTAATATGATCATAATCGTAACGCATTATTGAATACTAATCAAGAACACGGTATTCCATTTGAAAAAAATTTCCCCTTAAAATTTGCCACCGAAATATATCTCCACCATAGTATGTGGAATAATTCGGTGTGCACACAACCTACACACTTTGTGCCACACAATTTTTATAGAATAGTCTTTAAAATATTTTTAACTCCTTGCCCTACAACAACGAGTCAAACTTCTGAACTACATTTCGAACAGAATCGTTTAAACATGGGCTCCTTAATTTTCTTTAAACTGCAATAACATTCTATTTAATCTCTGATCGCATACAATCGGTGGAGAATAGCCACGCACGCGGTAACTACAAATTTCACTTTTCTTTTTGTCGTTTCGCGAAGGACAAAGAAAATCTAATCACCGTTATCAGAAAATAAATCGTTGGCTAAGATTAGTTTCTATAGATTTTCAAAACACTTACGATAATATCACCTGTGTTATAATAGAACTCCGCTAGTTGTATGTAGATAGCGAAAACTATCAGCAAAACGGTATAAGTTAGCGTAAGATCTCTGCGACGTTGTTCGACAGGGTCGGCGGAAAACCAAAAACCGTTGACCTTCATAAAAAATGTTGTCACCGCGATTGAGAAATCATCAGTCTGCGTCTCCATCATTTTGAGTAATGAATAACGGGATGATGGATTCTAACATTGATCTTGGCCACGGCATCCTCATCATTTAATATTGCAATACCTTTTTCATCGATTGTAATTTTCTTTACCGCTTCGACTTACTGATCTTCTGCGTTCTTCGCGTGTCTGCCCATTATTTATTCTTATTGCTACCTTACGTGGTTCGACGGCGAACAAAAAGGAAAAAAGTATTACCTCCACCGATGTATCCTAATTGTCGATCCTCAATAATAGAACAGTCGTCATGATTCATAAGTGATGACATAATACGTAGTGGAAATCCGGACCAGCTGACATGCGAGACGCGAAACACAAACGCAAAATACAAAATTGAAAAGATGTCTGGCGATCTTGCAATGTCTTTTCGAACTCTTCCAACATATTGTTTATTTAACAAGTTTGCGGTATTTCTTTCGACAAAACTGAACTATCGCGTCCGAGGAATATTGATTCTAATTTCATTGGGTTTTACTAGGAATCGGTTCAGTTAACCCCTTGCCCTACAACAACGAGTCAGACTCGTAATCAAGATTTCGAACTAAATCTTCTAAACATATATTTCCTTAATTTTCTTTAAACGGAAATAACATTTTATTTAATTGTTGATTGTATATGGTCACTGGAGAATAGCTAGGCACGCAGTAATTACAAATTTGTCTTTTCTTTTTGTTGTTCTGCGGAGGACAAAGAAAGTCTAGTCATTGTTATTGTAAAATATGTCGTAGGCCAAGGGGTTAATGATAGTCAGAAGTCTTTAGAAGTCAGTAGGAGTATAAGATAGACTAGTCACAATCAGTAACAATAAGGATCGCGAATAAATCAGAATCGTAACAGAATAGAGAAAGTATTGTCAGTATAGTAAAAGTATAGTATAACGGATTCCTATCAGTGAACTATACACGTCATCTAGGCTTGCTGAAAATATTTATACAAAAAATAAAAAAATTTTATAAAAGGAGCCTTGTAAAATTCTCCATTCAGACAAGAACCCATATATTTTTGGGAAAATGTTCCATCGTGTTTTTCAGATGTTCTTTATAACCCTTCAACTGCCTAACGAACAACCTCAAAAATTCCACAAAGTCAAAGTAATTTATTTAATGCAGCAACAATTGAAAACTTAAAATGTCTGGCACACAGTTATCTTTCGACTTTCTTGTAGTCTCCAGTTATAAACTAAATTAGGTGCAACGAATATATTAGCGTACAAATATATTTTTAAACATGGACAAATAATTCACCCTATATGGGTGACATGACAGTCAAAGTGTTGACTCATTTGAATCACAATTGTGCGTGACGCTCGTGCACGATTAATCTGCCGAAAGAAGGAAAATAGGTATCAGAATTCGCGCATAAGGAATAGAATTTATTGGTTAAAGAAAAATCGATAGGTTTCGTAAGTTATGCATGATACTCGAGCACTGTGAAATGCTCTATGCATCTTGATTGTGACTAACAGTAGCATGGGGCAAAAAGGTATTCATTTTAAAACCTGTGCGTGTACGAAAAAACGTCACTGTACACGCAACTGCACAGGGACGGGCCACCAGCTGTGACATTCGCAGACTATCGTTTGCAGCACTGTGGCAGATCAACAACTGTCAGCGAACAGTTAATACGTCAGCAGCGTGGAAAACTGTGCGTCAACTGTGTAGACAAAAAATATAACAGCGTTTAACATCGAAGAAATAGCTGTGCGGTACTGCTACTGGATAAAAACGGATAGAGTGAAGAACAATGGCGGGTTACAGCGAAAATTTTTTATATGTTCTCAACCCTTTGCACTCGAAGCTTTATTTACTCGGAAACCAAGGCGTTTCTTCAGACCTAGGCCATTTTCATTTTATACGATTTACTTAATTTTATGCATATGGGGTTCCGTAATATTCCCCGTTATTACAATAATTCAATTTTTAGAAATTTCTTAGATACAAGCACAGTGATGTAGAAATTGTTTTAAATAATTATGTGGCAACCTTCCACAAGGGTTAATAATAGATCTATGTATTGTAGTATTGAAAGTGACTATATGAAAATACTTCGTAAAAATAAGAAAAGTGCGTTTATTCAGAATTTTATCGAGTTTTAGTGAAATATTTGTCTAAAGAAAAATAATTAATAACAACTCCACGATTGCAGCTTTACAATCTCTATAATTGTAAGTTGAACGAATTCGACAGTACTATCTGTTAATGTATTTATAATCCGTGCGGCTTTTGTTTTACGTGTAATTTTTACTTTTGTTGGGAATAAATATTTGATATTTTTGAGCTTTATATTATTTTTTAGAAATTTTTGAATTGATCATTTGTGATATAGTCTTATCAATGGAGGAGCATTAATAATTGGTATACTATTCGTATCATCATGCAAAATCGACATTCTCAAAATCAATTTCAAATAACAGATAGTTAAATAAATATAAAGTGTTTATAGTCATTATTTGAATGAGGTGAAAGTAGTGTGACAATATTTTCAAATTCTTACATTTAAACAGTTTCGTATTTCTCAGGTTTGTTAAAAATGCATGACGTTTGTACGTTAATAAATATTGTAAGAATTGTTCTAAGGTGGAGACCGGGTTCGAGCAATAAATATTATATTACGGATTGCAAAATCGACGTTTTCGTTAGAACGAGATAATTCATATCATATGTGTGATTAATATTTTTTATGTAAATTATAGAGAAACCTTGAATCATCGACGGTACTCAATAATTTCGGATATCAACATTGGTCTCCACTTATTATCAACGAAACGAAATAATTGTTAGCTGAAGAATTTGCAGGAATAACGTTGCAACTATATGGTATGAATGGCAGACGACCGATTACGAGATCAAGTATGTATGTCGCTTTCATTAACAAAATCAAATGCTATATATTATAATACCTTGATACACCTACGCTAAAAAAAGAATAGGTAAAATCTAAAACAGAAAAAGGAAAAATATTTTTATATTATTTGCAATGTATCAATATATTTGAAAATAGTAATTTCCTAGCCTTCGAGACTCTTAGGCCATTGGATTGATACAAACAATTTTTATTTTCTATGAATATCCGCAATTTTCTAACTATTCGTACGATAAACAATTGAAATAAATATGTTGGCCACAAAACTCGAAATTGTTTCTTTGATGTCAAATTTTTATTCTGTCAATCATTTATGTTGATCATTAGAACTGATGGATAACTTCGGTTAGAAACTCTTTCATACTGTTGCAACTAAAAAAAAGTAATTTCTCCTTTATTCATTTCACGAACTCAATGGAAAATATCAAAACATATGACAAAATATTACACACTGCATGATATTAATAAACAATTTTGTTCACAGATAAATGACTGATGAACTGATGAAAAGTTAATGTTTTGTGACATTATGAAGGTCATGTCAAGGTCATCTGTATTTCTCTCTTTAGAAAGCGTGTTATACTTCCGATTGCAAGTTTTGGGCATAAAACCTAATTCTGCATGTTACACGCAACATTGGTGATCGAAATCAACGTTCTAAAACAATACGTATGTAGACATGCTTACAAACATAATCCATAAAAGACATTGTTGTAAATATATCAGCAGTCACTCGTGATAGGACGATTCTTTAACACAGATACGATACTTAATGTTATATACTTAATGTAGATACTTAATACCTGTAATACTTAACTATTGTTTAATTACGTTTAATAGCTTTTAAAAGTAGACTTACAAACTTTAAAGTTGGTTATTGTCATGAATACCAGTAGTAGCAACAATAGTAATAGTTTTTATTGAAATCTGTATTTCACACTATATAAATATTTATATATTATATTTTACACAATTTGTGTAAGGCTCTGTGTCATTCGAACAACTTTCCGAAAATAGATCATCTCTCAAGTGGAATATTAATATTGTCTTAGGAGCGTAAAATAGGATGCGGCTGTACTTAGAACCTGCAAAGGACGAAGATAATAGACAATTATATATCGTGTACCAACGATAATGCCAATGCAATGATATTTTCACTTGAAATCTTATATACGTGTGAATTTAGTAAAGGGTCCACACCTTTGTATACGTTTCCAATGATACTACAAAGAAACCACCTGCTGTTAGAGAGCAAGGGACCATAGATCTCAGCATGATAACCTGCAAATCGGTTCTTAACATTTTTCCATTGGTACTCATCGGTAAATTTGGCCACGTAGCTCCGTAAGCAGAATCAGCGATTTCCATGCTCTCTCTCAGCACGCAATCGCAGCTGTAAGTGAACATCAGCAGTTGAGACAAGGTACCGATTAGGTGAAACGTAAAAGATACGCGTCGGTAAATCGAACTGCCATCCTACGATACATAGAGAATTAAAAATCGATAAATATTTCAGAAGAAAGAGTGCAGAACACAACGATTATAAAAAGACGAACAAACAATAAAAAGTATATACATTTATTGAAAGAAACGTAGCAAAGGACTAAAATTATTTGGAATTAAATCAAACAAAGAAACGATTAAAAAACTTATATCATAACACTGAAGATCTGATTCACTTCGTGAACTAAAATGAGGAATATACGTGTCCATTTTACTTATGTCAATACTATATCAGATTACTAAATATATGAAAGACTAACATGGAATTAGAAAGTACATCTTCCAAAATGAAATCATGCAGAATACTGTAGGATGTTTTTTGGATGGAATATTTTTACAGGATGCTAGAGATCGACAATTTTTCTAATACACTTCAATGATTCTTCGATTTTGTAAAAGATTTACGTAGATATACTAACTAAAAGCATCAAGTAGCCATCGAGACATATCGAAAAGCTAAAAAGTAGTACTTGTCCGAGTACAGCATACGTAAACACTTCTTCTATTGTCTCACTGAATTTGATCAGTTTCTTATGTTGGTCAATACAGTCCTTAAATACAGCATAACAATTGTCAGCATAATAGACTGGTAATTCAGTTTTTGTTCCACTATGAATTTCTGTTTTATTTACTTTATGTGAATTCAATAGTCTATGCTGTAGTATACGGAACTGGGTGGCTAAGTGAAAATTCGCAATGCAAATGAAATTATCCACGGCAATGTAGCCAATGCCACAGGCGACGACAACAAAAATCTGTCAACACAAGAAAATATAGTAATCTCAATTTCGGTGATACATAATTCGATTTGTATATCATTTTACGTACAAAGTAAGATATCGCACAATTTCGCGATCGAAAATTCTCAA
>CM052098.1:8656426-8704494 GCA_028453745.1 Agapostemon virescens
ACAATTTAATTTAAAAACTGAATATTTGTTTTGATATGTGTTTATTTGCAGTATATTTGTTCTGCTAACAGTTACTGATAAAAATTATATATATCGTACTTTCAATTGTTCAAAACTATTAGAATGACAGTAGCCCATGTCGAAGTAAATGTGATCCAATTGTCTTACCAACCAATGGCTCCACAGTATAACTGACAGCCGTTCCTTGAGCAAAGACATTGAAGAAAATAATGAACATCGTGCATATTTGTATGCACTGTTTCATTAACATTTTTTCATATGTATCGTAATTTGTATGCCAGAATTTCTTCTCCATATACGCAACCAACTCAAAGAATACTGGCTTACTCACGTGCAATGCAAGTACCTTGCATAAGATTAATATTCCTGTTACCATGTTGCATAGCACGAAAACGGTATCCTGGAATCGCAAAGTTTCATAACACTGGACGAAGAGAACAACAAACTCCTTGTTTAAAACAGTTTCATAGGTTCAGAACGCTATAAAAATATTTCTAAAATCTTCTAATATTTTCACAAATTTTTTGACATTATAAGATATTTTGGATTTGAAATAAATGTTAAAAACAATTCAGAATGATGAGAAAAGTATTTATAAATTTTTAGCATTCACCTATAAAGTCGAGGAACGCAGATAAGAAATTAATCATTACTAGACTGGGGATTTTAATGAGAATTAAGAATTGTTTGCATTCGCTGCAAGGTATAAGAAATACATTTACATTTATTTCTTTTCTTGCACATTTTGAGAAGTCGATAATAATGCAATAATATTTTTTAATTTTTGGAATGCTTTAACTGTTTTTAATTTTAGCAGCTCAATTTCTAACATATATGTATGAATTCCGCAGTCTGATCATTGCACTTACTGCGATCGAATTACCATACGCATAGTACATTTCTCTGAATTCGCAGGAAAGTCCGATAACTATAGATGCTATCGTGAAACGGAACGCGTTCCTCCTTTTTCGTTCCTCTTCAGGGTTGGCATGAGGCCAAATTCCAACCAGTCTCAAGTAAAAGGAAGTCACTAAACGGGAATAATCGGTAATCCTCTTCGCGTTCATGAATTTTCGGATGATCGACTGTGAACGTCGCGCAAAATCTTTCTGGACGGTCAAGAGACTTGTCACACTCTGCGACTTTGATCTAGTTTTACCCTATACTCAAAGCTCGCGTGCCTTCAATGAGTTCCAAGCTACGTATTAGCGTCCACTTATTTTCCCATGCGCAAAGAATACTGTAGAAAATGAATGGCAATCGATGCTCTTTAGTTGTATAACGTATGTAATGTTCAATCGATGCAGTGTGCATCATTCAAACTGAGCGTTTAGCGGTTGATTGATTACAGAACGAAGCTTGCGGTTTCTTTCGTTTGTAAGCTGGGTTCAATGTACTTGGTGTCCTTGACAATCTCTAATCAAGACTGTTAGTTGCTACTGGATGGTTCGTTAACATGGTAGACCTGTTAGCTAGGCTTTTTACTGTAACAGTGAACACTTTTGAATCTGATGTGTTTTGTTCGAGACGTTCGCTAAAGTTGTTAAGACGTGAACATTGATTGGAACAAGATGTAAGGAAACGATGAATTTGTACAAGTGGCAATTTCGGACATCGCCTAATGTATTCGCGGTTACATTATAATCTTGTGGATGGAGCAGTCAGCAGGAGCACATCGAAGCATTTCCATTGCTTCTCGAGGTAGCAGTCGAGATTTAATGGATGACCTGCAACTGTATCTTTCGATATTACCTTATTGGCCGAGCGGACACAGCAGCCAACACCGGACAGGACTTATTCGAACCGGATCACGAATGCCGCAAATTTATTGAGCAGCCTTCGTCATCAATTGGTGAGCATAACCAGTCTCTTTCCTTCATATTTGCTTTAATTTTCTTGCTACTGCGAATTCAACCGTTTGTGTCCCAAACAGCGCGATCGCGCTGTTGGGATTTTATGTCGAGAAAACTCAGCACCAGCATCGTCTAATTTATTCATGAGTTGAGATTATTTAAATTAAGATTTGTGGTTACAGTTTCTCCGTGAGAACGTACTCTTCAAGATTTCCGGCTCCTGGCTCAATGTCGATAGACGTGTCAAAGAAATATTCAACTATGACAGAAGCAGTTGGACCTCACGTGAGGAAAGTGGACGAATATTTTATAGCGTAAGCAACACTCTCAATGTTTGTGTGAAATTTAGATTGAACAAGGTGGTTTCATTATCTTGAAGTTAAAAACGTTTCTGTGCGATGGTAGCAGTTCTAAAGACATTGGATTGAGACTATATTCAATGCAAGTCCACTTATTCGTATGAATAATCAAGTTTCCAAAATACGATGAATTATACAAATGATTATAATCCAAAGCGTATCATATTTGGTGTCATTTCAATCAGAAAACCGTCAAGAGTATGTTAACAGAGGTATAATAAAAATGTCATTAATAACAAAGACTTTTTTGTTTTTCATATTGTTGGATTGTTCAAGTTACGCGCCATTCTAGAAAATTCGTGAACCTTCTTTCGTTCTGATTCTCTTTTGTTTTTCTCTCTCCAACGACCGTTCCACGTGTTGGGTGTACGACGAGCGCGTGTTTTTCTTTAATAGACTAATATGTAATAACCTCGTGTCTTTCTTTTAAATAAACTAACATAATCTAACACATATTGAACCACTAAACTACTTCTAATTGCCATTTTATTTACACTAAAGGTATTAAAACTTTATTTAAATAAAACCAATAATTGGAAGTATGTTTTCAATCTCAGTGCACGCTATTGAAATTATTGTTTCTCATTATAGCGATTAATATGTGATTTTATCAGAAATTATATTTCACTTTATATTAATACTGTACACGCATGGAAATCGTACGACACTGTGATTCGTACTATAAAATTTCAAATAACGATCAGAGAATAAATTATTTCATCGGTGAAGTATCAATATTCTCTCAGCAGCGTGAAGTACGATGCAGCCGTACTTATAACCTGTAACAAACATGAATAATCAATTCTCCGTCGAGTATTAAACATACTGCCATTACAATTGTAGCTTTTCTATGATGGTAAAGGTTTCTCTAAAATACAATTTATTTCAAAGTTATTTTATCATTCACAAGAATATACGCAAAGCATGTTAACACTAGAACTATCAAATCAGTCAAAATCACTGGCCCCTACTTAATATTTCTTTCGCAATTATTGAAGTTATAAAAATGTTTTCATCAGTAATTTTCCGATGTGCTTCTTTAACACGTTGAATGCCACGTTACATCGTTTAAGAACGGTTATCAATAAATTGACAGCACTGAACAATAACGCAGTACTGCCAAAATTAACCAGATTATAGTACGAGGTGAAAACTAGTTTTTAGTAACTAACAATTTTGTTCAATAACGCTGATCATTTCTGGAAATGAAACAAATGAAACTTGTTCGAAGCATGCAAAATTCCCGTGGCATTCAACGTGTTAACCTCTTAGGCACTGTGCGCCACTATAGTGGCTTTTGCGCACGTCATCTCCTTGTACGACGCATCACTATAGTGGCTTTCGCGAATGCCATCTCTCTGAACGTACCATATTCAATTGTATTATTTATTTTATGAACTATTTATATATATACTCTGTTTGGAGTGGCTGCGTGTGAAGTGTGTGTCTGAGTGAGCGCTTGGAGATGCACATACTAGAGTCAATTTTTATTTATCTATTTATTTATATGTTTATTATTTATCTACTTATTTACTCTCCTTATCTTTGTTATTTTTATACTATTTATTTGTTCCTTTTTTATTATCTGTTTTTCTTTTTATTGTGTAATTTATGCCAACACTTTAGCCGCGCCGGCTAAATTTATAATTTTACACGAAATTAATTAATTTTATTAATTTATTATATTTTATATTTTATAACTCCTGGATGCCCTAAGGCACCAGATGTAGGCCTTCACGAACTGTGAAAATGATGTATCACCTCCGGGTGGCCTAGGTCCCCGGAGGAATATTGCTTGTAAATAAAAGCCTACTTAATTATTGAAGTAAATTGTTAAAGTCAACATACGTGTGTCATATCTTTAAGAAAAATTATAATTTTATGATCAAACACTTCATTCCAATGTACTCGTGTAGAGAACAGCATTATCCGTCACACATTGCAGCGCCGTATCATTTACACGTAATGAACCACATGTTGCAATGAAAATTTAATGAAGTTTGAATAGTCTTGTTATTATCACAAAGCAATCTATATCGTTGGATTCATTGTTCGGTAGTTCCAGTGTTAATCGAATATATCTTTATACGAAAGATCAAAATAATATTTATTACCTTAGTGTAGGTTTGCAATGACACCATGAAAAATCCACCAGCTGACATGCAACAAGGTTCTCTTGACCTCATTATGACCAGCAGCATATCGCTTCTCAGCATCTTCGCAGAGTTGTTCATCGGTAAAAGTGGCCATTTAGCAGCGTAAACAGACTCGGCAACTTCCGTGCTCTCTTGCATTACACAATCGCAGCAGTAAGTGAACATTAACAGTTGAAAGAAGCAACCAACCAAATGAATCGTGAAAATCGCGCGCCTGTAGGGTGACGTTCCCTCCTACGACACATAAAGAATTAAAAACATCTGATGTCTATGCGACGTTTGAAGGTACATTCTACAGAGTATCAGCATAGCATTCTACCCATGATGATGCTAGTTGCCATGCTTGCGAAACGTTGGGAAAATTCTTCCTAAGGGACACGGAATACACCGAAAAGGTTACGGAAAGCAACAACTCAAATCTGTGATGTTCTACGATACTACTATTCCATTATACTTGAATGTTATTTCAATCTTGTTTTGGGTTAGTACTAAACCTTCTCAGATCTTCTATTTGACAATAATTAATTTACAAAATCGCCTTAATAAAAATCAATTTAATAGATTTCTTCATTCAATCATATATTCTGGTAAAACTCGCACAAAGTTCAACTAAATTAATTCTTGCCATTTTCATAAGTATATGTTCATCTCAATTGTAAAATTATTATAATATTTAAACAAATGTCTAGTAGAAAGGTGTACGTTACAAATGATTCAAAATGTGTTCTGTGGAATATGATCACGAATGTAGTGCACAAATCATTTTTGAACAGTTGCAAAAGAAGTGGAAGAAAAGTGGTTACGATAAAACTATGTCACACTAGTTGATACTTTGATTGACGCCATTGAGCAAGAAATTGCTTTTAGATGTGTCCAAAAATTTTAATAACACGTTAAACGCTACGTCAATCCGTAGGGACTGACTGTATCAAGTTTACACAACAATATATTACATATAATTCATATAACATTAAAAAATATTCACGTATTCGCGTGAGCAAGCCTTTTGCTTATGCACAGTTGCAACTTTTCATTCAAAGTTTAATAAAAAGTGTGGGGTCAGGACCACCCAGACCAAATAGACATTTTAAATTATTAAAAATCGGGAGGACTCAGTGGGTCAGTGAAGACCCAGAAAGTCCCGGGTTCAAAAGGGACATGAAAATCTAAATAAAGTTGCTCCGCGTTTAACGTGTTAAAGTTAAATAAATTCTGGCACGAAAGCTAGGCAAAATAGCTCCGCGTTTAACGTGTTAAATGTAACACACCTGTTCTACTGGACACCCACTAATTTATTTACGTTTACTAACCAGAAGCATTAAGTAACCATCGAGACAGATCATTATGCTGAAGAGTAGTACTTGACCGAGTACAACGAACGTGAACACTTCTGTCACATTCTTGCAGAACTCGATGAGCGACTGATGCTGCTGTATGCATTTTTTAAATACAGCATAACAATTCTCTATGTGATAGAGTGACAATTCTTTCGATATTCCGCTATGTTTTTCCATATCGTTGTCTCTGAGTATGTTTGCGAATCTGTACTGTAATATGCGAAACTGAGTAGCTGTGTGCAGATTTGTGACGCACATGAAATTGTCCACGCAAAGATAGCCGATGCCGTACGCGAACAAACATGAAACCTGTCAACACACAACATTGTAAACAATTGAATTCCCACCACTGCATTCTGCATTTCGACAGTGTCCCAAAAATTTTCGAGTTTCTTGAAAAAGGCGATTCCTTATTTTAACCCTTTCGCTACGAGCGTCGCCTATAGACGACATCCACGTAATGACCTGTGTGTACGAGCGTCGCCTATAGGCGGCAGAAAAATCTTCATACAAAAGAGGACCGACCACGCGCTATGTGTGTATTTTACCCCGTATAGTGGGAGTGTCATGGTGGACAGAACGCTCGTATCGAAAGGGTTAAAAGGAAGATTCATTTTTTCAATAAACATCGTCAAAACAGCTCAAGTTGCAGCGAGGCGTAAACGCGGCTGCTGACAATCATTCTCGAGCACCGTGCACGTTTTTGGCGCGGCGGTTCGTTCAGGGAGAGTGCCGCGGCGGAAAAGTCGCTCGTAGCGAAAGGGTTAAGCAACTTTTTCCTTTACAAATTTGTGATTCAATGCTTCGCCTTCGAGTTATTAACGAAAAACACGAACCAATCGCAGCGTGGCAACGTGTGACGTATTTCGGCACGGCCAATGGCAACGCAACGCTCAGCGGGACATGTTGTCGAGGCGATACCAGTTCGAAATAAGCGTCCTCTGATTGGTCTACGCTTCTTGTTAATTGAAAACGGAGCCGCGTACGACATTTTCGCAAAAGAAAAAGTTTCTTAGGATAACCACGAGAATCTCTCCTTGATAGGAGCTCGAATATTTTTGGGACACCCTGTATGGAACAATTATTAACCCCTTGCCTTATAATACCGTGTCAGACTCGTGACGTAGACTCTGAATAAAGTCTAATAGTTATGTATGTGTTGGAATGTTCAAATTACGCGCCATTCTAGAAAATTCGTGGACCTTCTTTCGTTCTGATTCTCTTTTGTTTTTCTTTAATAAACTAATATGTAATTACCTCGTGTCTTTCTTTTAATAAACTAACATAATCTAACAGTATGTTATTAATTCCCTTTCCTTCAATATAATATTCTATTTGGTCGTTGCTAATGCACATTCATTGGAGAATATATAGGCATACTATGGTTGTAAATTTCCTTTTTGTTTTAGTAAATTTTGAATCACAAATTCTAATCACTGCAGCCGCGAATTCATGATAGGGCAAGGGGTTAATCTTCTAGCGGGTGATTAATAATAAATAAACTTGAAACTAAAATATAGAAAATTTTAGTACATCGATTTCAGTCTAATAAATCATTAGCAAAAAAGAGGCTTTTGGGTTGAATTCTGTGTTTCGTAATCAAAGCTGATAGTTTTTTGCATGACCATCAGCAGTATAATAATGAGCAATAATGATTCGAATGGAATAGTGAATGTAGCTACAAAAATATTACAAAAATGTTCAAAAAATATAATTAGAAGCAGTACCTGAAACACAAATGTTACTTCATAAACGTAGGGCCTCAGAGGATAATCCCAATATAAGTTGAACGGTAGTCTTCGAGAAGTGATATTGAAAGTAAAATATTCTAAAAAATGCGGGGAACGTCTAACTATTGTTTACCGTTAAATATATTTGAGTTAATAGTCTCACCAACAGTCGGCTCTATCACGTAGCTCAAAGTCGTGCTTTGAGCGAAGCAGTTGAAAATGCAAAGAAACAATAAGCATGTGCTTTTACATCGGTCCATTAAAATCTTCTCATTGGGATCGTAATCCGTGTGCCAAAAATTTGCCTCCTCATATGCGATTAACTCGCGAAAGCGCTTTCTTTGTATATACAATAGACACATCTTGCATAGGACTAGCGACACTGTCACGAGGTTGCACATTATGTAAATGGTATCCTAGAATCAAACAAATACACGAAATAGAAACACCGATTAAAATTAGTGACACATCTACATTGAACCAAGAAGTTTTTGGGGTTTTAAAAAAATGCACTTATATCGCGAACTCCATAATGCTTTTATTTCGGTGGTAAGTTGCAAATGTTCTGACTACATATGTAAAATTTTATAACGATGTATTAATGTTAACAACAGTTGTAGAATATTTCTTGGAGACATCGACGATGGGAAAGCCACAAAACCATTCGAATGATATTTCTACGTGAACATTGCATCGGTAATGTAAACATTCGCATGATCTATAGATAAAGCGTACTCTCTGCGATGAGTACTATGACTATTTTATAATTTATAAGTTATAAGTAGGATATTAACAATGTGCCAAGAAAACAGACGGAAATCAAGGAAAGTCATATAAAATGTATTGTTAACATTAAATGTATCGTCTTCAAATTTTACATGCATAATCAGGATGCTTACAATTTGCCACTGCAACAGAAATGCACAGAAGCATTGTGGATTTCTTAATGGAAATACATTTTCGAAAGCCTCGAGCATTTAATTTGAAATCGTTCGAATACTCTTGTGGTTCACTGTATATGCATAGGACATTTTTAAGAAATATTTATAATATAGTATATATTTATAGCAATAAGATATCTTCATAATGTTGTTCTCTTTATTTGTTCCTCTTCATTGAAAAATAGATTATCTTGATACATCGAGAATTCACTGTTAGCAACAAAACGAGATCTTAACTTTAATTTTCAATTTTGCAACACAAAAATGTCTTTCACACTGTTCCGTCACTATTGGTAATGGTTAAAAATTGTAATTATTTAGATACTTTGTATTTTGCACTATTACTATTACAATATACACTATTACCAATATAAAAATACCTATACCCCAATTTGAAACTGATTCTGTTTAGAGTAAAATAATTTTGTTTACAGTGACAGTACGCTACACCAAAATGTTTCGCAGCTGTCAAGAATCGCTGCCAACTCATCCACACACATACACACACACTCACTGCGAACGAGACGCTGTAAGTATGATACAGATCACGCACTTCAACCACCAGTCCGACAAACATCAATGCCATCGCCAAAGCGAACGATCTTTTCCTTTTGCATTCCTCGGCAGGGTTCGTCGCCGACCAGATGCCGGTCAGCTTCAGATAAAAGGAAGTCAAGAACAATGAGAAGTCTTTGGTGTCCTCAGCGCGCATGTTGAATTTCAGTGATCCAGGAAACGTGAGCCAAGGGTGGTTTCTGCGTGCCCTGTGACTTTGATCTACTTCTGCCCTGTATTCAGGCCGAGCGTGTCGTCGCAAAAACCCGAGTGTATACGTTCCATTTTTTATTTTTCCCGTACAGAAATCTAACTGTCGAGTGTCAGATAATTGGCATCTCTAGGGTGCGAATTGAATTGTTCGATCGATGCATTCTGCATGATTCAAAGGGGATGATTATTTAGCTGATAGAACGAAGGTGACTGTCCGTCGAACCCCTCTATACTGACTCTGGCTATAAGAAGGGTTCAGTGTACCGTGAGAGGTTTGACAATGTGACAATAACTCTGTGATTTTTTATGAAAATTCAAATCTTGAACACGTTCTGTTTCTTATTGTTCAACTTCGATAAAATGTTTAAAATACGACATTTCTGATTTATGGAATAACGTAATGATTTGGTAGAAGGAACGTGTAGAATTTATTGTTAGATATTAGACAATATAATCTATGAAATTAATTTCACTGTGTTTAATATTAGAAGTATCGAGCAATAATAATTGATATATTTTATTGAATGAATTTCCAACATTCGTTTACGAGGACTTCCATTTATACTTATTGTAATAAGTGTATAAATGTATCGATGTCGTGAATCCCCGTAGAAGTGCTTCCTTAGTTTTCATTATTGTAAAGCTAGCATTTCGAAACGGATTAGATTTATCTCTTCGGTAGTATTAGTGGTAAGTAGACTGGGAGGTTGCATACGTTATGCGGCTGTGACAGTAGGAGTCTTGTTTTTAATCATGTGAAAAATAATTCCAGGTATGTGGATTTTGAGCGAGGAGAGGGATTTTCGTTGTTGAAGAATTTAAAGACATTTTGTGAGTTCAAAGTAGTACCGAAATGATTAATATTAATATTATGCTTCGCGATAATCTTGAAGAATTTCACATTATTCATTTTCGTATTGATCGTGTTAATAGTAACGGGGGTTTATTATGTACATTTGGCACATGGAGTAATTTTACCCATGAAACATTTAGTACAATGCTCATACGAAGACTGCATGTTAATTTCCTTCTGCGATCGTTCATACTTTATCGATAGTCTGTTGCCTTAGTAAGGTGAAGTATGACATTGCAGTACTGAGAACCTGAAACAAGAAGCAAGGAGCATATTTTTCATAATTATTAACACACTTTTTCCTAGCAACTGTTGTGGCAAAAATCTTCACGATGTCTTTCATGCAGTTATGATGAAAATCAGATGATCATTCGTGAAGTTAAAATTATTTAAAGATTTCAAGAATAGTGTTGTATTTTGCTAAACACATTAAAATGATTATTATTAAAATTCTTCCTGTTTTCAGATTTTCTAACACGATAAGTGACAATGGTACTTTGCAGTTTCTGGTAATAATAATTGCCACTATTCGTCGAACAAATTATTGTACTCAAGATTTTTCTAATGTAAGGTAAGCTGTAAATAATATTATATATCTCGACCAGTTTAGTATTATCTGTTTGTAGCTCTACATTTTTTTAAATCATAATTTCATCAAGACTGTTACCTAATTTTTATTTGGACACATCTAAATGGAAAAGATTTGAATATCAGAGTTCAATGTTTCACAGCCAGTGTTACGAAAATTATGGCAATAGTTAATGTAATATAGTAAAATAAACGAATACCTTACCCCAGTGCACGTTTCTAAAGACACGGGAAAAAATCCGTTAGCTGTCAGACGGCAAGATCGACTCGATCGTAAAATCATCAAGCAGATATCCTTACGCAATATTCTACCAACCCTGTCCATTGGCATAATCGACCACGGTCCAAACAGTATTGCTTTGCTAACTTCGGAGCTTTGTCGTATTATGCCGTCGCAACTGTGTGTAAACATTAACAGTTGACACAGCGTGGCAAACAAATTCATGATCAGACTAACGTTGCGAGAAGGAGGTGTATCTGTCTGAGTAAATGTTCAACTAGTAAATAAACAGCAAGCATTTCATCGCTATTTCACTACTTCAGTATCACTGTATACTATTTTTCACGCATCCTATCCTTTGCACTCGAATGGTGACTCTGAGGCACCACTAAAAAATAATCGCAGCACTGCTTAAAACAATTTTTACATCGCTATGGTTGTGTCGAAGAAGATTACACATATGCATAAGATTAAAAATATCGTGTAGAATGAAAATATTATAGGTAATGAAAAATGCCTTGGGTTTAGAGTTAAAACAGCTTCGAGTGCAAAGGGTTAACACTAGAACTACCAACCCAGTTAAAATCACTGGTCCCTACTTATTTCTTTCGCAAATGAATGAATGGAGTTTGAATAGATGCAGTCTTGTTATTATCAAACAGCAATGTATATCGTTGGATTTATTGTTTGGTATAAATTACTTTATAACTCCTGTTTTCATGAATTCATTAATTAACATTCAGGCGACTTTCCAAAATTATTAGCGAATCGTGGAATTCGATCTGCGTACGAAAAGCAGGATGAATCGTCATTGTGGTGTGTGTGAAATTTTAAAGTCAGAGAAATTTATGAAAATTGTGAGTCGCAAATTAATTTAAATCTGTTAATATTTTCACTGTTTCAGATTTCTCCTGTTTTTTTGTCGCAAGCGTATAAAATCTCTGCTCATCTGAAATCTCAAAAAAATGTTTCGAAATACAACGGTATGCTTACCAAAAACAGCTGGTAACCTACGAGGCATATTATCAAGCTCTGAAACAACACCTGTCCGAGTATGATCAGGGTAAATACATTCTCAACGTGCTGACAGTATTCGTTAAGCTCTTGGTGATGTCGAACACAATTTGCCAGCTTCGCGTGATACACTTTCGCACATTTGGACAGGCTTTCCCCGCCGTAAGCCTGTGCCTCTACGACGCCGTTTAGTTTATTCAACCTGTGTTGCAATATGCGAAACTGGGTAGCGACATGCAAGTTTGCCAGGCACATGAAATTGTCAAAGCAGATATAACCGATACCAACGTGATACACACACAAAATCTGCACAAAGATAATAACCACGTTACTGTCGCGTTAAACGTCACTGCTTTCGGTTCGAAACGTTGTACAGTCAAGTCGTTTTATGTGCTCGGAATAACTACAGAATAACTGCGAAGTATACCTCTCGATATATCACGAATTTCGACTGCAATTTATACACGATAAGAACAACATTTTGTACCCGAAGTAGAGGCATTTAACGCGACTTTACTGTACTTTCGTTACTTTTATGTTAGGCTAGGAAAACTAACAATACCTGAATTATGAACAATGCCTCGAAGTATGGCGACTTGCCTGTGGGAAAATTGACCCACATGTTGAACGGTAATATCCTGTCTGTGTCGTTTTTACCAATGTTTGCTGAAACATAAATATCGCTCCGCTGTCGATACAAAGTGCAACTTTGAAAGGTATTTAGAGGAATGCTATTTAGAATTTTATCATTTCAGTGGATATCACTAAAGAAATTAATTAATAGGTATGTAACATTTTAATGAAACAGTTGTCTGTAATAGAATTATTAAAATTGTTGTAATCGGTTACTTTCTGTTTCTTAATTTTTGTTACGTTCTGTTAAAAATTTAGTAAATCTTTTAATCGAACTACTCTCGATTCATGTTTTTACAGACTGTATAGACGCAGTGTAGAATTAATTAGGTATTGTAAACGGAATAGAATTTTCGTTGTCAATCGTTGATTACACAATGACTTACCTATCAGAGGTGTCACCATGTATCCAGCACAAGTACCTTGAGTACAGAAGCTAAGCATAATAATGAAAACTCCAGACACCCTCTTGCAATTTTTCAAAATTAATAGTTCCTCGTCGCTGTAGTCCGAATGCCAAAAATTGTCTTGTGTGTATCGAACTAATTCATAGAATTCTGTTTTGTTCATGTATAAAACAGCAATTTTGAAGAATACTATCATGAGGTACGAAATATTACACATAATAAAAACGCAATCCTAGGTATACAAAATAACCACAATTAATAACGCAATTTTCAATCGATTTGCATTAACTTTATTTTAAAGCTACACGAGACTTACTTTTGCTTTCATACCGTACATTATTTCGCGATTAAATTGGGCAACGTTAGATTAACTCTTTGCACTCCGAGCAATTTTAATTCCAAAATCAAGACACACTTTGGCCAAGAATAATTTTATTGTACCTGCTTCACTTCCTTTCATGTTAATAAAATTTACAACTATGACTCGTGCGTGCATCAACTTGTACCGATTTTTAAATGCAAACACAGTGATGTAAAAGTTGCTTTGGACAATAGTGTGGCAAATTTTAGTGTCGCTTCAGTGGAGCTACAGGAGTGCGAAGGGTTAATAAACAATCTTAGATGAAATGTAAATTTGTGACATTTGAGATTGTGAATATTTATTTATTTTCCGTTTTCCGTAATTAATTATATAAAAATTGGAGGAAGATCTCTCTCGCTGAATAAAAAATTTATTGTACAAATTCTAAATTAACCCTTAGCACTCGAGTGGCGATTCTGAGGCGTCACGAAAAATCGGCACACTATTATTTTAAACAATTTTAACATCGCTATCTTTACGTCTAAGAGATAGATAACAATTGAATTGTTGTAAGGACGAGTAACGGTAAAAAAATCCATATACGTAAGATGAAATAAGTAACATTAGAACTACCGAATAATAAATCCAACGATATTCATTTCTTTGCAATAATAACAAGAATGCATCTATTAAAACTTCATACAATACCTATTGTAACGATACGATGATGAAACACTTATTCTGATGAAAATATTTTTATAACTTCAATAATTGCGAAAGAAAAATTAGTCAAAATGGTAGTTCTAGTGTTAATATAGAATGAAAATAACGTAGATCAGAAGAAATATTTTGGTTTTCTAGTTAAAACAGCTTCGATTGCAAAGAGTTAATACTGTTATCATAATTGAATAATATTCTGAAAATTCTTGTATTTCATAAATTTGCCGTTGCCATAAATATGTTGCGACCCTCAATCTAGTAATGTACTAGGTCTACTGAAAAGTTCTGTCCGTTTTTAGAATAAAACAAAATACAAATTTTTATTACAGTCAATAAACTTTATTAAATAATGTAATTACCATTATTATTAATGATTTCTTGCCAGCGTGAGGGCAATTTGTATATCCCATTTTTGAAAAATGTTTTATCTTGCTTGTTCGATATGTTCTTTAATTTTTTGCCTCTCAAAAAATTTTGTAAGGACAAAAACAAGTGATAGTCGGAGAGTGCTAAGTCCGGGGAATATGGTGGATGCGACAGAATTTCCCAGCCTAGATCTGCAATTTTTTGACGAGTCCCCAAAGCAGCATGTGGCCTGGCATTATCATGATGCAGTATGATGTTCTTTGCTTTTTTTTAGTTAATTTATTAAAATTGATTAATTAATTAAAAAAACTTTATTTTAGTTAATTTGCTACGTCAGTATGTATACATTAAGTGATAAAATAATTGCACCAAATAAACATGTGCTTACGTGTCGAGACTTGTGATAGAAACGGACAGAACTTTCCGGTAGACCTAATATTAACTATAATGTTTCACAAAACTCGAATTCTTCAAGATGCACACTCACGCCAATATTCCCCCAGGAAAAATAGATATCTCTGAACGCGATGCACGTGGCAATGATGATCGCGTTCAGCGTATAGAGCAATGCAGCATTTCTTCGTCGTTGTTCGGCCTGATCAACCGCCAGCCATAAGCCGACAGTTTTCATCAACAAGCATGTCCACTCGATCGAAATGTCTCTGCTCCGTTCCAGTCGCATGTCAAACTTTGAATACTAGCAAAATATTCATCCCCGCTTCTTACCGGCACTCTTGGATTGATTTAACGATTGCCACCTTCCGCTTGGTAGCGATCAACGTTATTTGTACCTGTCAACTCGAGACCACTTATCGATTCTCTTTAACGGCCCACACGAATTTTACTCTTGTTGCAACTCCTTGACACACGCGAAACGAAGGCTTTACGAAGCACAAGTTGAAAGTGCATTATTCATGTTTCAAGTGCTGCAATTGAATCGCCCTCAATCATTATTGCTAGGAACACGTGCCGAGACTGTTGCCGAAGAGTCAAAGGAAGCGTGATCGCGAATCATTTTATTGTTCGTATTTTGTTCATACAGAAGTTGTATGGCTCTCTTATGTATTAGGCATCAATTATTGTTAAGCATATTGGTCATTTCAATATTCTGGAATATGTACTATGACGGAACGCGTAAGTAGGAAAGCGCAACATTTTGCATCTTCTATTATATGTATTATCTCGGTTGATCCGGAAATTTCGTGCCGATTTTCGGTAAGTGGCGTGAAGACAGGTCTGAATATATTAGAATTACTGAAAATAAATGACATACGTACATATTCTAACAGAAACTACTTCAGCTATATGTGGAAAAAATTTTGCTTACGGTACGTTCATTTTTGTCAGTATTATGCATTGCGTTTCAATCTTTTGTCAAAATCGGCATGAACTTTCCGGACAACCTAATATATTGGATAGTCGGAAAAGTATCGAGGGAATTTTTTCACTAGATGGTGTTTGGTGTCCTATATCGGACAACACTAATCAGATTGCGTTATACTGACGCGCATTTGAGAAGTGACATTTCAGTCTTCAATTTTTATGAAGACAGTTTTGTATTTCGTCAATCGTGTCAAAAGTAATATCAGTGTGAAAATGAGTGAAATTTCGGAAAATTTTATTACGAAAAAGGGAAAAACGCTGCACAAGCCCGAAAAAAAATTGTTAGTGTTTACGGTGAAGATGCTTTATCAAATGCAACAACATGTAGATGGTTTGCTCGCTTCCATTCTGGAAATTTCGATATTAAAGATGCACCTCGCTCTGATCGACCGATCACTGAAAAAGTCGATAAAATAATGCAAATCGTTGTGCAACATCGGCATATAAGCAATCATGAGATTGCTAGGGAACTAAACATTCACCATTCAACCGTTTTGGATCATTTGCAGAAGACTGTATACAACAAGATGCTCGATGTTTGGCTGCCTCATGATTTCATCTTCATTTCATGGTTTCGATCTGCGAATCATTGCTCAAACGTAATGAAATCGAATCATTTTTGAGCTTGGCTGGGAAGATTTGATGCATCCACCATCAGATTATCGTCTATTTCGATCTTTGCAAAACTACTTTGACGGTAAAAAGTTGGATTAAAAAAAGGACTGTGAAAATCACTTGACCAACTTTTTAGCCGATAAACCACAGAAGTTCTATTCCGATGGGATTATGGTTCTACCCCAAAAATAGCAAAAGGTCATAGATAATAATGGCCAATATATACTTGAATAAAATTCATTTTGAATAGAAGAAACATTTAATCAAAAAATGACAAAAATCTAATATAATATTCGGACACCACGATACTCGAGAAGTTCTTGCTGCATATCTTCACTGTTAATTGAATAAAGATTTCGTCGTTCTGTAATGATAAAAAACACTTATTTTAAATGCTAGAAACATAGTTTTTAGTTATTTAGCTTATACACTTCTCGCGTTGATCAATGTTAAACAAAATAATGCTGAATTTTAACATCGCAAAAATATTCGGACACTTTGCGGATTATAATTTTGTAATTAAAAATGTACATATACTTTAACGAAAGGAATTTCTTAATTATGTCCTATCTCGTTAACTTCATCTGTTGTTAATTTATGGATGTTTCGTTTAAACTCTTACGGCGCAGGCTGTCTTGGTGCATTGTCTTGGTACTAGTAATCCGTGCAGATATCAACATTTTATTTCCTGAAGGATAGATGTAAATGTAGTTCAATGTAATCGAAAGAATGTTCGAAATTCTGTTAATTATTACCTCTACGATAGGTGTGTTTATACCCGTTTATACTACTGGTCGAAACTGCTTACTGATTCGCAAGAATTACCTCAATTTACATGTCTTCGGAGAACTATGTCTAATTTATGTTCGAAGATGATTCCTTCAGCAAAGTGAAGTAAGACATTGCGCTAGTGATCAGCTATAAAATAATATCTTTCAAGAAGGAACTACTTCAACAAATTATGAAACATATTGATGTTCCTCTTACTCGAAGTGACAAGCTAACTAATCAGTTAATTATTTATTGCAGCACAAATACTTTTAAACTTGTAAATCATGAGACTAATATTGTTTACGTGTACCTTTGTAGAGGTCTGCAAGGATACTGGAAAGAATCCACCAGCAGTCAACTGACAGGGTTTCTGTGATCTCATGATGACCATTTGCACATCTCTTCTTATCGATCTGCCAGGTTTATTCATTAAAAATGCGTACCATAATAATTCGTAGGCAGCGGTTCCAACATTCTCGCTTTCAGTTATCAAAGAACCAGAAGAATTAGTAAGCATTATCAACTGTAAAATTCCACCCAGTACGTAGAACATAAAAGACAGCCTTTGTAAGGTATTTACATCTCCCTGTAAAAAGTCATTGCCTACAGTGACGCTGCATGTACATTTGTAATTAACAAATTACGACTTCCTAGAAAAAGACAATGAGATTTCATTGTAGCTAAACTTCGGTTTAAAAATTCATATTCATCTGTAACGTATTTTTCAACATTCATATTCTCCGATGTAAATTCACGAATTTATAATAAAAAGAAAACGAGTTGATAACATTTATCAAAACTGTGAAAACATTCATGGAAGTTCGAGTATTAAGAAAATAAATATATGACTATGTAGCTCCTGTAGAGCAACGATAACGCAGATAATTTTTATTTTGCCTTAAAATGAAAGTTAGACTTTAAATGAAAATTAACCGTTGCAATGTAATTTAAATTTTAAACTAAATTAATTTTAATTTTTAATTTTAATTTTGACAAAGATTATCTAAATCGTCATTTAATTACGCAGATTCCAGCAAATGAGTAAAAGTTAAATGAGGATCAATGAAAAGGTTAAGGTATCTGCAAAAGATACCACTAAGAGTATATTTAAAAATTAATGAATAGACCAACGAATAATCCTAGACGTCGTTAACTATAAAATGGTAAAAATAGTCAAAATAGGTAAATAAATGTAAAATAAATAGTAAAAATAGTTAAATCACGGATTGAGAAATTTGCGGTACAGCATAGTGTAACATCGCATATAAAATGATTAAGAAACTTACTAAAAGTGCCTGATACAGGGATAAACAAGTTACCACGCTGAATACTAACACATACGAAAGAATGTTAAAAGAGAACACAAGCTCGACCCTTCCACAATAGTTGATGAGCGATTGATGCTGTCGAATATATGCCTTGAAGCTTTCGTAACATTTGTTCGCATAATCAACCGTACCAATGATGTCGCTGTTTCCGTCAATTATTCTAAAGACTTTGTATTGTAGTATACGAAAGTGACAGACTGCGAACGTGTTGATCAAAATCAACAAATTGTCGACACACAGGTAGCAGATGGCGACTTGTAAAATGGATATTGTCTGTAAAGTTAAAGTGTTATTGCTAGACTATATGGATTCGATGCAGCTACGTTAAAAAGAAGTAGACCGAATGCTGAACAGTAAAAACGTAAGAAGAATTTAAAAATACTACCGTGATATTTCCAACCCTTGATCATTATGATCAAATGAAATAAATATCTACGCAGATTTAATTTTTCATACAAATGCGTAATCTTGTTATCACATTTACATTTCATCATTTAATAGCGTTTCACACGGTAATTATTGAACATTGAGATGCGTTAGTAATTCAAATATAACCAATTAGTAGATAAAAATTAATATTCATTGTGTGGAACGTCTTGCGGATGATATTTATTTTAAATTGCGGAATGCTACGCTAATATTCTAATTTGTTCGTTTAGCTTTTCAGGAACCAATGCTCTCTAGATGGAGACACGCGCAATACCTGCAGGACGAAACAAATTTCGAAATATGGCGTCTCATAAAGTGGTAGGCTCGACCACATCCTAAGCGGAAGTGCTCTGTCTGTTTGATTCTTTCCAGTGTTCACTAAAAGCCAGGCGAAAAGGTTAGACAGTGCAAAAATACTGCAGTTAGACATTGGATTGCTCGTTTAAATAACGCTGCATGTCATGTAATTATTAGATTACCGTTTCTAAAATTCTGAATAGACTGAACAAATTTTAATATGGACATATTATTGTGAACTGATCAAATTAATTCAGAGAACGAAGTCATTTTTATATAACTCCTATTTCTTGTAGCCAATGTAAAACTATGTTTATTTTACGTAAAGAACCGCCGTTACGTAAATGTTAGTTGTAGAAACGAGTACTTTTCAATATTGGTAAACAAAAATTTGAATAATAGTATTTTCAAAATATTTGCCGTTACGTGTTACTCGAACATCGTAAAAATTAATAAATTAATATTTGTCTTACAGTAGATTGGAAGAACGACGAAACTACATACAATGTAGAACGTAACAAAGTACGTAATTACAACGAAGAAAGTAAATTTTTTCAGTGCCTTCTTCACGAATACTTTCTCATCGTCATCGTATTGTAAGTTCCAGAAATTCTGCTTTGTGTAGGTTATTAATTTTAGAAATCGTTCTTTGTTCAAGTGCAAGAGAAATGTTCTGAGCAACGCCATGCTGCTAAAAAACAGGTTACCGGCCATGTAAAGGATATTCTGCAATTCAAGTAATATTTACAACTTAATTTCGGCTTAATTTATCATTTTATTATGTCACTCAATGTAGTGACATAATCTCGTAAAATCAAACGTATTGCAAATCAATTCACTGTCTCCAGTAAAACATTACTTATCTACTTTAGTAAAATATTAACCAGGTTTCCTTGCGTTTGTTATACGACGAAGCCATTTATAAAACAAAAATGTCAATTCTTTTTTATTCTTTTGAGTTTCGTTGCACTTACGGGGATGTCGTCGAAACTGTGGCAGATATCGTTGACGTTGCAATACAGTCCAAACAGCAACACAGTGAACGAGTAATTCCTGGCGATAATTCTTCGCCGTTTTTCCCCATCGTTCACTGCCAGCCAACATCCCGACGGTTTCATAAGTAACTCCGACAGAAAAATAGAAATATCAGTTTTGTTCGTAGAATTGTTTTTCCCCATAACAATTTCTAACTGATTAGAAGTTCAAGTCGTGCGAAATACTGATGAACCGTTCTATACTGCCAGACAGTGTCACTCTCATCTGACATGACTTTGATCAGTCCAGGGACTAGCTATCTGCGTGCTCTTTATTCTGTACCGCCGCGTGGTAGCATAAAAATAGCGTATTACACGTAAATGCTGTACCGATCCATTATTCACCAGCACAAAGGATATCGTTATTGCCGAGCACACAGAAATCAAGATTCAATCCGTTTTGGAGTGTCACTCACAATGTAGCAGCACTCGATATAGTCTTCACTGGGAATATTATATCGCGAAGTGGTGGTGACGATGGTGAATAGAATGAGAATTACTTCTTGGAACGTGCATCGCAAGTTGACAGCGAGCTCCATGTCTACAAAGATCATAGATTCCTTGCTCGAGATCGTTTTCATAATTTTAAATCGAAGTTCAATTGTCGAGAATATTATCTTGCAAGCATGTACGTTTGGATTTGCAACCTGCTCTTAAAAGAATTATTTGCGAACCTGTTAGAACTCAGAATATTATTTATGGATCATTGAACTTGCTGTTGCATTCGTTGAACGAGGTAAGGTTATTTTTAATTTATCATGAATTTTTATGTAGTACAATGGTTTTGTGCAATATTAATTTTTTATCCATAATTACTTTTTTTTGGTAACGAATTTTCTCCACATCGCCCCTTAAAATCGTTCCCTTGGGTGAAAAAAAATTTCTGTAAATTTGAGCTGGATTTTATAAAAGTATCACGTGATGCCTCTAAATAAAATTGTAAAATTCACCCTAACCATAACTTACTTTTTTATTACTTACTTATTTACTTGTCGTTGGACTTCTGTTTTATTTTAAATAAATTTTATTATCATCGAATAAAATTTATTTTCAATAAAATATTTTCATCGCAATATCTACTCGTTTTTGATTACGCAAAATATTAATTTCACTTTCGTTTTCCGGATGCACGAAAACCGCAAGAAAGAAACAAAGAAAACAACGGGGACAGGAGTACAGAAAAAGACCGTTTTACACTGGAAGTATTTTAATAAATATTTATATATATATGTATATACTCGTATACGTATATGTATAAATATATATCCGATTTATATTCCTATATATATGTATATCGATTTTATCATTTTCTTTGAGAAAATACATATACTTATTCGTAACTCATTAATTCTCGTGGGACACGATTCAGGGCTTCGGTCGCCTCGATCGTAAAAGTCTCGAACAGACAGTGGTAGTAGTACAGGGGCAGAGAATGATCGGAAATGAAAATTTATTGCCACTTCCACAGACAGGCGAACGTTTCGTGTTCATTTTTCTTTCCGTTTTCCTTTTCTATTTTTTTTTTTGCTTTTTTTTTAATCATTTTTACTGTTTTCTCGGTTGAACGAAAACGTTGGAGGCCGACCGACACTGAATTGCCGACACACAACAATTGTTCTGACGCTATGCGCGAAACGTACAACAAACGAAGACTACCTCTCGCAGTGCTTACGTATTGGAGCCTTAACCGCAAAAGTGTTCCATTATCGTTTTTATATGTGAATAAAATTTAGGGTTGTTTCGGGTGGGACGGGGCGTCCAGGGCGAGGGAGGAGAGGGGGTAGTTTAACGGGACAAGAGGCATCGACATTGGTAACGCATTCGCATGCTTTGGTTTCTTTCCTCCATTTTGTTTTGGTACGCACACCATTGATACAATAGTAAAACACTTATCAATTTCATTTGCATACATGTCCTTACCTAGTATGTTTCTATTATTTCATTGTTATTCGGATAAAATTCCGTTTATCCATATAACACGTGTACCCATCAAAGCAACAAAAAACGTAACTGAAACGTGACCGTGTGTGCTCGTCTTCGGCTCGCACGGCGCCATTTAATCTCGATTTCTAGTTAAGGTTCGTTTACCGAGGGACTTATCGTTTATCATTACACAGGTATCGATCGATGGATACAATCGCCGTTCGCCTAATTACGAAGCTGAAGCGTTTCCTCCGGCAGATCCTCGTTCTGTCGATCCTTGAACCGATCAATCTGATAGTTCGCAAGCATGTTTCACCAATTTACGTTCGACCACGCGCGACCAATTCTGTTTTCGTTTAATTATAGTTTTCCTGTTTTCCCGACTACCGATTTTGCCGAAAGCCACCCGCTAGTGCAATTAAATACAATTTTCATTCGTTCTCGCGGTCGTCGCGATTGCGCGACGGTTCAGTAATTATGTACTCTAAGTTATTGGAAAGCGACTCGGTTGCGACTATCCCTTAAAATTTGTAGTTCTACTTTATAGTTCGCGCGGTTTCAGCGATTCGCTTCGCACGCGCGAAAGTATTGCACTCGGAAAAAGGAACAGAGGAGAGCATTACAGTTTTTCGTGTGTCGGTATGTTGAGTTTATTGTTTGTTTTACGGTGTTGTAGCTTCGAAAGCTCGCGCTGTCGTTTTCTGTTCTCAGACGGTGTGTTTTCTGCCATCCTGTTTGGTCTATACGCGAAGCAGAATAGTATTTATGCTATTTTTATGAAGATTCTCCTTTGGAAAAGCAGTAAAACCGTACGTATTCATTTGTTTCTTCGATGAGTGCTGTTCTTTTACTGCTATCACTATTGTTTCCATTTTAGTAAGCCTCCGAAATATTACTTTGTGCACGAAAGATAAAAATATGAACGAATAGGCTTGAATAAGAAACTTTGTAGAAAATATTTAATCAAAGCATTTGGTAATAATAAAATAGTTGATATAATGTTGAATTAGGAATGTTACGTATTTGTTTGTAATTTAAAATTTATGATAATCTAGGTTCATTGAATATTCAGTTGATAATGCTTTAAATTTTAAAGAACCTCTACAACATGAATATTCTATTATTATATAAGAATACAAGAATCTCTACAAAAAAAAGGTATTAAAAATAATCACCGAAGAATTTGTACACGATGCATTTTCGATACCAAGAGAGTACTACCAACTTATTTGAAAAATGCATACATTATTGTCAATACTTCTACGTTCATTTAAATTAAATTAAATATTTATAAATACTTATATGTTTTAGGAAAAGTACAGCAACCGAGATTTTAATTCGTTCTTGACCTGCAAGTAGACTGCTGTTCAACTTCGACCAGAAAAATCATACTTGACTTCAGTTCAGTAAGTAGAATAAGGTATGTTTATACTCAGATAAGTAGTACATCAGTGACTTACTTAATTTAACAAATGTTTTGGGAAATCTTTTAAGAAAATCACTACCTTTTCTATTTTGTTGAAATTACAAATTTTTTTATGTAGCCTTTAATAGAAAGATCTACTAAGATTTTAACACATTCAAAATTAGTACTATGTGAAAGTGTGTTATTTTATTCGAGGCTCCGCGTTATCAACTAAATTCTTCAATTTTAATTTTACATCGTGTTTAATAATTTATTATTTACTGAACATGTAAACATGAATACATTGTTTAATTTAACGTAGCGATAGCAATTCCCTGTCGTCACTTTTTAAAATTATAATCCACTGAAATATTCAAGTTTGCATTTTATAAAATAATTATAAAAAAAAGACAGTAAATAATATATCATACAAAAAAAGACGACATATCGGTGTCGTAGTTGTTTATGTTCTTTTTTAAGAAAATGTCAAACCTCCGCGTATTTCGACCTAAATTATAATTCAGTATATTTCATTAATCACACGAACATAAGTCATCTATTTTCCCTCGAATGGAAAACATTGTTATACAATAACGGTAGAAGAAAATTCTAGCAAAATCGAGATTGTACCGGCGAAAAGTGCTTCACGAATGTGCACAATGGAAACGTCACAAAACCGTTCGAAAGTAATATATCATATAGTATAAAAATTTGAAAAAGCTACTATTACGAATAACAAAATCGACGCGAACGACCTTCCGACGAATGGCGTGTAAGGTGTTCAGCTAACATGCTCGGAAAAACAATGTAATCGATAAATCACCCTCCGATCGCGATCGCAATTACATGTCGTAATCGTCCTCACAGACTAGGAAAGTACAATCGTGTAATCAGTGGTGTCACGTGTTACGCCGCGTGTATCGTGTAGGTGTCAGTGTAGACTGTGCATTTGTGTGCCCTCGATTAATAATCAATCAATTCGAAAAGCCTCTACTTAGGCGGTACGTGTTCGAAGAAATTCGCAATTTGTTTTTCCCGACGGTAACGATAATAAATTACGCTTAAAGTGTTCGCCTTAAATCGTAATCGAATATACGTATATTGCTGTGTAGAATAATCCGGAGACGCTAACGCTTCTTTTGCAGTTCGAACGTCGGAAAACTTTTTGTGCCATTTCATATTCCGCGTACAATGTGCGAAGAGATTCAAAGATCGATGATACGGGCTCCTTAGATTCTTAACTGTCTATGTAAATACGGCGAGATGCAACTGCGGTGCAACTCGGTTCTCGCGAATTAGAAAATATCAACGTATATCAACTTGCAACGATCGTGATCGATTTTTGTGCAACGCTTATGGTATCTTTCAGACGAACGAATGCATCGATGTGCCATGTCCTACGGTGGAAGGCCGATCACCTCGAAGACTGAAGGTGCAACAATGGCGTCGACGAGTGGAACTCGAGATATCATATTGCTGTACGCGAACATCGTCGACCGGGAAAGAAACGGTAACCGTATTCTCATAGTTGGGTAGTTAATATTCGACAATTCTCTGCACCCAGCGTAGTTGCTGGGTGTAACAGCTGTAACAGCGGTTGCAAACATTTTAATAAGTTACTCCAAACGGTTCTTCTTCGACACTCTTTGACGCTTCAATGTTCCCGAACCTTCAGTTTTCGCTGGAACTTGCAAATCATTTTCGTAGCATGCGAGTTCACCAAGCTTTCTGTTTCTTGCATTGGAAGGACCACATTTTTGTTTCCTTTGGACAATATACACTTTTTGGTTGTTTGAAACCTTTGGACTGTAATTTATTTCACAGCTAAGCCGGTTAGATGATTTTTATTGATACCAATATTTATTTATACCAAATAAATATTGATAACGAAGAAACAGATCTTTAAACTCGAAGGAGACAACGATATTTAACAAACTCTGTTAATGATTTTTGTAATGAAGTTAACATAAAGTTATAGTCCACAAGGTTAAAGTGCTAAAAATTGTTTTCACTCGAAATTAATGATCTCAATGATTTGTAACCGATGTATTATGTATTGAACAATAATAAATTTTTATATTATAATTTTTCAATCAACTCATTGCTCCTGTTCTGGCGTTTCATTTACCTTTGGGAATTCTGAAGATAAATAACGCAAATGAATATGGTATTTACAATGTTAATTAAAAGAAAGCTGGTGAATAATTATTTCTACTGTACAATGACCACTTATTTGTTGGTCTTGGTTGTTATCACAAACGCGAAAACATTTAAATTAACATTCAATTCTTACATAGTAACTTAGTGTGTTGTTTTACAATGGATTGTTTAACGAATGCTGTGTATACATTTGTGCATAACAGAGTAACAATTGTTTATATTTGCATTTCAGGCCAATAAAAAATTGTCAATATTCACTTTGTTAACGAATATATAGAGTGTTTGTTTCTTTTTTTAAAACAGTAGTAACTATTTTTACAGAGATGCTTGGTCTTTTCGGTAACCATTTTTCTACCACATTCTCGACTCACAGATTAGAAACAATACACTCGCTCCAAACATAACTCAACAATCATAAATTGTTTTACGAATTAAATTATTCTGTAACATTCACGGAAAGCACACCAATTTTTACAGAAAACAGATTACATATCTTCACAGAAATATAACATCTTAGTTTAATATTACCGTTGCCCCTGGACTGCTGATGTTTATGCTTGTATAACATACAGGAATGCGCAAATTTCAACAAAATGAGAATTAACTAACGTTCAACACAATCTTTACGATTTCAAATTTAAAAACTATATGTTACATTTTTCTATGTAATAAACAGCTAGTGGTCCATTTAAATCTAAAAAGTATCACTATGAATACTATTTATTTGTTGCAATATAATTACAACTCAAAGTGCATCACCTCAATAAATAAAACTACTACTTATTTGTAAATGAAAATCAATTTAATTTTGTAAGATGAGAAACGAAACGCAGTTATAAAAGTTTACGTAAAGTTTTAAATTTCATTATTATCAATATAAATTTGAATAAAGTTATGGTCGTCTAAATTGACGTCTAAACATCTAAACGTCAAACCTCATAAACGTCTAAACGTCACTTGATGTCTAAACATATTTTTGTTTCTCTTAGAAATAGTAAAAATAATGCAACAACGGATAAACAACGCCTCAAATTATTAAAACAAATTATTTCCGTTTCCATATAAAATATTAGAATTTCACTAAAATCATGCTAAACATTTCCAAATAAATTCAGTTCAGCTCGGACACAGAAAATTCCGGGCTCGCATAAACATCCGCAGTCCGACTGAGGCATAATCACGATCTCTTCCTTCGCCCGCTTATTGAATCGCCAAAAGCCGTCGAACTTCATTGTTCCGAAAGCGAATCGTTCTGTTTCATGGAAATTGTTCAATGGTAAACATCCCCTGGTTCCGCTAACTACCAAACGACGCATCCGCTGGTGCTTAATTCAACAATCTCGAGCGTGTGCAGATTTGTTACGACTCCTCATTCACCGACTCGCAGTGTAAACAACAAATAAACGTATAAAACGCGTACCGAGCCAGCACCGAATGAACCAACGATAGTTCAGACATTGTTAGACAGACAGAACAGAATTGGTCTAGCATCGGTTTACGATTTACGCGTCTATTCACCGTCGATAGCATAGGAACGAACGAGTATGGTTCGGGAGTCGATTCGTTCGCGAAAGAAATCGTCGGCCATGTTGGAAGGTCGAGAGACACCAGCGTGATGATTAATTAGTCAGGTTAATCGTGGTCCGCGAACGAACTCTTTCGCGGACACGATTCTCGCTATAGTGCTACAACTTTTCACAAAGTTTAATCGATATACCTCCTGCGATCGATTCTTAACTCGAATTATCTGGTAAAGCTTCGACCCAGCTCGACTTCACAACGAAAAGAACAAACAAGAGATCATATATATAAACCAAACGAATTTTGCATTGGTTTCTCTTGAAATTAAAACAATCGTCTCGGAATTGATAACAAATGTTTACGATATTCGAAATGATTCGTCGCTTCAAATGTCATTTTGCACTTCATTGTTCACGCAACTCCTTCCTAAATCTAGCTCGACACGTGGACACCATTGGATGGAACTTTCACGAGTGTATTCCGTTCGTCTTGGCGGTCAGAAAAATATCGTCGAAGAGAATATGTTTGCGAAAACGCATTTTTCGCGTGTTAGGATCGTCCGTGACCAAAGAATAATTGTTTGTATCGAATTCGGTGCACCTTAAGCTTTCGACTTAACGTTCTCCGGTTCCGAGTTAACGATATCGATCGTTTGTCCTGATCAGGGACGGTTTAGTATCGCCGGTAACGTATGCTCCGATAAGTACAAATGATCCAATAATACTAAAACGATCGGGCATTAAAGCAGAGTGCATTCAAGTAATGAGATTTAACCTAACGCGAAAGGTTTGTTGCACATGTAAGCTAATAATAGCGCTTCGAAAAGCCTAGTAAGCCATTACGGTTTGCGAAGAGGCTAATCATTATCGCGTAGCTACGACCGAAGCTGGTAAAGAATCGTACGAGTAAATTATCGAACAAGAAAGATACATTTAAATGCTATCGCTTAAGAATTGTCTTCCCTATCGTTTATCAAGCGTGTATTCGTTTAACAGGTTTATCTTCTATTACATTGATGTACACTATCCGGACAGCTTCGGAAAATGTTAAGAAATATCTCCTACACGTTCTCCTGTCCAAGATGATCGAAATACAATCCCGAAAGTCGCATAGTCTACTTTAGAATCACTCTGTACACCTGTATGAAAATAATGTTTAAAAAGTATCCATCGTACAATTATAGTATACATACATTTGCTGTAAAAAAAGTGGCTTGGCGAACTAAGCATCACGCAGACAACAGTCAACCTATGAGTTACATGTTCTTTTCTTCTTTGTTTTTTTTTCTTTATACGCGAGAACGTCAGAAAGGTCCTAACAGTGTCAGTTATCATTTGTAGAGAGTATTAATGGTAACACGCGAAATACAAAAATATTTCAGACGCCAACGATATTATTCACACAGTGCATCGCGGGAACGTGGATAACATCGTTGCCAGTGATATTCACAATATTTGAAATATCAAAATAGCTCGAGATCTACTACTGATAATATTGTTTTTTTTTTTTGCCAAAGTTCGAAGTATCAAGATGATCGACAATCTTACCTAAGTTATTCACAATCTTATCGATTACGTTTAAAACACTGGGGGGGCGGCGGGGCATTTTAACGTCAACGTTTATACAGAGCGACCTGAACGCGCGGCCAAAGGATTCGGAGGTATATGATAATTAGAAACACGTACAAAAAGTCTTTTCAGTTAATACAAGTCAATAAACCGACCGTGGTGTCGCGATAGACAATTTTGTTGGTTTACGATTTTCTCCATTCTGAATATACAAGAATAAAGATTATACTTATAATATAAATGTATCTCAATACGTAAGTTCCCATTTTATAAACATACAAATTATGCTTAAGATTATATATATGTATGTATATATATATAGTATTTATATGTATATATATATAGATAGTATTTACAATATAATATTTAATATAATCTTTATCCGGTAAAGAGACTTTATGTAAAAACAATTACAAATATAACTGATAAATTGGAACAGAGCTTTGCCATCCGTTCAAGGACATCAAGGGTTTCTTCCTCCCCCTCCCCCTTCCCCGCTACGTGGTAACAGTGAAGATTTTACAAGTTACAGTATTTAGTTAATTAACAACAGTCAGTTAATAATAATCAGTATAATAGTAACAAAATTGATTAAACTCTAGAAACTTTGATCATCGAGCAGATGCATTCAACGATTTCGTAATACTACTCTTATAGTGTCGTCTTAGACTATGCTCATGTTATTTGATACAGGATCTCGAGATTACCAAAAATTAAACGTAACAAATTCTACACAACTCGAACGGCACCGTTTCGAATTTCCGTTATCTCTACTTGCGATCATGTCGAAGTAGTATAGCAACCGAAGGAGACGAGAAAAGAGATATCGGTGTGTAGCTTTTCTTGCGAAGAGTAGCGAGAAAAATGGATATCGGTGGTCTCCGTATTTACCGAAGGGCATTGTCGCAGATCGCTATGATTTCACGAAATCGATATACAACTGTTCTAAAACATACACTAGCGCCAAAGAAAAGTTTCGTTCGAACGGCGAGAATGGAAAGAGAGACACAAACGCAAAACAAGACATAACCTCTTACTAATCTCGATCGAGCTCTTTCTTTTTCACTCGGATATCCCATAAATGCGTAATACTACTTGTTCAGCGTTCCACCCGCTTGATATACCGTTACAAAAGACCTCGTTCACTTTGTCACACAGTGATCGTGCAGATTAACCGAACGATTTTTTGCCGATCTTCCCGAATATCATAGATCCCAAATCCTTACCCGAGGGTCCAGAGCCACTCTGTACAAAAACGACTAAACCGTGTATATTGCCGGACAATGCGAGGGCCTTTCCAACCGATTTCCTTTCGTTTACTATTCTCTTCATCCCTCAACTGTGCGTAGGAAAAGTATCGGTGAACGAGCGAAGAACGATCACTCTTTCATTCGCTCCGATGAAAATCAATGAGACGCAAGGTTCTCGCTGAGACATAACGAATAAGAATGGAGGTAACGGCGGTGTATATAATTACAACATCGCAATGATATACGTACTTACATACAATAAGTTACATGTGTTTGTTTGTTTTCTTTTTTTTTTGTCATATTTTTGTTTTCTTTACATAGAGACAGCGGATAGATGTTTTTTCTTTAGTGTAATATTATGTACATACATATTTGTATACAAATATATATATGTTCATGTTATATATTTATATAGAAACACGTAGGTAAGTATATATGCTATATATAAACATTGCAATCTTACGCGATCGTTTATCGTTTAAACTTAAATGCTTAGTTCACGTTTAGTGCGTATACAGTCGCTTCTCGAGATTTTATAATATTCCTCAACGTGGGCCCTCCGTTTTACAATTTGTGTTCGTCGTGTGCCACCATTTTATTTTATTTTATTTTATTTTATTTATTTATTTCTGTATTATTATTTTTTTCTTTTTCTTCTTTTTTGGTTTGTGTACGTATTTCTCGTTTTTATAAACCCTAAACGGTATTCCTTATGTCCCTACAAAAAACGTCACGCAAAACTCTCGCCGGCATCGTTGAGCCACAATAAGATATGAATAAAGGTATCTCACGACTGTTTCTATACATTATACTTCGCATGTTTCGTTTTACATCTAGATCCTTGTCTCGCCACGTATAAAAACCTTACGAAAATAGTTGCTCTATCATAAAATCCCGCAGCTCCTTTTACAACGTTTTACACCACATCATCTGCACCGGTTTTATTCCGTCGGTTTCCGCGTTTCATCGTTTTACTCACATTTTCGTTTGCTTTGTCTTCTTCTTATTTCTTTTTTTTCTTTTTCGTTTATCGTTTTTCTTTTGTTACAAAGGGTGTCACGGTTTTTTTTTACTCTGTCTCGTCGCAAATTCCCGTTTCTCGAACGCCGCCACACCGCCGTCTCTTCTTCGATGATTCCGATTTGGAAATCAAACAACGGACGATTCTCGCGGACAAACGATCCATTGACCGATCGACGGAGTATCTCCTCTGGCAATCGAGGAAAAATGCTACGTAAAATTCCCGATAAAAGTCTCGTAGAATGTCGCCGGAGCGCTCGCCGATCCCGTCAGCATGGAACGGAACAGGCACGGGTCCCCGTTCGCTTCGAATCGATCGTCGAACGATTCGAACGACAGTTTTGGCCGACCGAGTTTTGGACTACGGTAACCTCCGCAACATCTATCACGTAAGAGTGTACAAGAGACCAGCCGGGATGGATTTGGAGTCAGATAATCGGACTATAGAGGGAGTACGCGAAGAAGGAGAACGCCCCCGTCTGTCGCGGTGGCCAATCACGGAGCGCTACGTGGTGGGGCTGGGACAGTTGAGGTCACGTGACGGTCTCGCGCAAGCGTATTCGCTGCTGCGTCAGCTCCGGTACTCAGCTCTCGGGTAGACATCTATCGTCGACATCTATGCACACTTTCCTCGATCATCGCACACCTCTGCGTCTAAGGCAGAGTCTGCTCGGTAGGCTCTCTTTGCCGAGTCCACCAGCAGGCCCAGGACGAAACGCTCCCTTTTCTTCGGTTATCCATAAGCTTTCTGTGTTCCCGTAGTCCCAGTCTTGGTGGACCACACCGGGTTGCTCTTTCGAAGCAAACGAGTCCGTGTTGTTGCAACAGGACAAGGATCGAGGGCCGATCGAAGCGTACGAGGACGCGCCAATTGTCATGCAAGGCGAGGTTGTTCCATGCCGAGGGGTCGACCGTAAACGAAACTATAGCGAGCAACTATAATTTCTCCTACGATACGGTCGGAGAGGTCCGGCTCTAAAAAAGTCCGCACGCCGAGGCACGCGCGTCGTGGCGAAATTACGGTGGACAAGGAACGGAACCGCGTTCGCTATAGCAAAACCGAGCGAACGCGGCGGTCCCGTCATCTAGCAGCCGGTACGCAATCATGATCTGTGAATTAGCTCGTGACAGTAGTCCACATTTCTGGTTCCGTAAAATGTCGTTATTGTCGCCAGTGACCGCGTTAATTCGTCGCACATGTAATCGTTTCAGTATAATTCGGGACAAAACGGCAAGTCGGTCGCTTCCGTCTTTCTCCGGGGGAACACCGGGCGAGGAATTTGATGGAATCAGGGATTTCGGAATTAGAGGATCGACGAAGAGGGGACGGGAAGGGGAAGGCAACGTTAATAACGCGGCAAAGACGAAAGCGCGAGAATCGTTGATCTGTCGTCGTGCTTATCGGTTTCGATTAGGACCGTCCATTGTTCTCTGGTGTCTTAGTATATAATAATCTCGATAAGAATTGTTATATAGGCGTATGTAATATGTATGGCACCTTAAGAAATCCCAAAAAAGACTAGATCGTCTAACGTTCCGATAAGAAAATATATATGTGTATATACCTGTTGGAGCCGACCGTGCTAAGATAAGTACAAGTAGAATACCTATTTAATCTGTTTGTTTCCTGTGCGGAGGTAATGTTTAATCGAAGTTCGATCGCTATTCTGTCCTGCGCAATGCGCTTCTCTCTCTCTCTCTCTCTCACTCTCTCTGTTGCTCGCTCCGACACGCTGGTAACATGCTACGCCGATAGTGTGTGAAGGTAACGGTTAGGTGTTATGCAATTACTGTCACTGAAATCGCAGCATGCAACGCGCGGATTAGTCGCTGTGTTACGTAACCTAAGGATCCAAAATCGGTTCGAGATCGTTTCGCTGTTCACGGTGTCCCAAACGTGATAGTAAATCTAGCAGAGACTTCTCTCTCTCTCTCCCTCTCTCTCTGTTTTTCTCACTTTACCAAGCAGAATCACCGTGGAACGCGGGTGTCGCGCGGCCAGCTGCTCAGGATTAATTAGCCGCGTATCGCGCACTAATTGTGTCTCGTGGCAGTGTGCGTGTGTACCGTCGAGAGACAACAAGATGCTCGAACCTCCCTCTCGCGACCACCCCCCGAAGACGTAGTATTCGTTTCTGATCGTGCTCCCTCTGTTAATTCATAGTCCTCCCCCTCTCCACCCACCCAACCCCGTGGTCCACCCCGTCGATCTCGCCGCTGTCATACATCTCGCTAATTACAAGCTGGCAAACTCGGTCCCTTTGTTCCTGGATTCCTTAGAAATCTAGAAAGACGATCATCGTGGAAAAAAAGAAAAGAAAGGAAAAGGAAGAAGTCTCCGAAGTATCCAGGAGCCTCCTTCCGGTCGACTGGTAGCGTTCTCAGAGACAACCGGGTATGTCGGAGCAAGGGATCCATGACAACGGCGAGCCGAGAGCCAGAAATGTCATTTTTCTCGGTTTTCCTGATTCTGCTTAACAAAATACATTATCGCGCGGTGAAAATACAAAATGACGGATCCAAACGTGAAACGTGTACGTGTGTCTATGTCCTGTGTGTGTATATACGTGTACGCCCCTGTACGTTTACGTACGGTTTGTGTACGGTTCGTGTGTACGGCTCTGTGCCTGACCGCGCCAATCAGTTGTGCGCGCGCGCGTTTGTGTGACAGTGTGTGTCTCAATGGTGTTATCATCATGTTGACAACAAGGGTCACCGACCCGAGCGAACAAATTGCTGGTTTCGAGCGTGTTGGCTCTGTTTAGCTGACACGTTGGTGCTCCGTTGAATCGGCGGTTAATCCGGTCCGAGCGACAATCGGTTGCGACATCGGCGTCACCTCGAACCTCGGACCGGCTCGCTTCGAAACCCATTCCGGGCAGCCAGCCTCGCATAGTAAGCCGAACATCAAAATCTCTCCAACGGGGACCAAGGATTTAGACGCCGGTGTGGTTGAAGATGTAGGAGACGTTGCTGTCCTGGTGTACGGGCGGCCCGTGGCAGGCCCGCCTCGTCGACGAGTTGTTGTTCACGTAGTAGGAGGACTTCCTCATGCTGGTCGAAGAGGACATGATGGCTACCGTCTCGTAGTACCTGATCTTGCCACAGCAGCGGCCGCTTTTCATGATCGCCACGAAACCGCGCCGGTATTTCTTGTTAAAGAACGCGTAGAGGATCGGATTGATGCAGGAGTTGCTGGCACCTAGCCACTGAGCGATCGGCGTGGCGATCGGCAGGATCTCGTCCTCTCGCTCCACCGAATCGCCGCCGAGCTTGATCACCGCGAAGATCACGTACAGAGGCAACCAAGACAGGACGAACAAGATCACCACCACTACCAGCATCTTCACCACCTTCACCTTCGACTTCTGCTGTATCCTCTCCATCTGCGCGTCCTTCGTGTCGGTCGGGATGTTCCGTCGCCACACCTTGATCCAGATCAGAATGTAACAGACGGATATGAGGATCGTAGGTAGGACGTAGCACAGGGTCAAGTTGCCGATCAAGAAGAACAAGGTGCCGTCTTCTGGACGTGGCCAAACCTCCAGGCACAGCCTCAGGTCTGGATCGTCGTCGTAGATCGCTACCAGGTCGAAGAACAGCAGCCACGGCGAGGTCGTCGTCAGGGCGATGAACCAGATCACCACGATCATCATCCTGGCTCGTTTCTTCGTGATCTGACACTTTAGCGGCCACCAGATCGCTAGGAACCTGGAAACAGAGGACAGGTGTGAATACTGAACGATTTGACTCTCAGAGAGAGTTTGGTGGACTGTTGGAGTTTGGATTGAACTGATTTCGTTTATTTGATGGAAGAGTGATATGTGCCCATAATAATGAAAGTGGTCTAAGTCATATATTTCTTGTTTCGAGATATTTAATGAATTGCAATGGCGAAAATGGAAAAAGTGGGGTTGATACAAGGTAGCATCCTGAAGTCCCCTAAAACGCTACCCTAGAAAATGAGGGCTCTTCTTAAAGAGGAAGGTTTGAGGAAGATTTTGGCCGAGGCACGACTTCAAAGATTTGCCAAATATTGGCAAATATTGCTAAATATTGAAGGTAACCCCCTTCTTAAAATCGCGAAAAATCTATAGGTTTCCGATTCTTTTGTAATTTTGGCTACATGTTTCTAGACGCTCGGTCAGAGTGTATGGCAATTTTTAGGTCGATCGGAATCGAATTGCAGCCGTGGCGCGACTTTGAAGTTTCGGGGCGATCAATGGCGAAAATGGGAAAAATGGGGTTGATAAAAGGTAGCTTCCTGAAGTCCCCTGATATGCTAGCCTAGATTTTGAGAGCTCTGCTTAACACGTTAAGCGCATTACATTGCTCGAATAAACATTACTGTTTATACTCTGATTCGTCTATCGGCGAGCGGTCCGGCAAGGCCCGCCTGATGGCTAACCGTGGCTTGAACGGAACGGCACAGAAATTCGGCGTGGCGCTTAACGTGTTAATAACACATATGTATCCTATTTAATGTCGCAGTAACCGGACACATTTCTAACCAATTTGTTCTTCAAAATTGATGTGTACTCGTAATAAGAATAAACGAGAATAGATTTATTGTAACAATGATTGAATTGCTGAAAATTAATATTTAGCTGATTTCAATCATGTTTGTTTGCATTTATCTTGTGGCTAGGCTATGGAAAAACGACTGGTCGCCGTTCGTATTAACAGAACATTTTAATTTTACTCCATTTATTTATATGGAGCTACTGCGATTAATTTTTCTCTTTATTGCTCTATAAAACCTATGTAAATAATCCTACACAGGGTGAGCCATATATAGAGTTGAAAGTTGCGGATTCATAAGTCTTTAACTATGCGGAATAATAAAAACGGTTTATATACATGCGAGGGTTATTCCGACAAAAAAATTATTGATACATTGCAACATTAAGAAAAAGTTAACTACTTTTCTTTTTGTTATATAACAATTATTAGTTGTCCTAGAGAAACTGTTGCGAAGTCGCAGAAAAATATTGCAACATCGATGATTTACCCTGAATATTAAATACGATGCATCATGTTCGAGCTGTTATAAGTCATCAATATTATATTTTGTACAATACTAGATATTTTATTTACATTAAAAAAAGGCAGATATTTCTTCGTATATATACAAGCTGGCGTAAATAAATTTCACCGGTTTTTGCATTTATAAAATATAAAAATCTTTATAGAATATCTTAGATTAAGTTTTAATTAGAAGAATATCGTTTTCTTTATTATCTAGTAAATTCTTTGCGAAGAAAATAAAAATTTAGGAGATAATTTATGAATTCTTCTGTACAAGTGTCATCTTACGTATGCAGTTATCAGCAATCTAGTAATCGTTGGAAACAGTAAGAGCTGTACTCTGCGCATCCTCTTATGCTAAACGAATGCGCAGCAAATGAAAAAAATGATTAGCAAATTAATGAATAGGCAATAAATCATTTTGTCCCTTATTGGCGTTAACGTACGGATGAATGTCCGTCAGATAGACAGATACAACTGACACATCGTGACGAACGTCGATAATGGGAATGCATACATCGCTAAATAACAATGTTCTGCCGAATCGATTACTGACAGAGACCGACAGAAAGCGATAAAATTCGAACTCCCTCGCGATAGTTAATTAACCCGACTCGGTTGATCGATTGTTCACATTTTTCGTCGCGTCCGTTTCATTATTTCCTCGAGGATTAAGGATTTCTGGAGCATTATTAAATCCAGTTACGACAAATTGCATTTAAATTTGCATTTAATCCCACTTGATCCAACACGAATACAATTTTATGCGTGTGTGTCGAGGGAATCATGAAAATCCCAAATGATGTAATTTTGTTTACAAAAATCAAACCGAGTCTTTGCAATACAAAAAACAGCCTAACTTCTATATCATACAATTATTTTTCAGACAGAAAACATTTATTTGACGCAGATGATTAAACTCAGAGGAAAACTATTCTGGAAATGCACTACCGCGATTTATTCAATAAAAATTTGAGAAAATAAAAATTTGTTCAAATACGAATGCAAATTTTTTAGAAACTACATATTTGCTGTATGAAAATGAGTAAAATATAAAACAGTGACAATAAAAAAAAAATGTAATTGTTACAGGAAGAAAATTCACATTTATTTAATTCTGGTGCGTTAAAATACATGCAATATATTTTTATTTAAGCTTAAAAATCCGCAATTCAGTTATAACAATTCAGAAGGCGGAAATGTGTTCCCTCGAAATTGCAATTGCTTGCTTATGCCACTCCAAAAATAAATGAGTGACACACGGTGCGGCAAGCAAGGTGTTAAAGCGTTGCAGTACAGATAAGCTATAGAAGAAATACATTTAATACTAGGATTAGGGGATGCGTCAAAATGAAGCATTCTAATATTTTTAATTCGCGATTATTGAGATTGTAAAGACGCTTCCATCAAGAATTATTCAAGTTTATTTCTCTAGTAATATTTCTTAGCAATATCAAAATTAAAATATCCACTAAAGTCCTCGTTTTGCTACATTCATGGTTTAATACAATTTAACAAAAATAAAAAAAAATCTTAGTTGACCTTCATGTCTCCTAAACGCCTCCATTTAAGAAATAATATTTCTCCACGATGTATAATATCGAAGTTTTTCGAGGTGATCAAGTTAGGTGTCTCGCCCTATACATTATCAAAAGAAGTAGCTAACAATTTAGGCAGACGCATTCTCGTTATTTTACTAAGGTTACGTAAAATGGTCGCATTTAGTTCTCCGCGAGCGTAGCGTTAAATCGGAGGGGGCCGGCGAAAGTGCGAAATTGTTGAAAATTTGAATAGATACGTTCTCGTTATTTTTCCAAAGTAGCGTAGAATGTTCGGCTTTAGTTCTCCGCGAACGTAGCGTTAAATCGTAGGGGACCGGCGAAAGTGCGAAACGGTCGAAAAGAAAATCGGCGCCATAGGACGGATCGGAGTGCGGTGCGTAACAGGCGAGTCGAGCAATATTGTTTATCGACCATGAACACCGCGAGCGATTTTACGATCCAGGAATAAAGGTACGGGTTATGGGTAAACACCTACGCGCCGACGGAATCGTAGAGCACGGAACGTGGCTGTTTCATTCCATGCGTTCATTATGCAAACGTGTATTCTATCTTTGCGATTTCGAAATCGACTCGGGCTCGGTTCCGCATCGGCGGACACAGAAGCCGCGTACGAGCAAACACACCGAGGTCTCTTTAGCAGCGACGCAATGGCGGATAGACAGACATTCCCGTATCTCGAAGGCGAGTTGGCGTGTGTACTCGCCCCGATAAGGCACCGATCGCTGCGAATTTCTTGAGCAACGTTCGTTAACTCCACAACTATTTTAGGAATTAGCCTGTTAACCAATTAAACGGCCACGCGATAACGGAGAACAATTTATCGAGCGACGAGGAGGTCGCATACCTTTCAGCGGCTGGAGAACGACGAAAATCCGACAATTCTTTAAATATATAAAATTATTTGTCGTTAAAATAACAATATATATATATCTTGTTATGTGACGTTTAAACTGAGTGTGCTAAACGGTCGAGTTGAATATTTCGATCGGGATGAACATGGCTGCCATTTTCCCAAAATCGTGTCTGAGTACATTCAGATGCCAAGAGGTTATATCCTTATCAGGAATTTCAGAGAGATTGGACAATTTTTTTTAGAAATAATATTATTTATCATTAAAAATCAAGATAGACATCTTGTTATGTGATATTCAAGCTGCATTTGCTGAACGATCGAGTTGAATATTTCGATCGGGATGGATGTGGCAGTCATTTTCCCAAACTAGTGTTTAAGTACATTCGGTTGCCAAGAGGTTATATCCTTGTCAGGAATTTCAGAGAGATTGGACAATTTTTTTATAAATGATATTATTTATCATTAAAAATCAAGATATACAACTTGTTATATGATATTTAATCTATATTTGCTGAACGGTCGAGGTAGATATTTCAATCGGGATGGACGTGGCAGCCATTTTCCTAAACTCGTGTCTGAGTACATTCAGTTGCCAAGAGGTTATATCCTTGTCAAGAATTTCAGAGAGGTTGAACAATTTCTTTTATAAATGATATTATTTATCATTAAAAATCAAGATGTACATCTTGTTATACGATATTTAAGCTATATTTACTGAACTTTCGGGCTAGATATTTCACTCGGGATGGTCGCGGCAGCCATTTTGCCAAAACCGCTTCTACAAAGTGATCGACAGCATCAAATGCATCTCCGTGGGATTGTTTCATTAATTACAGCTATTTCAACGTGAATACGCAATGTTCCATCTAAAAGTACATCTTAGATAATATTAATACAATCTTGTTCCTTCCATTCAAGACACAACTAAAAACTTCCTTCGATGATCGTACGTAAAATGTTGATCGACTAAAATGAAACTGTCAGAGTATCTTACAACGTGCACCTAGCCAAGTGGTTCGGTACTATCCAAATAACGTTGCGGTCTCCGATAAATTGAAAGCTACGTACAGAATGCAATCAAACATCATGAAAGATGAACCAGTCCGAGCAAACCTTATCTCGTCCCTAAACGCACAAGTTTAACGTTTCGCCGAATAAATACTCACACCCCCTGTATAAGAGCTAAGCCAAAGACCTTCGGCCCACGGTTATCCTCGGGGTCGATAAAGACGTCGTAGAACCCTCGCGTATTATCCAGCATGCAGATATCGCTTTACGATGCAAAAGAAGCTACGGCGGTGGATGCGTATCAAAGAAACGAAAAGCGAGACGACGCTTTCTACGGGCGTCTCGTTAATTAAACGATTCGCCACCGGCTCGTCCTCGAACGCGTAAAACGTGTCCCCATTGGCGGGACGAGTAGGAAAACGTTCCATGACCATTAGCAAGCAGATTTAACCTTTTTTTCATTCGATCCGAAGCCGTGCGAAGGTTTCGCGTTTTCCGTGAGAGAGTTTCCTTTTTGCCGAGTTTCTTTTTCTCCGGCGAAATCGAAGCTTCGCTAGGACAGGCACGAACACGCTTCGCGTCCTTCGATCGACGACGAACCGTCGTCGCACGTTGTCGGCAAAGTCCTTCTATAAATCAATGGGAACGATACCGATCTACGATAACGTTAGACGGTAACAATTTCCTAGTGCACACGCCGCGCTGTCGTTGCATATTTATGACAGGCTACGGCACACCACCTGTCCTGGCTGTTACGTCGAAGACGATCGTCAGAAGGACGAAAAAATCGTTCGATTCGCGGACACGGATTATCGGGACGATCGAGGCTGACCATGGCTCCCCTATAGACAGCAAACAATGAAGATGACACGGCCCGTATATATAAAGAGTTCGATTTCTGTAGCGGCAACTGCAGTATCCATTTGTGTCCGTCCCTTCGTGTTTGCCAACGGAAAAGCCGATAAAACGTTTAACATGTTCAAGCTGGCAAGTATAGCTATCATATGCGATTACTTACGTGCGTCTGTGTGTGTGTGAGTGCGTTTGTGTGCGTGGGGATGCCCTACGACACTGTGATCGTTCCGCTTTTTAGCCCAGGGGAATTTCATGAATTGTGCTCTGTGGCTTGCGGAACGGCTGACAGACTTATCATGGCAGTTTTGTAATTTGACTTAGCTTCGCGGCAGAAAGTTCGAGTTTCACCGTGTCAAGTTCAATCAAGATCACGTTAGAATTTATTAGAATTAACTGTCGACGTTTACTAACTCGTTTCTGAATACTTATCGTGTTTGTGTAATTATCTGTTTTGGGAATTTAATATAAGTATCGAAAAGATAATTATTAAAGAATTTTCAATTTCAGTGAAATTTTAAACGAAAGAAGATACAGTGCTTGATTTTTGCTTTTTAAGAGTATTTTCTAATACTTTAAGAAAGAAAATTCTTCCATTCCAGCGATAGCGAATCGAATTATCGGCAACAAGATTATTCAATGGCGAAACTAGTATTACCGCGCGAAGTACGAATGTGGGCGACAATTGAAAGCGAAACGAAGAAACTATTGCATAAACTTGGAAATTGTAATTAGTAGTTCTCAGACGGCTGTTTTTCTCGATCTTTGCTTGTAACGCTACAATTTACATACGGGAAAGAGATTAAAAATGAACGGACGTATAACTGAAATATTAAAACATTTAGTGATGCAAAACATAATTGACTTGCAGATTGAAAAATTAAGTCGGTCTAACCTACAGTTTCTAAATGTACAACCATTAAGAACCAGTTCCCGTTCTGAATAACGTCGATCAGCCTTTACAATTTTTTTTAACTGTTCTTTTATTTCCATCGTCCATCGTGCACCTGTACCGTTATAAGTGGCTGCTTCCGCTGAAACTATTCATTTTTTCGATTCGATTTATGCGCTCATTCGAAGGTGTCAATTTCTTTCGTTTCAACGCGTGCCTAATCTCTTTTTTTCTCTGTAAATCATTTTGTTCCTTCTTGTTTCTAGTAAATAATATAGTATCGATATCAAATTTTAATGAATCAATATTTCATAATGTGAATATTTATGTTTTAAATTTAATCTGAAGAAACTGTAGAATCCGATGAGCCATTTGCGTACTACAAAGCACACAGCGAGCCTAATTAGTGTACGTGTTATTTTACCATCAGAATAAGTCCTTTAGACTGCCAATTTTATGAATTTATGACAAAAATGAGTTCATACCGCGTAAAGAAAATTTATTATAAAAATTGAAGAACATCAACGTATTTGTTTTAATTAGATAACGTAATTAGAGGAAGAAACACATTTGTATTCAACATTTTTGATTTCGCATAAAGACCGACAGTCTAGGCGTACATGTATAACTATAAAGAAGAAGAAACGGCAGGTACAGAAATGTGCAATTAAAAAGGTGTATATTTATGTCCGAATGCCATTGTAATAATACATTGTGCAACATTTCTGCTATATAGAGCACAGTTGAGATTCTATAATTATCGTGTCTCGAACGACCGCGATCAGTCTATTGATCATTTTACATTCCAATCGCACGAAGATCGCCAAACACGCAAATAACGGCTCCCGAATCAACGTCGTAAATCTTCCGTGAGTTTCGGAGTTAATTGAATAATCAATAGATACATAATGTTCAATTCGTATGATCAGTCACGGATTACAGCAATGGGCACACAACAGTACGAAATTGAAGTGCTCTGTAATTAGATCGCATTCAGAGTGAATGATAAACGTCACCTGTTTTCCGAAGAAAATGGCGAATTGTGAAAGCTTTCAACAGGTGTGCAGTATCAGAGATTCGAAAGAATATAAATTTTAAAAAAGCGGATAAGGCGACGTGTATACGCTGGAACAGTAGCGAATACTGGAGAACAGCGAAGAACTGATTAAATTACGTTGTAACTTTATTTGGAACGATGTTACTTAACTCTTTGCACTTCTAATTTCAATTTTAATTCTAACATCGAGCCACTTTTTGAGCTGGAATTATACAGGTTTTCAGAGGTTTAGTACTATTATTCGTACGTGCAAAGTATCAATTTTTATCGATTTTTTAAATGCGAGCACAGTGATGTAAAAGTTGTTTTGAATAATAATGTGGCAATTTTTAGTGCAATTTAAAGCAGTAAATATGTGTATATATTGTTCCAAATTTTTGAAAATTGTGAAAGGAAGAATACTTCAGAAGAAAAATAACTTGACAGTATTATAAAAGTGTTCTAAATAAAAAATAATATAAATATTTGTGGTATGATATCGCTGGTCAATTAATTTTTTAGATATCCTCGACGCAAATTTAAGAAACCAAGTTTCAAGGAAACCGCGTTCGAACTTCGTCAAGTTCAGCATTTCAAATTCTGCCGCATTGCACTAAACGTCCTGTTACTACATTAATTATCCGAAATGCACCTCGAAATTTGCAAATTGCATTCCTTAATGTTAGATATACCGAGCACTGATGACGACGAATTTTACATTACTTCATAAGAACAACGAGAATGTGACTATTAAAATCTTTAACCACTTTCTTTTAACACTTTAACTGCCCAACTAACAACCAGAAAAATTCTACAAAACCAAAGTAATTTATTCAATAAAGTAACAATTGAAAAGTTAATATGTACGACAAATGGTTCACTTTCAACCTTTTCGTATTCTCCAGATATCAACTAAATTGAATGCAACGAATATATTAACGTAAAAATTTATTTTTAAAAATGGACAGATAATTCTGTCATCCAAAAATCAATTTATCGAATACTCCTTAACACTAGAACTACCAAACCAGTCGTTTTGACTGGTCCCCAATTTTTTCATTCAGAATTATTGTAGTTATAAAAACGTTTTCATCAGAAATTTTCAGATATACTTCTTTAATGACGTACATGTTACAATAAGAATTCTATGAAGTTTTAATAGATGCTGTCTCGTTATTATTACAAAGCACTATATATTATTGGATTTATTGTTCGGTAATTCTAATGTTAATAAACCTACTTGTACAATCTCAACATTGACAAATTAAAATATTACAAATGTCATTTAGCACAACCTGTAAACCCAGCATTAAACATTACAATTTTGATTAATCTAAAAAAGAAAAATCAGTTTTCCGAATTTTCCACGTGAAAATACTCGTTGAAGTCTAACAAGACGATCAGCGCAGGTCAGAGCGAAACGGTTGCAGAAATATGCGAAGAAAAGTGTGTACGTAAGAATTTGAGCGAGTGCCACGGAATAATCATAACCGTCCGTTATCGAAGGGCTAACAAATCAGTGGTGAACGTAATTCCGAATTTTCTACAGATTGCGTTGCTGGTCGTAGCCATGATGACGGTTTCCGCTGAGCCAGCTCCGGTGCCACCAGTGATCAGCCACCCGCTGGTCTATTCGCACCCCTATGTGAAGGTGCTTCCTCTTCACCCCGCGACCTACCCGCTCTCCTACAGCCACGGATACGGATACGGATACAAATTGCTTCATCCAAGCTACTACTACTAACACCGAGTACGCCACCACCACCACTACCACCGAATTTCATGCACATCGAATCTACAACGGAGCGACGCCGGAGCCTGCCGACGGAGAGCTTGCGAATATCACCAAATAATTTTCTACCATAATCAAATGTAGCCTGAATAAAGCTTGCGATTGCAGTCGATTCGACTCCGTGCGATTCGCGTTCGTTCCTTCTCTTTGCCGACTAATGGCCGTCGTCGGAGATCGTCGGCGTCTTTTAGGCTGGCTATAAAATCCGCGAGGCGGTTGCCAACGTTTAGAAGGTTCTCGGATCGTTGCTGGATTCGTCGACTTGTGTGCAAGGCTGATACGAGGACCTTTCCACGCCGACAAAGACAGCGTTTCCAGGCGAAAGCGCGTCGCGGAAAGGGTGGAATTCCTTGGTAGATAGGTCGCCCGTAAAAACGAAGGGGTTCGAAGGCTGGTGTATTCATGCATGGGAGATACGTCGCCGACCATGCTCGTCGTTTATGCCGCCGTCCGCATACGTCGTCAACAGGCATTTGTCTGTTCGTGGCTGGTGGTTCGCGGTTGCGGAAATGTCGTTACACGTGTCTTAGTCCCCCGTGGTCTCCGAGATACACGGTTGCTTTTTAGGGTGAACGCACCGAGATAAAGATGGAAGCGACTTGGACCCGAGTCCAAATGCTCCCAACTCTTTCCTTCTTCGCTGATCGAGAAAGTTTGCCGGAAGAAGGATCGCCAGGTCTTCGGTTGTATTTTCTGACTCCTTGGCTGTGCTTCTTGCGGACCATCCGCGCGATGAAAGTAGGGAGCTTTCGAGCGGCACGTAAAATATTTGTCTGGTCGAACAGTTTGTACGATCTTTTTCTCTCGCGTGTGAAGGACGAGCCAGTCATTTCTTCTGATTGGAATAGGAAGTAACAGAGGAAATGCACACGTCGGAGGAAACTTTGCGATGATGGCATTTGTCGTTTGCATGGGACCATTGATTTAGTATGGGCCCGGCTGGTGGGAAGAACCGTAAGTTGTCGAGAATGTAATCCACTTCGAGAATCTCGTTTAACGAAGCATCTGCAATAACGTTTACAGCACCATCTTTTTATAATACATTTGTGGTTATAATTATGAAAGTGGTATAAGTCAAAATTTAAAAAACATGAGTTTATCAGTTATTTCACAGCACATTATTTTAAACTAAATTTATTCAATGTAATTTTTACGATATCGTCAAAAATGAACCATTAGATAGTGGTTGTAATTTCAACATTATATGGAATTCATTTATTGTTAATTATGAAAGTGGTCTAAGCCAAAAATTTAAACACGTAATAGCTTACAGTGATGCTTGTTCAGGCCAAAAACGTAAAATTAAAGTAGCATCGACATGGATGGATTTTGTGTGTACTACCATACATCCCTCCAGTTTTTCAGGAATATTTTAAGAATCTTAAACTCGAAGTGATAAAAATGGATTACTTTTTAAAAATAATTAATAAATGTTCATGAATTATTTCATTAAAGTTATTGTTTCAAATGAAACTCATAGTTCTTTATTGCTTTAAGTAATTTATAGGACATTCAGTTAATTTTTAAAATGGTCCAAGTCAGTTCAAACTTTAAAAACAACATTTTCGCATGAAATTCACACAAAATTTCATATTCATAATAAATTTCCATTAATCAAGACTAATAAAATTATAAATTAAAATATCGAATAAAGTAAAAATATTTTTTAATTTATTCAAATGCAATTCATTAAATATCTCGAAACAAGAAATATATGATTTAAACCACTTTCACATGGGCACATTTATACAGTTTGTAGGTGATAGGCAACCTTCGATGTCTGCAGAGTAGACGATGTAACAAATAACGTAGATGTTCGATTATTCGGACAAATCACCCTGCACAGGGGTAGTTTCTCATGCTAGTAAATAAGTAACACCACAATCGGATTCGAAGAGCTTATAGGGAATTCCTGGAACTGTTCTATTTGTAATTAATAGCGTATAATCACCAGAGGTACGAACTTTGTTCAGCTTTTTGCGAGTTTCCAGTGACACGTACAATTTTCAACGAATTGTACGATAAGTCACTTTAGATTGATTTATTTTTACCATAGATAATAAAGAAGTCAAATATCGTCGTTTCGATTAGACGAGCGCCAATTTTCAATTAAAAAGTAACTTTAGTTCCAATGACCGGAAAGATTTATTTCTATCGGGAGGCGTAACGGGATTCTCGATATGTTAATTATTAAAAATTTCATCGATAGAATTAATAGTGGGTCAAATGATCCTTTTGAGATCACATATTGTAATGAATATCGCAGAAATTCTAAATAAATTATAACTTGTCATTTTTATGAGACAATGTACACTAGTCGATCTTAATGCTGCGGTAGCATTAGTGTTAATAGATCGAGGAAGGCTTGGAAAATATTAGATACGACTTTGAAGGCCTCACGGTCCCCAAAGCCGCGATTGCGGAAGCACAGGTTCGCAAAAACATCGTGACAACACAGTGATATTTTTTTTTTTTTAAATAAAATTTTATTAAAATTCCATATGACCAAAAGGGAGGGGTCCTGGATGATGGTGCAAATGAAATGAACGTCCGAATTACATTGATGATCTATAAAAAGTCGCGAATGCACAGAGAAGGAGCATGGCCAGCCGATTGGTTGCGACCCGTCCGATCGGTTCACGTCCTAGACGCCTCCTGATCGTCCTGGAACGCGGTGTCTCCGGGCGTCATCTTGATGGATAGATCGTGGTTCGTTGTGATCTTCTTGATTCGTTTAACTTGTTCCTCCGATGGCGACGTCGACGGCCTTTCCTTTCTTCTTTTTCTTATTTTTTTGTGTTTTCGAGGGGGGCGATTTACGAGGAATAGAGGGGGAAATTTTTTCTAGGGGGTTTGTCTCGTCGTGAGTTGGTGGTGTTGTAATATAGAAAAATCGTGTATCATTTAATGCAAACCGCCATGAACGGAGAGGAGGGGCAGGTGAGCGGGGGTCAGAACGGACTTGGTGACGATCGGGGCGGTGCGGACAATGGGGGAGACAGGCTGGGCAATCACATGGGCGGCAGCCAAGGGAGCAGCGTGGCCTACAACCAAGGGAGCAGAGATCGGGCCAATTCCATGGTCGGCGACGATTCCGGTCAGACCACCAGGAGCGGCGGTAGCGACAGCCAAAAGGGCAGCGAGGACAGCCTGTGGGAATAACACCATTTGCTAAACTTAGCACAACGTTCACAGTCCCTCCCGACTATTCCTCTCGTTCGCAGTCAGCGTAGTCGTGTCGTGCCGTCGCGCATCGTCTTCGAGTACAGATTTTCCCACGGATGCTATTAATCTTCCGACGATTAAAGTCTTAAGACAAACTGGCCGGCTGGCTACTCTCTAGAAGATTATTGCGCTATCGACAGCTGCGCGTCGCTAATATTAATATACTTCAAAGAATCGAGACACGGTTTTACTGAGCTTCAACGAGAGCTGGACGATTCGAAGGGGATGCGCTTCCCTGGAGACTCGGTGCGAGCAATTCTATCTGGTAGTTTTACCGAGTTGCAAGAAATTAGAGTGCGCCTTTCTGGTCTCATTATTTTGATAGTCCAGAAGCGACGAATATGTCTCCTGATTATTCTAGAAGATGCAAGACTGAACACTGATCTCGTACAATACTTTAATATTCACAAATAGTGAATTTAAAACATTGTAGGCAATGAAAGCGATAGTTCTTTGACAGTTTGTAGTTGGCAGGGATGTTACTCTATGGACTAGAACGATTTAGCATTGATCTTGAGGAGAGACAATTTTTTAACCAAATTCTACATGACTGAAATGGTAGCTTTTACTGAATTTAAAATGTTGTAGATAATAACAGCGATGTATCTCTATCATTTTGCACATCGTGAATAGAGAAGCCTTGCCTTTAGCCTTTCTAAGCTCGATATTCTAGAAATTCCAAAAACTGACCATTGGTCTTGAAGGCAACAAATATTTGAACCAAATTCTACATGACTGAAATGGTAGCTTTTACTGAATTTAAAATGTTGTAGATAATAACAGCGATGTATCTCTATTATTTTGCACATCGTGAATAGAGAAGCCTTGTCTTTAGTCTTTCTAAGCTCA
>CM052098.1:8704504-8731804 GCA_028453745.1 Agapostemon virescens
ATACTCTAGAATTTCCAAAAATTTTGGTCTCGGAGGTAGGAAGCTTCTCAATCAAACTCTACGTCACTACCATGGTATCTCTATTGACAAGTGTCGTTTCTTCACGACGAGAACGCGTCGAAAGATCCAAAGAGGATCAGTGTTCTCCCATGAAGCGAACGTCTTAATGTCGTCAGAGCGTTGTTGCGACAAGAAAAATGAGAGAGACCTCGTTGAGGAGAGCAACTGAAAAAAGCCTCGGAACGATGTCAATAACATATGCAACAGAGTCACCGGTCGAGCCTATCATTCCCGTTAATAGACACGGAACACGTGAATGTCAGGCAAAGAGAGAACCCCGCCATCGGTTTTCTTCATGGCGGTCGTGGAGGATCGCGTGTCGAAGACGCAGAGCAAGTGGCGTTGAAACGGGAATAATCGGTCCGCGCGGGAAATCGCGGACTTCTAGACTGGCAACGAACAGAGAGACGAAAAGAAAAGTGTTCGGGTCTGCATTCCGCTTTTAGAGCCGATAGTGCGCGAGCGTTCTCGCCGTTTGACTCGACTAGCCGGCCCGATGTTGGCTAACAATGTGCATGCTTCAGTGGTCGCGCTCGTTCTCGAGGATTTTTGTGACCGGATGGAAACTCGGTGTCCATTCGAGTGAATGTAAGGGTCCGAGCACACCGGCGTGCATATACTAGACGCGAAGGAAAGGTCACCGTTGCGAGAAGAGAACCGCGTTATGTGTCTTTCCCGCGCCGTGAATTGACGGCTTATCGATCGACCGAATCGAACTGCGAGAAAAGGAATTTTCCCAGGCGATTCCGACAATTACCGAGCCAGGAGATTGTTCTCGGCTCGCATAGGAGGGACAAGGCTATGATGAACGATGCCGATGGGTAGGGCATTTGTGCGAAATCTAAAGCTTCGGAGCCGATAGTGTGAAATGGAAAATGTGTCTCTACTTTTCATTATTTCTGCGAGATTTCAAATCATGGATAAACGTCTTGCAATTGATCGAACGTCTAGTCGTCATTTATGTGATTGCATGATAGTTAGAATTTTGTTAGGAGATGTTTCGTCGGAAAGCTTTCGGATCTGAGTACAATGAAACTTGTTCGTGAGTTTTAAACGAGTTCGGGATTTCTGATTGTAGTATATCAATAAAATAATACAGACTTTTTATAGAGTAGTTTGATCTGTGTGAATCGTGCAGTGCAAGTCGTTTCTGATATTTTAGCAAATTTGAAACAGTGAATCGTTAGAGACTTCATGCAGATTTTTCATTGTAGTATATGAACAAATGAGACAGATTTTCAAAAGATTTCTTTGATGTATGAAAATTGTGCGAGTCGCTTCTAATTCCTTATAAAATTTGAAACAGTGAATAGTTCGAGATTCGTCAGGGATTTTACCGCGATACAGAAACAAATAAATTGCATTGCTTAACTGAATTTTTAACTCGGTGTAATTAGTACATTAGTCGTTTCTGTTTTGCCTCATGCTTTCGATAAGGGCAAACGGGCACGTTAATCGCAAAGTAATGAAGTCGGACTGATTTTCCGGGGCCGGTAGCGGCGAAAGTATCGGCGATCGCACAAAAGCCACGGGCTTATCGGCGAAAAGTCGCTCGGTTCTATGGAATATATCGATAGCCGTAAAACCAGTATGCAGGCTTCTGTTAATGGAAATACGGTTATGTTGAACTGTAACTAGGGTGCCGTCCATTTCGTATTCTCGTTCGAAGTGTCGATAGAATATTAGCAAGTCAATTCGGCCGGACTTGCTCGATTCACGCCCGGTCGATAAGCGCAATAACAATTGCAAAACGTAGGCAAGTAAGTGAAGTACGGTACGGTATGGTAAAGTAAGTGTAATAATAATAAATGCGATTAAGCAAGTAAGTTGTTCTTACCAACTTGAACATGTTGAGTGGGTTGAGTGAGTTGCTTGTTTACTTCTCGAAAGTAAGAAAGCTTGTGCTGGATGTACCAGCCGGCGGCCTTTTATACAAAAGTCGATTTTAAAAAATCGCTATAAATTTGATCACGTGGCCCGCCGTTTGACAGTCTGACGTTATGCGTCGGCCGGTTGAGTCAGCCGATCGGCGGGCATAGTGGGGTGTCCGTTGGCCAATCGTAGCGGTTCAACAGGACGAAACAGCACCGGCGCAGCCAATCGCCAGCTTTCAACCCCTCATGATCGGTTCCGGGGAATTGGGTTAAGACAGTTTATGTGGAAATAGTTCAATCGCTCCGGTGTAGAGAGACCGGCTTGTCCCTGTGTGGGTGACAGACTCGCGCACACAGAGAGGCGAAAAACGGGGAACTGTGAAAAATAAACGGGCGACCGGGCACACACGCTCTAAATGCAAACTCATTTCGTAAAAACGCAACCAAGGTCTTCCTTCCGTTGTGGCCTTGCTCTTCGTTGAACGACGAACAACGCGACAGGCTCGACGGAGCCTTTTCAGAGGCCGGATGCTACCGGGAATCTTTCCTAAGAGATTCTTAAGGGAGTCTTCTGCTCCGGAACCTTGCAAAAATCGATTTTTCTTTCTTCGCGTTTTCTTAAAGCACGTGTCTTTAAAAGCACGCTCGAAAAAGGATTCGTTCAAATTCCTAAGAGCAACGAAGTTACGGGAGCGAAGAGAACCGATGGTCAAAACGTTAAACGCAACTTTTTGGGGGAGAAATCGACGAATTGGAACTGTGAAAATATTTGAAGAGTTTAAAAATTATTATATCGTACTCTAGTTATCGAAATTATGTGGAAAAGAAGCAAGTGCCTGTGTAGCTCTTGCATTACGTAATTAAGGGGGGGACGGGGTAAATTCAATTTTCTTTCCAATATTCTTCTTACTTTATGTATCCAATGCAATTCTTAAAAAAACGTCTTTGCGTCTTGCGTAAAAAGAAATACTGGTATGCTGAAATTTATTTTGAGTTCCTCTGGTGATTTTTTCAAATATCTTGTAAGCTACAAATGTTTTACTTTCTTTTCTCAACGTAAAAACGTACTTTTCATATGATTGGATTTCACAAAATTCTTACGCTATAGTTTAAATATTACCTTACACTTTCAGACTGAAAAGAATGTTTTATTTCAATTTTTATCCAGCAACACCGGTCATCATTCGACACACAAGTGAGAAGTCAGTTGAATAACAGCGACTAACTCCGCCATTTTCTAATATCTTAAAAGACAAGGAAAATAGAGCTAATTATATTAATATCACTGTTAAACCGGATTTTTTCGCTTGTTAATTATCTTTCAAAAAATATACTGAAACATGACCAACCCTCTAAACTCTAAACTAACCACAATCGGTGAAACACCTCGTTTCAAATGTTTCATTTCACAATCGTCAAAGTTATAAACTTGCCTTCACAGGAATAGATTAAGTAAATTTTGTTATTCAATCATATATCGTAAGAAAAATTTTACACTGCTCTAATATATAATAATGGTACTAAATGCTAATACTAGTACTAAATAATATTAATGCTCGGTAGGCTCGGTATTAAGGTCGCAATTTGATTGGGGAAGCTTGCATGAAATCCGAATTCGCGGATAGATCCGGAACCATCCGGGACTCGTCCTTCTGTTCGTTTGCAGAAGCCAGACGACTCTCGCAGATTTCACTCGGAAAACCTATGGAAATCGAGTCGTTAGACGTGTCCGAGAAACCAGACACCAGCCGAGCCATCGGGGTGGAAACGTGATTATTAAATCGGATTTCACCACCAGCAGAGACGCTGCTCGAGATCCCGGACGCAACTCGAGAGCAAAAACGCCGAGGTTTTCTTTCGACCGGCGATCGATGCCCCGGAAACACCTTACCACTTTTGTTGGTCAAACTTTTTTCGATGGAGAGATGATTGTTGAGCTTTGTCCGCCTACGACGCGCCCACCGATTTTTCAATTTGAACCGTAGCCCCTTTGTTTGATGAGAAACGCTTCTTTTGTTTCAGGGATGAAACCTTTTTGCGGGCTTTGGGATTTTGGAGATGTGCTGCGCGACGGAAAGTGTTTGACCAGTAAACGTTCGGTAAATTGAGTAATACGTTGGACATTCTTCTGGAAATTTTATAATTTCGACGGTTTATTTTGTGGAAACTTGTATATCCCTACAGCAATTTAAATATAGAATCCTGTGGGACGCATTCTAATGTTTTCAACAAGTTTTAATCAGTTTTTAATTTTCAAGCTTTTAGCATTTCAGATTTATGAAGCACCATAAACGACTATTTTTCATTAGTTTATAAAAATAAATAAGAGTGTACATGTTTAAATTGTTAACGATTTCTTGAATGATATCTAACCAAATAAATAAATCTGTTGACTCGTTCTTTATGGATGCAGCTTTACAATTTCAATCGTCTTAAATAAAAAATAATAGTATCCGTAATTTTGACGCATCCTGTAAATAATTATTGAAATTATAAAGGTACACCTAAGCGTAAATCTTCAACAAATTTATTTCTGTAGGTTGATAATGCTACGAACAGTGTTATTAATTTGGGTAGGCACATTCTCGTTATTTTTATAAAGTATTTTGAAACTCTCACTTTTAGTACTTCGTAAATCTAGTGTTAACATTAATCTTACGGTGCATAAACAGGGACTGACATGTGTTGCTTTATAAGATTGGAGAGACTGTGTTTAGCCAGGCTTGCTGCTCGTATTATTATAGGCTGTGTTTGATTTAAGATATTTATTCCATAATGTTCCACGAAGGAGTCTTTCTAATTGCAACAATTCTAAATTAAATAAATTGGGATTATGACTGACGGATTTTGATAGATTTAAAGGATAATGAAGATAAAATTCAGAGATTCAATTCTGATAACTAGAATTCCCGAATTCTAAATTGCGATCGATGTATATTTATTTATAATAATACTGGTATTGCATTGATTCGGTTCTCGTTCGATTTTTATGGTAATGCGTTCTTCGGTGAAGAAGTATACGAAATAATTTTCATTTTGTCATTTTGGTAAGTTCGGTAGTTCGCTATTATCAAAGAAATGAAATTGTAGCGAAGAATAGCATAATGGGGTTAGAGTCGCTAAAAATGAAGTGTGAGACTTCGTTTATAAAACTCTACGGTTTATCCAGCAGTTATGGAGAAACAGGTACTGCATTAAGCAGTTAAAACAGGGAACTACTGATTTTTATTAAATAATGTCTAACCAGATTAAAATTACCGATTCATTTATCGTCACTTGATAACGACTTAATGATTACTTTCTGCGCACGTGAACGCATTTAGATTTTCTTTTACATCAAGTGCAGACAGTTATGAACCTGCTGGCATAACGAGCAAATAATTCACAGTTACCGATAGCCACGGATCGGCAGTCATAATGGAATTATGTCGGAGACAACCTTGGAGGAAATGTTTTCTTCCTTTTATTCGCGGATTCAAGAATATATAACAGTCGCGACAGTTACGAGGGATTGCTTAATCGCAGAAAGTCCATTTAAAAACTCGATCGATCACGGTCACGTACAATTAGAATTGTCAAGTCATTTAATTCCGAGCATAACATAGATCGTTCTTACCACGATTTGCAAAAAGACTGGCTGACACAAGGACTGGTACCAACTGAAGGAAAGTCATAGTTACGTGCACCACGTATTCATACTCTGGAGAAAAAGTTTGACACAAACCGGCTTAGAAATGGTAACACATTGTTCAGCAAGGAATCCAACATTTCTACGAATCCAAACAGTTCCAAACGGTATTATCAAATTACGTTATTGGGAATAGTTTGTTGGTTTGCTATGAGACTTGCTATTGAAAGTTCTATAAAAATATACTCAGGCATGACACGTAGACAAGGGTCTACTGGTGCTGTTTAGATTTTTCAGATCCAATGATTTTTCCAGATTCAATGGATCTCTTTGGTCAACTACACTTCGTCATGAAAATTGCAAATAATCCAAATTAATTAAATCTTGGCATTTTTATAAGACGATATCAGTCAATTTTAATTCTCTGTAGGTTTAGTGTAAAAATATTCCAATATCCTTCTTAATGACACCTTCCTAATGACAAGTTAAACTAGCGTTGAAGATTTTAAATAAAGTTTAACAAATATCAATATTCTGCCTTTCCTTTTAGACGAATTCAAATGTTCAAGCATTGAAGTAGATGTAGCAGTATAAAAGATGTACATTGTCTCTTCTCTTCTGTAACATTTTTAGCGACGAAGATGTGATAGTAACATTAGTTACAAAGAAAATTCTATGGCAAGGGGTTAATTACTAATTTCTGATTAAATGATATCGGTATAACGATTTAAATCGTTTAATTTATTGTTTGTCAATTTTATACCATATTTAGGTGTAATTAGCGATATTTTTGTAACATTTATTCTTGCGGAAGTTAGATAAAGGGTAAAGATAATTGATCTCTTTTGACCTAAGAGGACCAGGCTGGTTTTCAAGCTTGTAATAATTCCTAACGAAAGTATCAATATTTAACACGACGTCAAATTATTGCTTGCCAATTTTGTCAATTACATTTCGTTCTAATTAGCCATCTTTTTGTAACATTTATTCGTGCGGAAGTTCGATGAAGGATAAAGAAGACTGATCCCTTTTGACCTAAGACAACCAGGCTGGTTTTCAAACGTGTAATAATTCCTGACGAAAGTATCAGCATTTGATGCGATGTCAACTTCCGTCGGCCTATGTAATACAAGCCGCGCGTTCTTAATCTTCGACACATTACCAGCCAGATTACGCCATATTAGGAAGCGCTGGCGGTGCTGTAACATGGATCACAATGGCAATGTTCATACAGCAAGTGGCAGCTATGGTATCGCATATCGACCACACGGAAGTCCTGAAAACGACTTTCGATGGGCGCAAAATGTGGGTTGATGTGTGGCAGCCGCCAACGTTCTTACATCACTGGCTGGTATCGGCGAATAAAAATACACGGTACTATTCACCCGATCGTTGCTATCAAATTCGTATACGTGTCACGATAACGTATCGAACGCCAGCTCCGATGATCAATCTCTAGCACTCGCCGGATGAAATCTACTACAGGATAAATCTGCACGATACGGGCAATTGTAAATCAGCTAGATCCTATCGTAAATTCATTGTTCATTTCGCCGGAAACAAACTTATCTGCATGAGTCGGTAAACTTTTCTAATGGAGGCTGGCGAACGCGTTGAAATCGCTGCGAATGTAAACGAATTTTACTTTCTTTTACCTTTTCCATTAAGTTTCTTGATTTTTACATGTTTAAAGTTAACGAACGACGGTTATACACTTTAAAAGCGAAGAATAGTGCCTTATTTCTATTGCTTATCAAAATTCTCTCAGTCCATCTGAATTTATTGCAGAATTGAACGAATGCATTCAACAACGTTTCGCAAGAGTATCTGCACAATTTCAAAACAAGTGAAGCAACTCTCCAATATTTCCAGTGTCAAATCTGAAGCGCCAGTGAAAATTGCCACACCATTTGGCTTTTACGTTACAATTACTCGTATTATTAACCCTTTGCACTCGGAGCTGTTTCAACGTGACATCAAGGCTTTTCTTCTAACCTACAATAATTTCATTCTGCACCATTTGTTTGATCTCATGCATATGGGATTTTTTACTATCCCTCGTCCTTGAAACAGTTAAATTATTAAGAATTTCAAAGATACAATCATAACTGTGTAAAAATTCTTTTAAATAATAGTCTGACAATTTTTAGTGGTGCCTCAGAGTCACCATTCGAGTGCAAAGGGTTAAATTCGGCCTTGTTCTGTGAATTCCAAAAATTTGTGGTCTACTGTTTCAATATTATTATTTGATAACTGAGCAATTTTCATCCATGTCAATGCTACTTTAATGTTACGATTTTGGCCTGAACAATCATCACTGTGAACTATTACGTGTTTAAATTTTTGGCTTAGACCACTTTCATAATTAAAACTAAATGAATTCCATATAATGTTGAAATTACAACCACTATCTAATGGTTCATTTTTGACGATATCATAAAAATTACATTGAATAAATTTAGTTTAAAATAATGTGGTGTGAAATAACTGATAAACTCATTTTTTTCAATTTTGACTTAGACCACTTTCATAATTATGGGCACATATAAACAATTAAATTTCAAGAGCGCAATATAAAAACGATTAGTCGAACGAAAATGTTCGAAGTTCAATGAAATATCGTTTGAATTGAAATTGCACCAAATGCAAAGAGTTAATAAAAGTGTAATCTGCCATCCTCGAAGAACAATCAATCCCACCGTTACCAACGTAATTTACGGATCCTCGAAAACCCGTGGCAAAGAAACACGGCGAAGTATCAATCCCCCTTCACAATGAGACACATGCCGTCGAAATCCTGTTGGCGAGTCTCATCCGGAATCGTCACTCCGAACGCAGACGTTCGAAAGTCTGGCCAAAGAAAACTGGTCCTCGGGAAAGTCAGCTGAATTCAATTTCATGGCCCATCCCACGCGCATCAAATCGCCATAACAATGCGCGGGACATGTGTGCTCGAACGAACACGGACGAAGTAAGTCCGCCAAGGTTTTAGTGGATTTGGTTGAGCTAGGTCAGTGTTAACTTTGGCCGAAGATGTCCGCGCTTCGACAGGAGAATACCGGGGAAGATCTATGTATTTCCGGTGGCGGTAATAGACGGTCCAGGACACGGAAAAGTGTCCGCTGGAAAGAGACGCAGGCGTTTGAAGAAGGGTCGTAGCATAGGCTAAGACAATTCCGAGTCAACGGCGATCCCTTTTCGCCCAGGCAATTTCAGCGGGACCGATCGCTTCCGAGCATCCTATAAAACTATTTCACAGGGCCGGGCGACGATGGCCCCAAGATCGTCTAACGTGAAATTGATAGGAAATCATTTATCGACGATATCCAGTAGCATCGCCAGCCGGCGATTCCATCCATACCACCTGACGTGGTATTCTTCTACGAATAATCTAGCAGGTCATCTCGCAAGTAATGCAATCCTTCGATAGTCCCGATACAACTAGGCCTTCCGTAGGTCGACCCGTAACGAGGCCAGATCAGGATTTATTGGGTATTTAATACAGCTGGCTGCTGGAAATTGCAACTATGCGATCCGAAGATCCAGGCAGATTCTCTCGCAATGTGTGCGAGGCAAACCATTTTAATTGCGCAGTCAAAATATTTTTACAAATAGAAACATCTCCAAGTTGGATCTGTCTTCCGATGTAATATTTAATATTTCTACAATTTGTGTAGTACACAAAATTTGATAACATGAAAACTGTTTGGTACGGCCATTTTGACTGGTGCTCCAGAGTCACTATTTTAGCGTAAAGGGTTCACTTTTCACCATTTGGTGCTCACCATTATTCTGCGGTTTTCTACATTGATAGTAAAAATAGGTGAGTGTAATTTCAAATAATAAAAAGACTACAGAAATTTAAAAATATCAACTTATTACAATTGGCTTGAAATTAATAGAAATTACGCAAAATTAATAGTACTATGCAAAACTTTACTTTACTTTAGATTTTCCTCTGGGAAATTACACGTTGATAAAATCAGCAAAACCAGCTACCTGTTAGGAATGCTTAAATGCTGGTATTTTTGGGTTACTGTTACATCTGATGAAACCAAATAAACACGGAAATAATGTAGCCTACACCGCCCTAATATAGTTTTGATAGCGCCATACCTTTGCCAGTGTTGGAAACACCGATTCAGTATCTGATTGTTGAGGATCTCCAGAATTCGTTCGCCAACCAAATTTATTACCGCAGAAAAACAGTGCCGAATACCGGAGGCATTTGCGCGAACATTTCGTTAGCTTTTCAGATTATTGAACGCGATGGTTGCGTCCAGGCGTTTCGAAACGTACGCCCACTACTTTATTGGGGTTCATCGAGTAGAACGAATCAAATAGAATCGGCCCCGAAATGAACGCGTGAAATCGGCGTCCCGATTGCACGAATTTTTGCGTAAATGGTTGTGCAACCGAATCGGGAAAAGCGACAGTCGATGTCTTGCGAAAATATAAAAAACGAAGAAGGAAGAGTGAGAAAAGGTGTGGGGTAAAGATTGAAAATAAATGAAGGTGAAACTCGAGATAGGTATCTTGGCATCGGTTACGCGTGCATCATTTTTATTGCGACACTGAAAAACAATCTGAGTGCGGAACTGCAACGGAAAAACGACTAACTACATTTGAGCACCGAGCTCCGAACCTAACCTCTGTCTAGGACACTTGCTGAAACATGGTCCCGGAGTTTCGGGGCTTTCAAAGGGATGACGGGCGACCTTGTTGCCGTTCGGAGGACACGCCGTCATAGTTTGCGAACGACGCCAGGATTTGCGAGCGATGCCAAGTTATCCGAGATGCGAACCGGCGGCTGAAAAAAGAATTTCGTTCCGGCGGACGCTTTTGCACATTCCTCTCCGTTTTGGCACCCGGCCATCCGGATCATTATAATAATTAAGGAAACAATTTTTGGCAGATAACGCGACCGTGCCGAATAATTATTGTCTCGTTAATTTCGCGCGATACGCTTCCACTTTCGGATCCTTTACTACTCGAAATTACTTTTACACATTCGTAGAGATTTGCGAATTAACTAAACGGAATTGTATTCTACGTGTTCTTAAGTAATTCAATGGGAAATTTGGTCTCGTGATTAAGATTAAGTAGAAAAGCAGATCTCAAATGGAACTAAATATACAAATACAGAAAAATATCAAGATTATCGAATTTTAATAACAATCACTTTTGCAAACTTTGAAACGACACACGCTCCAATTGGCCATGCCATTTTTATATCAAAACCAATCAGGTGTTTTCAATATTAACACTTTGACTGCCAAGTGAATTTAGGCGCTTCGAACCAGTTTCATTTATTTCGTTCATAGAAACGACCAACGTTATCAAAAAGAATTGTTAGTTACTGGATAACGAAGTTCTCACCTCACACTACTATCTGGTTAATTTCGATAGGAATAAATTGCTGCTGGATGTTGTTTATTTAACGATAATCATTGTTAAACAGCACAATGCTGCCGGTCACCGGTGACCACCATGGCGCTCAACGTGTTAATATTGTAAATGTAGAAGAGAGCAGCCGAATTTAGGTCTTCGCCCAATGTATAAATTAAAGATAATTAGCGTTGCTGTATTTTTCTTTGTTGAGGATATACATCTGAACCAGATTCAAAACATAGTTTCTAATGAAACTGAACAGGGGAACACGGAATTCGTAAATGAACTGAGAACATTCGAGCAACGTCTTAGTTAAAACGATAGAAATTATTTTTATTAATTTGTTGAATAAATAATGTGACATGTGCGTCGCTTTAGAATAAATTTGGATGATCGAGGTCCTATTATTAACCCTTAACACTCCAGTGGCTCTTCTGAGGCGACACAAAAAATTGCCATACTATTATTCCAATCAATTATTACGTTACCATGTTTGCATTTAAGAAATCGAGAAAAATTCAAGTATTTCAGGTGCGAATAGTAGTAATAAATTTCATGTGCACGAAAGGAAAGGAACCATTCACAACGTAACCATTCTAGGTCAAAAAATGTCTCGATTGTTGGAATTAAAATTGCTTGGAGTGCAAAGGGTTAAGTCTTGAAATATTTTTCTTTCGGAATGGATTCGGTGGTTCAACCAAGGTGTTGGTCCAAATTAGACAGCTCTGTTCGAACTGTTGTCCAGAATTTCTCTTCGTTGATCGGAATACGTGTAATTGATTAGACTTGAAGTATGCATGTAAATTCCTTTTATTGCCACTTTCCGATTTTCATAAATTAGCTGCGAATAGCTTTCATGGAACGTGGTTTATGACGTTCGTGTCTCTTCATTGGTATTCGCTGTTCGATTATAGACGATTTACATAATTGAACAGACGATTTGTTTAATTGAACTGCGCGTGTGTTCATACTCGAGCAACGTTTTAAGAACGTATCCATAAATTAGAAAGTTCGTGCTTTAAATAATTGTTCTATATTTTCTCGAAATTTTCGACGAGTTATACGGGCGTGAAAAATAATAATGCATATTTCATTCGGTTTATCAGGATACGAAGACGCTGAACAAATAAGATGAGTCATTAGAAATTTGCATCACGATCATAAAATTTTATGCTTCGATCGCTAACGCTTTCACGCCTGCACTTCTCAATCGGTATTTCTGAACATGCGATTTTAAAGCTGCTCCGGCTATAAAATCCAATTTAATTGTTGCATTCTAAAGCGGAATATGAAATTAGGTAAACTGAATACTGGTTTACCATTTTATCGTCATAGCTCGCGCTCATTTCCTTCGAATAATTCATGAAAATAAATGGAATTATATAGAAACTTATTATTTCGATGAATCTCTTTACTGGGTCAAGATGGAAACAAAACCGCCATCGCTATTAAGGTATATCTGATGTTGTGCCAGCAGTATTGTCTTTCCATCATTTAAAAATTACATCTCCGATCCCTGTAAATTATTACACGATAAGTCCGCTCGTGGTTTGCGCCTATTTTTGCTTTGACACTTCGATTCTTCAATTCAAGCTTACAGTTATTTCAAAATTTCTCATCAAATTTGAGACAGGGAATCGTTAGAGATTTCAGGCACATTTTTTTATTGTATTCTTTGTATTATTTATTGATTTCTTTGATCTACGAAAATCGTATAGCTGCGAGTCCCTTCTAATTTCTTATCAAATTTAAAACACTAAAGTGTTAGAGACATGTCGAGGATTTTACCATGATATAGAAACAAATAAATTGCATTGCTTGACTTATCATTCGTGAATAATTTTTTACAACATTATCCAGTCTCTCAGTTACTTCAAAATTCTATTTTCAACCCTTAAAAACAATTTCAGAATGTATCTTCACATAATTCTCACAAACTTTCTTTCGAGAATTTAGTCAATTTCTTAGGTAATCTCATATTTTAAATATATGAAATTATAACACAGAGTCCAAAACAGAATGGTCGATCAGGTTCTGAAGAATCATAGTTGCGTTTAAATGAAGGGAATTATCAAACGGTGTTGCTAGTAAATCAGTTCGTAATTTTAGTGTTTCATTTAATTGGCATGCAAGCGAATACATAAAGTTCCAATCAGGATCGTGAACGTTGCATTTGATCGTTGCATCGACATCTCGTGACTCGAAGATCCAACATTTATGGTGAACTGGTTACCGATTCGATGATTCTAGTGTTCACCTTGCTCCTATTATACGTAAACGCAGGCGTACATTAAAAGCAGCTGGAATGCCATAATATCGCACAAACGGACACAGAACCGTTCGTAACGTGACTCGTAATTGTTACGGCAGAGAGAGAGCAGATCTGCATGTAGATGAGAAATAAATGTGCCGATGAAGAATATGCGTCGATCATGTGTCGCAACTGATACACACCGTGATTTCGCAACGCACGTAACAGCACAATTGGCCATTTTCTTCATTTTCTATACATTCCGGAGACCGTGCTTGCAGTTAGTCATATCACGACAACGAGTTCTCACGTTCTATTGATTCATGGGCTCATTGGATGAAAACGCGTTACGCAACCACGGTTATTTTGATAATTGAGTTGTTGAGGTAATTGAGCCATTGTTGTACTGAAAACTTGAACTAGGTGTGCTCTTATGAGATACGGAGCATACGTGTCGCGAAACCGTTTCTCATCCAATTTTACTAAAACATTAGATACCGAATTCTTGAACGACAACATTTTCCTTTTCTGTTTCTGCTAATAAAACGTGTTGTTTTAAATATCACTGTCTTAAGAAGACGAATAAGAAGACTGTCCACTATTTTAAATAGCTACTAATTATTTTAATTGTAAATGCACAGGCTCGGTGTCGCCTTTGCAGAAAATCAACCCCTTGCCATATTATGACGAGACAGACTCGTGTCGAAGATTTTAAATAAACTCTAACAAATATAAATATTCTGCCTTTCTGTTTAGACGAAATCAAATGTTGTTAATTTGTAATCTATGTTTAAGCATTGCAGTAGATGTAGCAGTGTAAAAGATATAAATTGTGTTTTCTCTTCTGTAACATTTTTAGCGATGAAAATGTAATAGTAACTTTAGTTACAAAGAAAATGGTATGGCAAGGAATTAAGTATGTGTTTCATCAACACGTTGATCGTGGAGCCATTTTGCCTAGCTTTCACGTCAAATTTTATTTAACTTTACGTGAAAAGAACATAATTGTGCATAAGCAAAAGACTTGCTTACCCCATTTGTGCTTTTCTCTTTCAATCGAATCTATTAAAAGAGTGTCAACATTTCTTAATATTATATGAATTATATATAATATATTAATTTGTAAATTTGATGCCGTTAGTCCCCAAGGACTGACATAACGTGTAACGTGGTTTAATTCTTCTAATGTGAAGTAAAACGTTAGAGAAACTGCGGCTACACAATAAACAGCAATTTTCTTTCTCTAATAGTAAATTACGAAGTTCAAAGAAGTTCGAATCGCTGCGGCTGTGAAACGAACAACAAGGCAAGAGGTTCGTGAATTAATTGATACAAGTTGCAATTGATTGTGGAGTGTACTGAGATAAATCTTCGCACGTAAGGTGGGAAGAGTTTCAACTTTAACAGTGAGCTAATTTAGTCAGGATGGACAGACAGTGAAATTGTCGAAGCTGGGCTACGGTGATCGTTCGTGCTCTCGGTGTTCTCGATAATGAGCACGAATTCGTGTCTCGAGTGATTGCCGGCACCTAACCCAGGACTAACGTAATGGTTCTCTGAAAAGTTCAATGCACACACATGTACACACGTACCTGTCCAAGGAAACCGCAACAAGGCTGTAAACAGAGGCCGCCACGGAAACGCCCTGTATATAAGCGACGGCTTTGCACATGAACCATCCCAGGAACCATGCTGAAACACAAGTCCATGGTTTAGTGTTTGAGGCTGTCCCGTGCAGTCGACTTGCGAGAGACAAGTTTCTTTTTTATTTTAATCAAAGTACACCGAGTTAAAATATGCGTCAGACATTCTCTCTTGCCGTGGGGATGTTGAAATTTTTGTTAGGCATTTTTGAATTTATGCTAATTGGCTATGAAAATCCTCTGAAAATTTGCATCGACGCGTCAGGTTTTCGTAAAGTATTCCGTTGGCAGAATGTGCACGTAATTGACAGTTCAGAATATATTTTGCGAGTTGGAGGTAGTTGAGAGTAAACGCATAATTCAGTTGGTAATAGAATATGGTTAATGGAAAGCGTTTATGCAGATTGAATTTTGGTTTAAAACAGTTTTTACTAAAATTAGCAAAGGTAAAAAACGTTTAGTATGTCATAATCTGAACCAGTTCATATATTAATCCTTTACACTCAAAGTTGTTTTAACTGGAAAATTATTCTATTTTATCTTATGTATATGGATTCTTTTACTTTCACTCGTTCCTACAACAATTAAATTTCTATTGCAATTCAATTTATTGCAGTTGAAATATTTTTAATTATACATAATGGTGTGGCAATTTTTAGTGGTGTCTCTATTCGAGGGCAAAAGGTTAATAGATATTGCAAGGTATTTGTGCAGTTGGCAAATTTTAACTCTTTGCACTCGAATGGCATATTTTTCAAAACAGTATTCGTCTTAACAAATTCGTTTGTATTTTATACATTGCCAAATATTCAAGTGTTATACAAGAGAACAGGTTTGGCATGAAATGAGTAATGTAAAAAGAATTCCACAAAATAAATATGCTCAATGTTGTAAGAAATGTCTTAATTTAGAATTAAAATTGCTTCGACTGCAAAGGGTTAAGCAGTTTAGTTGTAAATCTTATATTAAAGGTACAATTTTGTAAATATATTGTAACACATAGTTTTATACAGTTCATTCGTTACTGTATATAATTTGTGATGTCATAATCTCCATGCATTATTTATTCAGAAGACAACCCTCACTTCTGGATAATTTTAATTTTGACTTTACAACAATTTATATAACATGGTAATAATATTGATGTCTTTTTAAAAATCATTTTTACGAAGCACTTAAGAATTCTTAAATAATTCCAGAGTAACTACTTAATTTACAAAAATAATTATTAATCACGGAAATGTACAATTCCATTTAGGTTTTATATAGGATTTTCGGAAAACTGAATTTTCAGTTTACAACATAAAATTTTCTAGTCACGATATACACCTATTTACATGATTCTCGGTGTATCGATTATCGGAGGAGTTAGATTTAAGCATATAAATGGAAAAAGTAGTCGAAGTACTTATTCCGTGTTATGAATAACAAATATCCGGGTGTATAATGTTCATGCACTATATGAATTAAAACTTCGGTTCAGTCGCTGCTAGTTTTATTATTGTTCTGAAACAAGGGATCACCGTTGCTTCCGGAACTTTTACATAGTAATTCCGCCCCCAAGGCATTCATACCATCAAGGTATTTAATTAAAATTCTACAGATACGTGTTCTGTTTTGTGGAAAGTATATTGAACAACCGCCGCTATATAGTTTCAGAAAAATTCAATATTCGTTACCATGAAAATGAAATATTTGCGTTCGTAAAAGAAAAAGTTGATACAGTTATATCATATTCCGTGGACGGTGTATTTCACGTAAATTCTACCGGTTGAAAACCAGTAACATTAACCGTCAATATTCGAAATAAGATATACAGCTGATATATTTGTTTCTCGCATTTAAGAGTCGATTGAAATTAAAAATGAATTGAAGATGAAATTAAATATGTAAAAAATATTCGCTCTCTACGAGTTTGAATATCCACGTGGCGTATTGTTGATAGCACGAGTAAATGAAACAATACTTCAAAACACGTGTCGATCGAGTTGCATAATACTGTTGCTTTTTATTGTCGTTGCACTGCGAACACAACGAGCTGCCGTTATATGCAATCCGTTCATGCTCACGGCAAACATGATCAAAGCATTTCGCTTTCAATTTACTATCCTTCGAGCATATTGCGTTAGAAAGTCACGCTTATTCATTAATGAGTCATCATTGATTGACTTCGAATTTTCGAGTTAATAGTACCCAGTTACCTCATTATATTAGCACCTTAACCATACCCGCAAGTATCGTTTCCATTGTTACTTGTTTACCATTGTTCATCTTTTTTGTTCGCATGCAGCTAATTTTTTTACTCGAGTTCCTGCAGAACGTTATTGCAGCTGATTATCAATTCAGTCCACAAGTAATATGAATTTCCTTTCATATTTTTAGAAAGCGAAATACTTCGGTATAATCACCACGATTAACGTTCTATAAAATTTTTTTTACAAATTTTTACAACTTCTAGATACGTATACAGTAATTTTATATTTTACAAAAACTAATTTCCCCTCATGCGTATTCATTAAACCTTGCCCAATCCGATCGACACCCGTTCCTGTCGTTTCATAATTCGCCTAATATTAAATACCAAACCACTAAACAAGGTACAGCAATATTTTTAGAAAGAGATTCGCATAAAATCGAAACCTGTTACATAAATTTTCGGAAAATGTTGGACTATTTATTACAATCTGTTTCAATTATTACCGGCAGCATTATAAATCATTACGATCGGTATCACGCTTCGTAATCAATACGTTCAATTTTTTACCTTTCATACGAAAAAATCGAAATCTATAAATATCTCAGAAGTGCTTTAGGCGATCCCAGACAACTTTCATACCATTCTACGCATACTTTTCATATTCAGGATGATTAGAAAATAATATCAGTCACATAAGAATAGATAATAATAATTATATCATCCACTATGAAAAATTATAATTCTTCTTCTATATTTTACATCGCAACGACTGCAAGATCATTAGCGTCGAATGTAAACGAGTTAAACGCACCTATACGGTTCTTTTTAGACATTCATTTCTTTAAGATACGTCTTACGATAATTTATGGAGTTTCACATGCGATCATAGGCCATTCAGTTTGCATTGGATTTTACGTCGCATTTCTGACTTTATTGTCCCGTTTCTCCGCATTCGCGAGCCGTCATTAAACCGGCCGGAAATCGGCAAATCGCCAATCGTACGGCGAAAACCGGACAAAGGGAAAATGCAGTTAGGGTCAGGCTATTCCTGGCGGACCACCCTGTATAGGGTACCGATTGTATCTGCTGTCAGGATTACCGAAAGTATTGTGCGAAGTGAAGGGTGCGCGAGGCCGGCTAGAAAGGAACTTCCCGTAGGCCGTAGATCAAGCGTTGCGCGAATAATTATTTATTCGACCGAATACGTAACCGGCCGGCATCGATAAGTCCCGTTTGCGTGTGTCAAAATCCACTTCTGCGGAATAATAATTCGCAACGAAGGCGTGCGTCGCGCGGTTCGCTCCTCGAAAGTACGCGAAATCGCTTAATTATCATTTACACCGGCCTCTCGGATAATTGGGTGCGTCCAGTGATCGAACATTTCGACGATTCGAGACAGATGGCTAATTTGTCAGATCGCCGTGGCAATCGCTGACACATCTTGCAATTAATGTAAAATCAATCGGACCGACCCGGATGAAACACGATTCGAGCGCTCGTGACGAACGTTCGCAACGGGCACGCCGCCATTTTCACGCAGAAAACACTAAATTAGTTCTAACTAAGCATAGTGAGTCGTTCTTCGAAGCATAGTGCAACGCGCCAGGATGTGCACGAATTTTCCTGTCACGTTTCTCCATATTCTCGACGGAAAACGCGCGGAATTTTCAAAATACTGTGCATTATCTCGTAACTTAGGGCGTACGCATTAATTTACCGAAGATCGACGATTTGGTGACACTGCGAGGGTGTATGTAAGTGAGTGAACTGGATACCGGAGATAATTGAGAATTATGTCAAAAAGGTATTATTTTAATGGAAACGTAACGTCAGTCACTGTTTTGTTGATTTCGAAGGAACCGAATTGCATTTACTATTAACTCTGACGTACTGAGTTCTGAAAACGACTATTCCGCAATATAGGAATGCATTTATCTGTATAATAATATTTATGTATTAGAATAGAATAATATAGAATATTTTACTCCGTTCTTTCCAAGTTATATTAATTTTCATTTTATTGCTACAATTTCACGCAGTTTTGTATTTTTAGTTTATTTTCTTGCATTTCACTCCTTCAGCGTTGTATCCTACTCTGTTAACACTTTGGCTGCCACGTCACCCATATAAGGGTGACGGAATTATTTGTGCGATTTGTAAATGAATTTTCACGTCGATATATTCGTTGTATCCAATTTTACGGTGGCCCAGAAAATGCAAGAAGATTGGAAAATTACTCAGTGTCATAGATTTTATTTTTTCAATTTTTATTTCACTCGATAAGTCGACTTTGTGCGATTTTTTTGGCTGCTAGTTTGGCAGTCAATGCGTTAAAGAAGCATATGTTTTATTTATTTATGTACATTTTTAATTCTACAAGGTGCGGGTATACTTCATAATTATTTTAGTTGCACTTTTATTTTATGTGTTTAATGATTGAAGTAACAATATTATTTACACGCCATTTATACATATTAATTCAATTTATTCCGATTGTGGTTGCAATATGTGCCCCAAAAAATATTAAACAATTTCTGATGACTGCATTGTTTAATTGTGAATTAAAAAATGTTGAACCAGTTATTTAGATAGATGCTTAAGAGTGTTAACCCTTTCGCGACTGATGCCGTGTATATACAGCAGTCACTTATTGGTTTGCAGCGGCTGTTATTTGTCCCTGTTTTAAAATCTTTCATACTATAAAAGATTATTAAAAAATAATATGTAGTAAATACTATTAAAATCATAATTATATTATTATCTTATTTCAATAGCAAACTCAAAATGAAGCTATAAATACATTGGTGGCGAAGTATGGTCAGTCGCGAAAAGTAGCGAAGAATGGTATAGGTGTGCCGTCGCAAAAGGGTTAAGAAAATAGTATTGCCTATTTTGTTCCGACGAGAATAGTGTGAAGATGTAACGGTACCGAGAAACGTGCAGAGTATCTCGCGCATGAATCTGCATTGAAAATTCTGATTAACTTTGATTAATTATGTAAAGCTTCCAAAGATGTCGACAAGAGCGTGTTCTAGTTAACAATTCATTCAGGAAACAAAAAGCACGTACTCGGTTTATTCGCGAACTTGCTATCGACAGATTTTCTAGGGATATTGGGAAGCACGACGGCGTCGACATTTTCATACGTCGGTGCTTTTACGACAAATTTTGACTAGCACATGCGTTCCTGGGGCGGAATCGAAATCGAAACGCAGCCGTTCGAAACTGTCGCGAAAGTAGTCAGAATTTCTGTCATTCTAGACGAGACGCGACGGGACATTTCGTGAACTTTTCCGCTGAATAAGTCTCGCGAACGCGTACTTGAAGCGCGGATACCTCGGACGGAAAGTTTTGAAACTTAAAGCCTCCGACGAGACTTTAAAACGAAGCTGTTCTAAAAATCAATAAAATTGAAATTCTATCCTGAACGAATAAAGCTGACTGCCTCTGCAAACGAACGTAACTGTACCTTTATGATTTTATCAAGTTTCATTTCACCTAAGCTAACCCATTGCCATACCATTTCCTTTGTAACAAAGTTCTTACATTTTCATCGCTAAAAATGCTGTAAACGAGAAAATACAATTTCTATTTTTATACTGCTTCTTCTACTTCAATGCTTGAATTACTGGACAACAGAATTTGATTTCGTCCAGAGAAAAGGGCACAATATTTATAGTTGTTAAACTTTGTATAACACTAGAACTACTTAATCAGTTGTTTTGACTGGTCCCCAATTTTTTTTCGCAATTATTCAAATTATAAAAATGTTTTCATCAGAAATTTTCGGATGTACTTCTTTCATGACGTATACCTTGCAATAAGAATTGTATAAAGTTTTAATACATGCAATCTCGTTATTATTACACAGTAATGTATATTGTTAGATTGTTTAATAGTTTTCAAGAATTTAATGACTGCAAGTTAGTTGTGTTTAACACTAGAACTACCAAACCAGTCATTTTGACTGGTCCCTAATTTCCCTTTCGCAATTGTTGAAGTGATAACAATGTTTTCATCAGAAATTTTCGGATGTACTTCTTTAATGACGTATACCTTACAATAAGAATTGTATGACGTTTCAATAGATGCGGTCTCATTATTATTACGAAGCACTGTATATCGTTTAATTAAAAATTAATTATTGTAAAACTTTGTTTTGCAATAAAATTCACAAACTCCGCGATATCAATTTTGCAAAAAGTAAAATAGTTAACGCTAAATTTTATTTTCAGTGTTATGAATATTAACCCCTAACACTCCAATGGCTCCTCTGAGGAGACACTAAAAATTGCCATACTATTATTCGAAACAACTATTACATAATTGCATTTAATGAATCGTTAAAAATTGAACTGTTGTGCGTACAAATAACAGTAATAAATTTAATATGCAAGGAAGAAAATGAATATATACAATATAATTATTCTACGTAAAAGAAATTACTCGATTTTGGAATTAAAATTGCTCGGAGTGCAAAGGGTTCATTTCGTAATAGCATGCATATGACAATAATATCTAGATTGAGGATCTTTGGGCAAAATGAAAATTGTTTACATCAAATGCAGGAATTGTGGAAAAAGAGGTGCACCGAAAATTTTACTTTCAGTATTATAAATATTAAGTTTGTAATAGCATACATGCAATAATAATTTCTAGATTGAGAATCTTTGTGCAAAATAAAAATAGTTTACATCAAACATAGGACAGGGGAATTAAATTGCAATTTAACCCTTAGAACTCCAATGGCTGCTCTGAGGCGACACTGAAAATTGTCAGACTATTATTCAAAATAATTTTTACATTACAAATGTTTGTAATTAAGAATTTAAAAATTGGAATATATGATTAACTGTAATAAATTTGATATGCACGAAAGAAAATGAATCACGTGCAACGGAATTATTTTAGGACTGAAAAACGTCTCAAGTTAGGAATTAAAATTGCTTGAAGTGTAAAGGATTAATTCTCTTTTTTGTACTGTTACTAAATTATTAGAATTGATATTAGATGATTATTAGAATGATAATACTCCAACAAGTTTGCAGGTTAGGGGATGCTCTATATGCATAAGCTTCCTCGAACTAGTTATTACATTAGAAAGAGGTCGGTATACATGAATTTAGAGCTACATAAAGTAGTTAAGTAGGGGTCTGGTATACATAATGAATTGATTATGTCGCATTATCGGCAAACATCGACCGATAGTTTCGACCTGTTTCAATATCTAAAATGCAACAACTGCGAGTGTGCTATTAAAATTTAAATGCTACACGAATCACGATTCTAAAACGTGAATATCAAGAAAATTACTAGTTTGTACGTGATATGTAATACACAAAATAAAGCATGTATAGATTATCGAATCGTTTCGTTTAATTCTGTATCTAAAACATTTTTCAAGTCTACCTCTTCATAAACGGATTTGTTGAAACTATAGAATGTGTTAGTAATTTATCATTTCTAATCACACATTAACTGAAATTGTGAATGTGATATCGGTAAAATTTAATACAACTTTAGGACAATTTTATTTTCTCTTAATATCATGTTTGCAACAGTCTTCAAAACTAATAATTAAACCAATAAATTAACGTCTACGTGTTATCATTAACGATATTGATTACATACAGATACATCTGGCATATATAATTTTGTAATACTAGCTGCAATACGGTAATTTAAAATGATCGAGTGTGAATTAATTTATTGTCAGCTAGAATGCGATTTTTTATTTTTTTTAAATGCCATTGGTGAAGGAATTTTCGTGTACGCAGAAAAATTATGATAAAAGTGTATAGACTAAGTTCAAATCTGTATAAACATTTAAAATAATTCTAAAATACTATAGTACTCGTTAAAATTATTATGAAAATAATAATTTACGTGCTGTTAGAATAATCCAGTAAAATGTCAGTTAACAATAAGAAAAACCACCAAATACTAAAATGGCGAAGCAATAAAGAAGACTGCAGTGACTCGTAAGGGCTCGATCAGTGAAAACAAACGATGGGTGAAGAGGCCTAAGCGATTCTTCAGAGAAGACATCAGAAACAGGAAATGGCCGAGGCGAGGGTCTCGGCGGAGTGTCGAAGGAAATCGTGAACGTGGAAAAATTGAAGACAGGGAAGAAGTGTGAAGATGAAATCGTCTGGCGGGGTCGAAGGGCGGGGGGAAATAGATTGGAAAGAATTCTGGGAAAATACGTAAAAATCGAAGCCGGCAAAAACGTGGTTATAAAGACCAGTGGATTCGATTTTACTATCGTTTGATTGGCCGACGAGCCCGCCTTTTAAGGATAGTGATAAGCGAATCGCCAGGGACGAGGGGACCGTAAAGTGATGGCGATACCATTATAAGGGGGATCGACCGATCGCGATAGCGAGCGAAGAAAACTGTAGTTCGAAAGTTAGTGTAATAAAAAAGTTCGAGTATGGCAGGTTCTTGTGCGGGGACATGTTTATGGTAAAGATAACGCGAGGAAGACACGACGCCGGAAGACGCGATGCCGGAAGACCGGATATGTGATTTGCGATCGAGTTGCTGGTCTGATGCGTGTATTCGAGGAACATAACAGAGATCTACTACAAGTACTAACATTGGACGCTAACAGCTAACTCGGACGTGCCAAAATAATTAACACTAAATCTATTAACACTAAACCTACCGAGCAGTAAATTTGGCTAATGTATATTGTCCTATAAAAGTGACAAAAATTAATTTATTTGGACTGTGTGCCATTTTTATTACAATGTATGCTGGAATAGAAAAATCCATCGAATCGATTTCTGCGAACACAATTTTCTAACGTTTGTAATTGTAAAATAGAAAATCTGAAAAGGTTCATTTGACCCCTTATGGTAGGTTTAGTGTTAAGCCTCCAAGCTGATCGACATGTTTTACATAATAAAAATGACAAAGTTCCATTAATTTTTTATTTTGTGCGATCTTTATTATAATAAGCGCTCGAATAAAGAAAATTTAGTAATTTCCCACAGAAGCATCCGTGTATTTTGTATACCAACTGAATATAAAATATTTAGTATAGTAATAATAATTTGTAATTCATTTCACTTTGCACACGAACACAGATTTCGAGGAGATGTAGAGCTATCACGTGACTGAAACTATCTCCCCTAGTATGGATGACATTTCGATTAGGTGATTTAGTTTTGGACGTTTTAGCAATTTCCAATGTGATTTACGTGAATTTCTCGCAGTGAAAGCTTCGAGTAACAATTTATACATTCTTCGTGTATAAGTTAACTTATATATTCTTTAACTATTTCGCTGAGCACGTGATATAATAAGCAGCGGTTTGAAGAAGTTGAAGTATCCTGCACTCCATCGAAGAACACTTCACTTATTGCCTGTATCCTCCACCTATTTTCAAGAGAGTCAATGTTTTTGTTTACTAGACAATTTCGCTCGACGGAACCGCTCCTTTGTCCTAGGAATTTTATATTATCCTTGTGCCACGTACATTCTCGACCATTAGCCTAGCCCGGGAAAATACAAGCATAATTACCGAGTAGGGGAGGGCTTTTTGCATTTTGATAAAAGCCTTTCGCTTCGGCGGACATTGAATGCGATTAATTAACGGCGGGTGCGCTCGTTTCTCCCCGGCGAAATGAAATTGTTAAAATGCGGGCGACAACTTATGGCAGCGTCGTTGGGATTGTACGGTTAACTGCGGATAAAAGCGAAGGGGGTAGACAAGGTCGTAAATTATTGAGCGGGTACCTCTGCAAAGGGCATAATTTACGGTGCGGATAATTTGTTTAGTCTATTTACACGTTACTGGCGAAAAAAGGGTGGCGCAGCTTTTTGCGCATTCCCCGGTCGATTAACGAGAAATACTATCGGCCGTTAATGTTAAATGCCACGGTTAAAGGCGCGGATAGCCGAGTAATGGAGTAAACTCTAGCCACGGTCAGTTTACGAGATACAATCGGAGAGAAGGTTATTACAACACCCGTATTAATCCGTGCCTCGGCTCGTTCCGAATGGTACTTGCGCCGAGACTCGTTCGAATACTGTCCGCGGCTTGCGAAACTGTTTGAGGACGTATTCTTGAAAATTTTAATCACTGCCCCGGCTAGTTGCACAGAGGTCTACACATATTTTTACGTGTAAACTATGCAGTAGCAAGCGCACCGGTGTCGCAACTTCGCTACCGTTTCACGAAGTTCAACGTTATTTCATTTCATAGTCTGCACAAGCTACGCGGGTTCTTTGAACTTGCTGCCATTGCATAAACAGGGAGCATTGTCTCTAGAACACGCGTTCAAACTAGTTCATTAGAAACATTAAAATTAGATCTACGAAAAAGAATGTATCTCTGTGTTTCATATTATATTATGTAAATTATCAGACTGCTTTTATTCAGATTTACAGCGATTTATATGATAATCGTAAAAGACATAGATTTTTTATTGTTGTTACTTATTTATTACTTTAAATCACGAGAGGAGGTAATTCTTCATATGTGCATCTTTGAAATCTTAACAATAGTGAATTTTCTTTTCAGTTTTGTGGCTGTAGTGTTATAAATGCAGAACTTTTTGTATGATTACTATCTGACTGTGGGTTTCATAGATTTATTGCTAACTTGCAATCACACATGGAAAAAATAGTATATTCTAGTACGTTGTAATATATTATGGTATATTCAAGTATTTTATAACATATTATAGTATGTTCTAATATATTGTAGTATGTTCTAATATATTATAATATATTATAGTATATTGTAGTACATTATAATGTATCATAGTATATTGTAGTATATTGTAGTACATTATAATGTATTATAGTATGTCCTAATAGATTCTAGTACATTATAATGCATTATTGTATCTTATGGTATGTTTTAGGACAATAATATATTATAGTATATTTTAGGACAATAATATATTATAATATATTATATTCTAGTATATTCTATAGTATATTCTAATACATTATAATGTATCATAGTATGTTGTAGTATATTGTAGTACATTATAATGTATTATAGTATGTTATAGTATATCGTAGTACATTATAATGTATTATAGTATGTCTTAGTAGATTCTAGTACATCATAATGCATTATAGTATGTCCTAATAGATTCTAATGCATCATTGTATGTTGTAGTATATAAGTGTTATAAAAGAAATGAGGATGAAACAAGACAAAGCGATTTTTTAGTTATAACAACGAACCACAGTAACCTATTCTAGAGTTATGAATTTCTTGAAACATGTTATACCCGTTCCACTGCTCGGTTCAATTAGTTTGACTCATTCTACTGACCGATCTTATTACGTGATCCATGGAAAAATAATCAGACATACTAACGCGTAGACGTTAAATGTTTTTTCTCCCCGATTCCAGTAATTTTTCATGTATACGTGCTGCGAATAATTTATCAAACGTTCTAGATCTAGATCAAACACCTACCATACAACTTAACAAATGGAAAATTACTTCATTTTATAGTCTACTGCTTCGAAAACGTATGTCTGTACATTCGAAGTAAAACGTTTGAATTGTGAAACTTTCTTGTAACCGTCATATGTTTCGATTATTTCTGTAATTTTTCAAAAGTCGGGCCCCAAGTGATTCCACGAAGTTATATTAGTAAAATTCGGATCTTATGCAAAATAAAAATATCTGCTTTGTCCATTGCATAGTGTGAAAAGGAACTACAATTTTTGCTTCGACAATTTTAGTAAGATATCATTTTCCAGTTCTTGTGATCTTTCTGCTACATTCAATGCAACTTACTAGTGCTTACGGCAAATGCATAAAATTCGCGGGCCAATGATCAGCCGTGTAATTTTTATCCAGCCAGGTTCGCAGCATTGTGAGACGATGGTCGTCAATTTCAACCCGTTCTCTCTGGATTTTCCTTTCTTCGAGTGGTCCCCGGTCTTTATTCAAGCAACTCGAGGAACAGTGCGTACGTTACGCGACCACCGCCTGTCCACCAGAGCGTAGACAGTGAAAGTAATATGCGAAACGTAGAATTGTGTACGTGAACGCATACTGAAACGTGCACGGCAGACCAGTGATCGGAAAATTTTGACATTTAGCGGCGAACGTGACTTTGCCCTTTCGCTCGCTCTGTTCGTTAGCGTTACGCCGCGCCGTTATTCTTCCTTCCTTTTCCTCTTTTTTCGATGAGTCGATAGGGCAGCATATCCCACGGCCTGAAATCGTCACGTTTGCGATATCCTGTGAAACTCGGCGCAACGCGTACGCTCGCGAA
>CM052098.1:8731814-8775078 GCA_028453745.1 Agapostemon virescens
TTAATATTACTATCGCACTATTTTAAATGTACCATAATTGCGACTGTAAGCACCGCACCCGTGCGAAATCATTTGGCAAATTTATTTCTTTGGATATGCATTAGAAAAATTTCGGTATACACATTTTTGTTCTTTGTATAAAGTAATAAAAACAATTTCAGTGCTCCGTCGGTTTGAGAGTATGTATTCTATTATATTCTATGATAGAATCTAATTCAGTAAACTGTTATTGCTCGACTGCCAGTGAAATGCCGGAGACATGTAGACAGGGTTTTGCGCAATGTGCATTAAATGCTTGAAATATTTATGTGTGTTTCAGTCTGTATATCTGATATGTAATATAACAATTTTAATAAAATTATGTAACAGAGTGGAACACCTTATAACATACCAGTTACGCGCAAAAGTATTTGCACAATTAGTCCGGACAGTATTGTGTTAATTTATTCCACAATGTCAGATTCGAAAGAGTAGACGAGGCACTGCATATTGTATTAGAACCCATAGAAAATAATGCTGTGCAAATAGCAAAGACCTATGCGTTGTGTGTGTATATATAAATATAAATATATAATATATATTATAAATGTATTATAAATGTATTATAATACCAATCGCGAGATATTCAAATAAATGTGATTTTGACATTTAACAGAATTTGAAAATTTTATATCGGTCACTTTCAAGGCTCAATAAGTTTAGTATTAATTTTTATGGAAAAACAGGTTGTTTCGAATTTTGTCAAAAAAAAAACGGCCAGGCACTCATAACTGTGTAACTTTAATTGCGTGCCTGTTGCCTGGCAATTGAGACAAATAGTTGCCGGACATAATGACCAACGAAGCCTGTGTCCGCTTTAAGAGAAACTTAATGAACGGTCGCCGGATAGTTGTGGACCACTTTTCGACCCTGATTACAGGGACCCGAGGAGGCTTAAGGGCTCTGCGTGTCAATGATGGTGGCTACATACGATCTCAGCCTTAATGTTCATTTGGACCGTTACGCATTATGCAACGGACATTTCATTAGCTAATGCTAACTACTTAAAATAAACTACTCAATTAATTAGGATACATGATAAGCCGGCGAATTGCAGCCACCGTCTACAAGCACGTAGGACAATTACAATCAATCCAATTTGTTTCGAGTGAAACTAACCACGTCGGTTTTTGTATCATGCTGAATTTATGGTTCGTACCACCGGCAATTGCTTAACGGTATTCTAAAATTCATGATTCACGGCATTTTCACGGTTCAGAATTTAGCAATCCATTTTATTGGGAGCAATGGAAATTTCGATAGCGAGTCAAGATGTCGCAAAAAGCAACGCGACCTAATTATCTCTCTTGCGATTATCATTGAAAAGAATAATAATTCTTTTTCTCAGGAAACTTTTTTATATACCAGCTCTGTAAATACGAAACCGGAATTTGCCCATACGTGGCGCTTACCTGTCAATGTAATTACCATCGAACCGCGTCATTGACGTAATTTTCTTGTTATTCTAATCAAGATTTTCATCTCACAACCATACAAGTTTCATGCAACAGCATAATTTTTTAATAGCGTTGAATATGTCTAATTTTGTGCCTGGAAACTATGATTTGAGAACAGCATCGATTTCCTGTTACCATTTGAAAAAAACTGCTGCAAAATCGCATCGAATGTTTGTCGAAGCTCACGGTGAGCATGCTCTTGGTAAATCACAGTGCTTTGAGTGGTTTAAAAAATTCAAAACTGGCGATTTTGGTATACTATGGTATATTATGCTATATTCTTCTATATTCTGGTGAATTCTGGTATACTCTGGTACAGTCTAGTATATTATGGTGTATTCTGGTATATTATGCTTTAATTTTGTCGATTCTAGTATAGTCTTGTATATCCTGGTACATTCAAGTGAATTCTGGTATACTCTGGTACATTCTAGTATATTATGGTGTACTCTGGTATATTCTGCTATAATTTTGTCCATTCTAGTATATTCTTGTATATCCTAGTACATTCTGATGAATTCTGGTATACTTTGATACATTCTAGTATATTATGGTGTATTTTGGTATATTATGCTATAATTTTGTCCATTCTAGTATATTCTTATATATCCTAGTACATTCTAGTGAATTCTTGTATATTCTTGTACATTCTGGTAAATTGTATACTACATGAAACGTGTATATAAGTATTGCTTGAAAATCTAAGAACACAATTATATTTGTTATATTACGAATAAATCTCTGTGTCTACATACAGCTTCGTACGCAAAGTTTAAACATTTTTTTCATTAATTTCAGTTCGCCACTACAATACTAAAAATTCTGCCACACTCGTTACAACGGTTAAAACGAAATTGTCGCCGGCGAACCACCGTTCCGAACGGCGCGAAACTTTCGCACAGTACTGCATTGTTAATTGCATAAAAATTTCATGCTGTTTAATTTATACCGCGTGCAAACAGTTTCCCGTTTCGTCGGGATTTTTCTATCGTAACGATATCGTTGCGTGTGTTCACCTAGAAAATTAATTAAGTGAAATTTCGAGCGGCATGTCCGTTGAATACCATAACGCTCAATTAAAATATTTCGGTGGTTATATTTTTTTCTAGTACATTACGTGGGTAACGCGTTCAACCGGGATCCGATATCAGTGAACGTAAGAAGCAATTAAAGATAATGTTAGCCTCGCGCTTGTATAACGTGTCTCAATTGCCGTTAGAAAATGAAAGATGCCGATTGGTGGTTATTGGAAATGGAACATGCTTGAGAAATTGTGAAACACGGGAGACTGAGGAAATATATTTAAATTCTGCTTAATCATTTCTTTCTTTTCATTAATTAATAGAGGCACCCGTTGAATACGACAATGAAATTGTACATTTATTCTGTTATTCATTTTGTAGTTCGATGAACAGCGAGTAATTGTTACATGTATCTAAATTTAAAGATAGCTTGACTAGAAGGTGTGGGTACATGATTCAATGTTTCCGGTTTTGATTAGGCGATCGTCCTTTGGAGCTCTCAACTTCTCGACATTAATCATCTAAAGTTTGCGATCCGTCGTCGTTCATAATAATTAAGTTAATTTTTGCTGACATTGACACTTCTGTTAAATATTAATAAAAGTATTTGTCTCTCAACCATTAATCTTCAATTATAGTATCTTCTCTTTGTAGTAATGTCATCTGCTTTAGAAACGCAACTGTATACCACGGTTCCTCTATAAGTAATGAATATCTGAACGGTTTATGTCCAGTTAAATCTAGGTTACCTTCGCCGAACCTTTGTTGTATAATATTGATCCAGCCTGGTAATTACACATAAATAAAACCCGCGCATACACGAGTATCGCGTTACCGCAGCACACGTTACAGATGAATGTTTGATTTATACTTTCTAGTTCGCTTTTGACGCTACACAAATCGTTAAACGAGATAATGATCAATTGTCTGGTGTAATTGCGCCGACTGGGCTTAAGCAACTGTATAACACAAAATTAATAGTCCATGGTAATGAGTTTCTCCAATTCCTGCAGTCAATAAATCAGGATAACTTACGAATATTGCTGTATCCTCATTCATACTAACGAACGCAAGAATAATTACACCAATAACAATTCCACTAAACCCATTTAATTTCTGTTACAAGAAAGTGATCCAACAAATTTTCCTTTACTTATCAAAAATTTGCTATAATTATTCAAAAACTATTTCATAATTCCTCTACACTTAAATCGCTCTAATAACCGGCAGTTATTTGAAAGCCTAATACTTATTTACAATCATTTTACAATCATTGGTTTATTATTCTCACTCCATTAAAATTATCTCAACTGGAATGAAACTTCTATAAAATTAATTCCGTTGCACGAAGACTCGCAGAACTAATTATGACCTCTTCACACAATGGGTTTAACACTAAATCTACTAAAAATTTATGAAAACAAGAATGCCATATTTATTTAGATTTTGTGCAATTTTTATCAGAACATGTGCTCGCTTGTTCATTAATCTCTCACTAAAGCAACTTTCAAATTTCCACGATTGTAAAATAGCAATTATGAAATTGGTCAATTGACTAGCGGTTGATAGGTTTAGTGTTGATAGACCTCCGGCAAGTAAACTGCCATTTTCTTTTTCCACGCAAAAGATTAAAAGCAATTTATGAGGAGAAAATTGTTCGACGTGAAAGTGACGAATAACGAGACTCCGAGAAAAACCGAAAACTCCCTCCGGAGGAAACGGGAAAGAGAGAGAGAGTGAGAGAGAGAGAGAGAGAGAGAGAGAGAGAGAGAACGAAAAACGTTGGTTCTGAAACGAGAAGGAGAAAAAGTCCCGACGAAGCTACTTTTTCCCTTGGCGAGATCGAAGACCACTCCACGGAGACTCCTTAAAGGTTCAAGCGCGGCTAGTTTGAATTTCAATTTAACGGCGAGAATCGACGACTGCCCGTTCATTTTCCTGTCCTCTTGAGGGACACTTCAATTGCAGGGGATCAAGTCGCAGCTCCGGTTCAACCGAAAGTATTTTCAATCGCGTCCGATTCAGGATCGACGAGCCATCGATGTTTTGTCCTCGACGCCCCTTCTCTCTCTCACTCTCTCTCTCACTTTCCTCTTTCATCATTCCCTCTTTCCCTCGATTCCCTTTCCATGCCTATAATATATCCGTTTGAAATTCGTTCCTTTTCTTCGGCCGGCGAGATTCGGAGGAAATCCAGTTTGATTAACCGGCGTGACTCAATTAGTAAGTGGACTAGTTTGATGTCATTAGCAGCGAACTTGTCGGTCCGCGAGTCTTTCTACGTCACTGAACGGCCGACCTCGATCCATGGAACGACTGTAACACGACCAGGCCGACAAGAAAAAACGGATTCGATATGTTTTTAATATATTCGTTTTCGCAACAATCCCCGCGGTGCAGATTTTCGGAGCCGCGAGCATGCTCCTTTTTCCAGTCGCCGACGTGTGAAGTAACTAGTAAACTATAATTTCCAGTTGCTGTCCATTCGCAAGGTCAGCCGACTTTTCTTTCCCTCCGCAAACATGATCGTTACGTGACGGATCGGGCTCGTAATATGTGGCATTTTCTCGCTGTGAAATAAGATATTAAAATATGCATTCTATATACGTAATTATGGGCACTGTTAATATATTGACTGCCGGAATTAATGCTAAATTTATCCCACCACCTGTCTCGCACGTTTTATTTTATAATCTTCGAATAGATAAAAATGCTTTTAATGGAAATGATTGAATACATTTCTTCGTTCGAGCATATATTACCATAAATATCGTATTAACATTAAATAAATACAATCTTTACATTTTTAAAAGAGAATGTGGATCAGCTACATATAGTGCTCGTATTATTTCATTTAATTTGATTATAATTCTTTATTGCTACTTACAGTACATGCTGTGCATTTCATGGTACGTTTTTTAATGCTAATAGATCAAATTGACGAAAATAATTTTCGAAAGGGCTACACTCTTACTGTATCATGAGACAAATATACAGTAGAATCTTCGTTGATTGCATACTAGTCATCCCCACCATGTTGGAAGTTCTTCGTAGTGGGGATTGTGGTAGCTACGTAGGGGGGATATGAAGTGGAAAGGTGGAGAAATAGTCCGCCTGATTGGTTACCTTCTGTTACATAACTTCGATTTTTGCCCGCGTTTTATTTGGTATCATTTATTACTGTACTTGGTTTAATTAAACAATTTTTCGATCGCGTTGTACGAGGTTCTATCATACTATCACGTTATTTTCGATTTGTTTAAATGATTAAATACAGAATTACAATTTCTGTACTTTAACACGATTCTACAACTACTTTTAAAGTTCAACACTAATCTACTACTACTTCTTTACTTTTGTACTTTTACTTCTGTACTTCTTTTGTACTTTTTACTTCTGTACTTTAACACTAATCAACTATTACTTCTGTACGTTAACACTAATCATTTCAAAATTTAATTCATTTGGATTATTTGCGATTTTCATTACGAACTACAATTGCACAAACAGATCTATTGAATCCATTCCTACGAAATCAATTTTATAACTTCGATAATTGTAAAATAAAAAATCTGAAAAATATCACTTAACTCACTCCGCTAGATTTAATGTTAATTTTGGCTATCGTCTTGTATGGTAATTGCAAATATCAAGTTTCTCTAACTACTTCAAAACATTTAGATTATTTAGTCTTGAATCGTACGCTTAGAGGTACCTCGGGAACTTTATACAGAATTTCAAAAAGGTACTAACGCGATCGTCATCCGAGTAGATGTGCCAATTAGGTTAACACTAGAACCACGGAACAATAAATCCAACGATATATATTGTTCCGTGATAATAACAAAACTGCTTCAATTCAAACTTCATTCGATTTTTATTGTAACATGTCATTCATTAAAGAAGTACATCGAAAAAGTGACTAATGAAAACATTTTTATCACTTGAGTAATAGCGAAAGAGTAGTTACCAGTCATTTTGACTGGTTTGGTAGTTCTAAGTGTTAAGAACCGTTAACTTCTCCTTTTTGCAATCGTCTAAAGATTACAATCCAGATGGATGTGAATGCTAAATAAGATACAAATGCAAAAACAACGTGAAAATTGTAGGATTGCGTATTGCAATGAATCATGAGAGCCGGGCGGGGAGTAATACGTGGCGAATATCGAGGGAGAGCAGCTCCGTGTATTGTCTGTTACGCGAAAGTTCTTATCGCGAGCGTAGCGATCAGGAATTAACAGTCGTTGAGCGCGACCGGTGTTTTTGGCGCGGCGGTTCCGATCGAATCGTGCAAATTGCATCGGCCTATCGACATTTAATTTGGATACAAATTCGTACGCGATTTTCCGGCCGGAGGGGGGAGCATAACGGGGCGTCGATTATCTCATAAGTCGGCCGAATAGCCGATAACCGAAGTCCGTGCCGGCCACGTGCATCAAAACGAACAGCTCCGACACACGCTGCACTTTCGTTGCAGCCGGATAATATCGTGAGCATGGAAACAGCCTAACGTGCACCGGGATATTCCCCTTCGCCCTTCTCCGCCGCTCTCATGAAAACTCCTAAGCGTCACGCGACGTTGCGCACCGATTTGCCTCGATTTTCCTGTCCCTTCGTGTCCCTGCGACTTTCGCAACCCTTCGGCCAACGAGACGGCATCCATTCGTTGGCGAAATTAATTCGCAGGGAATAATAATGTCCTTAACACCTTTGACGGCCGGTGTCACGTGTGCGTGACTCCCGTTGGCCAACGGCTATCAGCCGACGTCACGCGAACGTGATTTCCACCGATTTCGGTACTCGGAACATCGATTTCAGCGAATGCTCCAGTGTAACAGGTACTGGATGTCCACTTGCATTTTGTGTATTAAAAGCAGAGTTTTTGGAGCGCATACTCCAAAAGGCTTGTAATGGCTTTTCTAGAAAGTAAAAAAATTAAGGGGTCCTGAAACGCGATTCCTGTCTTCCGCGATTGATGCAGAAAATTATTGTTAACCCCTTGTCCTACAACAACGAGTCAGACTCGTGATCAAGATTTTAAACTAAATAAATTCAAACGGAAATAACATTTTATTAAATTATTGATCGTATACGGTCATTGAAGAATAGTTAGGCACGCAATAACTACCAATTTGCCTTTTCTTTCTGTCGTTTTGCGGAAGGCAAAGAAACTCTAGTCACCGTTATTGTAAAATAAGACGTAAGCCAAGGGATTAATAGCCACAGTCTTTCTACAGTCGGGTGAAGAAAGTATTTGTAGTCTGTGAAAAACGAATAACTTTTACAAAATTCGAGCTGAAGCTTGTTTGAGATGTAAGAAAATATGATTTTTCGATATTAAATTCTTGCGTCCAATGAGATGATCTCACACTCGTTTGAAATACTTCGTGTATTTTCTCTGGTTTCTATACAGTGGCTCACGAAAGTATTCTGCATGTGTATAACTATCATCGATTTACCAGATGCGTCTTTAAAATTTTTAGCATTACGTGGCTCAAGTAATAAATATTTAAAAAGTTCCTTTTTTATTAGTCACGTAATTCATACCAATTCCAATATTTACAAAATTCATTTTGCATATCATTTATTACATCGATGCAACTAATTGCTCCAGAAAAGTCAAATCGTTTGGTTCAATTTTGAAAAAGTTATTTAGGTTTGAAGAGTGTCCGAATACTTTTGTGAGACACTAATAATATATTTATAATTAAACGGAAAATGTTTGCGTAACCCAGTTAATTCATCTAGAAGTTAAATAATAATCTGTTTTCCTTCGCGATAAAAAGATTTGTATATGACCCAGTAAATTAATCCTTTTAAGTTCTTAACAAATTTTAGCAATGTTAAAGAAGCGAATAGCGTTTAACCCATTTGCATCTATTTAAATGAAAATGTTTCACAATATGAAAAATAAAAACAATGTTGCATAAATGAAGAATTTTTATTTCATTATAGATTAATAATAATAAAAGAAATTGAATCTAATCATTTTGCACAACGTGATAAGACTTGAAATGGTCAATGCATAATGCCGCATGGCAATTATCACATTGATAAAATGTATCTTTTCTTCTTTTTCTGATAAGCAATAAGGGTTGGAAAATGTTGACCGGTAAATCTTCGCGGTAATGATGGACATGGTGTAAATGTTCTTTCTTTTTGGTAGATTTTAGCACGTTTTCTTTACTTTTTTGTGTTATTTTACCCTGAAATTATTTCCGATCACCACTCTTCACTGACTGAGCGCCCAATATGCACGGGTATAATATGCGCTTTGGTGATAAGTGCCTAAGTGAAATGCGCGCACATATGCGCTTATAATGCAAATGAGTTAAGGGACGTGCGAATACTTTCTATGAGTACCGTAGATCAGTTACGTTCCCCGTTTTCTCACCGGTGTTTTCTTAAAACGGGAAGAAGATTCCGCGTTCCACAGAGCTGGAACTTTTCTAAAAAGCGGTGTTTAGCACGACAAAAGTCTGTCAATACAGATTGTTCGATCCGCTCGGTGATTTCCGCTAACTACCGACGTGTGTACCGAGAACGAGTGTCCTGTTGACAATTTCTGTTTGCATCCCCCCGCGAGTTCTTCCATCGTGTGCTCTTCTATCGCGGTATTCACAGAGGCAACGGGGATTGGAGGAATTACCCCCTCGGCATTGAAAATCTGAGCGGAGAGCAGTGTAAACAGACGACGTCGGTAATCACGATAGTGACTGCAAACGGAGGAGTATCCTCTGCTATCTGCGCGGCCACGAGAGCTGCCTTCCAATCGGTTTCGACGGAAATCCCATGAAGTATTGCGGGATAAAACTTGTAGAGATTAAGTTCTTCTCGCCGGCGCGTGATAAATCACGATGATCCTCGAATATTCGCGAGCTCGTCCCAATTAAATGAATCCATTTAACCGGTCAGACCGTTCAATTATTTATTCCTCTCGCGAGACACCGACTTGTCGGCAACGTGAAAAATACCTCGACACCGGTATTGTCATTAACTTATTATTACCGTGATTATTCGTTACGGTTCGGCGAACGGTAATTACCGCGATGATTGATTAAATTCGCGGTTTCGAAGACCAAACCGGGAGCGATGGAATCCGATAAGAATTTAGTCCAATTAACGTGTTTGCAGAGTGCGAACCACTGTATTTTTCTTTAGTTTTATTTTCAAACATCATAGTATGTTTACCAACTGGAACTTGCTGCAAATGCGTAAGAAATTACGATATAATAATTACTCTGCGGATTTTATATATTTACGGCAGAAGGAAAATACAGTATTCTTTCTTAAAATCGATACACAGAATTTTAAGGTATGCGCAAATTATACAAATTTGCAAAATTTTAACGTGCACGTTAACAAGAATAAATAGCATTTTTATGTATTGTTCAATTCAAATTTTAATTGAATCACATGTGAAAATGAGAATTCGAATAAATATCTGTAGTCTATTGATAAATTAAAGGATAAAAGTCGCTTATTCACTTTTGCATTATTCTTAAATAATATATTAGGTCTACCCAAAAAAATTCAAAAATGAAGAAGATATCAAACAAGCACTGGTTCAATTTTTCGCATCGAAAGATAAAACATTTTTAGAAAATGGGATATACAAATTGTCCTCACGCTGGAAAGAAATCATTAATAATAATGGCAATTACATTATTTAATAAAGTTTATTGACGGTAATAAAAATTTCTTTTTGTTTTATTCCAAAAACGGACAGAAGTTTCCAGTAGACATAATATAATATATATTTGGACATCGATTAAAACTTAATCTTCGAAGGGTCCAACCGCAGCGTCGACGCCATCGCTTTTCGCCAGAGCAATAATGTGACAATGACTCGGTAATAAAACGTATCTTCGCGGAGAAATCCGATTTCCGATTTTTATGGCTAATGGCCCAAAAGGATATCGTGCACCGTTGAAAGCCATCGATTTAACCGGACTAACGGAATTTACGTTATGCCGGAAGCATCGGATAAAACTATCGTCGATATTGTTCTTATCGCGATCTGTTATGACTGACCGAAAATTCGGAAGGAAGAGCACACAAAAAGCGACCGAAAAAAGACGAGTGGATGTGAACGGCTTCACAATCGCCGAAGCCAGACGCCATCGCCATCGTGTGCACCCGGTGAATGCCATTATGACGCCCTGCAAACAGCTTTATCGGTGCATTTGATGGCCGGTGTTTAGGTGTCACTTGTACTTCAAACGTTCGAAGGTCGCCTCGAACGATCTACACGCGTATGGTCGTCTCATTGTCGCTAGTATCGTTCATCTGTTAACAGGTTCAATAATAGCGCCATGCTTCCTAGTAAATTTTCCTTTCACAGAACGTCGAACATAAGCTCCCACGTAAACCTTTGAGAAACGATTCAATGATAACTGAAACTAAAATACAGTCTAGTAAAAAATACTGGAAACACCGTTGCGAAACTAATAATTAATCAAAAATTGGACTAAACGACTTCTAAATCTTTTTGGCACGTTTGATGGATTAGTTTAATAAATAATGTGTGACAGAAAGTTGTAGGAAATCGTTGTTCCTTGAAATTTTTACGTTCAACGAAACGCTTTGTAAATATGGAACTTGGGTAATCATAAAGTACTTCGCATTGCTCAAAAGTTGAAACTTCTAAATGAAAAGTTAATAAATTTGTTATGGTTTATGTCCGATACAATGATTCATAGTACGATCGCTAGATTAAAAACGTTCAAGATCGTTCCATCCTAATAAATTTGTAAGAATAATCGTTGATAGGATCTTTTTTCTTCGGCGCAACGCCATCTTCTGCAATTGCGAGAAAATTAGATCGCGAGAGGTTATAGTTTCTGCACACGCTTAATGGCGATTCCTTTACTCGACTGCGAGTTTCATAACTTCTTGAACAGCGGCAGTTGCAACGAAACTTGTTGTTTCCCGATTAACTTAACGCTGCATGGAAAGTTTCAATAACTTTATTGCTGGTAACTCGCCGGATAAACCATTAGTACTGTTTGCACTTCTTGAATTCTGGTCTATTCGACTTTCGTGAGCAGGATCGAACGAATGCCTCGCCGCCTCTTCAAGTTTAAATCTCTCGGTCGGCGAGGACTTATAGCGCGAAGGTTCCACCGCCGTATCTTACGTGGATATGCATACAATTATTTCTTGAACAATGAAATTTATTCCATTAAAATGCACGAACGTAATCGCGTCAGATTGCGTTACTGCTCGAGGTATTAGAGTTGCGGAAACTTTTGTTCCGCTTGCTAAGTGAAACGCAAATGCACATAATGTAATTGGATTTGGTAATTATTTACTATAGGAGCGACCTTTCTGATTTCAACGACCTTAAAACGTGTTGGTCAAATTTTTTATAGGTTTAGGATAGATTTCTTTAAGAGGCGACGTGCAGGGAGAGAAGAGAGCCCTTAAAAACAAATTCGGTGGGAAAAGACAGTTTTTCCTAAAATAATCTCCACAGTTTTTTGTAATCATTTTTTAAACCAAAATAATATTTATACGAAAAAAGAGTTCAGAATGAAGACCTTGACAACAGATTTCAAGGTCACGGAAATCTAAGATTTCAAATTGAAAATAATTGGATTTGTAATCTGTTGGATTGCAATAAAAGACATTTGATAAATGTTGGAAAAATTTTAAACGGAAAATGCTTCGATTTCGTTTGAAGTTTAGAAAATACTAATTATTAATAAATTGTGATTATTGAGAGAAGCTACGTACGTTAAGACTGCAGAGAAAAATAGTATAAAACAGGAACGACAATTGCGTATAGAAAAGCGATTAAAAAATGTGAGATAACGTTTTCCATTAGTTTCTCCAATTTTTAATTACCGCGTGGCTCGGCTTTTTCGGCGCGTTCTTAAACGAAGGTCGGGCAGATACTATCAATGAAATAGCGTTCTTAGATAGATACCACTAACAGCCAAAAGATATTCGAGCGAAACTAAATAGTTTCCGGGGAAAAAGCTTTTCAACCTTCTGAAAAATTTATGGCTCGTTTTTAATAACATGGATCTTCCGTTGAGAAACTGCACTCCGACTTCATAGACGCTCGACGTTCCCTCCACTTGTTTCAGAGTGTTCCGTGACGAAATTAATTTAACAAGATCGTTACACGTTAATTGGATTTTGTTTTTTCGGAAGACGAGGAAGACGGACTGTCTCCGACTGCTGCTGACTTGCAATGAATCTCAGACCATTTGAGAAATCATTCTTTTAACGTGTCCAGAGAATTTCATTTTATTTCCAAAAATACGTTTACAGTGCTACTCTTATTTTCTTTTGGACGAGAAGCATCGAAATGAAGCATTAAAAAAATTTGAGCTTCTTCACAGTAAGTTATTTTTGTTAATTGTTCTATATCGTGCTTGTTTGTTCTAAGGTAATTATAGTTTTCTGTCGCTTTTTATATTTTAAATGTCCCTAAAATATCTCTTTTTTCGTATGACATAGAAGATGACCGTAAAACTGTTCGAATAGTAACAATTAAGAAATACTTTGAAAAGAATAATTTTTTCACATGTTTCCTTAGGTCCACTCTTTTCTATTGTGAAAATGTGCATTTATTTCTATAGTTTATTGTATCCTCTTTTTTTTCATTTGCAAGTACATACGTATGACTTTGTTATATTGTTAACAATTTCATGCAATGAACAGTGATCAATAAATGAAGTTATTATCATTGGTGCAGAGATTCGCAGAAAATAACTTCCACGCCAGAATTAGAAAATTCGTTTTTATGACAATGTATTCGGACGAATTTCATTATAATTTGTAGAAAGGGAAGGGTTAAAGTATCATCCGCACTCATCTCAGTTTTCCTTAATAAATTATAATAATTTTGCGAGATCTTTCGAGATCGATACTCGTCGCAGGACCTGTTAAAGGAATTTTTGTAGCGATTAAAGTTGAAGGACAGCCCGCAACCGGTATCAATAATTTATTTGGCAGCCGTGTGTCGCAGCTATACGAGCCAATTCACAGACGATTGAATCGCGCGAGTCTTTTTCACCAGAGACTTCACTGCCGAGGGCTTCATCGCTATTATTCCAATTAATTACCGTATCGGATTCTCCCGCTAAAGAGTCAAATGTAATAATAGCCCACCGACCGATCTGGTAACTAGCAGCTGCGAGAAAAGGAACGGGATTTCGAATTATTATCGATGGACCGCGAAAGAGATTAACGGTGAAAAGTGTCGGCCTTGGTGTGCTCAATGATACGTATATATACATATACACACGTATAGACACTTCGCGGAAAAAACGTCGTCGAAAACCACAATACGACGCTGCGTGAATGGCGAAATTCGACGGCTCCGAGCGCCATTTTGTCACGAATGCGAGAGCCACAGCGTTTCAAAGATTTCTGTGAGGATGCACTGGCGTCAATCGGTCTTCAAATTATTTCAATTTATCCTCGATTTTCTAATGAAAGAAACGATGAAAAGTAATCCTCTTCTAAGAATAGTTGTAGAAATTCAAACTACAAGATTTCGAAATGAAACAAGCATATTAAATCGTCTTACGCGAATGCATCCTTAAAATTCAACCCTATGAAGACTACATCGTTCGCGGATGATTAATAGATAATTCGAAAGTAGATTAAGTTCGTCGTTGAACGGTACGATTTATCAAATTATTTAATATATGCATGTAAAATATGAAAACGGATAATATTTTATATTATTACTCTTGACCATTTAAAGAAGAACGATTTCATAAATAATGGTCATAATGCAATCCTCAGATTGCGGATCAAATCTTGCACTTGTCGAAGCTGATCAAAACTCGAAGCTGTTTCAACTAGAAAACCAAAGCGTTTCTTCTGACGTAAGATATTTTTATTCTACCTGAATTATTTCACCTTATATATATATATATGGGTTTTGTTACTGCTACTCGTCCTTGCAATCGTTGAATTTTTATCAATTTCTTAGATCTAAGGTAGTAGTGTTAAAATTGTTTTAAACAGTGGTGTGGCAATTTTTACTGACGCCTCAGAGTCGCCATTCGAATGCAAAGGGTAAAAAGAAATTTTGAATAAATGCTTTCGCAGCTCCTGTATCCTACGTTCGATGCAAACAATTTATATCTTCCATAATAGTCTGCAGTCTAACAATCAACATTAAAAATTAATTTCATTAATGAACCAAAGTATCGATCGCAAAGGTGCATACATAAGTCGACAACGAGCAGAATTATAGTACATGAGCGTGTGTAATTCTAACAGTCGCTTTCTTCGAAGAAGGAAGACTCGCAAATGAAACCACGCATCCAGAATTTCGTCCCATTTGTCCAACGGTAATCGTTTCTTTTTCTGCGAAGGTAACCGAGACATTCTTTCGAACACAGAATTCAAACATCCCTGGTATCTTGTCCCCGACAATCATCGTTTTCTGCGCCGACGTTTTCCCGGCGTAATTTCCATGAAATCGTTTATCATGCGGGGCAAACGAAAGACCAAAGAAAAGATTCCCTCGGCTAAGAAGAAACTCTGTTAATAAGCCTCGCTTAGTCCGTCTTCTTTAAGTTCGTCGAGCCTCGATTTTTCTAAGGGAGAAACAAATTATCGTTGCACACGCCCCAATTTTCTCCATTCGCGTCTCGTTATTCGATGAATGCCTTCAACATGGCGGCGGCAGGGGGAGGAAGGCTCGTTTGAATTCGAAGGATTATCAGGGCCGAAGAGAAAAAGTTTCAGTGTCGTTTCTCGCCGTTAACCGGCGCATCTGGCATACCTTTTGTCTCTCGTCATGCACTCGTGCAGATTTCTGAGCCACCGTCCGAGACTCGAAAGAAATTAAGAGACATTCCTCCACGGGCCGCGCTGCTGGCGATTTATTTCTATGCGCCGGATGTACAAAAGCTTTTCTTCCTCTACACTAATCCATCAGCCGCTGTCATGAAATGTATTCTATTATAAAACCGCGTGCGCTTGCAGCGTGCTAGGGTAAACAGATATTTTGTCCGGAAACTGTTTCATCGGGAATTCTTCTGGAATTTTTGCTCTTGATTTTAAGGTCACCGAAATGTTTTTACACCTTTTAATATTATACCACAATATATACATATATTAATAAATACTCATAAGTAATAAATAAATACTTATTAATAAATATTACAAATAAATATATTAACCCTTTGCACTCGAATGGTGCCTCTAAGGCGACACTAAAACTTGCCATACTATTATTTAAACAACTTTTACGTCGCTAGGGTTGCGGGTTGAGAAATCAATAAGAATATTAATGTTTTAAGTACGAGTCGTAGTAATTAATTTTATATGAACGAAAGGAAATGAACTATCTACAATGGAGCTATTATTTTTTGAAAAATATAGATCCTATGTTAAAGTGGTCTTCAGAAACAGTATATTTAAAATAAATAAAATATATATACACTATGCAACACGTTGTAGAATTTTAAGTATGATTGCAACGCCGATTTTTCATTCCAATTTTTGTTTTTATACAAAAAATGATATAATTTTTATATGACAAAAAGGGTTTGGGTAGAATTTTAGAAAAGTTCTAGTATTGGATTGCTCGAAGAATTTCATCAGATTTTCTGTTTATTTAAAGGAACGCCAGACGGGATTCTTTGATTGTGTTACCATTAAATTACTTTACGCCCTGCGAAGTCGAAAGTTTCGCGTTACGCGGCGAATGGTATAATCCAACGGAAATTGTGTTACCAAACTGTTTAACGAAATGAAAATTAAACTTGAACTTGATTTAAATTCCATTAACGAGTTTTAAAGTTTTACATCGGTTAGAAAGTTAGCTGTAAAATAAGCAATAAATTGACGTTACTTGATGTAATCAGAAAACTACACAGAGGAAAACATAAGTGTTACAAGTTACATAATTGGAAGAGAATCTAGCCAAACAAAATTAAGGTATTTTACTATGTTAAAAATTATAAATAATTTTTAGTTATGTAAATATGGTATAATTTCATATATATTGTAAGAATTCTACAATATTGCTAAAAAAATAGTAAAAAATTGGGAATAAAAACTTTTCCTTGCCGTGGTTTCGCTTTTAGAAAATATAGTTCAAGAATTCGTGAACTATAGATGCTATTCTGTAGGCATTGATTGAGGTGTCTGACCATGGCCGACTGATTCTACTTCTCGCAGGTAATGGATGAGAACCTGACAACTGACTTCGTTCTGAGGATTATCTTTTTGTCAAATTTGGAATAAAAAAACCAAAAACAATTACGTACCACTTAAAATTGCTACTACTTCTATTTTAACAAAAAACAAATTTCCTGAGCGTTTTCAGATGATCGTATCTGAAGAAGGAAAATATAAAACAGATTGATTCGTTCGTCACAGCTTCAACGCCAACGCAAAATATTTTACATTACTTTATAAAAATAACGCGAATATGTTTATTTAAATATTTCAATTCTTTTTCAATAATTTACCAAAGAAATAAATCTGGTGACCAATTCGTGACATCTTTGCAAGCTAAGTGATCACAAATAAAAAGTATTATGAACTGGATATTATTTTTCACCTAGATAAAAATTTAATTTTCTGCCAATTTGATCGTACATGGGAGACATTGATTTAAGTTCAAAAATTAATTCTTTCTGCACGTAAAAAATATTAAAATATTAAAATGTAAAGTAAAAAAAGGAAACGACAGAATTTTCCCCTACAGCTAGTACATAATTATACATTTGTATGTTTAGAAATTAATAAACCAGAAGTCGTTAATGAATCCGAAAGTTGTTCTCGAAGTGTTAAGCCAGGATCACCGAAGTTGTTTCTCACTTTCAAATAAAATTTGTCCAGATCCGCTGGTATGTGCAGGTTTCAAGGGGAAGCCAGCAGTGGGCTAAATAAAATAGCACCCTTCGACCTTGCCTGGAATAAAAAAGAACGCGGGGCAGCGGGTCTAGCTATTGTGCCGGACGATTGTAGCGGGTATCGGCACAATAAGTGTTAGTCATCTTTAATAAGGATTTCTATAAAACGTCGTTGGTGTAACGGGCGAAACCTCTTGGGGGAATTGAACCAGTCGGCTTCTGTTCTAGATTCGTCGGGTGTGAACGCCGTGTTTAGTGGTGGAGCAGCCCCGATCTAGGGCAATCTGGCTTTACCTCGCCGTATAGACGGTCGACGCTCTGCGACTGCGTGGATCTCTCTTCGGGACACTGCCCCGGTTTCGAGTACCTTCAAGGTCCCGCGGCTCCACCATGCAACCCAGAGGGGTGCATGCAGCCCGGCGTGCATCCAGGTGCGTCGATGCACCGGAAGCATGAGCCGCGCTCCTGCGAAAACTTCCACCCTTTGCTCTGTCTCTCTTGGTTGGCTACAAAGTCGTCGCTGCCTCGAGTAACAGTAAAAAGACTGGGGATCTTTATGCAAAATAAAAGTTGTTAAATGTCTACTTTAGGAATAAGTAGAAATAAATAAAAATTAATGGATGGTTTTTTTTATTTTGCATTAATATCCACAGTTTGGTCATGTGAGAATTTCCACCGTTTGCCTTGTCTCTCTTGGTTGGCTACAATAAAAGGAAGTAGGTGTACGGTGAATCAGTACACTTGCGAAAAAATTCGAAAAAAGAATCTGCTAGACACAGTTGACAATATGCCAGTACCAGAATGTGAAGTCGTTTTCCAACATTCTGCAAGGAATGTGAAAAATTGGCTCGATGATAAACCATTTCAAACAATAGCATGGACTGCTCAAAGCCCAGACTTAAATCCTATTAAGAATGTCTGAGCATATCTAAATATGAAACTAGCGAATGATTATAATGTTCCGCCAGCGACAATAACCGCTTTGTGGAAAAGAGTGCAGGAACAATGGTACTCAATTACTCCACAATACTGCGGAAAATATAGTTTTATCTAAGTCTAGATACAATTGGAATCTTTATTTATAAATGCTTTATGGTGTAAAACCGACTGCACAAAAAAAATTTGTATGTATTAAAATAATAAGGATATTAAGATCGTTGAACATTTTTTGGACTGTTAAAACATTGTACTTAATGCTGTATATTTCGTTTCTTTTGTATTGTACATGCAAACAATGAATGAAATATTATTTACACAAAAATTCCATATGTGCGTTCAATTTTGCTCGTAACTGTATTAGGTGTCTATTTTAGGAATAAATAGGAATAAATAAAAATAAGTACGTCGTTTTTCTTTATTTTGCATGAAAATCCACATTTTGATCATGTGAGAATTTCTATCCATCATTCTGTCTCTCGTCGCACCCCGAATAACAGTAAGCAGACTGTGGATCTTTATGCACAATAAAAGTTATTGGGATTTAGGAAATAAATACGGAGAAATGGAGAAGGGGCTTTCTATTTTGCATGGAAATCCACAGTCCAGTTACCTATGACAGCTATATCATTATTTCACACGTTCACGGAAGTCACCAGTGACCACCATGGCGTTGTTTAAGAAAGATTGTCATAAAATTAATAGCGTTCAACATCAATTAATTACTGTTGGAATTAATGTGATTGTAGGAAAAAGTGTTACTTTCATAACTAGCAATTCTTTTTAAATAAACGAGACTTGTCTGAACCTCAAAAAATTCGATCGGCATTCGACGAATTAACATTCGTCCGATACATCATGGATTTTTTCATTTCAGTCTTTTTCTGAATATTTCGATTTGTAAAACTCATTAACCCTTTATACTCGAGTAAAAGTTGTTTTGAATAATAGTGCAAATTCTAGTAAAATTTTCCTAACTGAATTGAAGCAAACTGAAGTGAAAGAGCTCGTTATTCTCCATCGTAATATGTTTGACAAATAGAAAATAATATAATAGTATTTATAAATTCCTTTGACGTTTCGCTATTTCAAATTGCACGTACTTGTTTCCATCATAAGTGCCTAAACTCGGCAGTCTAGTAACATGTTAACGACAAACATTAATACACAATCTAGCTTCTAACATTCGAACTCCCCGGGGTATCCGAGACATCGTGTTACCGGTTCCCAAGAATATTTCCAAATTGATTACAGCAAACAGAAAAAACATTGATCGCCAAACGATTACTGCAACGCTATTAAAATCCTATAACCTCGACCACACCGTCAACACATCGTCGTCCCCGAGGGGTTAAAGCAACGGGTTAAATCGTCGAAAACAGATTACCCCTGTACCACAGAACCTCCAAAGAATCTTCTCCAAACAATCTCGGTATCATCGTGCACCAGCAAATCAGACCTCAATTACCCGACAGGCTCTGCTTCGCTCGTTCCTCCGCAATCACTCAGAGCCCGGCCTCTGAAGTGCAGACCCGGCTTAAGACGGAACCAGAGAATCAATGACAATCGCGTGTCTCCACGATCGTTCCTTTCTTCGCGTATTGGCAGAGGCACAAAGAAAGGAAGAAAGGGTAGGACGAGAGGGTGGCTCGGGGAGGGAGGGTGGAAGGAATATAATATTTTCCAGGGAGCGGAAAAGAGGAGAGAACGGAGGTCGAAGGGAAAGGGAGGGCAAGAGAAGGAGAAAGCGCGCGCAAGAGCGAGCCTGATAGAGAGAGAAACAGAGAGAGAGAAAGAGAGAGAAAGAGAGAGGGACAGAGAGAGAGAGAGAGAGGGAGGGGGATGAGTCGGGGGGATGAACGAGGGAGGTAGTGACCTAGTCTAAGTGGCCGAGATGCATGACCCGAATACCGGTGCTGTGCAGGTGTGGTGTGTGTCCCACTGGCCTCTACCCTCTTCGAGGCAGTCCGTGCCTTCGAATACGATGGCGAGGGCGGGAGAGCAGCGTCGGCGGCTGGTGGTGGTCGAGAAAGAGCTATGTGGTCCCGAGGGATGCACAAAACGGAAATGCCATCGATCTTTCGATATCGGCGAGGGAGGCCTCTCGCCTTGGCTCTCCCCGCTCGATACAGGACAGAAACACGCGACTGATAACAGGGCTACGGTTTCAAAGGGGATTCCAGCGAACGAGGGTGGCTCTCCGGGTCGTCGGCCGGCTATAACCTGATCAAGCGCAGTTATGCAACGATAACTCTACTTAATGGCGAACACCGGCTCGAAGTAGACCGGTCGAAGGTGTGCACTTTGCCTTTAATAGATTACTTGGAAGCGCACGATTATGGAAGAGGCAATTTCGTTTTAACCAAGCCTAGAGACTCGCCGCTTTTTAAGATGGTGTTTAGGCGAACACTTTCGGGACTATTTTACGGGATTGTCTCGGTTTTTCGAACGTTTGCTTTTAGCATCCAGCCTTCTCTCCGGGCTACTTGTAGCACGCGGCAACAAGAATTGGTAAAATGTTTTATATACTTCGCGTTTTTATTTTAACTTGCCAGAGAATCAAGGCATCGGCGAGAAGATATTTTCTATTATTTCGTTAGGGGTTGTTCTCCGTCGGGACAGCTTCGCGTTACGCCGACTTCATCTGGACAAGCAGTCGCGATAATATCTTTAACACTTTGACTGCTATGTCATCCATATATGGATGACCGAATTATTTGTACCGTTTCTAAATACAGTTTGATGGTAATATATTCATTTGTACTAAGGTTCATCACTATACAGAAAGTACAAGAAGGTAGGGGAAGCACTTTACGGCATAAATTTTATTTTTTCAATTATTATTTCAATCAATATTTCATTTCAATTTTATAGAAATTATTATTATTAAATTATTATTTTTCGTTTACCTACTTTTCTTCGAAATGATTCTGTTGCTTCTTCAAACTGGAAGTATTTTCATTTCCAAACGATCCCTTTCGACTAAACGGAACAACAATAGCTCTGTTTCTTCGTGGAACGGTGGGTACGTCATTAAGTGCCTCGTCCCTTAGGTTTACAACTTCTCCGAAAGTTTGTACCTCTAATAACTTGGAGTGCTACGGGTTAAAGAGCAGATACCCCGAATTTGTCGACGAGACATCACATCGGGAGAAGCGCGAATAGTTTACCCTTTGAAACAATTGGCAAAGGAAGAAGAAAGCCGAGAGGTTGTTTAGAGTCGCGGAATTTAGTCACCTAAAATCTAAACAAATTAAATCCCGTCATTTTTGTAAGGCAAAGTGTATCAGTCGCTTTTCGTGCTCGGTCGGTATAGTGTTGAGAAAATACTAAAGTAGTTCGTAAGTGATTCAGCTTCTATTAGTCACCTACTTCCGCGATTTTCCTAACAAATTCGGTCAGCGCAGTTGTTCGAACAAAATTGCAGCTACTTAGCGATTCTTGTTTCGCCAAGTGATTCCGTTTGAACTTCCCTTGTTGAATAACTGCGCGGCGACGCGGCAATCGTATCGCGTACAGCAAAAAGTTCGTGACAACTCGCGGCAGTTGAACGAAGCCTACCGGTCGCATGATTGTTCATTAATTTTCAATAACGAGTTCGGGAAATGTCGGGTTGCGTTCTTAACACTTTTCAGCGATGCAACAGGTATGTGTATAAACTGAGAATGTCTTGCGACGAATTGACAGTTCGCTGCCGTGCGCTAATTCCTACCCCTTAAACAGGCAGCATTATTTATCCAGGCAAGCTGAGACGAGAAAATCCATAGTTCCTATTCGAGGAGAACGACAGATCGTTCGTGAACTATCGAGAGTTATTAACACTAGAACTACCGAACAATAAATCCAACGATATGCATTACTTTGTAATAATAACGAGACTGCATCTATTAAAACTTCATATCATTCTTATTGTAACATATAAGTTATTAACACGTTAAGCGCCACGCTGAAATTCTGTGCCGTTCCGTTCAAGCCACGGTTAGCCGTCAGGCGGGCCGCTCGCCGATAGACGAATCAGAGTATAAACAGTCGGGTAACGTAACACGCGCCGCGATAGCAGAACGAAAAATGTGTTTCCGGTTCGTAGGGACCGACGAGGCCTGCTTAACGTGTTAAGCAGAGCTCTCAAAATCTAGGCTGGCATATCAGGGGACTTCAGGAAGCTACCTTTTATCAACCCCATTTTTTCCATTTTCGCCATTGAACACCCCGAAATTTCAAAGTCCTGCCACGGCTGCAATTCGATTCCGATCGACCTGAAAATTGCCATACACTCTGACCGAGCGTCTAGAAACGTGTAGACAATATTACAAAAAAATCGGAGACCTATAATTTTTCTTCAATTTTTCACGATTTTAAGAAGGGGGTTACCTTCAATATTTAGCAATATTTGCTAATATTTGGAAAATCTTTAAAGTCGTGCCCCGGCCAAACTATTAGAGCTATCGACATGGTTCAAACACTAAAATCTTCCCCAAACCTTCCTCTTTAAAGAAGTACATCCAAAAATTTCGGATGAAAACATTTTTATAACTTCTTGCAAGTTCTTCTTATAACTTCTTCAAGCATTGCAGTTACATTTATTAACACTAGAACTACCGAACAATAAATCCAACGATGTACATTGTTCCGTAATAATAACTAGCCTGCATCTATTAAAACTTAGAAAATTTCTGATGAAAAGATTGTTATAACTTGCGAATGAAAAAACTAGGAACCAGTCAAAATGACTGGCTTCGTAGTTCTAGTGTTAAAGGAGGAATCTCATTTTCTTGGTTATTAAACTATCGTTTGTTTAAACGTTTATTTGCAAGAACACAAATTCAATTAATGAACGCGAAACTCTGCCTATATATAATTCATAAACAAAATTTCCTACTTCTAATAGTGAATAGCGAATAGCCTTCATTTTAAATTATGCTTGTGCATTTTTAAACGTGAAATACTTGATTTGTTAGAACATGTTTTCACAATAGTATTTTATAAGGAAGGTTCTCAAATCTCTTTTATTTGAATTAATTAGTTACGTTTTCTGCAATTCTTGTTGTAATATAATATTGTTGTGATAGGTTTAGTGGTAACATTCATGCTACCTTAGCAATCACTCTAGATTGCACTAGACTATTACATGTGCCCATAATTATGAAAGTGGTCTAAGTCAAAATTGAAAAAAATGAGTTTATCAGTTATTTCACACCACATTATTTTAAACTAAATTTATTCAATGTAATTTTTATGATATCGTCAAAAATGAACCATTAGATAGTGGTTGTAATTTCAACATTATATGGAATTCATTTAGTGTTAATTATGAAAGTGGTCTAACTCAGATCAAACTTTAAAAACATTTTCGTATGAAATTCACAGAAAATTTCATATTCATAATAAATTTCCATTAATCAAGACTAATAAAATTATAAATTAAAATGTCGTATAATGTAAAAATATTTTATAATTTATTCAAATGCAATTAATTAAATATCTCGAAACAAGAAATACATGACTTAGACCACGTTCATAATTATGGGCACACATAATCGTCATAAAAATAAATGAAAGTATGAAAAAAAAACTTCTTTTCTGAAACTTTCAAGTTTCCCACTTGTATATCAACGAGTATCACTCCGATAAGATAAACAGTTTCTGTAAAAACGAGTCGCAACAAATTTTACTACTCAAAAGTGCTAAGTAAAACCTGAAACTATCCGTTTGACTGGCTGTAGTAATAAATTAACGCAGCCGTATCAAAAATATAAATTTTCTTTTCTCTTCGATGACATTCTCAACGACGAAAACGTTATAGAAAAAAAGAAAATAGCATGACAAAGGGGTTAAAATTACTCGTTGCGTTTCTGCGGTGCTCGCACGAGACTTCGCCGAGTCGGCTACTTTTTAATGGACGATAGGAAGAAGATTCGTTGTAAATCGAGGATCGCAGCTGTTTGACCGGAAGGCAGAAACGCGGAACTGTGATACATCTGTCTTCAATGAGTCCGAAAATTTAGTTTATTGGCGCAGTCCAGTGTACCAGCCTGAAACGGATTTATACGCGTCCTTGACCAACACAGGCCGGTGCGCGAGCATCGGGTTGAATTCTGGAACAATGGAGTTGCCCCGATGTCCGTGGGCGCATCGTGGATCCGTAGACACGATCGGACACTCGACCAGCTACGAAAATCGCCGATGGTTTGTCCACTTAAATCGCAAGAGGTTTGTCCGGTTAAATTGCAGTAGGATTCGTCGAAATAAATCGCCGATGGAGACGAACGATCGAAAGCGTGTGTGCGACACGGTTTCCGTAGATTTTCCCGGGGAAAGCCCAGCGACCTCCAGCTCGAACCGAGCAACGGAACTACAACAACAACCGCCGACCTTGAACGCAACCACGAAGACGAACGGCAGGCTTCGACGGGAAATTACATTGCGGTTTCGAGCCCAGCTCGGCTGCGAAGGCGGAACTGTCGCAACTGCCGCCCCCAATGATACTTTTCTCACCCCCACCACTGCTGTCGTTTCCCTGGCGAAAATTAGGGTCGTTAATCTGCGTCTCAATTTGCCCCGCGTTCTCCCTAATGCCGGATTAACCGCGCGACAGCGCACCCGGGTCAATTAATATCATTATTCTTTGAAGAAGATTCGGGGATAATTAACTGTGGACTGGCGAGACGCTGTTCGACGAATTTCTGTAGCTTCGTCAAGTACTACAGCACTATGTTTTCGATAAATTGTTCACCTTTTTAACCCCTTGACCGTATTACGAGTCACACTTGTGTCGAAATTTTGAAACATCGTTTAACACTAGAAGTACTAAACTAGTTATTCTGACTGGTCCCTAGATTTTTCTTTTGCAATTATTAATTATTTTTATCAGAAATTTTTGGATGTACTTCTTTAATAACGTACATATTACGATAAGAATTATATGAGATTTTGAAACATTGAAATTGAATATTGAATATTGATATTGAAATTTTAATTATATGCGACACGAAACGATAAAGTTAGCAAAACAATTAATTTTCAAACTGAAACGTCTGTTGCAAATTTTTATTAGGTGGTTGCCGAAAATTTGTAGCGAACACTATGCGGGATTGGAATTTATCAACGCTAGAACCACCAAACCAGTCACTTTGACTGGTCCTTAGATTTTTCATTCGCAAGTTATAACAATCTTTTCATCAGAAATTTTCGAATGTACTTCTTGAATGACGTACACTTTATAATAAGAATTTTATGAAGTTTTAATAGATGTAGTCTCATTATTATTATTATTGAACAATGTACATCGTTGGATTTATTGTTCGGTAGTTCTACTGTTAATAAATGTAACTGCAATGCTTTTCGTTTTGGACGAAATGAAATTTTATTCTTTTGTAATTAATATTTAAGAGATTGTAACATTTTTAGTGATTGAAAGCGTTGAAATAACAAGAGTGAAAATTTGTAATTATATTTCTAATCCTTCGTTCACTTTTTCTAAAGAATTTTTTTCACTTTTTTGCAAATTGAAACGTCCGTAGGGGCGTTAAAAAATCTTGTTACGTGATGAAATTTTGATTGATTTAAAGAGCGAAGCTTCCTCTTTAGAACTAGACCTTAAAACTTGACGTACGATTTTACTGGTTATTTTGTGAAAAAAGAAATGGAGAATACGGTTAAGCATACAAGCCTCGGTATTATTTTAAAGTTCGTAGCGCAGTTTTCATTGAAATGTCAACAAAACGATAAAAAATATCGTGTATTAATTTTTAAAGTGTCTTTTTAAGGGGAGAGCTTCAAATCTTCGAATCTAGATCAGTTCTGTGGTGAAAGAAATGTTTTCAACGTTTTTGTAGACGTTTCAATAGGGAACATTGTCAAGAAAAATAATCGTGTTTCAGTTTTGCATAGACTGCATCATCAAAAAATATTTTAGAGATGTATGAATGATTCTTGATCTGAATGATCATTGACGAACTATTGGACAAACTTGAAGCTTCGACAAAAGTTCAGGTTGGTTGCTGCAGAATTTTTTCTTAGGAAGATGTAACAATTTAAATATAGACAAGTTTAAGTTTCGTAAGTCAATTGCTATACTCGTATAGCATCACTCGAATTCACATGTCAATTCACTGGGAATCTCAGTGCAAAGTAAAATCATCAATTTTATTTTTATTTAAACAATAGAAATTTGTTTCTTTCTATAATAACTATAGTGGTTTAAAAACAATAGATATTCTTAAATGCTTTCAATATTAACATTCTTTAATTCCACAATCACCGAACGGGTCAAAACGAGTAATTACTGATTTTTCCTGTCGTAATTGAAATTATATGAACGTTTCCACGGAAACTTGTTAAACAAACTTTTTCATTGAAGTACATATTAACTAGTCTCGTTTAGTGCTCAATACTTCCACTGCTAAAATCTGCAGCTTAATTGCACATGTACATCGGAAGATTACGGTTCAGTCCTTAATCCCATCCGTGATTTCGAAGTAAATGACATTTAAAACATTCACAGATATCACGTATGCCGGGCATAAATTCTGAATCAACGATGAATCAATGACTACGACAGCGCACGGTAGCATCCCCCAGTGATAATGACCTACTGGAAATCATTGAGTCGCGCAGAAACCTAACAGGTGTCGAGCTTGTAATTTCCAACGGAGCACACGAACCAACAAATGCGTTTTGTATGGGCGATGGCATATAGAAGCTAATTTGCATGCCGTTAGTTTCGCGTCGAAGTGACATTATCCTTGACATTTTCTAGACAATTCGGTACCTGATTATCAACTTTCCTTATCGCGAACGAATTGCAAAGAGCGGGCCACATAATTTTTCAAATAAAGGTCATGCGAAACACGGTTAAAATGGCTTTCTTGCCTCTTCAAGGCAAATCGTTACGTACTCGGAACAATTTATAAGCGAGTGCCGTTCAAAAAATATTACTTCTTCAGAAATTATATTTACCTGTAATGAACTTGGCAAACTTTACATTTCGCCGTACATTTTCTCTGGAAATATCGAAATCGATACAATAGCTTGATTTTTATATTAATTTCTCATTCGCGTATGACAGATAATTTACGTTTATATAATTGATCATATATTAATTTCCTTCTGATGGACTACTATTTAATAAATAATTTTAATGCGGGGTCAGTTGGATTTGAACTGGAAGATTATACATATTGAAATAGGTGCAACAAACTGGTTCCACACATCAAGAATATAAAATTGATGTTCGCCATAATTATTCCTCTTTCTTTTATTTTTTAATATTAGAAATCTCCGAGCGACACCGGCTCGCGTCCACGTTTCCTTTCTTTAACCCCTAATAGTCGAAAGGCCCCGCTACGGGGACACGACACTTAAGCCACAGAAAACGAAAGGCCCCGATACATGAAAAAACTGTTCATCTAATTTCCCGTCGTTTTATATGCGAGTATTGCAAAAGCAGCTCTCGACAGCTAAGGGTTCATCTAACGCGCACTAATTTTTGAAGGGCGTGCGCGAATTAATAACGCAGTTTAAATTATAATAGGACTGTGTAACCAGCGGTTAAAACAGCGATATCATTGCCAGCTGATTTCGCAGGTCTCATAACTCACGTGCGGGGGGTAGGAGGCACCTTTCCGCGGCGTTCCATCGACCTAACGACTCGCGTGATTTCGCTAATAAATCGCGGCTTCAATCGCGGCCGAAGTGCACGACCTGGAAGGAAAGCGGCGGAAAATATTCAGTATCAGAATTAATAGGCGAATGGTACATGCACGTAGCCGCCTCTGCCTACTATCTGTATCATGGCCGAACCGTGCAGATATCCGTCTGTCTGACCTAAATACGTAATTATCTTTTCGCGAGGCACGACCTTGGACGGGCCAAGTCCGAACTGGGCCATGTCTCTGTCTGCCAGTTTTACTTCGTACATAAAGTTACCTGCTTGCACCCTCTCCCCCTGCTACACCCCTTCTCCTCGTCGCCATCTTCCACCACCCCTTTCTCGTTCGCCATCTCGGCTTGCGGAGCTTTAAGACTCTTAGAAGAATCTTTCAAGTTCCCGGGACGCGCAGAGAAAATCGGTTACACTCGGAAGCGTCATCTGTCCGGGAATAATATGTCATAATTTTCAAGGATCGCCGGGGGATAATTTAATTAATCCGCTTTAATGGAGATTCGAAATACCCGGCCGTCGCTTTTTTAATTACATGCCGAGTGCTGGCTCTCTCGGTTCCAGGATTTTAATGCAGTCGAAGTCCCCGGTCCCGGCAACCCTCGCGAGATAGCTGTCTGTTCCACCCCCGCACCCTTATCGCCGATGAATTAATTCACACGAAGGAAAACGAAGGAAAAGTTTCCCGAGGATCGCGAAGAGAGTCTGGCGATCGAATTTCTCAGAGTTTCGAACTTCTTTCGAAGTTTCTTCCCGTGTGTCCACGTTTGTTACTTAATCTTGTTACTATTTGTTGTCTAAATAATGATTCACTCGGAGGGTGACGCGTTGTTCGGTATCGTTGCACAGTGTTTCAGGAAAAGTGTTGGGAACGCATTACTCGTCGGCGATTATTTCATTGGTTTTTGGAGGATTTTTTAATAGATCAGACAATTGAAATAATTTTATAACTTCAATAATAGTAAAACAGGAAATTTGAAAAGATCATTTTGTGGTACATTTAGTGTTACCCATCTTGAAACACTTTTTGCAATATTGTCTAGACAGACTCGTATTGAAGATTTAAAATAAATTCTAAAAGGTATAGATATTAACCTTCCTTTTTAGACGAAATCAAATGTTGTTCATTTTTAATCAATATTTAAACTTCGAAATAGATATAGCAGTATGAAAGATATAAATTGTCTTTTCTTTTTTGTAACATTTTTAATAATGATGATATTACGATAACATTATATTTAGTTAGAAATAAAATTATATGGCAAGAAGTCAAGACTATAAAAATGCAAATAATTACTTAGCTCGCAATCAATGATAACTATACAAAAATGCAGGAAATAATTTTCAGAGTCGTCTCTAAAAACAAATTGAATATTAATCCCCTGAAAATTCGATATTTAGTGTATGATACTTTCATACAGCAAACTGTACGAAATGAACAATCTCGAATTAAACTCCAAGATGAACAACGTGACATAAACGTTGATGAAAATATTACGATAACTTTGGTTACAAATAAAATGGTATGGCAAGTGGTAAAGACTATAAAAATGAGATTGCAGATAATCGCTTAGCTCGCAATCAATGATACAAAAATGCACGAAATAATTTTCGCAATTGTTCTTAAAATCGAATCGAATACTAGTCTCCTGAAAATTCCATATTCGGTATTATGCCTTCACACAGCAAACTGTACGAAATGAACAATCTCGAATGAAACTTCGAGATGAACAAGGTGACTTAAACGTTGCTGAAGATGTTAACATTAGTTACAAATAAAATTGTATGGCAAGGGGTTAATTTCGGAACAGCGTAAACCGTTTTATTCCCTAACCTCTTAGGCACGGTTGAATTTTGTGCGGGGCAGTTTCTTTGTACAGCAGAGAACATCTGAATGAAGTTTTCGATAACTAATTATAATTCTTCTTAAAGATACGGTGCATATACATTAAGTTTAATTATAATTTTAAATTGTAATGTTTCTAAAAGATATGATGCATATGTATTTTAACATTAATAATTTACTGTAATAATTAATAATAGAATTGAGTGTGCTCAAGTCACTATAATGACGCATAGTAATATGACATCCGCGAAAGCCACTATTGTGGCGCATCGCGCTTAAGAGGTTAACGATGCGTATTTACATCGACAGCCGAAAAAAGATATAGCGTGGGTTCGCATCCGCAACCTTGGAATTAAATAGTAAGGCAAAGGGTTAAGGCGGCGGCCTCCGAAAAATTGTGCTGGTCGGTTTTATAGGTCGGTCCTGATATATCGACGGCTGATAGAAAATGGATATCTTTCAGGAAGATGTTCGCTCGATCGAAAAATGTTATATGCGCCGTGGCCGGCTTGCCGCCCGATACACGCTCGGCTCTCAGGTGAACTCGCCCCGGTGACCACCATCCCTGCGACCCCACGTCACCCCCGACAACTGGAACGCTGACCCAGTTAATACACCTGTAGAAACAGTGCCAACACTCCCGTGTCCACGGATGTCGGGCCACGCCGCCGCGCCGCCGTCGCGTCGACGAACGACACTGTACCTATCCACGGAACGGCTCTCGCAATTCCATCGTACACGCAACGTAATCCCTTTGTAAATTACGCCTTTCGAATAATTCCTTATCGGACCACGCTAAGGACACCGTCACGCATACACGTGCACACATACAGGTACACACCCAACCATCCCCCTCCGTTAGCCGTGTAGTTTGGTTACCTTGATTGCTGATCCTCTTGCTCCAGTTCAGCGGATCAATTGTGGTCCGATCGGAAGCTCGCTTCAACCAGATGTTTACGTACCGGCGAATCTGTCCGAGCGAGTTTTCCTACAACTCTCTTAACCGATTTTTAATTTGCCCTCGGCGGCCCTCGATACTCCTTATCCGTCTATCATTTTTGCAGCCTTGCACAAAGTCTGCGTCGGTGAAATAACGGAGTTTAATATTTTTAGGGTTGCATCTATGAGGAATCATTTATTGAGATTTATTTTGTTTATTGTACAAGGAGGAGAACATCATTGGTCATCTAGAATAATTTCTATAACGTACGTTGTACGACCTAATTATTTTTACAGTTGCATCTATGAGGAATCATTTATCGATTTAATTTCGTTGAATGTACATGGGTAAGGAACCTAAATTGGTCACCTAGAATAATTTCCAGAACGTACATTGTATGATCTAATTATTTTAACAGCTGCATCTATGAGGGATCATTTATTGATTTAATTTCGTTTAGTGTACAGGGTGAGGAACCTCAATTAGTCACCTAGAATAATTTCTATAACGTACGTTGTACAAACGAATTATTTTTACAGTTGCATCTATAAGGAATCATTTATCGATTTAATTTCGTTTAGTGTACAGGGTGAGGAACCTAAATTGGTCACCTAGAATAATTTCCAGAACGTACATTGTATGATCTAATTATTTTAACAGTTGCATCTATGAGGAATCATCTATCGATTTAATTTTGTTCAGTGTACAGTGTGAGGAACCTAAATTGGTCACCTAGAATAATTTCCAGAACGTACATTGTATGATCTAATTATTTTAACAGTTGCATCTATGAGAGATTCTTCGGAATCTTTGATAGAATTGTTAAATTTATTTCGTTGAATGTACATGGGTAAGGAACCTAAATTGGTCACCTAGAATAATTTCCAGAACGTACATTGTATGATTTAATTATTTTAACAGTTGCATCTATGAGGAATCATCTATCGATTTAATTTTGTTCAGTGTACAGTGTGAGGAACCTAAATTGGTCACCTCGGATAATTTCTAAGCCGTACGTTGTAGGAACAAATTATTTTTATAGTTGCATCTATGAGAGATTCTTCGGAATCTTTGATAGAATTGTTAAATTTATTTCGTTGAATGTACATGGGTAAGGAACCTAAATTGTGTTTCGAAAGGGTTGTGCAATGAATAATTTATCGGCATAAAGATTGACGGATTTTGGTATGCATGGATTTTCGTATGTATTATTTGTTATAATTATTTTCTGGATTATTTCCCAGGATTCGTTACCTTGGAATGCGGTAGATCTATACAAGAGTTAAAATTCGTTTCTGCGAGAAATAATTGTGACTACCGGTAAACTTGTTATTACTCGCTAGGTCAAGGGTACCTGGTGTTCTTAGGAGAAGTAGTTTAGAGTGTATCGTTAACTCCTGGATGGTTGACTTTGTATTTCCATCTTTAAATGATAGACACGGTGAATATCGAATCAATTTTCGTGTTGGAGATCTCTACATCTCTATCAAATAAATGAGAACAATGATCGAAGAATGAAAAAAATAGACGGGGAAAGAGAGACAAAGAGAGGGAAAAGAGAAAGAGAATGAGAGGGAGAGAAAAAAAGGAAGATAGAAAAAGGGAAAGAGAATGAGAGAGAGAAAGAGAAAAAGAGAAAAAAGAGATAGAGAATGAGAGAGATAACGTGAAAGAGAGAAAAAAGTGAAAAAGAATGAGAGAGAGAGACAAAAAGAGAAAGAGAATGAGAGAGAGAGAGAGAGAGAGAGAGAGAGAGAGAGAGAGAGCAAAAGAGAAAAAAGAGAAAGAGAGAGAAAGGGAGAGGTGAAGTTAATTAAAAAAATGTATCAATTATAAATTAAGCTATTTAAATAGTTTGTTGAAAAGCAGACCTTATTTTTAAATGTCTGCGATGAACACGGCTCGTAGGATCAAGCTTCAGGGTTTGCATTTCCAGAACGTTGACAACTGCGATATCGAAAAAGGATAAAATCCTCGATATTCGATAGAATTCTTAATACTATCAGAACCGTACACCTGACTAATTGAGTATCTTCTGAAAGAAGATTTATATGCATAAGAAGATTAAAATATACTGATTTTTTTTTAAAGAGAAGCTATTAATCTCGTTTAGAAAGCTATCTCTGGATGTTAGGAATAAATAGTACCTCTTCGTGATCAATAAAACGAAAGTAAAAGGTTGACAGAAATTGAAAGGTCTATGTTACAATGCCTTCAACGTTCACGTAAAGTCTTTTAACTCTCAACCGATGTACTGTATATAAAACGTTATTGACATAATGCAGGGAAAAGCCTTTTCTTCATTGATGTAAGCACAAAACGACGAACTAACAATGAATTCTATGTGCACAAGATTGTTGGTAGCAATGAAGCTGACGAACCAGAAATGTGGAAGTATACTACCCACTCTTCGTGGTTTTAGCTGCGACTTCAATTATAAGAAGGCATTGTGACTTCGCGTGGCTGCTAGACAAAGACCATCGACGACATAATTCACCACAGGGTGTACACTAGGTGAGGCATGTAATCTTTCAGAAGTTATTTTTACGTGGTTCGGTGGGATTCGATATTGTTGGCATTCGTAGGTGGCATAACGTTTATTTCAGGCAGGCTTTATCTGATTTATAACATCAGCCTTCTATGAAAACGATATTTCACTGCATTCCTTCATTTAGGAGGATATTAATTATTTTTTTATTTTTATATTTTATTATTGGCATATTTTTTACTTTTTATCTTTCTAACAATTTAAGAGCTCGCAAATATATTTTAGTAATTTCTATGTGGTGCACATATTTATATAAAAATAGGCAACCTTTTCATCTTCAATCCTTGCATCGAGCAATACATCGTTCGAATGCCATAACACATTTAATAAACTATTACTACAGACACTGCAATTCTCCCAGTGCCTAGGGTAGACATTGTCTCTTAAAAAGTTCCGCAGAAGCAAATACATTCTAAAGTGTATAAAGAAAAAATTAAAAAATATAAATACTTACTATTCAGATTATTCACAATAATTATTCCGCGCTGATGCTCTCAGCATCGAGAAACAATCTCAACAAAAAGAACTAAAAGTACAATCATAAATATTACCACTAAAATAACCAGTTATTTTGCAATCATGAAACATACAAAATTGCCTTCGTAGGAATCGATTAAACAGATTATATATACAATTCTGTATTGCGCCAAAAATCGTATAAAATCTAAATCGATTAAATATTGTGAATTTCTTTTTGTCGATATGCACCAGGCAATTTTAATGGTCGATAAGGTTCAGCGATAAAGGCGGACGAACTTAGAGCATAATCAGCCCACTTCGTAACGTTCTATCGATACAGACCGATTGTTCAGATCTCGAGCGCGAAACAAGCGAAATAGCCTCTATAAAAAAATCCCTACGGGTTCGGTGGAACGCGTGCGCAATGGGTGGCAACCCTTTGTGCTCAGATAGCGGGGGTGGATTAACAAACGCGCTCGTTTTCCGACAATTACTCGGATCAAAGCCTCGACCTAAGCATTCAGGGATCAAGCAACAGGCGGCGGCAGATTTTCTGATCTTCATCTGGATGCACGGAAGAAATCCCGGTTGTACCGGGGCTGAAAGAGTATGACAGGAGAGGAGAGGAGAGGACTGGAGGCTCGCTAAAGAGTGCAGGTGGGAAGCCGGGTCGCAAACGGGGTCGCAGCCTGGGGGCAGGAGTGTAATCGGCCGATGTAGGTCAGTCGAGAGTGTTGGCCCCTTTCGCCTTGACACAAACACAGGTTATATGGATCTCGGGTTTGGGTCAGGTTACCGATGCGCGCGGAACTCTTGAAATTCTACGAGGTGGTCATACATACGTGCAGCTGCACCTAACCCAGACCTCCACGATTTTCTATCGACGAGCCAACAACCGGTTAACACTAAACACACCGGACACCGAAAGTTTCGATAAAATGGACATCAAGCTAATTGCACGGTCCTGTTACGAAGGGAAGGTCCAATCTTTGGATACATAATGATTTTAGTCATGGGAAACATTGTTTAGCCTTTGTAACGACGCTCGAATTTGTACCATTTTTGGGTAAAGTGAGAAATAAGTGGCACACTGGGTGGTTTTATTGTATACATCGATAAAGTAACGATTTAACATTGTGGAGGGATTTTTAGAAGTTTATTGCGAAGGAGAGACTTTAATTTTTATATACCTAGTACCTTTAGCCAGGGGGAAAAATTTCGAGCCTGCGTGGAGACGCTTGAATTTGTACCATTTTTGGGTAAAGTGAGAAACAAGTAGCACACTGGGTGCTTTTATATATACGTCGATAAAACAACGATTTAACATTGTGGAGGGATTTTTAGAAGTTTATTGCAAAAGAGAGACTTTAATTTTTACATGCGTAGTACCTTTAATTAAGGGAAAAATTATTGAGCATTCGTGGAGACGTTTTACTTTGTACCATTTCTGGGTAAAGTGAGAAGCAAATGTCACACTAAGTGTTTTTATCGAAACATCAGTAATATAGGGACGAAAAATAGTAGAGCAAATTTTAAAAGTTGTATATGAAGGAAAAGCTTCGATCTTTAATATAGATTAATTTTAGTCATTAAAATAATTATGAATTTGGCGTGTTTGAATTTGCAACAATGTCAAGCGGCACAAGTGGTCGCTGGACGGGCCGATAATTTCCAAAAAGTAGGAATCAAATATCACGCTTTGAGTGTTCGTACACTCTTCGGTAAAATCACAACGAAAGAGCGTGCATCAAGTTACAAGGGTTTGTTACGAATATCGATGTTCAATATTAAAATAAAAATGAAGATCGAAATACAGTGAGTGTTGTTCTTTTTATAAGGTAACGTCGACCGCTTACTTTTGGCACTTGGTACGTTCAGTATTAACGAACACGCGGATATAAAAAATAATAGTCTTTTTCTTTAATTTTTGTAAAAGCTACTTCTATCGATTTCGCTAAATTCTGATTTGGGACTACTGTGCACCAGTCCGCGCCAGACAACACGGATCCGCTGCGTACCCGCTCGGGCGTAATTAAATAAAGCCGATTAATTAATTGACGAGCCGGCCTATCGATTGCGCAACCGCAGCGCGCACCTGCCTGCCCGAGAAAAAAAACTTTGATCGCGCCGCTGAATTTCATTTCGAGTCCAACCCGCACCCCGAGCCCCGCTTTTAACGATCCGCGGCGTGCTTGATTTTTGACGCGACTCGTGTCAAGGTTATATCAACAGGAATCCCCTCTTCCAGTTTTTAACCGGCGCGCTGCTCTGCTGAAGATATTGCGCCGACGTTTCGCCAGGAGTCCAATAGTGTATCGATAGTGATCGAGTAACATGTACACGATTATCAATTTACTCCAAGACGTGGGCAAAATTTACATGAAAAGATTATTATTAACGACATCGAACGATTACAACTGATTTTCTGATAAACCTCTTTGTTCTCCCTAGTTTTATGGCTTCACCACTGGATTTACAGAACATCGCTTTAGAAGAATAATAAAAATTTATTAACAATTTTAGAAATTACTTTTGCAATATATATCCACAGAAATAAAATTGAAAATAATTTGCAGTTTTAAAATTTCAATATTTGTAAATAAAAAATATTAGGAAGCTAGTGTGTACCACATTATTCGATGTGCGAATTAATATGTGTTAGATTGTTCGGAAAGTAATTTCCTTATCTTGTTTACGAAAATGTAAGACGATTTTCTTATAGTGAATAAATATTGTATTGAAAATTAAAACGAAATTACTTTCTGAACAACGCAATAGGTCTTTCTGTATCATCCTATTCTACAGAATAATTTTCATCATCTCCCCATATTTACTTTATCTCCTAAGTACATAATGCGTTCCTAATACAGCTGGCAAAATGAACGAGTGCATAGCAAATTCATCCTGAGTCAAACGAATTAATTTCTAAATCTAACATGCGCACACAGTTGCTCCAAGATAGTTTAAAATATTTTTTGTGTCACGACCCGATTCGTGACAATATTTTTCAGTGAACAGTACTACAATGTTAAACAATTATCACAGTTAAATTATCACAGTAATATTTTGAATCTGCCTTTTCTTTCGGAAATCCCTGTTTGGCACTTTAATTGCCCCACTAACAACCTCTAAAATTTCACAAATTATTATAAACTATTAAAGTAATTTATTTAAGGTGAGCAACAATTGAAAACTTAAAATGTACGACACACAATTATTCTTCAGCCTTTTTATTTTCTGTAGATATTAACCAAATAAAGTGCAACGAATCCATTAGCGTACAAATTTATTTTTACACATAGATAAATAATTGTTACCTATATAAGGGTGACATGGCAGCCAAAGTGTTAATAAATTTTCTAGAATGAATAACCTGGATACGTTACTTCACCTGAAGCATCTCTTTTTATAACTATTTTCATTTATAAAAAGCTTCACAAGAGATTTATTTCAACAATATACAGAATCCAACGATCTGAGACGTTAAACAGATATTTTGAGTACGTTGCTTCTATAATAAAATTGTTTACAATGAACATTTCACACGTACGTTACTTCACTTAAAGCATCTCCTTTCATAACAGTGCTAAGCTACTATTTTCATTTATAAAAAGCCTCAGAACAGATTTATTTCAACAATATACAGAATCTAACGATCTGAGACGTTAAACAGATATTTTAAGTACGTTGCTTCTATAATAAAATCTTTTACAATGAACGTTTCACACGTTCCGAAACTTGTTTTTAAAAAGTACTTTTTACAGACACCAAAAAGTCTGTTCTGCAAGAACACTGTTTGAGGAAGCTTCTAAACACAATATTTTATCCCATAAAAATACCACAGACGCTTCGCCGAACGAAGCAGTTTCGAGCAGAATTGATTTCGAAGCGAAAGACAATTGTTTATTTCGAGGGCAGGTTTTTAATTTTCAACGGACAGGTTGTCAACAATCGTCGTTTGCAATTGCCCCGGGAGAATAAGAAAGATAGGAAAAGTATAGTAGGCGGCAGATAGGAAAAATATAACGGCAACTACGAGTCGCTTAGAGAATAATGGAAGTTATTACGGCGGAAGTGAGTTCATCGTTGTCATCATTCCCGAATTAATCGAGCTTCAAGTTTTCTCGTTTACCGTCCTCCGGGTAAGAGAACGTGGAAACTTCGTGGGAGAGTGTATGGTCAAGAACATCATTACGCTCGCTTCCTGGTGAATATGCCCCCGAAACTTCGGAGTATACTTTCGATTGGAATCGGTTTAAATTCCTTTTCTAGCGACGAAGTTTTCTCATTAGACGACAGGCGTGCGCCGCGATTCTCTCCTTTTTCTTTTCGTTTCGCTGGCGTCGTTGTCGGCCGGTTTTCTATCACGGTGAAACAAGCTGAATGAGTGGCTCATGGGACGTCTACGATTCGAAATGTTTGCGCGGGACGACGACGTATTTCTTCAGGTGGGACACGGCCGGTGTTGTGTACACAATTGTTACACGAATTGAATTCGCGTCGCCAAATAATTGGAAACGCGTTATTAACGGGACAATGCGGCTCGTTTCGCGAGATCGTTGACGCAAAAGCATCTTGGCGACGCGTTTCGCTTTACTGGCGCCTGCCGATCGAAAATATTTGATCATTCGTTCGATGCCCATTATCTGTTCTCTCGTGTCGAGCAACGTATCATTAAATATTTCGTCTTAATAAAAATTACAGAAGTAATTGGAGAGCTTGGTACAAATAAGACGCGTGCACAGCTGGCTGGAATTTTGGAGACAAAATATTTCTAATATTATTTTAAATCGTTGCTTCACAATTCTAATAAAATGCTATTTCAAATGAACAGGAATATTTATAGAAATAAAATAGCATTTGGGTAATTTTAGACGTGAAATTAAATATTCTTTATTTTTCCTAAGCTGTATTGAAAATTCTTCTTGACGAGCAAAATAGTGTGAGGGGACAGGTAATATTAAAAATACAAGAAACTGTAAGTGAAACAAATTCATTCCATATTTTAAACTTTTTGCGTTCTTGTAATATTTATACGATAAGTTAAAAATGCAAATATAAATATTCTATAGATTTTGGTGTCCATCCACTTCAGATGAGGATTTTTTAAATTGCAAGAACATTTGCCTCAGGATGTCAGATTTTGTATCAATATCAATAATTTGAAAAATGAACAATAGCGGCTGATCTTTTCTAATTTAAACAATTAAATTATGTATTAACAACTGCAAGAATCAGAACTACTATCTTAACACGTTGAATGCCATGATGGTCACCGGTGACCATCACCATTGCGTTATTTAAGAATGATTATCAATAAATGAATAACATTGAACATTAATTTATTATTACCAAAATTAATCAGATTATAGTATGAGGTTAGAACTTCACTATTCGATAATAAATAATTCTTTTTAATAATTCTGATTATTTCTGTAAATGAAACAAATTAAATTTGTTTGAAGCAAGCAAAATTCGTTCGGCATTCAGCGTGTTAATATCATCAATCTATCTGCACTCGTTCAGAAACATTGAACTTCGCAGACCAGCCTACTTCTAACATTTAACACTACATCTACCGAGCAAAATAAATGTTGCTTTATAAAACTATATGGTAATGTAATTGTAAAATTGAATATATTCAGACTTTCTAATATTTCTAGTGAAGTATATGTTTTGTTTAACAACAGAACTGCCGAACAACAATTCCAACAATACATACTGCATTGTAACAAGAACGAAATTGCACCTACTCAAACTTCATATAATTTTTATTAACACGTTCCGTGACAAATTATTTGCTTTAGTCGATACTTCAGTTTTTATGTCTCATACTTTTGATCTGGGTTATATATGCTTTAGTTATAAACTTATTATAAACTGTATCTTTTTAGCGCATTAAATAAACATATCATCGTCTATCACCGGTGGTACACAGAGCGTGAAGTCCATCCGAAAATTTCTCGTGAAAACATTTTTACAACTTCACTAATTGCAAAAGAAAAAAAATGAAGGATCATAAATTTTCACCGGTTTGGCAATCCTAATGTTAATAAATGTTTGCAATCACGTCCTGCGATAGAGATTTTACAATTTCAAAAATTTTACAACTGTAAAATTGTGGGATGTGTCAATTTGACCATCGTTTAACGCTGATAAAAACCTCACCGTAAAAGAACGGAAAAAATAAAAGTATAAATAGTTGAAATAATTTCGAAAAGGCAGGATTGATTTCCCGAAAATGTGAACGCGTTTCGCAGCACCTGTGCCAGGGTCAGGGCGGTAATTCAGGCTCGTGTGCCGTAGGTGCGCGGAAATGGCCGAATGTGGTGGCATCCATCGGTCCCGACAGATGCAAGAGGGAAAACTTAGGCGGCGTCCTCCGAAGCGCAATAACGTGTAATTAAGTGTGCACAAAGCATGTGACGGTTAGCGATGCCGTGACAAAGGCAGACTGAATAGACATATTCAACCGGTACAGGCGATCGGCTTGGCGGTGTGCGTGCGCCTGTATTGCGAACCTATTCGAATGCATCCATGACCGTGCCCGTTCATGTGCGCTGACACATATTCCCGTATGTCGCCGCGATATGTGTCAGGGTCGATGATTTATCACGGGATTCTAGCTGGCGAACCGGCCCCGCGCGAAAACCTTTTCCTTTAATTGCGAGGATGATTGAAAAATAATGTCCTGATCCGGATTCCGTCCGATGCGTTTCTTCGCCGGCGCATCTTGCACAGAATGGTTGGCCAATATCTCGAGGAGTTCCTCGCGAAAAACTGTACAGGGTGTTCCAAATATGTTCCACTTCCTCGAACAGCATAATTTCTGGGCTCAAGAAACATTTTCCTTCGCGAAAACGTCGTGCTTCGAACTTTCCGTTCAAATTTGCAGAAAATTGCATTTCATTGCAACCTTTGTCTCCTGTGCCTTTCAAGCGTCTCTGCTAGCACTATTTCGAGATTATGTACGAAACAATGACTGGATAGCTGTGGAATACTTTAAAAAATTACATTTTTATGGGAAGTAAACATTATACGTGTTGGAAGCATAAGTTCGATGAGCAAATTGGAAATTGATTTTCTCTTGCTCGCGATTCGAGCACTGCGCGACAACAACGCTACTGCACAGTGTTTTTCGTTAATAACTCGAAAACAGAACCGGCATATGACATTCTCGTACGGGGAAAAAAGGTTCTTTGAATATCCCTCGTACCGGTCACTTTCAGTGTTCGGCACGCTCGCTATTAAAAACGGCCGGCATGTCTGTTCGTGGCTCACCGTATCTACTGTGCCCATATACGAATGCACGCGTGCTCGAATTTTCATGCGTGGCTTTATTCGAAAAATGATTTTACTTTCTACACCTTTGATTTTACGTTCGTGTAGAAACATTCCCTTCCTCATATAATGCTATAACATTATCTATATATTTTATAATTTTTATTTACGCCTTTAGATTATACTGGAATAGTATTTGATTGGGTTGGGTGGATATGACAGTTATGGATATTTAAACAGTTGTATTGTATACAAATTTTCATAAAATTATATAACTATGTAATTAAATTTTATAATTTCATTATTTATTCTCTAAAAGTTCTTCCCTAAGATTTCTTTCGAATTTATTTATAAAAGAATAAATACCTATTATTTCGTCAAAAAATTCAACGGCTTTCGCAAGCCAAAATTTGTTTCGCAGCAAATAGTTAATTGTCCAATGAGAGCATTGTCTACTTTGCACTGTCCTCCACTGATTTTCGTTACTAAATGAATTTTAATGCGACAGCATTCATCTGATTGTGAACGAATCCAAACAATCGGTTATTGAAAGTGAGAACTGTAATTACAATTGATTTCCTACGAAAGCTGAATCCACAGAATTTCGTAATTCGTTTGGCGAGAGGTGACAATGCGGATTTCGAAATGAATGATCTGCAGCGGGCGTTTTGAAAGGAAACTCATCGCGAGAGGAGTATTGCGGTAAATAAGATTGAAGAATAACAGTGGGGTGCTTACTGTTCATCTTCGAACGTTTTAGAATGAAATTTCGTGCTTCAATAAACGTCTTGCTCTTACGGTGACTGAAATCTCTTCGGGCTACATATTTTTAGCAACGTATTGTTTGACAATATTCAATCTCGCGCTACGAATAGACGGTCTATTCTTGAAAAAAGTATTCTCCTGTGCGCAAACTGCAACATAGTTCGCGTCTTCGATTCTGCCCCATTTTCTTTTCTGCCGACATAAATTCTACTTACACTATCCTGGAAGTCAAGGTGATGTTTCCGTTCGATCGAGTGCGAAGGTTGCTCTAACACCTTCGCACGGTCTTTGGTTTTGATAGTCTTTCGGTGATGGAATATACTATTCGCATTATTGCATTCATAGTTAATAAGCTTGCCGTACCTGAAAGTCTCGAACGAGTTAAAAAGTTCGTGATTAAGAAGTTGAGGATCGATAGCTCGAAAAGGCATGAAATGATTCTTCGCTTAAAAAAAAAAATACTGCAAAGATTTTCCGTAGACCCATTTGTCAAAACGACGCGTGTTAAATGATGCATGCGAAACGACTGTATAAATTTCACTACGAGAGACTGGCTGATAATTAATTCACGTTCGGTACGTTAGTCGAGAAAACATTATTCTATTCAAATGAAAAATCACTGACAAATTACCTTCCAAATGATGGAATTTCAAATGTTTATGCAACCGAGAATATTTTAGGCCTGTGTGGACCCGCTACATATCGATCCTGTCATTCGGGTATATCCACTTTCATCTGCTGCCGACTACAACAGAATTTCGACTGCCTCCGAAAATTACAAAATGCAATACTAAATTGGAAAATCTGACAAACATATCCAGTATATACGGAAGGACTCTCTTTTACAATTCGAATTGCGTAAAAACGTTAATAGTCTAACAAACAAATAATGAATATAAAAGTCTTCTAAAAATTAGTTTAACTAAATTTGCTGCACTCGATGGCTCCGACAAGCATTGTTCATAAACAATTGCTTCTACCAACCCTATGATGCTGCGCGAAGAACCATCTAGTTTCGAGATAGATCTCTATTCAGGATGTTCAGAGATACTTCACATACATTTTTCAGACTCCTTAAAACGCGAAGGACTCTCTTTTACAATTTGAGTTGTCCGTAAAACCGTCAACAGTCTAACTAACAAACAATGAATATAAAAGTCTCCTAAAAATTAGTTTGACTAAATTTGCTGCACTCGGTGGCTCTGACGAGTATTGTTGATAAATAATTGCTTTTAACAATCCGATGATGCTGCCTCAAGATTCATCTAGATCTTTGTTAGATTTCGATTCAGGATGTTCAGAGATAATTCACATGAATTTTTCAGACTCCTTAAAACGCAAAGGATTTTCTTTTACAATCTACGTGATCCATAAAAGCGACAACAGTCTAACTAACAAATAATGAATATAAAAGTCTCATAACAATTAGTTTGACTAAATTTGTTGCACTCGGTGTCTCCGACGAACATT
>CM052098.1:8775478-8803611 GCA_028453745.1 Agapostemon virescens
CGGCGAGCATTGTTGATAAACAGTGGCCGTTAACAGTCCGGTGGAGGATGTCAGGAACCGTCTAGGTGAGGTCATCCCGGTGGTGGAGGGAAGGATCGAAGAGCGGCTGCCTGGCATAGTGGAAGCGAGCCCCAGTTTCCGAAGGAGACTCTCAGAAGCGATGCAGGTTGGAGGGTGCGGGATGCGGTCACCTCCGGCCGTTCACCCTGTGCAGCCAGCGCACTTGATACACTCACCCTCTGTTGCGTGTGCGGGGGCGTACGTATACGTTGAACTCGAACAGCGTCCCACTGCCTGCAACCGACGACCCCTAGTCTGCCGAGCGCGGCCGCACCTATAGGGGCTGCTGACCGGAGGGGTGGTTTTTTATCCGAACCACAGTTCCGTTTAACGAATCCACTCTTTGGTTAACAACAATTTTCCAACTATTTTATTGTACTATTAACTCAGATTCAACCCTTAAATGGTACAGTGTTTACTCGGACCACGGAGTATCAGACTAAGACCTTCCTAAAAGTTTGTACAAACATTCTCAGACACCTTTGCCAGCTTTAAATCCAGATTTGTAATTTTTGGAAACCTTACATTTTTTTCTTTAGTATTTTATTAAATAGTATGGTAACAGATAGAAAACTCAGTAGTGTAATATATCAAGATTATTAAATGAATATTAATTATTAACCCTTAGCACTCCAATGGCTCCTCTTAGGCGACACCGAAAATTGTTAGACTATTATTCAAAACAATTTGTACATTACAAATGTTTGTAATTAAGAAGTCAGTAAAAATTGAAGTGTTGCTGTACGATTAACAGTAACAAATTTGATAGGCACGAAAAGAAATGAACCACGTGCAATAGAATTATTCTAGGACAGAAAGATGTCTAGAGTTAGGAATTAAAATTGCTTGCAGTGCAAAGAGTTAAGATTATTATTAATATTAAATATTGTTACATGGGCGGCCCCGTGATCGCAGCATTATCGAAGATATTTTTAACCCTTTGCAATCGAATAGCGACTCTGAGGGGTAAGTAAAAATGTCATGTTTCTGTTTAAAACAATTTTCACATCGCTATGCTTGTATCTAAGAACCCAAGAAAAATTTAGCTATTCTAAGAGCGAGTAATAATGAAACACATCTGCATAGGAGGAAATAAATCATGTAGAATGACATTATTTCAGGGCAGAGAAAATGCCTTGGTTTTGGAGGTAAAGCAGCTTCCAGTGCAAAGGGTTAGTACTAAAATTATGTTTGTTATAAGAGGAGGGAATACGTCACACGTCCAGTCACAATGAAGTCTAATCTCTGACTCTGCTCTGTTACCAAAATGACGGCGTAACTCAGATCATTTTACGTATAATATCGATATCTAAACCGATATCGATAGTCTCAATGTACATTCGTAACGATATGTTTAAGTATTATTTATATTATTTTTCTGGCGAATTGTTAATGCTTTGTGAAATTTTACGTATAATTCCTAGATCCAATTAAAGATGTTCTTAGGTTATCTCTCCTTCAAATTTAGAACAACTGTGGACACTTAACGAAGATATATTATTTTACATCACGTAATTTGAACGAGAATTCTAAAAAGTATCAGACACGTCTGCAGTATTTTACGTAATTATACTGTTCTATATTTCGTTAGTTGTCCCTTCAACAGGCAGAAAAGGTACTGTAGATGCAAATGTGTCGCGGCGTTAATTACTAGACTGCGGAACTTTATGCGTTCGTAGCGTACGAGAACCTTCAGGAAATAGCAAAGCATGAAATTTAATGAAATTCTACACTCTTTGATTGCATTTTTAACTTCCTAAAACTATTGAAAACAAAATTCGTTCAAAGTCGTTAATAAACCTGTCAATTCCTTTAATTCATTTAACGAAAATAATTAACCTGTGGATCTTTACGCAAAATAAAAATGTTTTGCATCGTTTGCAAGAAACATAATGCATAGTCATAATATTTCTCTTAACACTTTAAAAAAGTTATGCATAATACAATTAAATTATTAAAACGTTATGTATTGTCAATATTCTGCGTTTCACCTTCTTATTTTGATCACAAAAATAGTCTGCGAATTTTCATGCAAAATAAAACTGTTGTATATCGTTTGCAAGAAACATAAAGCATAGTCATAATATTTCTGTTAACAATTTCAACAAATTATGTATAATACAATTGAATTATTGAAGCGTTATGTATTGTCAATATTATGCGTTTCACCTTCTTATTTTGATCACAAAAATAGACTGTGAATTTTCATGCAAAATAAAAATATTGCAATGCAATTACGTAGAAGAGAAGTTAAATGGATAATTTGAATCAGTAAAAATTCTTGGCCTTTCTTCTGCTCATTTTTCTCATAAATACTTATAGTCCTCGGCATACTAATCGCGAATTTGTACAATCCAGATAACTGTAGCGTTATTACTCTCATACAATGTAAAAGAAGCTGACATACACGAAAAGGAACGAAAGCGTCAACTTCGAGACACGTTTCTTACGATCATTAAATAATCCCTCGTGTCCTCGCTCATCGGCGGCGGTCTTTTTTCGCATAATCGCCGTAGTTCCGGCCCACTTCTCGCGTTTCGTTCGCAGCGACAGTTCATCGCCGATCCCACGACCTAATTATCGGCACATCGATCGTAACAATTAGTCCGACGCGGTCTTCTACTACCTCTCGTTCCTTTCCCGGCGTTCTTTTTCCATCTCCGCCTCGATTTTCGTGATTTCTTTTTTTTTTTTGCGGCCCATCGCTTCCGGAAATAAAAGGGGTAAGCTTAAAAAGAAATCCGTTCTAGATAGAAAATGTCGTACGAAAAACAGTTCGAAGAAGTTCCACGGAGCTCGTAGACCTCTCGAAACACCGGACCGCTTCTGCAAGTGACTGGCAGGAATTAATGAAATATTCACCGTTTAATACTCGAACGGCGAACGCTTCTGGCGGATGCGCAAGAACCTGTGATTGGGTCGACTCGGACTCAAAACTTTCTTCCTAAATACATTTCATGTGTCCTCGATTTTACAGGGCATGGATAAATTTATACTGAAACTGGGTAGGCCACGATCCCTCGTCGGAAAAGGTAAGATCACAGTATAAGAGAAATTTCCTTAATTAAATTCTATTTCTGAATTTATTTAGTCGTAAGTTAAGCCTTTCTTTGTTGAAATTTTGCTTGATTTCTTACTGGGAAAAAGATTGTATCAAATATTATTTAAATAATCCTATAATTTGTATCGTTGTACCATTCCGTCTATTTTATTTGCTTATGAATTTATTAATTTGTAAATATAATCGGAAGAAACTGCATAAAATATTATTTAATCAGTTGTGTTATTTCCATCGTTTCTAATATTCTTTGAATCAATAATTTTAGAGCCTGTAAATTAGAATTGTGTAAACAATAATATAGTTTACAATATAATAAGTAAATTATGTAGTTTTATTCTTTCGTCTTAATTTCTTGAAAATGGCAAATTTATTTGCACGTCGTACAATTTACTAATAACTTTGGAAACATGTATTCTTTGAAAGTAACGTCTGCCGCGTCGAATTTATGAAAAGATAAAACGAATATCTCGGTTATAAAGGAACATATTTCACTTTGTTTCAAATTAATATTTAATGGCGAAGATGCAGGATTACACGTTTGAGCGACAGCGTTGTAAATTTTCCGCTCCAGTAGTCCGCGTGTAATTTACATCGAGCGTGTTTCCGGTTGCCATGATTTACCAGCAGCCCTTAGAACCAACCAAAATGCCGAGCAAACCGAAGATTATTTGTTGGTCAGCAAAGAAGTTGCAAAAATAGCCTTGATTAATGAAAACAAAGTTCCGGGGGATCTGTTTGCCGTACTTTATTGGGACGATTTGTAAACCGGATGTGGTTGCGGCTGGGAAACATTTCGAGGATGGTCTGTAAATCCTAGTGATGCTTTAATGGAGAGAAACACGAGTCTGTTTATGTTTATATTTCGGAAGAAAAATTGTTTCCCAAAACAGTCTGTAAAAAGCGATTCGTATTGTTAAAACTTTTTTCAACAAATTTTAAACCACGATAACCAATTAATAGGCCTGGATCATTTATAAATGTTCAAATTTAATTTAATGTTCAGAAACATTTCGTTAATGTTACTTTAATACCAAAAGGTCCCTCAATTACAATTTAAATCAAATTTTAATAAATTATAGAATTTAACTTTATTGCCAGAAATATTTTGTGAATGTTATTTTAATACTAGAAAATGTCTTAATTAGAATTAAATCAAATTTTAATTCACGATGCTTAATAGAAACAACCGAGTCATTTATAAATGTTAAAAATTTAACATTATTGCTGCAAATATTCTGTTAATGTTATTTTAATACTCGAAGGCCTCTCAATTAGATTTACGCGTTAACATTAATTGCTGATGGACATATTGCAGCGACGTACCTTCCAAACATAGCAAATTGATTTTTTTAATATTTACTCACAAGTTTCACCATTGATAAATTTGTATTTACATCAACTGAATTGAAATACATTGAAATTATATTTACAAACATTATTACCTTCCTTTAATTTGTGAACAATTTATCAACATGTTTGGTTTGCTGGTAATTCGTCATTTATTCAATTAAGCAAGATTTAACAAAGTCCCGTAGTGTAGATATTTAAGTTATTTAGTCGACGCAATCAGGGCTACGATCTTATTTAAATGCAATTAGGGATTTTCAAATAATCTTCAAGATCTCCGGCATCTCTATTTGAACAAGGTTCCCAGTAAATCCGGAAGATAAGCGACAACCGACCGTGAAGGTGACTTTGATTAATAAGGATGTCTCCTCTTCTTCTTCGTAAACAATTACTGAAACATGCTTTACGAATAAGCTGCGACAAATTGCATTGTATTCGTTGAAAAGCGACTCTACCGAATAGCTTCGTGTTCCATAGGCAGACAATTCAGACTCGATCAACCGCGACGATAAAAACTTACGCAGAAACGCGCTTCATTGTGCACGATTTTAATCAGACACTTCCGGTGCACTGAATTATTTTCCAAAGTTCAAAATGAACTGTTATTATGAAGCTACTAACAAACAATTCTGCAAAATATAAATACTCTACATATAAATTTATATATATATATTTTTAATACATAGATTACCATACGAACATCATAAATATATCCACAAAATCATAGTAATTTATTTAACAAACTGCAGAGCTAAAATTTGTTACGTTAATCACCTCTTCTATCCTTTCAGCCGATATTAACAATTAAATTGGATTTTCATTTGTCACGTGTATATATAAATATGCTTTATGTTTAAATGATAGTTTAAAGTAGTTAATGTATTTTACAGACTACTGCATAGTCAGCCATTTAATCGAACCATCAAACGCACAACTATGTGCAGTGACATTTTAATGACCGCAGAAGATAATTATAGTGAAATAAAGAATTGTGTAAACAATTATGAGAGTCTACTAAACAAAAATATCAACAGAAAATAAATATAAGAAAATATAAAATAAAACTGGCATGATTCAGGTTACAAGGATAACACCCATTGAAATCAATTCCGCAAACCTGAATGCTCACCCCGTATCAAAAGCAGGACTCGCTACTATTCCAACGCTACACAAACCCCAACAAAAAGATACCTCCAAACAAACTCCACGACGACACTCTAAAAAGAAACTACTGAATATCTCATCAGTGCGTCCGATATTTATCAAAGCCCCGACCAACTCGAAACAATTGCATCGTTCACGCAATCCACCAGGTTATCCAACATCTTTCTGCCCAGGATTTCCACGTAAATATCTGAACAATGGCGAGGATTATCGCAGTAAGGACTACGGGCAGGTCTGAACTAGTTCACCGGGGACATGAATACATCTCGTTTCGCGCAACCAAGGAAAACGTTTTCCGTGCGAGGAGCAGCGGTGAAATTCGAAATCGACTGGAAGACGAAGAAAAAACGATTTTTCGGTGTCCGTTGGAGCAGGCCGCCGTGTTCAGGCTTGCCCATGACAGCTGTCCGTGCGAGTAAATATTTGAAAAGCCTCGCGCGGCCATTAACGCGCCGCTGAAAATGGTTGCGCGCGGCTAAACGGACGCGAACGATGAAATCAGCCCCGTTGCGGCGCCGCGGTCCGATGATCGACTTTGAGCGCGAGTAATTCGATTTGCCGTGTCGTTAGTCTAGAATCCCGAGATCGCTGCCAATTTCCATTTCAAAGCAAACGAGGGACGAGCCGCACGGCGCGGTCATGGGGCGTGCAGCCGCCGCATGCACCCAACAGCCTCGCATGCACCGAACACCCCCCAAGTGCATCCTGGAAAACGCGGACCCCCGGATCGTAGCGTTCAAGGATGAATAGTCGGTCCATCGAGACTGTTCGCGTCCTATTGGGAAAGTCGATCTGCTCTTCCTACGCTGCAGCCTATTTTTCTTCCTCTCCCTCTTTCCACCCGGCCGCAACTGTGCGAACAAATCGCGAGAACTTGTCTGGCGATTACCTTCTATGCTCACCAACGGAGGAACAATTGGACGCCCTTTCCCTCTGTGGCGGCGCTCTATTTCCTACGCTCGCCAACAGAGGGACAATTGGACGACTTTCTCGCTGCTATTCGACTTTCGTTCGTATGAGGAGGAAAGGGTGATGCATAAGAAATGAAGAATTCAAAATTAAAAATACGAAGCCGACTGTAAAGCACGGAGGTGGAAATGTGCTTGTATGGGGATGTATCTCAGCATTTGGAATGGGTGAATTAATTTTTATTGATAACATAATGGACAGAAATGTATACCTGAACAGTTTAAAAAATAATTTACGTAAAAGTGCAATAAAAATGGAGATTCAGAATACATTTAAGTATTGTCAAGATAATGACCCCAAGCGTAAGGCTTTCGCGTCACATTTTATTTACCTTTAAACGGACATAATGCAACTGTGCAGAAGCGAAAGACTCCCTTAGCCCATTTGTGCTTTTCTATTTCAATCGAATCTATTGAAATAGTGCGAATATTTCTTAATATTATATGAATTATCTATAAAATATTAATTTGTAAATTTGATACCATCAGTCCCTAGGGACTGACGTAGCATTCAACGTGTTAAAGTTCAAACATAATAAAGATTATTATCTTTGTAGAGAAGAGAATTAGTGCGTTTAGAAGAAAGAAGTGCTGTTTTATTTTGCTTCGTGTTTGTATTAAAATTGCAAAGAGCATGTCGTAGGAGATTTCGTTGAACGGAACAGTAGAAATTTGATCGAATAGCGAAAGAAGATTGGCAACTGTGGTACACATCCGCCGGATACTATACACAGCGAGGATTTTGTTTGCTCGACGCCGAACGCACTTTCGTTGATCTAAAATTGCTGTCAAAGGGGTATCAGGAGAACCGGAGAATTTCCATCGTGATGGTTTTCAGCGTTCAGAGTAGTCTGGTTAACGTCTGCCGTTTCTTGAGTACGGAGACGCGATGAGTTGATAGAGAGAGCGATCACTTTAATAAGGAAGAAGCGTAATGCGGACGTAAACAAGCCCGTCTAGACGTTTAATGTCGTCTTACCGCGTAAACGCGAGGAACCGTGTGTTCTGTATTCGGATCTCGAAAACACATTTCTAATTCAATATTTCTTCCTTCTCCGGATGTTCCTCGTTTCTTCGGCTAACTTTCGAACCGTAAGCGATGCGTAGTTCGCGAATTTAAAGCGCCGAAGAAGTAAAAATATTACAGGAGTTTTAAAATATTGTCATTTTACTTTCTAAGTGTTAAACCTTTAAAAAAGGAATTACATTTTCGTTTTACTTTAGTTTATGGCAATTCGGACAGCAAAGTATTATTTTGACTAGAAGTGAAAATGTCTACAATAAATTGCACGACACTTTTTTAAACAATATTTTTGTAAGCATTTTATTATTACAAGAACATTTGCAGTTGTTCAATTCGGTTAAAAATTCTGAAATTAAATCTCTGTAAGGACTGGCTATTGACAATTTCCTATTAACTGAAATAAAACACAAATCTTTTTACTTTACCAAGGATCCAGCTAAGTTCCAAATTAAATATAAACTTCTTTGAAACTTCATTAAACTTTTTATGTGAAGTTGCATATTAAAAGTCAAAGAGAAAAAATCTATAACCTCGATGTAACGTCTTTTCTTTTCAAACTATCTTCTATAGAATGTACTGCATAAAGCTGAAGCAAAAGTTCAAATTCAAAAGGAGTGATGTGTAAAAATTGTAAAGTTACAAATATATGTACATCACAAACAAATTAACAGACTTCTCAATGTTTTGTGTTTTACGATAATTAAAATGTGAAATAATAATAACTGAATCTACATTAAACCAAAGGAAACCGACGAAGGATATGAAGATAAAAGATTTGACAAACATTTCTCGTTTTCTGTTATCAAAATTAAATTTCCCCAAAATTTTCTCGGTGCCATTAAAAACTGCTGGAATACAAAGAGTTAATAATTTTCTTCCCAAAAATAATCCCAGAAGAATTTATTAGACTACTCGAAATGATTGAATGCTTGATTGGAACATAAATGCTTCTGTTTCCAAGGAATATCTTCAAAAGCCTTTGATAGTTTAGCGTGGATGTTCAACAAATTATGAGACAATTTACAAAGCGTTACCAATCGTCCAAATCCCTCCTATCGTTATTTTCAAAGGCGAGGAGACACAGCATCAGCTTGAACTTCCGTTTGAACAATTCGCCGAAACAAGGGGAATCGGAGACAGTAGTCAGACAAGCTTCGCACTCACCCCTTTGGGAAAGCTTTTGGGAGCGCTTCATAAAAGCTTTCCGCGTCTGCGCACTGTGATTTTCAGAGAGGAACCGCTTTCCAAAACATTTCCTGAATGTTCCCGAACAAAGTATTAAGACTTCCAGCAACTGCTCTTCTAACCGGTGAGTGACCGGTCATGGAAAACCGTAGCTCACGAGCAATTTTACAGCTGGCTTGTCAGCCGATTAGAAAAAAATCATGCAAACTTCCCGAAACTAGCGTAATTACGTTAGAACCGCGTTCCCAAGTCCTGCGCTCACGATGTTATGGCAAATAGCAGAATGAGAATAACCGCACGCTATTACGTTGCAGACACGCCGACCGTCTTCTCCCTTTGACTAGCGATAGGTGCATAATTACACGATGAAATGTATTTGCTAGAAGGGATCGAGGAAAATACCTGGCGTTCTCCGCGTGATCAAATTTTGCGGTTTAATCTTTGCATGCCCCTTCCGGCAATTTCGCTCAATTTTCCAAAAATTTCATGTTGAACGTTATATTTTTTATTCCACTTTGTATTTACCAGTTTTATATGCAACATTTCATTATGAAACGCAAAACGTTCCATTTCCTTTGCAGTCCACAGAATTTGCAAAATCCAGGTCGTCTTTACACCACATTTTTATCGTTCTGTCCACTTTAAACCAAGAAACAAACTGAATTGGTAAAATGGAGGACGATAAAAGTAGAATTTTAAAGGATACTTGTTCGCGATACGTTGCTGGTTAGTGTACGTGAATATGCTTTTTAGTATTTTGTTTGTGCAATATATTAATGTAATATACCTATAGATAGACTACATTTTTTAATACCTTTATGCGTTCACTACAAAAATAGATGTTCGAAATTTCAAATAAAGAAAACATTAAAAGATTTTCTTATTTGCTGATTATTGCAATTAATGTAGACAATTTTAATCTCACTTGAAAATCCAGAGTGTGTTTGTCAATATATTTAATCAGTGTTCTCTCTTAAAAATAAGGATATTATGATTTTTATAAACGTGTACACCCCTCGTGTATCAAAGTAGAATGATCCAAATATGTTACAGTATGTTTGTCAGTACATTTAATTAGTGTCCTCCTTCCAAAATAAGGATTGTATAATTTTTATAAACGTGTACACCCCTTATGTATCAAAGTAGAGTGATCCAAATATTTTACAGAGAATGTTTGTAAAAAGACAAATAATTTCTTCATTTTTCTATCAGTTTATATTATAACAATTTTATTCAACTATTTAGATTCCCCAATGGACGTATACAGGACTCCAATTATCGTTTTCGAATTATTATTGCTAGGAATATTTATTTAACGTTTGAATTGATGTTTGCCGATCTCCTTCTTTCTCATTTACAGAATTAACAGCACAAGGAGAATAAATGGTACATGTAGAATATTTCTACACAAAATGTCGTCCACCAGCAAGCATTTTTAATTTGTTTCACTGTTAACTGAGATCGAACACAAGTCGGGCTATTTTAATTAAAAAAAAAAAGTGCAATGACAGCTAAGAAGAATTAATTAAACACCACTCGAGATTCCCTCGGGAAAAGTCAATCTAGGAGAGGGAGGAACCTCTTTCCGCCTCCTAGTAATCACTCAGCGACCAAGACGACTTATTCTCTGCTTTGCAAAGGCAGCAGAAACATGATGGCGCCTAAGCCTACTTTAATTTCGTTAAAGACCCCATGACCTGTCTTTGCAAAACGTACACACACACACGCACAAGAAGAAAACGCGGCAACATAATCGACCAATGGCAACGATCATCCATCTTTGGAAAAACAATGGCGTAATGTTGTGGCACAGTACTCAACATTCTGTGGTATAGTATCAGACAATGAGGCACTGTTGTAGAATCCTGTTTTGGTAATTAGGTGAACAAAGGCCTGGGTAGATTGGAGGACGTAAAACCTGGTGGTCCTGTCGCTTGCAAGCAGCTTCAAAGCAATTAATCGACGTGCTTCTCCGGGCTTTAATTATGCTTGGATTAGCTTCTTAAGGAAACTAACGCTACACCCCAACCTTTGGAGAAATATACGTGACAGTTTTCAACTATACTTAACCCTCTCACCCTCAACCGGAATAGTTGCAAGGACTCTAAGGAAATGCTTCAACCATTTTTGTTTCACAGTTCGAGTCAGCAAAATATATTTCCTTTAGAATGTCGCATTTTATGTAAATAAATCAAGCACTTGCAAAGAATATTAGTAAAAAGATCTTCGTTTAAAAAGGAAAAATTGTGGCTGTTCCTTGTTATATTTAATTTTATTATTATGGTGGTATTATTATGTATTATATATTATTAATATTATTATATGGTTGTAGACGTTGGATGTTCTAATGAATAATTCTTTCTTAAATTCACTGTGGAAGTGCATATTTGTGAATGAAAACACTTCGAGAACCATGAGTTTCAGGAAGAACACATTCTTTCGCCGTCTCTGAAATGCATCGGAATTTTCAGGATTTCAGGATGAGCACAAAATGATAAAACCTTCCCGAACGTTGTCTTGTGCATATCTATTTGGTTTGTGCTTAATTTCTATACTCGTACATTTACATTTCTGTATGTTAATCGTTATTTGTTATTTGTAATTGTTGCGTGTGTTATTAAAGTTTATCGCAAGTTATTCGAAACTAATTCACTGTCAAATATTCCCAAATCGACGATGTCAATTCTTAGCAATTCTATAATTCTTTGATATTGTTTCCGTTCCGAATTTACTAAAGACTCTTTACCAAAGCTATCAAGTGATATTTTGTTGTTAAATATCAAAATAAAGTCACAATGAAACAGTCTCCTTCAACATCTCAATTTTATAACCTTTTAAACATAAATTTTATTCACTTCTTGTAAATAGAAACAGAATCCTATTTCTCTGTCACCCATACTGAAAAAGAATTGAGTAGCTTCTTTAACGAAAAACAAAGTTGTTTCTTGTTCTACAAAATAATTAAGAGTGAAGCAATTATAATATACACTACAAATTTATGGTTCAAAGAAGAACATTCAGTGAGACACATGACAAAATTTTAATTTACAACATTGACCTATTTGTTGATTTTGTCTTTCACGTATTTGAAACACGATCTTTTTGATATAATCTTGAATATACCCGAAACTAAGATAAAAATTTTGTTATTTAAATCGTGTGGGGACCATTTAAATTTAAATTTTCAATATCCTACTTTTGTAATAAACGTATCACGGAATCAGCTAAGGCCCAGAGAAATTCTAACGTGTTTCCAAGATGAAAATGCAGCAGAGTCGGCGTCGGCGGCGACGACGACGATATTTTGCATGCGGAATGAGCTCGTGGGTTCTAGACGAGTCTGGGCCACTTGAGTTCTTTACGAAAAACATAAACGAGTGCGAGTGCGTGTTAATGACGTCGTTAGTCATGCGACTCCGTTGACAATTGGCAGCTCGAAGGAGTCTGGAGTCTCACGGTCGAATTTCTCTGTTTTTGCCACGCAGCCGTCGCGGCAACCTTTTTCAATTCCCAGCGAGTTGAATAAATCGTTTATTAAACGCCTGATCGATCGAATGATCGTTCATTAGATAGAACGATATTCCTGGAGCGTGAATCTCATGCATATAGAGCGACATTCATGGTCACCTCGGCAGAATATGAAAATGACCCAGATGTCAATCTGACCCAAAAGTGAAATCTCTTTTTTAATTGTATTTCTTCTCTTAATTGAACGTCGATCCCGTCCCAATTTTTCGAAACGTTAACATTCTATGTCTGTAACATAACGTGCAAACATAGGTCGCATAGTTTAAATATATTTTTAGTATGGTAAAAATGAAATAAAAATTATTTATCCGCATTAAACTTTTCATTTACCTGCCAACGAACGAATCTTAATTGTTAAACGCACGAATTCTACGATTTAATTATTATGATCAATAAAAAGATAAAATTTTCTCTGAATACATTGTGATAAAAAAATATAAATAGATTAAAAAATGTATGCAGTTAAAGAAAATATTTATGAATTATTTGAAATAATATTGTAGTACTTGTAAATTGTTATGTGTTGAAATTGCATGTACGGTTAGTATACTTTTTTTTAAAGTTAATTTAAATTTAATTTCTAGATGCGCCTCAGTGCGCGTTGTAATGTGTGATGGCGAAGATAGAGAAATATTTAGAAATATACTGGTGACCTTGACATCTCCGGAGACATGACCTTGGGAGGAGAGATCTCTGTTCAACACCATTGTCCTTGACCTACACATTTTCCGATGATTTCGAATTCAAGAGAGATATTTCACTCTACATAAATAATGACATTCAGCCTGTAAAATTTCAGCTCGTGAGTATTACAGGAGGATGGAAAATTAATTTTCTGACAGTTCAAGTGTATCAATTATGAAAAACACGCTTCTCCCACTTCCACGGTTGAGCCGAAAAAAATTTGCGAAAATGCTAACAAAAACTTCCTGGATTCTCCTACAATTTATGTGAATTTACGATTTCACCGTTTTAACGAAAATTTCGACCTTTTCGAAAAGGATTTGGCTGGAGAAGGGATAAGAGAATGAGACTGGCTTCCCATTGAGAAATTTGCATGCATATAAATAAAATGAAAATCTACAGAAAATTAATCAAGACTTTGTTGATTTTTTACTACGTACAGTTTACTGTGTAAAAGCATAATACACTAAATATGGAATTTTCAGTGGATTAGTATGTAATTCGGTATTAGAGAAAACTGAAAAAGTTATTTCTTCCATTTTTTAATAGCAATCTTCAGACCCAAGCAATTATCTGGAATTTCATTATTATAGTCTTTTAACACCTTGGCATACAATTTTCTTTGTAACTAAAGTTATTGTAATCTTGGAGTTTACTTCAGGATTGCTAATTTCGTACATTTTACAGTGTAAAAACACAAAACACTAAATACGAAATAATCAGGGGTAATCAATTCCTTTTTAGGGAGAACTGCAAAAATTATGTTTTCACTTTTTTGATAGCAATCTTGGTTGAGATCTAAGCAATTATTGCAATCTCATTTTTATAGTCTTAACACGTCCGTTACAACAGTCACAAATAAGTGTCATTTGGAACTCCGCAATTTTCATGTGCGCATAATTTAACTATATAAATAACCTTAACCTATGACATTAAATTCATGCTTTAAACTTTCCATCTGTACAAGCAGAGACACTTGAGAAATCGGTACAGTTCTTCTTCGATCGTTCTTATTTAGTGTTTCACATTTGTCGAAACAACTGAAATAAATGGGAGCAATCGTCTGGAAGAGAGCAAACACAAGGTACGATCCATATCAGAGTTTTAGTTAAATTCCACTGACTCGCGCTGTAAAATCATTCGTTCAACGGCAAAAATGGAAATCAACATCGACACGATCCCATAAAATAGTTACAACGAGCCTTCGCTCGTTCGGTTTCCTTCGAACATCGGAGAGAAATGATACTTGATTTTCTATCGAATGCGAAGAATGTATCTAAATTGAAAATACAATTTCATCAAACTCCCGTAGCTACGAAGTGGTCTATCAAAAATTAGTATGTAACGTAAAGGCGAAGAAGCGAAGCACCGTAGTGAAACATGTTTCCGGGAGATTTCAACAAGCGTTCCACTTCCGTTCGCAGTAAAAGGACACGAAAAGTGTAAAATATTAGGTTATTCGGAAAGTTCGTGCCGATTTCGATAAAAGATTGAAACGCAACGCATTTAAATTTTGGTATATATTTATTAAAAGTAAAAATAAATCGGCACGAACTTTCCGGACAACCCAATAGAAACCAATTTGACGAAAGGAGAAATAATATTTTGCGTAATAACTAGAATCATTGTAATGCAGTGATATTGATAGTGATTACGGTATCGTTAGCGTATCTTAGTATTCCAATATGGCTACGATTAAAATGCTGCTGAAATTTCTAGACCTATATCGCTGATAGTACTCCATGGTGTCGTGTCTCTGATCGTAATTAGATGGATGTTACATCGTGTACACGTTGCACACGTAACGATCTCTGCTTAATTGCGCATCGTACCGCCGACAAATTCATATTTGTGCACCATACACTTCGTTATCCTTTGGTATTATCGGAATTAGCTGACCCATTTAATTAATCGTCATTGAATTGGTCATTTACATCTCCGTACTTATTGTACTCTCTTTCCTGCTACTGATTGACTAATATTGGCAGCTCAGCGTCGAAGCCTTCGCAGACCTCGATCAATTAATTTCCTGCTGCGATCAAACCGAATATAATAGAAATTATCCCATCAATTCGAAAATCGACTACATTAAAACAAACCTGGATTAACGATTTTTCAACATTACGTCCGCTTTGTTTTATAACATCGAGTCAGACATTTAACGAAACCAATTTGACGAGAATTTTTTTATGCTTTTTCGTAGATACAAAATTGACATACTTTATTAACGGTGTAAAAGAAGAGTTTGAAATACATCGATATCAAGAGGTTTCAATTCTACATTATGGATGAACAATTTTTATAACAAATGTAGAATTTAAAGATATAAATTATTTTATATAGTATCGTCAAATTTTTGACCCTCAATTTGTTATCAGATGGTTCTATCCCATGAATCTTTGCAAACGAATGATAACGCGATTGTATCTGCTGCAATGTATTAATCTTGTGACATGTAAATTAATTAATATTTTACGTTTTTAACTGGTCGTCATGCAAACTTTAAAAAGAAAGAATTTTTTTGTAAAGTTGAAACTAACGCATATTCTTAAATTGTTAGTGAAACGAATTTGTAAAATATACTACTCAATAATTACTGTTAATATTACATTTATATAACGACCTACCTAAGACTCTTCATACGTGAAGATATTAATATACTCCAGAAACTTCGACTAATAAAAATGTTGTAATGGAACTATCGAAACGAAGACTACCATGTCACGTAAATTTACGTGCACGTGTATTCATTCTACCAAATTTGTTTAAGATTCCTAAAGAAGTGAAAAAGACGAAGAAGGGCTCAGAATGATGCCTTTTAATTTATCAATTTTTACTCCACCAAATAAATTATTTTGCCTTTAGGGAACATCCCAAATCGCTAGTCTGACAGTCAAAGCGTTAAAATACACGTTAAACCACTCTGCCAAGTAAATATTTCCAATAAAATAAATTCTACTCAGCCACAAAATTGCAAGCGAGGTATTCGCCTGTCAGGTTAAAAAAAAAATCAGAAAGAATTCTTGAAATTTTCACTAATCCACCCGGTACGCACCGAAATCGCCGCGATCGCGTCGTACAATCGAATTCAGAAATTGAAAAGAATCCGGCGGGGTCGTTTCTTTGCACTTTGTCGGGTACGTATCACGCGATTCCATTATCGAATAATTTATCTGCAGTTAGCCGAGATGAAGCTGTCGGCCCCTGAAAACGGGATCGCGATACGCTTGGTGCATCGAGCGTGAACAGCGCGCCGCGCCGGAGAGAGTCGCGAAAGGATCGATTCCGTAGTGCCAAGGGAGGCCCCTCCACCCTTTTGCCTCCGACCTCCCTTTCGAGGTCGACCGAGGACTGGAACCGGAGGCCCTGCAACGGCAAAATCGACGGCGAACGGATCGCTCGCGCCCTGCCGCCCGTTTAATCGTCCACGATCCAATTTTCGTGTTTTCGAGTCCCCCTTCGCCCGACCACCCACGCATGATCAATACAACCGATCGATTCCATCGTCTGCAATGTTTTTCGGACTTCGGACACTTCTGCTAGAGCAACCCTACCATCCCCTGCTCCGAAATCCGATTTATTTTCATTTCATGACGAATATATGGACCACCGAAGCACACCCCGACGATTAATATTCAATATTTCTTCATGGGGAACTGCTGAAGGCATCGGTTCTCGATCGAAGCAATCGCTACTAATCTTTTTATCCGCGTTCTAACATCTTTCACTATTACTGTCACGTATAAGTCAACTTCATAATCTCGGAGTTTACTTCTAGTTTGTCAATTTCGTACTGTTTGCTGTGCAAAAGCATGATACACTGAATATGGAATTTTCGGGGGATTAGATTCCTGTTTAGAGACAACTGCAAAATTATTTGTTTCATTTTTTGACAGTGACCTTCGATTATGATCGACGAAATTTTCTGCAATCTCATTTTTATAATATCGGCCTTTTGCCGTATCATTTTCTTTGCAACTAAAGTTATTATTCATCACTGAAAATGTTACAAAAGAGAAAAAACAATTTGTGTCTTTTATACTGCTATATCTACATAGATGTTTAAACATTGATTACAAATTAGCAAGAGTTGATTTTGTCTAAAAAGAAAGGCATAATATTTGTATTTGTTAGATGTTATTTAAAATTTTCTATACGAGTCTGACTGGTCATAATATGGCAAGAGTTAACTCCGAGGCACCACAAAAATTGCCACACCATCATGTATAATGGTACATGATTAAACTGCTGTAAATTGAATTGGAATAAAAATTTAATTGTTGCAAGAACAAGTAATAGTAAAAGAACCCATATCTATAAGATTAAATAGATCAGGTAAAATGAAAATATTCTAGGTCAGAAGGAATGTCTTGGTTTTCGAGTTAAAATAACTTCGAGTGCAAAGGGTTAACACGTCCTTAACAATAGTAACAGACAAGTGTCGTTCGTAATTTCGCAATTTATTTGTGGATAAATAATTTAAATATGTTGTATGCACTATGTTGTTTAAAGGCTCTTAAAGTTCTAGAAGATTGGGATATTCTTTGCAGATAACTACGAAAGGCATTGATCTCACTTTTTCCAGTGATTTAAAACCCAAACAATTATTGTTAATCTTATTCGCATTATTTTAATGCGATTGCCACAACTGCCACGCACAAGCGGCGTTCATAATCACGGAATATGTTCAGATATAGCCGAAGTAATACACTTTGTTGTCCAAAGTCATAATATTCGGAGACATCGTGAGACTTTCTTCTGCTAAATATTTGATATTTGATAAAAGGGCAACAAATAGTGATACTAAAATAATAAATTGTTGACTAATAAAGCGTTGTATTTTTAAATAGAATATATTAGTGATAAAACACAGCAAACTGACACATGTGAATGTTACTAGTACTATTTAAGATGTTCGGTTTTACAAATCCCCTAACTGGAAATGTAAATATGATGCTACTGGTATGTGTACCAGCGAAGTGTGTAAGCCTCTTTGATGATTAGGACATTTTTCTTTTAATCCTGCATCCAGTTTCACAATTTTTATATACTTCTGCTTTAATGACTAGTCGGTGTTGCTTCTGCTAAGCACAAATTGTTTTTGTTACTTAAAAATCAGGTGGGTATTGTACTATAGCTTCTGCAAAAATATTTGTCCTTGTGCCAGATACAGGCTTAAAACGACTACGTCCAGGGGACTAGTACTTAAACAATATCGGAGAAAGAGGTTTCCATTGATTGACTAGAAAGTATGTTCCATTTCCGCCATTTAAAGACTTTACTACTATGCTGTATTTATAATGAAGATGGTTTTGTTCTATGCCGTTAAAAGAACTCGGGACATTTATTTAATATTTTTACCGATTGCCTGGAAAGTTTGTTCCATTTTTGCCATTTTTGCCATGTTTGCCATTTAAGAACTGCATCACTATGCTGCATTTACAATAAAGATCCTTCTATTCTATGCTCTTAAAAAGAGTTTGGACTTTTATTTACTATGTTTATTGATTGCTTGGAAAGTTTGTTCCATTTTTGCCATTTAAGAACTGCATCACTATGCTGCATTTACAATCAAGATCGTTCTGTTCTATGCTGTTAAAAGAACTCGGGACATTTATTTACTGTTTCTACCGATTGCCTGGAAAGTTTGTTCCATTTTTGCCATTTAAAAACGTTATTACTGTCTTTATGGCAAAGCTCGTTCTTTTCCATGCTGTTAAAAGGACTCGGGACATTTATTTACTATTTTTACCGATTGCCTAGACAGTTTCTTCCATTTTTGGCATTAACCCTTCGTCGTATCACGCCATTATTTTCAAACGAAATCGAATTTTATCTGTAACTCTCCCGTAACATTTTCAGCGATCAAGAAATCGCAATAACTTCAGTTCTAAAGAAAATGTCTTCACTCACGTAAGTCTATCACTTACTCTCTACCGTTAAAAGACCTCGGTACTCCCGTGTACCATTTTCATCGCCCGCTGGACAGTTCTTTCCTCTCATGCCAATAAATGCCCTCAAATACCGAAACTACCATTTTCTCAATTCAAAGACTATAAAACTCGATACAAAGAATCTTTTTCTATCCGAGTTCGATTTTTCCAGCGATTCGGAAAAGAACGATCTCCCCGTTGAATCCGGAACAAGTATCTTCGGTACTCACGAACAAAGATGTTGCTCATCAGGGTAGCTGGCAAGCAGAACACGATGACGAGTACATCGGCGACCGCGAGGTTGACGATGAAGAAGTTCGTGACAGTTCTCATCCTCGGGGACCGGTACACCACGGCGATGACGAAACTGTTGCCGATCAGGCCGACGACGAAGACGAGGACGTAGGCGACACAGTAGACGGCGGACATGGCCATGCTGTGCCTGTACAATCGATCGGGAATCTGTTCGGCGTTGGACAGGTTGACGGTTTTGCTTGCGTTCAGCAATCCCCCGTGCTCTTCCATGGTGGTCCTAGGATTAACTGTGATCGCCTCGGTGATCAGGTTGTTCAGAATGTTGCCGAAGTCGTTTCGCATCTGCAAGAGCGTGCCAGTGGCCGGTGGAACGGCCGCGACGGTCGTGGGCGGCACGTTGCCATTATTGCTCCTACGACGTGGGTCGACATCGAACTCTTCGGAGTCCGGCAGACGCAACGATGCCATCTCCAGTAGGGGAGACGGTGGCTGCAGCATGGATAACTTGATCGTGAACCGCTGGATCGAAGTGGTTTCGACCATGGGCCGAGCCTATGCTCGTTCTCTTCCAAGTTCTCCGTCGTCTTTTTCGCCCTTTCCCGTCGTCAGAGTCGTCGCGTCGACGTGGTCGACGACCCTGCCCCGACTTCGCGATCTAATCTACCTTTTGTTTCGGTTCTCCGTCTCGGGACCGATGCGTTTTACTTCGGAACGTTACGGAACAATACCCCTCATCCCCGACACGAAATCATTGGCTTCGAATACCGACGACAGGTCTTCGCGGCGAACCGGACGGAAATCGTTCTTACGGGAAAGGAAAACTGTTTCTTTAGGTATCTCCGATTAACTGGTCCAGACCACGGCGATTAATCACACGGGGGATTTTCCGTGTGCTAGGAAGAAGAAGGGTGGGAGCCGCGCGGTCGTTGCAAGTTCGACGCTCCTTTCGAGAGAGTCAGCTGGCACGTGCACAGGAGCCCATCGAGTTCAGTTGCATCCCCTGTCTCGCGGGACGCCTGCCACCTCCTCCTTTTTTCTCCACCTGACCGAACACCGTGAACTGTTTCTCTGTTTCCTTTCTCTCACGTTTCAGTAATGTTTATCTATTTTGTGTTTTTTATTCTTCTGGATTTTTGTTGTTGTTGTTGTTGTTGTTAAAAAAAGTGAAAGTTTATGTCCGAAGCAAAGGGTGCGAGAGAGAGAGGAGGGATAGAAAAGAGGTGGTGGATGTGTGAAGAAGAGGTAGGTGTCGTTGGTGGATGGTGCGAAACTGGGTTTCAGTGAGCAACGAGTGGGACCCACGAAAATGTGTCCCGGCCGAATGCTGAGCGACTAATGAGCTTGCTTTAGAAGACGACTGCGAACTGCCGCGAGATGCACCCGTAGCGGCGGGCTGTCTGCCGAGTCGACAAATGCGCGCACGCGCAACCATCCACCGGCACATGCACCCGCATGCGATGTACAAGGCGAATCTGGGGGGACGCAGACTACCAGCCAGGGAAAACGGGGAAACCCCCGAGATATCAGGACGTTGCTGGGCGAAATGTTGTTGAGGATGACAGTACCCGAAATGCTGGATACACTCGCTAGCAAAAGTCCACGTGCGTTTCAACAATTTCGAGATCGGAAGATTTTGCAGGTTGAGCTTGCACGGCTTATGCTTGGGATTGAAATTGCATTCGGCTGACGCGGCTGATCATGATCAATCAATTCTACTTCTGCTGAATTCCAGGATACGCGAATCAGAGAAACTTTCAAACTCATATTTTTCATAAACGAAGCGTTTATGTATCTTTAGATGTTTGAAATGAAAACATTTTTTACGTTTTCTTATTTGCTTTTACAAACAGAATTTGTTTGAAACTACTAATCATATGTAAAGTTTCATTGACTGAATATTTTTCTAACGAGAAAATGATCTCTCTTAGAGTATAGCTAAATGAGAGAATATGTGGTCTGAATGACTGCATAGAATTGCATTGTAATGTAAATGTTAAAGAAAGAATGTTAATTTGTCGAATGTATAGGCACACTGATTTGTATGTAAATACAAGCAGTGTCACGTGGATTGTTAACATATCTTTCATTCTGAAGTCATTGCAGTTTTCGACATGAATACTTCTTGTAATTGAATAATAGAATTTGCAGACTAAAGTCTTCTAATGTTTTCATCGATCAACATAGTCTTTCTATTATTCCAACAATTGATTATTTTTTAACTGAAACAATTTATTTGAAACGTTTCATTCGCAAACGTTATTCGCCACTTATTTGCTTAATGTTATATTAATTTGTTAATTATTCATAAGCATTTGCAATTAGAATTGCATACATGGATTAATTATATAATTCACAATAGTGTCAAGTAAATTAATTGATGTATATAGTACGACTAATAGAAACTTTTATATTTAAATCACACAAATAAATTAATTTATATAAAACGAATTAGGTACAACTCTATTTTTAATGGTCATAGTCATTAGAATGCAAATAATTTATTAAGATTCATTCTCCATAATTACAAAATCGTACAGTGCTATGGAAAATAAAACATATCTTTTGCATATAGGAGGCCATAGCTATAAAGAGACGGGGTCACGTTTATTACTACATGCTCGCTGATACCGGGTCAGGACAGACTAGACATAGGTAAATTCATTATTTAGGAATATCGTTACGAATAATGAATAAAGGGGGCTTGTACTGGTTGCCCAATTTTTTACGAATAATCTAATAATTTAGTCTGAAAGAACGAACACATTTCTAAAACCAGTGCTGTTCATTATTTACACTGAGAAAAAATTACACGTTTAAATACGATTACGTATTCTGCATCAAAGAGGAAGGTTTTGGGAAGATTTTGCCGTTGGAATCATGTCGATAGCTCTAATAGGAGCACGACTTCAAAGATTGCCAAATATTGCCAATTGGTGAAGGGACGACCCCCTACCTGTCGAAACAGTCAAAAAATTTAGTTTCTCCGATTCGTTTCTAACGCTGGCTACAAGTAACTGGACACGTAAACAGCGTGCATACCAAATTTCAGCTCGATCGGAATGAAATTTCGGCCGTGGTGCGATTTTGAAATTTTCGAGGCGTTCGAAATCGCGAAAATTGGCTAAATGGGGTTGATAAAATGTAGCTTCCTGAAGTCCCCTGAAAGTCTAGCCTTGATGTGTGGTGTATGCGTCACTCCGTTTCTTTGGTATTCTGTGAATGTAATTTATTGTCAAAGAATAAATTTTCTTCTAGCGAATTATCGTAACGTATGCTATCCATCAGCTTAATAAATTTTACGTCAACATGGAAATATTATAATCTCTACTTGAACTATAAATCAGAAGAAGCCCAGAAATGGTGGTGTTGATCTTGACTAAAGCATACCGGGCACGTCACAACAATAATTTTTAAACTCCTGTAAAGAAAGTAGAACGAGGGTTGCCGGAACAATTTCAAAGGCGCGAAACTTCGGAAGGAGTACCCCTTTTGAGACTCTGAATTCTCAAGCTCCCAGTTGTACAATTGCTCAACCAATACAGCTAGTTTCTACTCCGGAAAGACGCAAGAAATTTCAGGATTATGCTTAAGTTATGCTCGGAATTTAAGTCGAGGCTGATTCACAGAAATGTATTTGCCTAAAGTCGCAAATCAATTTTTAATTTCGAAGCATCGCCAGTGATACTAAAAATTTCGATTTGACGATTTCTATTCTGAAAATATAAAGGTGTCTGCTTTTTAATTAGTAAAAGCTCAATTTATGTATAACTTGGTCAAATACACAGTATTATCAAATTTAAGTCGAGGCTGAGTTACAGAAATGCATTTGCATAAGACCGTAAATCAATTGTTAATTTCAAAGCACCTATAATCACACTAAAAATTTCGATTTGACAATTTCTATTATTAAAATACGGAGATGTCTACATTTTATGTTTGAAAACGATTGAATGCGCGATACTTCGAAAAGACTACCCATTTTGAGACTCTAAATTCCCAAGCACCCAATTGTACAATTGCTGAAGCAATAAATCGGGACGGCGCAAGAAATCCCAGTATTACGCGTAAGTTATGTTCGGGGTGTACAGTTTGGAGAAATCCCTGGATTACGGAGTAATGGGCATATTTCGACATTATCGGCAGTTCCACGACGAAATTGCCACCAGTCCTGTATCCTCGCGAATAGTTGTTTAAGAAGCGTTGACAATTTCACGTGTAGAAATTCGTATCAATCGTTTCGAGTCTCGTCCCCTTTATGCCAATGAAATTCTGCCTCGAAACACGGCTTTGTGCGACGCATACATTTGCACGCGAAATGTACATTGGCAACTATACTCACACCTGATTAAATATTTATTCAACTCAATGGAGATCGTGATAACCTAGGAGCTACATCGTCGTTAATAGATTCTGTAATATATGAAACGAGTGGTCAAATATTTAGTCGATTCTCGTGGAATACGAGCATTCGTTTCGATCCGCAGTTTTCTATTGTACATGGAAATAATCGAATTTCGAACACACTCGTTTGAAAAGTAGACCTTTCCAATGATAATCAAAGTTCATTTTTTCTTCGATAGACACATTCAAGTTTTTTTAAAATTTAATATCAGTGATAAGGATAATCAGGTTATGAACACACTGGTCTCGTAAAGTAAGTCTCTTAAATATAATAATAATAAATATTCAATTATAATTATTTTTTACTTGATAAGTACCCGCAAAGTTTCTGGTTTTAAAATTAAAAACGACTTTTCTGCATCAATTCGAAATAGGTTATGTATAATAAAACAGTGTTATTAAATATCTTTGATGTTCCCAATATCTTGTAATGATTTAAAGTCTTTTTGATACTCTTCAATCGTTTTCCACAGTCTAGCGACACACATGTTCAATTCACAAATCTTCTCTTCTCCTAAAAAATATTAAATTTTCGAATTGACAGTTAATTATACATTTCTTAATACTTCAAATAAAATTCACTGTGTGCAAGTTTTAAATTTATTTATAGAAAGTTCGATGCACTTATAAGTCAAGGCTGATTCACAGAAATACATTTGCATAAAATCGCAAACTAATAGTTTATTTCAAAGCACCTACAATCGCACTGAATGTTTTCATTTACGCTCAGATCGGGAAAAACTTCTTACGTTTCCATTATTAGAATATGGAGATGCTTGAGTTTTAGTTTGCGAAGGTCGTGAATAATTTGTAATCTCGTTGTACCTATAAATTTCACAAGGGGAGGCAATAGGACTAGATTGACACTTTGCAACTCCGACGGTGAAATGTTTGAAGTAGGGGCTGGTGGAGCATTTGAAACAGTATACAGTTGGACCGAATTAGAGAAATATCCGGCGCAGATATTTTTATTTTTAACTTTTCACGCTGGTTTTCACGGAGCAGCTGAAATTGCAAAACTCTTTCCCGACCCTCGCTCACCATCGCCACAGTCTGCGCTCCTCGCGGAGTAATTAATAGATTGCCCACAGATTCATGAAAATGAATTTGTAATTATACTGGGAAACATCGAAACATAAAAGGTTTAATTACACCCGGTGCTGGGGAATCGTTCGAAAAATTCTGTACAAATAAAATGCACGTTTATGGAAAAAGCAATTAAAGTCTCATTTAGATTACACCACGGCTCGACGAAATGTCTACCATTCCAGAACCTGGTGATACTGGTTAGGTGCTTGTATGTTATGCGAACGCAAAGAGCAGGGAAGCATACATTAAGTCATACGCACTGTTACGTCGTAACATTATATATAAGCGCATATGAATTTTGCGGCACTGTACAAGTTGAGCACCCCGTATATTCCTACAAGCCGGCGTTTTGGAAATCTCCAAGAATAAACCATTCCTATGTCCAACATCTTGACTTTCGTGGATTCATATTTCAATCGTCACTGAAACAACTTCAACTCAACTAAACCGCTCGTTTGTAAATCCGTATTATTTTTGTAAGAAAATCCAGTACGTCGGAATTATTAACACGTTGAATTTACCTTTAAACGGAAATAATGCAACTGTGCATAAGCAAAAGACTCGCTTAGCCCATTTGTACTTTTCTGTTTCAATCGAATCGATTGAAATAGTGCGAATATTTCATTAATATTATATGAATTATCTATAACATATTAATTTGTAAATTTGATACCGTCAGTCCCCAGAGACTGACATAGCATTCAACGTGTTAAAGCCAGTTCTACGTTCTAACAAGTCGCGTGTCTTTATAATATTATTTGCATCACCCCTAAATATCGAGCCTTGTTAAGTTAAGCGCTCGAAGCGCAACGATAAATATTAAATGTTCTTATAAAACGATTTACTATTCGTGCGCTCAAAACACGCACTAGTACAGAAACTTGTCGCGTCGAATCCAAAAAATTTTTAAATTTCCGTAACAAAGTGTGATGTCGCAACGAGCTTGGTGCGACATCGCAGAAGATAAAAATTCGCAAATCCATGGATTCCTCGGACAGGAAGGTTCGAATTGAATTTGGCATTGCACCGGAGATCGATCGTGTCGCTCTCTCAAGGATATCTCTTTTCTTTTGACAGGGCGAACAAAACGAAGAAGCTTCGAAGAGAGAGAGAGAGAGAGGGAGAGAAAGAGGGAGAGAGAGGGAGGTAGAGAGAGAGGAAAGGGAGCTCGCAGGCTGCGTTTCGTGATTCCTGGGAAATACGCAAGATCGATCAGGAGGCACGTGCTCGCGGGACGTTCGGCCGACTGTAAATAAAAGCCCGCAATGCAGGCGAACTTCTACACCTTTGAATGAATTGTCTGGAAGGTGCAACGGCCCGCATACTCGGTCACATTCTAGACCAACTCGATTCGGAAGTTTGACGCCGCGTGAAATCGCCCGAGGAGAGCGTCTGGCCGATTTGTCTCTCGCCACGATCGAATTCCTTGCTTGACCGATGGACAGGTCTTGCGAGCTTATACACTACCTTCCGGCAAGTATTCCGATACTTATACATAGAAAGCCACGAATGTATTCGTACGTCATTCGACACTATCAGGTATGTCAATATGAAACCAGAAATTTTTATAGAAAATACACGTTTAGTGTATGAAAATTATACAAAATATTTTATTCGAAGTATTGCTAATAGTTATGCATTTTTCTCAACTCTCTGACAATTTGTAGATGCCAAAAAGGCTGTTCCTCTTCTGAGGCAAACCAGTCATCGAATCATTTTCGTACATTTTCGTATATTGCTGATACTTATGTATTTTTCCCACCTCCTTGACAATTTGCAGATGCCAAAAAGAGTGTTCCTTTTTTTAGGGAAACCAGTCATCGAATCATTTTCGTACATTTTCGTAAGATGTGAAGTGCTGCTCAGCAAGTGCGTGACCCATCGATGCAAATAAGTAATAATCAATAATGCAAAAGTATTTCCGAAGTAAATGTTTCGATCGTTTCTTCGACCGGTTTTGCTGTGTGCGATGGTGCATTATCATGAAACAAAATCTCTTCTTTTTCTTGGTCTTGTCCATGGCTTTTGAACGTATGAAGACAGATTCTCGTGTGACATTTCATTGATCCGCGAGTTACGTTTGAGCGTCAACCTCATCCAACAATGCTTGCGATTGGCTATTTTCGAACTTTTTCCGTGGTCTTCCACGTTCTGCTTTTCTCAAAATCGTATGCGAATGAATCAATGACTCAATGAATTAAATGCGCATGTCAAAATCGCCACTTTTGAATTTTATAAATCACTCGAAGCACTCTGATTTGTCAAGAGCATGCTTCAAATGGTAACAGAAAATCAATGCCGTTCACAGATCGCAGTTTCCAGGCACAAAATTCGACATGTTCAACGATATTGAAAACTATGCTGTTGTATGAAACTTGTATGGTAATGACGCGGTTTAGTGATAACTATATTAACAACTAGCGCCACGTATTGGCAAATTCCGGTTTTATATTTACAGACCTGGTATTGATTTCATCTGCTGAAAAGTTATACTTTATAGTAAGTTTATAAATGAAGTATGTATAATCCAGATCAAAAGAATGGACATTGTAAAAAATGTAGTATAGAACAAAGCAAATAAATTTGTATTAATATGTAAATCATTAGTTACACATTGGACTGTATGAACGGACGAGCAGAAGAATGCATTTGCACTCGAATGGATTGAATTCGTTTGGAAAAAATATGAAATTCTATGAATTTTAAGAAGAATCTATCGAAAAGTCGTGAAAACCTGCCATTTTCATAAAGTATCTCTCTCATTTTTCAAAATGTATAAATAATCCCCCATGCTAATGTAAATGCTAATGCAAACATTTCGAAAGCTCAGTTGGTAAAAGCAATTAATTACAACGCGAAAAGTGGATTCTGGAAACCGGAAACGAAAAGCACGTTCCAATGTTCGCGTTGGAGAACCCGGCAAAATAAGGAGTTCCTCGAGAAGACGGGAAGTATGGAAGCCAGGATATTTCACGGACACTGGCAGTCAAACTATAACGAAATCTTTCCGAGCTTGCGACTCAGGACTCAAGTAAAATGAGTTAGGTATCCGCGATGGGTTGTGCAAAACGAATTACAAACTCGTCGGAAGTTCGGCAAAGAGAAGCACGACCGTCGACTAAGAATCGGAAAGCGGAATCATTCACTGTTTTCTTTCTCGGCCTTTCGTTTCACTGGCAAACCAAACGTTTAGGCGAAATGCAAAGTGTTTGAACAAAAATGTTCTCTGGAATCCTGTATACCGATAAGTAGGCTCTGGATGATTATGAAACATTGTATCCTTTACAATTAAATCAGATCTTGTGAGGATGTTTCAACAATATTCGGGTTCCCTAATTTATTATATGTGTTTGAACAAAAATGTTCTCTGGAATCCTGTATACCGATAAGTAGGTTCTGGATGATTATGAAACTGTGTATCCTTTACAATTAAA
>CM052098.1:8804646-8819050 GCA_028453745.1 Agapostemon virescens
TCAACAATATTCGGGTTCCCTAATTTATTATATGTGTTTGAACAAAAGTGTTCTCTGGAATCCTGTATACCGATAAGTAGGCTCTGGATGATTATGAAACTGTGTATCCTTTACAATTAAATCAGATCTTGTGCAGGATGTCTCAACAATATTTGGATTCCTTAATTTAGTATATATAATTATATATTATAAATGTGTTATTCATTCTCCTTAAATCGAAATAATATTCTATTTGGCTCCTGTTAATACAAATCCATTGGAAAAGATATTCTTACGAATATAGATTGAAACTATCGATATCCGTTTAGATATCGATATATTATGTGAAATTATCGTTTTTGTGACAACATAGTAACGAGAACAGAGTGGAGTCGGAGATTAGACTGCATTATTACTGGACGTATGACATATTTCGTCCTCTTATAATAAAGATTATTTTTATATTAACAATGTTTCTGATAATGCCGTGATTTAAACATGCAATAATTATAATTTTTCTTTTTCTTTTAGCAAATTATGAACTACAAAGAAATTCTTAATCGCTGCAACGGCAATATAAATCGTAAGGCATGAGGTTAATAATGAATATATGTCTTATCTTTTGATTTAAGATATTCCACATTCTTTCGATAAAGTGCTAAGAAATATTGAAATGAAAGGTATTTTAAGAAAATTATGTCTTTTGCGAATTGCTGGATATATCATCTCGAACTGGTAATTGCACGGAACTTTGTTATTTATATTTGAACTTTGCACGTCATACGTCACGGTTTGCTATATTTTAAGATATCTCGTGATATATCTTGTACTCGTAATGTTGTTTTTCCCCTCAAGTTGCGGTCGACTTTGTTACTACTTTTCTTACCGAACCACCCACACTCTGACCCATGGACGCTTCCACTTTTCCCAGTCACGTAAAAACGGACGCCGATAGCTGTCCAAGAATTTCTGATTTATCCAGGGGATAAATCGTCAAATGAGTGGATAGAACTTCGTCATATATTGACAAACTGCTGCTTCTGATTTCTCGATTTATCATGTACTTGTTCCTTAGCTAGGAAAAGTGAAAGGCGGTGCTTAACTGTTCGCTATCTCGTAAAAGACAACATCCCCCAATTTATTGCATCTAATCCTTTGATCTACATCCTCCGGATTCTAATCCGGTAATCACGAAAACAATTTATTTAATGCACGAAAAAACAATTCTCCTTTGTACGGAGAAAAATCAATTGCAACGAATTCTTTTAGAAGACGTCTGCGGATAGAAAGCACGTTTAAAGTAAAATACAAAACAATTTATTTGTTCAAGAGACTTGTTGTTTATATAAAGAAAGGCGTTTATGTGATACGTTGGGAGCTCATCGTTAGACTATAGAATTATGTAAAATTTTGTAAAGTTAATGGTTACATGGAATAAACAATAAAATAGAACTGTATCAAACGTGTAATTTGCATAATGTGTATAATTTTAATGAACTCTTTGCACTCGAAGCTGTTTTAATTCCAAACCCAAGGCATTTTTTCTGACCTAGAATATTTTCGTTCTACACGATATATGTTTTATCTTACGCATATGAAGTTCTTTTATTATTACTCGTTCTTGCAACAATTCAATTTTTACGAAATTTTTTTTAGTGGTGCTTCAGAGTCACCAGTTAAGTGCAAAGGGTTACAAATTCTGTGTTTCTAAAAAATCATGATCTATGAAATATAATAATTAATACAACTTATATACTTCAGCCTTAAAATGTTTTATGAGCACATTTCCCACGTAACATAATTGTTAAAACAGTATTTAATTTTGAATATGAATGCAACGAAATAATGGTCTGCCTTTGAACGAATAGATATTGCTGGTGAATGAGTTACTAAAAAATGGTGTAGTGAAGTGGTTTCAAAAAAAGCAGAGAGAAGTAGCGGAGCGTAGCAGATCGAACATAATGCACTCCCCTAACACAGCACGGTCCATGAAATTTTGTACACTTCATATCCCACTGAGATACGGAGAAAATCCGTGGCGGAACCTGTTACAATATTTTCTATTATCGGACACTTCTCGCGACCGAAGAATGGTCACAATTTAATTTTGAACATTAAACGACACTCCGATTTAATTTGATAAATTCGGAACTTTTCGAATATTCTTTCACTCTCGAACTTTTTCCCATTAAAACTTCTATTCGGTTAAAATTGTTTTAATACCATATTTGCTTCAGGATGATCCCAACAATTTTCGATAAAGTTTCACTCATCGTTTACTTATCCCCTCACGATATACCCGTACCCTTGATATATTTCCCCCGTTCCCTCGCTCCCAACCACCCCCGTCGCTCTTTACACTCAATTATTTCTGTTTCAATTTCCTGCTTGCAGATAATTCTATTTCCCTTGATTTTTTTTCTTTACCATCTGCGGTCCCACGGTCACCAGCGACAGCCTTGATCGCCTAAAAGCGACTAGAATATTCGCATCATCTCTCGTTCGGAAGTTTTCAGTTTAATTAACGGATATGAGATACCAAATTGTGGACATATTCTATTTGGTATGGAATTATCGACGAAGATGCGATTACAGTGGCAACTCAATTAGAATCTCGATTAGTTTCTCACACCCTCGCCGTCCCTCTCCCTCTCTCTCTCTCTCTCTCTCTCTCTCTTGTTCCTCTTTCGGCCTCGACCTTGTCGTTCTTCTCACCCCACGCGAGCTCAGCCGTGAAAACGTTTTCTTTGTTACGATTTCTTAAATCTGAAATCATCAAAAACCTTCTAAACGATGGTAGCGAATGCAAATTGGAATATTCACCTGCATTGATTAATTCGTGCTTTAATTCACTTGCCTTCAGTTACCATTCAATATAACTGAAGATTCTTTGTTGCCATTTATTAAACCTGAAATGATCAAAAACCTGCTCAACGGTGGCAACGAATGCAAATTCTAATATTTAAGAACATTGAAAAATTCTTGCACATTTAATCCACTTGCTTTCAGTTACCATTCAATAAAACTGAAAATTCTTTGTTGCTATTTATTAAACCTGAAATGATAAAAAACCTGCTCAACGGTGGTAACGAATGCAAATTCTAATATTTAAGAACATTGAAAAATTCTTGCACATTTAATTCATTTGCTTTCAGTTACCATTCAATAAAACTGAAAATTCTTTGTTGCTATTTATTAAACCTGAAACGATCAGAATCTGTTCAACGACATTATTGAATGCGAATTGTAATATTCATCAGAATTGCAAAATTTGGAGGTATTTAATTCACTGCTCTCGGTTAACATCCAATAAAAGCGAAAATTCTGATGAATGTCTACTTCGTCATTCGCTAATATTTTTCCGCGAAAGAGATCCTTAAATATTGATACACTCACGTGGAAAATTAATGACACATTAGATCCTCGTTGAAAAGTGAATGATATTATAACTAGACTGCGGATTTTTGTGCGAAACAAAAATTATTGCCATCGTTGCAAGAAACTATAATTACAACGTTCTTCTGTTTTTTAACAATCTTAATATATTACAAACAATATATTAACATACGTACATTCTTTTAGTATTGTTTTATATCATACCAATCTATTTTTGTCGTAAATGCACGTCTTGTTTTAACTTCAGCATTTCAAAGACTACTGATGCAGTTGACAATTTTTATGTCTGACTACTGGCTGGCTGCTTTCACTGTTTCCTGTGGAACTGTAATGCGAATTTTATAAACTGCTCTTTTGTAATTTGTTCATTTTTATATATTTACTATTAAAAGAGAGTTTCTGTCTACATATTACACTTGGGTAACATTCTACTGATGTTATTAAAATTATTAGCTTATGCAAAAGTATAGGAAAATTGTGGATTATGTGCAACCGCTTCTTCCAGAGTTCCCAATAATTTATTTCAAAAATTTATTAAATTTAATCGGATCTGGCGCAATAAAAAATTTGTTGGTAACTAAAATAGTCCTAGATTTGAAGGTATTTCCTACAAAATAGTCAAAAACTCTACGTACAACTTTTCGTCGTTTTATAAAATTTGGAATGAAAAAAAAATGTCACTGTTATTTAATATTCTAGAAATATGTGTGTTCACACGTTCGCCTAATATTATATAAATAAATAAAAATGCTTTTCATTTCTACCAAACCATTCTCTTTTTAAACGTCTACATACAAAAACGTCATGGATGCTAAAGATCAGCAAACATAAAATTACAACAGAGTATACACGAATGGAACAGTTTATTCAACTGTCGCTGCAATAAATTCGAGCAATTTACGATTGCCTTTATATCGTCCAGCCGGTGTGAAATATCTCTGGTCGACGTGTGAAAGTTTCAACAGCTGAGAAAGTGAAGAAGTGTCGTCGCAGCCACGGAGTTATTAAATGAGTAAAAACTAGCAAGCGCGATTAGAGAATTGGCAGACGATCAAAACAGAGAGAGCCCAGCGTTGGCGATCGTTTACCGATGCTCGGATGCGTATATTACCACGATGTATGGGTTCCGGACAATTTGAGCGAAAGAAACTTAATGGATCGTATCGGCATCCGCGATTCCCTGTGCAAACGTAACGGACGCATATACCATTACCGAAGCAAATACTGACAGGCGACGAAAAATGAAGCATTTACAATCACGTCGAGCGAAAGAACTCCTGTTGCCAGCGAGATAAACCGTCCTTAACTTCCTCAAGACTGGTTCCCATTCGAAAGAAATCTGCTGACTGATGAGATTCTGAAGAAAATCCCAAAAGAAATTCATCTTGTTCCGCTCTGCCGAAGAGAAATTAGGGGAACGTTTCAAATACGTGTTGACACTATCCGAGCGCGAAGCAGTGCTTAGCTCGCGAAAAATTATTTAACGTATAGCGAAATAACGTCTGCGCTGCGTTACACATAGAGTTCTATCCGTACAGTTGCTATTTTTCAAAACTGTGAACATTAATAAGTACATTTGAGTCTCGGCTGTTCGAAATAATCACGGAATTATGAGGGTTCGAATAATGGAACAATTACTCGGCTAATTAAAGTGATAATTTCAATTTTCAAAATTACCGTAGTTAATAAATACATTAAGGTCTTCGGTTGCTCGAATTCATCACGGAAGTGTGCGCGTTCGAATAATAGAACAGTTACTCGGTTAATTGGAATGATAGATTAAATTTTAAGTAATTCAACGTTAACCGATGCGATACACGATACTGCTTCCTTGTTAAATAAATTATGTACATGTATAATAAGTTCGGTTACAGAGAGCTCGGATAATGAAGATTACGATGATTAAACATGTTTCTTGAGTAATATGTTGTGTAATAATGCTTGCATTGAATTATTGTTGAACAATATTAAAATATTAAAATTCAATTTTAACGAAGAATAATTTGTTCCCCCCGGAAATGAATATTGTGTTTACATTTTAAATAGCATTGCGACGAATGATTTTATATGCAATATGTGAGCACCGCGAAAATTCAATAAAATTAAACTCGAACGACAAACCGCAAAGTGTAAAAACATTTTCTTTGAAAACTCGAACAACCATCCACTGCAATTTAATGTCCAGCACACGGATATATGCTTATGATTGGTGCACATATTTCATTGCTTTCGATAATTATCGGATTTCGATATAAATGGATGAAACTGAAGATCATCTGTTTTCGAATAAAGGAAAAAACTGCGGGAAAATAAAAGGAACGTTTAAATAAAGTTTATAATTATTCGGCAAGCAAATAAAAATGATTAGGATGCTAAGTATTAATTAAAACTCAAAAGATGCTAATCTGAACTTCTTTATCTAACGGAGTTCTCCATTCTTTCGATTGTTTAGCAAGAGCTAGAGGTATTTAGCGTATCCTAACGTAGATGGCATTCAAACGAATGCACTGATTCGACAGTTCGACTAATTAATATTCAACAGCGAGAGCACGCCGGCTCTCCAATCGATTCTAATAATTAGCGAAGTCAGGAGTGTCGTCGGCGATCACTGCACCACCATTCTTCCTTTAACTTGACATTTTTGCAGATTATGGCTGTCGATGCAGTCCTTATTAAGCCAAATACACTTTAACCTCATTCGAGAATAATTTCAGAAAAATTATAGAGACCATAATGCCAGTTAAGCCTCCTATTGTAAATAGAAAGGTAAATCCTAATGATCGATAAATTCGAGGGGTTAGTATAATTTTTGATTCACAATACGTAGCTAATCATCTAAAAATTTTAATTCCTGTTGGTACAGCAATGATTATTGTAGCAAAAGTTATAGCAAATATTGCTTTATAGCAATAAAGTTTAAAAATCCAATTTCTAATAAAGCATAAATTATTCCCAAGTTTTCAAAAATTTCTTCTTTTCCTTTTTCATTAAAAACAATGTGAGAAATTAGGCCAAAACCGGATAAAATTAAAATATACACCTCTGGATAACTGAAAAATTAAAATAAGTGTTGATATAAAATGGGATCTCCTCCTCCACATGGATAAAAACAATTAGGTATTTAAGTTTCGATCAGTTAGTAATATTGTAATAGCTCCAGCTAATACAAGGAGTGATAGAATAAGTAAAATTAATTAAATTTCATTGAAATATCTTTTATTAAGATAATTGATACAATAAAACTAGCTGAAGAAAAATTCAATAAATTTTGTATGCACGAAAGGAAATGAAGCATACAAAATGGAACTATTCTAGATTTAAAAAATCTCAAATTTTGGAACTAAAATTGCTTGGAAAGGATTTATACATGTTCACATAAAAAGTGATGTAATTCTAATTGAACTCGGTATGCTGTCCAGTGAATTGTTTCTTATGTACTGAAATGATTTAAAAAATCCATTGTTATTTCATTTCTGGCTCTTGCAGTCGGCCTGTACAATGTTTATTAAGCATAAAACTCTACAGTATAGAAAATAATAGTATAATGTTTCAATGTACTAGCTGAGACGAATTTTGAATCGTTCGATAAAAAAATATGGAAGATCTGTCAACCAGATTTGCCAGGTCTACGCAACCACCTGTGAAGTTGGGTGAGACGTTCGATAGCTTTTTTCCAAGAGAGCTTACACCCGAAAGTTACAGCGGTGAGAGCTTTACAAAGTGTGGCCGACAGCGCAGCCGTGACACTTCAAGGCGACGATGACGTCTAGGAAAAGAAGCGCTGCACAAGAAGTTCGATCGAGACCATAAATCTCGTAAAGCCGTCGATGCTCGTCGGCAACGTACCGGCTTCTCTACCACCAATCGAACTCTTCCGATCGGTTAATACGAACGCTTCCGAACGACCGCAACTTTCTCGTCGATTGCCCCGCAACAACATGGATTTTTCAGTTAATGAGACGGACAATGTCACTGATCGGCGGTAGTCTTGACTTTGAATCGAAGAATTAGCGCTTCGCGATTCTATCGGAAGCCTAGCTCGACGTTGGCTCTTGCACTGACGGTGTTACAAGCCTGGTTATGACAGTAATAATGGACCAGTAGGTAAATAAAAATAGTAATGTGCCAATAAGACAACAAGAATCATAATGGCAATCATACTGGCACAATAAAGCCATGTGACTGGTAATATTAATGGTAGCAAACCAATTAAACAACAAGAAGTATAATAACATTGATATTAGATCAATATGGTAACAAGCCTGGTGATGACAGTAATAATGGACCAGTAAATAAATAAAACTGTTACTGTGCCAATAAGGCAACAAGAATTATAATGGCAATCATACTAGCACAATAAAGCCATGTGACTGATAATATTAATGGTAGCGAACCAATTAAATAACAAGAAGTATAATAACATTGGTGTTAGACCAATAAGATGATAAGCCTGGTGATAACAGTAGTAATGGGCCAGTAAATCAATAAAAATGGTAATTGACTAATCAAGTAACAAGAATGACATTGCGAACCACTGTTCGTAACGACATGTCAAAATAAATTGACAATCTCCTCGCATTGATAAATTCGTTAATGATCCGGGTGATAGGAAAGTACGTGCCAGAACGTTGTCAAGGAAACAACGATGATCTCGACGTTCGAACGGCATTTCTGGTTTCTCGAGGAAACAATTAAAGTTAATGTCTCTGTTGCTCCCGCTAATGATCCTAATAATTGCTCCCGCAACGTCGAATAATTGGCCATAGCTGTTCGCAAACTTTGAACGAAGAATTTCAATTTTAATTTCACGGCGAGATTCCAACAATCCACCCCCGCAGATAAGCGTTTCATGCGGGCGGCCCGATTCTTTCCAACGCGAATTAATCGTCTTTTAATCGCGGACTTACGAAGAAGCACGAGACTGCAAGGTCACAGGGCGACAAGGAGACGGAGAACTTCTTTGCCATGGCCATCGCTGTTCGCCTTTATCCGAGAAAGCGAAAAAGAATTCGTTGATTCAAGGACTAATTACCATTTCGCGCAAATGAATGAAACGTGCAGTCGCCACGGGAAACGGGAAAATTTACTGACAGCGTTGAAAACCATCGAATCCCGCGGACGTTGATTTCTTTATATACGATACGATAAAATTAGATTTCGTCAATAGATTTGTGGAGCAGTACGTCCAAGAGCTTTTCTCGGAGGTGCCGTGCCCGTAGGAAAAACTGCCGGACGAAGGTGCCCAGTCAATAAGTAACGAAGCAATTAGGAAGTCGGTCGATGAGAAATCTTTTAATACTAATGTCCGATGCATCGTTTCCACGAATGCAAAACAACTTACAGTGGATCGCGGAGAAGGTCGCTTATCAAGGCGCATAGATCCAGAACGATAAAGTATACATGGAGCACGTTTGATCGTACCGTACAGCGCATCTTTAATTTCGCATACCATACCCGCGACCTGTATTTCTTCTGGCAGTAACGATTTAAAAATTCTCAATTTTTAGCCATTTTTTAACAACACGTTGACCAACTTCTCTGGTCATATATAGTTCGATATAATGAATTATGTACTGTAAAACTCTCGTAACATCTCTGTTCTACAATGATGAATTATGCCAATAAATTAAAGTGACATCTAACACGTTGAATGCTATGTCAGTCCCTGGGGACTGACGGTGTCAAATTTACAAATTAATATGTTATAGATAATTCATATAATATTAACAAATATTCGCACTATTTCAATAGATTTTTTTTGCTTTTGCACAGTTGCATTATTTCCGTTTAAAGGTAAATAAATTGTGACGCGAAAGCTAAGCAAAATGGCCCCGCATATATGGGTGACCGAATTATTTGTCCATGTTTAAAAATAAATTTGTACACTAATATATTCGTTCCACTGAATTAAGTTCATATCTAGAAACTACAAGAAGGTCGAAGGACAACTATGTGTCAGACATTTTAAGTTTTCATTTGTTGCTGCATTAAATAGATTACTTTGATTTTGTGGAATTTTTTAGGGTGTTGGTTGGGCAGTTAAAGCGTTAAGCAACGTCTCACTGTACCAATTTCTCTCGGGACTTCATCTACCGTTCGTCGTTTACGAAGAAAACCGAAGAAAGTGTAGAGAACCGTAAAAACGAGAAACCAACAGGTGAGATGAAAGTGGAATAGCTCGGGAATGAAACTCATATGCTATAAGAAAATTATCTGAAACACTATGTTCGCTGATGCCGTAAATGTACGCGACTCGAGCATTGTGCATTATAGATGTCCTCTATCCGAGCTATCTCTTCTATCATTATCAGTTGAACGGTAATACGCGCCCCTGGAAATAGCATGCTTAAGTAAAATTACAAAAGCTTTATGTCTTGCGAGAAAGTCGCGCTTGTGTCTCAAGGTAATGTAATCGCCATTCAAATTTATGTCGTGAAACGTAATCGAGTTCGGCAGATTAGGTGTATTCCTTTACGCGTATTCCAATTCACGGTTATTGAGATCGTAAAAATAGCAAAAAATCTGTATAGACGTATTCTTGTTATTTTAACAAACTAATGTAAATGAGTCACGTCTAGTGCTCATTAAACCCAGTATTTAACCCTTTGAGGCGGAATGTCGTCATACTGGCAACATTAAGTACGCATTTTCAATCCTTAAAGTTGCAAAAATTATAATTTAATTATTCTACTAACATAAGATCAGTATAAATTTTTATTTTCACTTAGAACTTAAAGGTTTAATCCAAGAGTTACCTTTCTGGAGAAAATATTTCCAATATTTTCAAGAATCCTTGTGCTCAAAGAGTTAAAATTACAACTGCGAAACTTTATGCAAAATAAAGCTTGTTCACTATAATTAAAAAACCTCGAACAAAATAAAAATTGATTTTCGTTTTTCATAGATTCGGTAAGTTGAAAATAATATGAAAATATTATATATCCTCCCACAAATTTTTATAATAAATTGATAACATCCGCGACATTCGCGAAGATGAAAAACTATATTCTACATCGAGAAGAAAGTAGAATGAAGAATTATTCTGATTAAAGTTCACGTGGGCAATGTTGTAGCGTTAAACTAGAAAAACCACCCTCGATAATTAATTCGAGTCGCAACGATCGCCACGTCGGATCTTGTCTAATCCATTGCTCAAAGGCTTCCAAATAATAGTGAATATTTGAATAATCTGGCGACGATGGTGGAGTCAAGCGGAATCGTTTTGCTTTAATACAGAGGCAAGGCTGCAGCCTTCGATTTTACCTCGGGGACATCGAGAGTTCGCGACAACCTGGTCTCTGCTCTTGTTCCATTTGAAGATAGATTTACACTAGACGGCGAGGTATCTCGTTTCGATTGCGCTGGTTTTAATTTCGCCTCCATCCCTCCCCTTACCCTCTCCCGTTTCGCCTTTTCTCCGTTTTCTATCATCCCCGTGGACACCAAGAAAGAACCCGTGAGAAGATAGTATTCCGCGATCTTCGAGCATCCTTGACATCTTGAAAAATTAACTTCGTTTAATTTTACTATTCCTCGAATACCGTTTCCGCCTGATCGTACCCCATTTCGACTGATTATTAATTACTGACATTCGCCGTATAAAAATCATTCGATTACGAGGATCACAGAGTGGAAATCCTGGAGGAAGAGTAACGAGCTGACTAAGCTGCAAATGGTAGACGCGAACGTTATTCTGGAATGTATACATTCTTCACTCGTGAAATTTCATTCTGAAGGGAAAACATTGTAGAAATCGTCCAGATTTGCTACAGGTAAATACTCGTATGCCAATTCCGATGAGTTTGATTGTATAATTAATAAACAAGTAGAAAAGTGTTCGGATAAAATGACAAAGAATACTGCATGCAAATATGAAGTCTAATAGTCTAAAAAACTACTAAATACAAAGGTACATGTACTATGCTGTGATCAATATTAGCAGAAAATATTCAATCAAATAAATTCAGTAGTTGTTGCTATAATTATTCATTTATATTCACGTGAAAAATTGTTTCATTAACGAATAAATACAGGATGTCTCTAGAACGTTCGAGTTCATTGAAAAAGGAGATTCCTGCGATTATTCTAAGAAACTTTGTCGCGAAAATATCAAACGCGGCTTCGTTTTCGAGTTCTTAACAAAACACAAGGACCAATCAGAGTGTTTTCATGTTTCTTATTAACCCGTTGAAGGCGGAGCTATTTTACTTAGCTTTCATGTCACATTTTATTTAATTTTAAATAGAAAGAATACAACTGTGTATAAAATTTAAACCCAAATCTATTAACCCTTTGCACACGAATGGCGACTCTTCAACTTTGGCTTCAACTTCAACTTCAGCTACAGCTTCAGCTGCAACTTTAATAACCAACTTCCAACTTCCAACCTACAACTTCCGCTTCAACTTTAGCATCAACTTCAACTTTCGCTTCAACTTTAACTTTAACTTTAACTTTAACTTCCTCTTCAACTTCCAACTTTCGCTTCAACTTTAACTTTAACTTCCAACTTCCGCTTCAACTTTTGCTTCAACTTTAACTTTAACTTCCTCTTCAACTTTTTGCTTCAACTTTAACTTTACCTTCCAACTTCCAACTTTAAAGTTAACTTTAATTTTTCCATATCCATTTGAAACTCTCGCAATGGGATTGTAATCTTTTAATATTCGAAAATCTTTATTAACGACGTTCTTTGGTGTAATAGATACGGCGTTTAACAGAAACTTCTAATCAGGGAATTGAGAGACGAGAAAAGTTTGGAAAATTTTAACTTCAACTTCAACATGGTGAAATAATAGCAGTCCGAGGATCACCGAAATAGGTGTCCATTGTCCTGGTTTCTGGACTCGTTTTAAAAATTTTTCTGGGATCTAGTATTACCGGAGGACACAGCTGCGGCTGTGTGGTGTCCTCCAAAGTTATTACTTAGCAACAATTTTTAATCTTATGGACACTGGTTACGGTGCTGTCGTGGTCATTACTGTTTATATTCGCTTTAATTCCTAATCCCGTTCTCGTTCGTCCTGTTCATACCGCGCCAATAGCATTTTCATCGCTGCAGAGTTTTATTATTTTCTTATTTCGTCATTTTTGCTTTTATAAATTACAAATTATCGTGTACACGCGTGTAATTTATTATTCAAACATGTTCTTCAACATTTTACCGACCGGCGATTGTTTCAGAATTTTTTAAAGTCTACAGTTCATGATTGAAAACTTTTTAACCGATCTTGCAACGCTAACAGAAATTTTTATTGAGAATTCTCAAGGCATCTTCAGCAACGTTATCTAATAACTTCATTACAAACTGCAATGTAAAAGTAAATTTTTAAACATCATTCTGTTAAGTGCAATTATTGAAAGTCCTATTAATAGGCTTCCAGTCGGTAAAGTGTTAACGTTTAAAGTAGTTTTCGTGATTGCAGTTATGATATTTTTCATCTTCTTAACGCGAATCGCGGAGAACAAGGTTATTTGCGGAGCATACGCTTTATTTGCATATTTTTGACATACGACAGTATGTAAATGTGAACGATTTTATCTTCCGAGAATTTAAAACGCATTAAACTGTTTGTTGGAATCAAACGAGAGAAGTCTGTTATAGTCGTTGCTTGTCCTCTGATACTACATGCATGATTTTATTTTATTGCGGGCGGAGACTAGAAAATGGCGGACGTACATTCATCCGTGAAATTGTCTGTGAGACAGTTATTATGTTTGATTCTTTATTATGCTCATTTTGTATATAATGCATTACTGCAATGTTTATACGAAAGTAAAAGTATTGGTCGTGGAATATGACAAGACTATGGCATACGAAAGTAATTACAAAACATGTACTCTTTTTGAACAATTAATTTTGTACAGTAGGAAAGGTCACAGGAAAATGTCTATTATTGATGCAACTTGTGAATACTTAACAAACAGAAGTAAATGTCAACCAGTTTTTAGGATTGACATTTTATCCGGTCGAAACAGTAAAAAAGGTCAATGGAAAAGACTTGAAATACATTCATGAAATAGATATTCTTTGCGCCTTTTATAAACCCGTTTAATTCATTCCTCTCGCTCGTTGCTTCTAAAATCGACGAGGTGAAAGACGCTTTAGCGCCGCCATTATCGAAAGATCATCTATTACTCGAAGCAAGAATAACTAGCATCATACAAACAGGTTTCATCATTGTACAAACATTGACTTCATTCAACCAGCATGATATCATATAAAATGCTAAATTGAAGCGTCAATTATTCATAGAATTTGTAAATATTTATCTAACAAAATTCAGTAACAAAATGTCAGGTAATCTTTACGATTTACATTTCGCTATATCAAAACGGTATAACAAGTCAGCGACGAAAACTTGGAAGACATCTACAGAATAGAAATCTTTCTTCTTGTTTGATGAACGTTTAATTAACAATTCACGCTTGCTGTTGTTAAAGTCGACAAAGTTGAAGGCACAGTGACGCCCCCATTTTTCCCAAATCATCTATTACTCGAAGTAAGGATAAAAAGCATCGAAGTGTACACGCGCTGACTTCTTTCAATTGGCATTATTAAATATAAAAAGCCAAACCGGAGGGTCAATTGTTAAAACAATGTGTAAATATTTATAAAATAATATTAAATGTCAACCAGTTTTAACGATTCAACTAAAACAGTATAAAAGTTCAACGACGAAGACTTGGAACACATCTACAGAATGGAAATCTTTCTTCTTGTTTGATGACCGTTTAATTAGCAATTCACGCTTGCTGTTGTTAAAGTCGACGAAGTTGAAGGCACAGTGGTGCCGCCATTTTTCCTAGATCATCTATTACTAAGGATAAAAAGCATCGAAGTATAGACGCGTTGACTTCGTTCAACTGGCATTATTAAATATAAAAGGCCAAACCGAAGGGTGAATTGTTAAAACAATGTGTAAATATTTATAAAATAATATTAAATGTCAACCAGTTTTAACGATTCAACTAAAACAGTATAAAAGTTCAACGACGAAGACTTGGAACACATCTACAGAATGGAAAT
>CM052098.1:8819060-8837904 GCA_028453745.1 Agapostemon virescens
ATCTCTTTCTGTTTTACGAACGTTTAATTTGTGACTTACGCTTGCTGCTATTAAAGTCGACGAAGTTGAAGACACAGTTGCGCCGCCATTTTTCCGAGAGCACCTGTTCGACGATAAGAAGCCTCGAGTGTGCAGCTTTCATCGCGAAAGGGTTGTTCGTTTGGCATTATCGACTTCCTTGGGGGAATTATGTATTCGGCCGTTTCGACAACAGTTGACCTATCGTCGATCAACAATTAGCAAACGATTCCGCAAAGCGACGGGGTAGGAAATCAATTCGGATGGGCGCCGTCGAAAGATCGATGAAGCGGAAGAACGCGGCTCAATAAAAAATTCAACGGGCTCTTCAGACCTGGTTCGAGTCGATCCTCGAACCGAAGGAGAAGCGGAGATATTAAGCCGCGGAGGATTTCGAGCGTCTTCGAGATCAAATTGAAGGTTGCAACCTTCTTCAAGCGGCACGTGTTCGACGACATCGTCTCGGTTTGCAAGATGCCGTCTTTCCGACCGTTATTCGAATACTCTGGTGAAATATTAGCTACTTATTCCGTGACGGGAGCAAGGGCAAGCTTCCGACTTTTCCATCAGCTGCACCCACGACCCCCCTCCCCACTCACGCCCATTTCACCACCATTTCAACACCCTCCCTTTCGCCCTTCCTTTTCCTTCACACTTGCTCACCCTCGTCGCAAACCCGCGTTCCACAATTTTGCGTGAAAGTGCAATCCTTTACCAATATCAGTCGCCAGGAATCCCAAGGGATGCTGCTTTCAGGGTCAAGGCCGCGTGTTAATCGTTTTCTTTTGAAACTGATTCTTTATTAACTGTCCGATAATTCGATTTGTTCCTGCTCGAACGACTGGAACACATTTTTTTGACACAGTGGAAGTTGAATCGATCGTTCGAGTAAATTGATATAATCGAAAGAGGTTTTTCGATGATTTGGTCACTTGTCTGTTTCGTAGCAGAAAGCATGAACGCTAAGGAAAAATTGAACAAATAAATTGCTATAGCTAGACTGGAAATTTTACGCATTTACGACGAAAGAATTTATGTCCATCGATCGGCTGATTCAAAGGATTGAAAGAAGAAACAAATTTGTATATGTGTTTTGCGATCCGCAACATCGATGCAGTCGATTCTTATTTATCCGAGGAATCCGCAATGTAGCCATGACTGCATCTTATGATTACACAGATGAATAAGCAAATATGTTAAAAATATAATCCTACGAATTGCTGCGTGACCACGCAAAATGTATTTTCTGCGAGCACATGTTCTCGGAAGTTACCGAAGGATGGATTAGGTGTTTAGGATGTCAAAATTGGGCACGTGTACATGTGGTAAAGGCGGTGTCGAGGACAAAGTGACTGCTTATGTGTGCGACATCTGTATGTATGGTAGTTGCACCCTATGTTATCTTTTGTGGCTCTTTATTGTATCTTGTCTCGCCATTTTGACGAGTCCCGCACTCCTAATGTTACTGGTTCTACCTGCTAGAGCCGCCAACAGATGGACAAATGGAAAATTGGGCGCCCTTTGTCAGCGATTCTTACATACACTATCTTCAACACTGCCTTCCGATTTCTAAGCGACTAAGACAGGCTTGCTATAAAAGCCAGATGACAAGATGAGCCTTGAAAGGAATACGGTGACGTAGGCTCGAAGTAAAGGTCCGATTGGTTCACACGCATTTTCGAATCGTGAGTTTCATAGGCCCAAGCGGTCGCACAGTTTAGTCGGATCGACTGACGAAAAGGGAGAATAAGCACAAACATGACGAAGATGGAAAATGAGCAAACAATAATCCCCTTGCCCCTGGGATTCGTCTTGTCAGCTCACCACAATAGGTAGAGTGGTAACTACTTCCTATGCTCACCACCAGATGGACAGATAGACAATTAGACCTTTCTCGCTGCTACCTATGCCGTCCTTAATTCCCTCCGATATCTCAGCGTGTAAGCCAGTGTTTGCTGAATAGCCTCGCTGACGAGTCCTTTAGTAAGCCTAGGATGAACGCTACCTCTCTTTTTCCCTCCTCCCACCTTCCCAGTTTCAGCTGTCATCAAAGTAGCCTATATCATCGAGTTTTGTAACGGTCCCTTTCCTTTTCTTTCCTTCCACTGCCTCGCTTCTCTATCATCGTCAAACTATTCCCTAATACTCGAACGAGGAAATTTACACGCGTATTTTCTCCCGAATACGGTCGTCCAGTTTATTTTCCGCGAGCACGCCTACTCGGAATGCTATGCGAACGGCCATAAAAATGATTCGATTCAGTTCGAAGAAGTTTGATTCGCATTACGGTTTAAGAATCAACCCGCATCGATCAGCAGTCGGAATCGCTGCCGTCCGCCAAAACTTTCGGCGAAATAAACGCGCTGTTTATTTTACGATCACGGTTGCTTGCACTCGTACATCAAAGTCGGAACAGAAGCGGGCGAATTTATAACCCGAACCGCTGTTTAACATCGAGTCAAGAAGTGCTGCCCGAACGCCTAAGTGTCCATTCACCGTTCCATCGTATCGTTCGCGATAAATCACATTCGTATCCAATTACTACGCAATTACTAGCCGCGCGGCACTGTGATATCCGCCTTGGATGTCGCTCTCCGTGATATCGTTCCCTTGTAACTCGGAGATGATTTACGATCCGAGGCGCGACGATCCAGCGGAGTCGACTTTTTCCGCATAACTTTCCAACCGGTACTGGTTCTTGAACTTTTTGGCCCCTTTCTTCGCGATATTGGAGTCAGAAGAAAAACTGGAAAACTGTACGAAAGTCCTTAAAATGATTGAGAGCCTGCAATCATGGACGAATTCCTTTTTCGCTTGTTCGCTCCTCGTTGCTCGGGTGAGAAACGCGTGCTCGCGAAGAAACGTGAAATTAACGGATTAAAGGTAATGGTGATAACTGGGTTGCGGATTATGCGCATTTATTATAAAATGGGACTGGTGTAATTGAAAATGGATGAAAGATCAACAGAATTTTTTAAAGTATCAGTACACTGTTTTCAAATTGTTAAAATGATTAAAGGAATACAGTCTTTGCTATTTGGCTTCTAGCATTTGCAGTTAATGGATAACAATTCTAGTTTGCATAAATATTCGTAGATTGTCTACAACTCTCGAATAGTTGACAATTTTCATGATTACACGTTTGATGAAACAGGACAGTCTTTTTACTGATTTTAATAGAATTGGTAATTCCAAGGATTTAGTAAAAATTTAATATTTGACAAATATGGTGTAAGAAGAATGATATTTAAGAAAAATATTAATATAATAATATTTTATAATTTCAAGAAGTAAGGAAACAATTTTTAATATTTCGAACAGTAAAGATTGCAATATTCTTAATTGTTGGGGTAATTAAAATCGTTCTTAAATCAGCGCCCAATTTATTCATTTTATATATTCTTTTCACATTAAAAAATGTATTATTGGTTCATTTATATATTGAGACACGCTTGCAAGATTTTCCAAGCTTCTAAGACATTCGAAATTTACGATTTTCAAAAGTACAACGTTTACTACAATTTCTAAAAAATTTTAAGCCTCCAAAACTTCAAGACTTTGAATGAATATCGAATCGAATAGAAATGGTGAATGATTTGCGCCAGAACTTTAGAGCTTTGTAAGAGTTGATCGAAGATAAATAAGTTAAACATAAAACTTTTCACCTACAAGATTGAGTAACGAATTACTAGTTTCGAGTGCAAGCAGCAAGAGCAAAAATTAACCGAAATTCGGTCGTGTCATTGAGTGCGATTTTCCATCAGATTTGACTTGAAATTTCACATTCATTCGCATTTAGATTACGACACCAAACTAATAAACTCTATTCAAAAATTATACTGATATATAATTATATATGACAGTAATAAAAGTGTTTGCCTACAAAATTGAGTAACGAATTAATAGTTTATCCATTACTATTAGGTAATTCGGAAAGTAATTTCGTTTTAAAACATTTGCGTTTATATATTCAAGAAAATGTTTAAACACTATAAGAAAATCGTTTCACCATAAGAAAATCTAATAGTTTCGGGTGCAAGTAGCAAAAGCGAAAATTGACCGAAATTCGGTCGTGTCATTGAGTGCGATTTTCCATCGACCGTGGCGGCGATAAGTATCGCGGAAGAACTCGGCCGAAGAAGAAAGGGTCGAAGGGGTGCAGGCGAAGGGTAGGTGTCGCGCGCAGAAAACTAGTGTTACGGGGTCGTTGTGTGCGATGTGTGCTAATTCTTCGGAAGGCCCTCATAAGAGGCCGAATAAATCATCAGTAAATGGGTTAGGTTGTAATTGTTCCACCCACACATCGGGCCAACGTGTCGGAAGATGTCAGGGACGCTCGCCACGAGAACCACGGGACGCTGCAACTACATCGTGTAAAACACATGTGCCGCGATCTCTATTAGACCGCGGTAATTTTCATAAACATCACGATTTCCATTTACGGTTGGCCGACTTTTTGTCAGATCCGTTTCCGTGTCCGGGATGTTCGTTATTAATTGAAAATACGCCGGGGACATCTTCATTTTACCGCACCGCACCGCCCAAGAATGTTAATAATATTCCAAAACCATTCGTTTTGCAGCAATATCTCATTAATATCAGAAATTACATCGACACGTTCACTTCTAGTTGTCGCATTTATTTCAGGACCGTGGTTTTGCATTTTACGTGACGAAAATTCAATGAATTTCACGCAGTTCCTGAATTGAAATTAAAGATCACATACATTTATCGAAGAATTCATGATTTTACTGAAACAACAGGATCTCATTAATATCATAAATTATGTTTTCACATTAAACTGTAACCTGTTCCATTTATGTTACTACCATGATTTTACACTTTACTTAATAAAAATGACATCAATTTTATACATTTCCTTGTTTAAAATTAAGGATCACGTATATTCATCGAAAAATTCATGACTTTACCGAAACAATAGCACGATCTCATTAATATCATAAATTAGATTTTCACATTAAATGTAACCTGTCATATTTATCGTTAATTATATGCAGTTCCTTATTTAAAATTACAAATTGCATATATTTATCGAGGAATTTCTGACTTTACTGAGATAATAGCAATTAGTATAACCTACAAGTTTTCATGTTGATTTTATATTTTATATAAAGAAAATTCAATAAATTTTATGAAATTCTTTATATATAAAACTGTTACAACACTGAGATATCTTTTTGCTCTGCAATTTATAAGAACGTACGTTTCATTCGATAGAATGTTAAAATGCCAGCAAATGCAAAATTTTCATTATACAAACCTCATAATACAATGTGCCATGGTAAAATTTAGTTTTAATTTATTATGATTAAGATTTATTAAAGTCCAAAAGAAATAAAGAAATTAAAATCAGTAGAAATATTGTCTCCTTTTAAGAATATAATTGTTAACTAGAAAACAATTCCAATTATCCCATTAAACAAAACTGATTCGAGGAATTAGGGATGTCTTACAACTTGTAAACTCTGGGGCAAGCTGAACTTAGTATGCCAGTATACTGTTCCGCCGTAGAATTCGTTCCATGGGGATATCGATGAAGTATCAGCTTGCTATGGAGATTATTAAGTCCATAAATTCAATCTGTCGAACGCTTCCAACCATGTATAAACCCATAGATTCAAACGTTTAGGAGAATGTATACGCTGTTTTGCAAACGTATATTTCAATACGTGTAATTTTTTATAGCGCATGTTAGAAATTGTTCATTACAGGTGGGACTTTATAAACGATTGAAAGAGTCTATTGCTGTAGCATAATAAATGGACGTCGAGGTGGATAGGAAGATAGGTAAGAATAAATCAACGTCGAAACTGACAAAACCATGTGCTAACACGTTCATTGTCCCGTAATCTATATGTCAGGAAGGTATTGCTACAGGTAATCATAAATCACTTGAAATCCAATATAACAAGTATCGCCTATGTGATTAATCTGAAAATTCCTTTAGACTATTCGTATATTCGACGATTATTAAGAATTAAAATCCCGTTTGTGTCCCTGTAAATAATTGTTTGTAATAATTCACTGTTTTCATGCTTGAATAATGAAATGACTGTATCCCATTTTTATTCTATTATTTGAAATTCAGTTTCATCTTTTCATTTAATAGGAAAATCTCTATTTAAACCATTTTTCATATATATTTACACATGTATGTACAATTCAAGTATTTTCTAGATAAAACCTAAGATTTAGACTACTAGAATAAGAATACGATATGTAACTATTTTTCTTTAATTTCTTTGTCCCAAGATGGTACCAAAAGTGTCTCGAATTCTGGTCCCATAGTGTTTGTTCACACAAAATAACAACTAAAAATATAACTCTAATCAGGAAACATGCAAAATATCTTTCTTTAAATATTTTGCTTGGAAAGTTGTCAAAAGTGACTCGAATTCAGATTTATAAATGTATGCAATTTGAAATCCCTGCCTTTTTAGACATATCTAATCTGTGGCAGACTATTTTTCTCGAATTATAACATTCCAAATATTATTTCTTTGTCCCAAGATGGTACCAAAAATATCACTCTAAGCAGAATACATACAAAATATCTTCCTTTAAATATTTCGCCTCGAAAAGTTGTCAAAAATGACTCGAATTCAGATTTATAAATGTATGCAATTTGAAATCCCTGCCTTTTTAGACATATCTAATCTGTGGCAGACTATTTTTCTCATATTATAAAATTCCAAATATTATTTCTTTGCACCGAAATGCCTCAGAAACGGCTGAAAATCGTGAATAGTGAAAAGCAACTAAAATTCAGTTTCTGAACTACCAAACAGAGGTTAGCGAAACGATGGATCGAAAAATCGAAACCGGCGAAGAACGGGGAACACACTTGAGCTCACGAAGCAACGCGTCTTCCGTGGTGCAATGATTGAATGATTTGGATACCAACTGGAGCTAACCCGATGTTTCGGACAATTCGGTCGCGCGGAATGCCTCATCAACATGTCCCTTGGCCTTGATGCAAAAGGTCACCGTCGCGGTGTCAGATCGCAATTCCCGATGGTGCTTGAGCACCTCTGGAATCTCTCTTCCCGCCGATCAAATCAGCGTGGGTGTTTTAATTACGATCAAATGAATCGTACGAGGAGATTCCTGGTTCCCTCAGGGTGTCACTAATATACATCGCCGATCAACGGACCTTGAATCTATTACAACGCGAATGATCGGCGTTCTAGGGCTCAGGGTCTAACCGAGTCCTTGGCAGCTTCGGGACAATGCTGTCCAAACACCGACGACCGAATGTCGGGGCTTCTCTTCGAACTATTGGGAATAAAACAGTTGTACAGGAAATATAAAATTTCATCGATAACGATTAGAAATGATCTGTAACATCGACGAATGAAATTCGCAGTGACACACCGTGTTCCAAGTAGAACCGAGTTTCGACGAGAAGAATCAGTTTTAGAAGAAGCGGCAACAAAGTTCCAGCAGAGCCACCATATTTACGGTGTTTACTTTTATTAACGATTTATTAACACAGTTACGTTTCGGCGGGTCTCTGTCGACCCGCGGTATAAATTATACATTATTACATACATATGTTACACTTTCTTACAGTGAATTTAAATAGATTATTCGTAGCAGGGGACGTTAGAAAATTCGAGTATTCACAAGAGTGGGGTGTAATTAGACTAAAATCGATGTGGTCGATTGGCAAAGACAAACTTGGAGTGGAACAGCGTACGCTAAACGAAATCTTCGAAAAGAACATTTCAATTGATCTCAACTCCCTACGAAATTCTATAACAGCAAATTATTTTTGTTGTAATACAAATACTGTATTTGCCGTATCATCTTGATGCTATGGAAGTCCGTTTGTCAATGAAATCGATGCTGAATTAAGTCTAGGGCTAAGTACACAAATTATAAAAGAGTACGCTATGACAACATGTCGATAGACAATACATATATTCACACAACCGTCGACGCAAAATGTACACCGTACTGTACACGAAACATTTACACGTACCGGGAAAGTTCGATAAATAATCTTCGCAGCGTAAATAAAGAAGAGAACGAATAATAAACGGTCCTCGAAATACGGATAGATCCTCACGCGTATTTACAAGAATGAGCGAGTTTCGAATTGATGAGCACTTTGGTAACAAGATGACACATTTTCAACCAAAAAGACTAATTCGAGCGAAACCGTAATTAATCCGCGACTCGAGAACACGCTGCTTCTAGGTTTACTTCGTTTCCCTTTTTCTTTTTAACCCTAAATCGACATGGTAACTCGTAGAAACTAAAATGGAAATCAGTCGCACGAATTCCACAGAGGATGCGATCGAAGAATTTTGCCTTTCTCGAAATTAAATCGAATTCGTTGAGCATCAATTTTACATGCATCGTCTATCAATCGTCCCGACAGCGTCGGAGGACGAACGTTATTGTCCAGAACAGGAACAAAACCAGCCGTGGCTGAAGAACTATTCTCGCATAACGGATGATCGAGGGAAATTAATCGTATCGCTCGTCACAGTGAAACCGTCGCGAAAAACAGGCACATCATGCTGCCGGGAGAAGCCTGAACGATCTCGCACGAGGAATACTATGGACAATAAGAAACACTCATGGCCAGGAAGACTATCTATCCTACTTCCTTTCGCAGACTCCACCTTGATCTGTCTGTCCTTAGTATAGCATGTGGCTGCTTCTCGAAGCTGTAACACAATAATATCAATCAACAATCCACATTTTGTAATTTACAATTAGTATAACGAATTCGTACATCCTTGAACACTGGAACTATCGACGAATTTTTCTTTTGCATTCACTGAAATTTTTAAAATGTCTATAAACAATTTTTGGTGTGAATTTCTTTACTGAAGCACGTATTATTAATAAAAATTGTATGAAGTCTGCATAGTCAGTCTTTTAATTATTATTTTCTATTTTCTCTATCTGGTTTTCTATTTTCTCCTTATATTACTGTACTATACAATGGTCGCATTTATTACTTGGCAGATCTCATTTTAACCCTTAGCACTCTAAGCAATTTCTTGACGTAAAATAGTTGCATTACACATGATTAATTTCCTTTCGTGAATATAAAGTTTATTACTATTACTCGTACTTGGAACATTTCAATTGTAACCGACTTCTCGAATGCAAACATAACAATGTGAAAACTGTTTTAAATAATAATAAGAGAATTTTTAGTGTCGCCTCGGAGGCGCCATTGGAACTCGAAGGATTAAAGATGAATAACTTTCTTAAATGTGGACCGAACGGCTTGAATTTTGTTTTAGACGTTAGAAGGATTAGTTTACCAACTGAAGTGTAAACAGATTTTTAAAAATAGCTATTAATCGCGATGACAAAATAAAAGACAATTTTTGAGATTCTTAGCCTGTAATGAGAATTTAATGCTTGCCTTTTGTAAATCTGAGAATTTTATATTACACAAATTTATGGTTCGATTTCAATAAATTTCGATCAAGCTACTCGACAAAGTTGTACAGAATCACTTATGCGTCATTGATAACTAAACAATAAATGTTCGTGCAAAATAAAAATATTTTGCCTGAAATTTTAGGGATTAGAAATTACGAAAAAATGTAACTGCTCATTTAAAAAATTCCATCAACTCGAATATTACATAATATGTTCTTAACTTCAATTCGCTTCTGTGGTAAATGTATATAATGCAGTATTAACCCTTCTTAACTAGAAAACCAAAGCTTCTGACGTAGGATATTTTAAATTTATATCAATTAAAGATAGGTTGAATTTTTATGCATTTTTTAGATCTAAGAAAGCGGTGTTAAAATTGTTTTAACTCCTTAGCCTACAACTTATTTTACAATAACGGTGTGTAGACATTCTTTATCCTCCGCAGAACGACAAACAGGAAAAACAAATTCCTAGTTAATTTAGGCTGTATGACTACCTACTCTCCAATGACCGTATACGATCAACAATTAAATAAAATGTTTCTACAGTTTAAAGAAAATTAAGGAAATACGTGTTTAGAAGATTCAGTTCGAAATCTTGATCACGAGTCTGAGTCGTTGTTGTAGGGCAAGGGGTTAAACAATGTTGTGGCAATTTTTACCTCAGAGTCGCCATTTGAGTGCAAAGGGTTAACAACACTACAAAGAAGTATCAAAGGAATGCACCGTAAAATCCAATTAAAATCTTCGACAGTGCTTTCTGTAATTATTTAGCGATGCTTAGGTGCGTCAGTGTTCTTGAAAAATGTGAAAATCACGGTAAGAAAGTGGTTCGATCCCACAGAGCTCCGAAATTCGATTCCAGGCAGCGACAAGTATTTCCCATCGCGTTTTTCCATTTGGCGCCGCGGAAATCTCTGGCATACCGAAATTCATTCAGGAGGCTCACCATGGATGCTCGACGTATTTTGCAATGAACTCGACAGCGAGATCTCGGTCCCGGGATGTTCATGTATCACCGTCTCGGTGATATTGTTTTCCGCTTCGGAATGCGCGCGACGATGCTCGCGCGTGTGCCCGTCGTTTTTCCGCCGCCTTTCCGTTCCGACGCAGCAACGCTGTTCTCTCTGCAACGTCATCTCATGGGAGAACATGGGCTCCCCGATCGAAAGGGAATTAAAACGTTGCCGCCTTCTGGTGTTCGCCTGATTCGCACGTCTGCCCACTATACTGGCTGTGTCGTGGCTGCCGCGCGACATGTCGTTCACCCTTTCGCGACGTTGCAAGGATTTCAGAGAGTCCTCGTAGCCACTGCGAAGAAAGGACGAAGGGTCCGTCATCGTCGAGTTGGAATCCATTTTTGATAACGTAGTTAATCGTTGGATCCGATATTCGTTACTGGGCCGTATTCTGACAGTCGTCCCATCGCGAAAGTGTTAGTTGCTTTTCATTGACACTTTGACTGCCATCTCGCCCACATATGGGTGATAGAATCAGTTGTCCGCTTTTAACACTAGAACGACGGGACCAGTAAAAATGACTCGTTACTGACTGCTTATTCGACAGTTATTGAAATTATAAGAATGTTCCCGCGAAAACTTTTTCATTAAAATATATATTAAGTTATAAAGTCCGTCGTTCTACTGTTAAAAATAAATTTGTTAACATATTCGTTGAACTAAATTTAGCTGTGATCTGGAGAATACAAGAATATTAAATTTCCAATCGTTGCTTCGTTAAATAAATTATTTTGATTTTTAGGTTCTTGATTGGACAGTTAAAGTGTTAATGATATTTTTCATATTTTTATCACTCTCGTTTCTGTTACAAACGCATAAAATTCGACGTCCGCCATAGCTTATCGCGTCACCTCTGTCAAAGATTTCGACAAAGTATATTACTAAAAGTCGAACTTGAAAGCAATGTACACATTTTGAGAAAAAACACAGAAATTCTATCGATTCCTAAGAGAGCAACTATTGAACTCGAATAACTGCAAACCGGAAAGCGAACATCGGTAAAAATATTGCCAAGAAAGAAACTTAACCTCTCAGGCACTATGCGCCACTATCTTTCTGTACGGCGCGCCACTTTAGTCGCTTTCGCGGATGCCATCTCTCTGAGTACTAATAATACTCAATTGTATTATTAATTATTAAAGTAAATTGTTAAAGTCAATATACGTGTATCATATCTTTAAGAAAAATTATAATTTTAGAAACAGCCCCGCGCAAAATTCAGCCGTGCCTAAGAGGTTAAATTCTATTTGATTTCAGCGATCTGCAGTTCAGGTGGAAGATTTTGATTCCAGATAAAGTTCTGCGGTCTAATCGCGAGGCTCGTCGGTAGGGCTCGCCGTAGACGATAAATTTAGGGCTCGCCGTAGACGTTGATCCGCAGGTTGGTTAGAATTCGGTGGATCGTGCGAACACTCGCGGCTTCTTCCGCCGGAAGAATCGCACGGTCGATCGATCCGGCCGAACTCTCTTTTCAATTTAGATAGCACGAATAGCTCCGTAAGTAATTCGACTTACTTGCTGCTCTCGCCGCTGGAGGGGCTCGACGAGTGACTGCAGTGGCAGGAGGCGCGCGCCACGATCCCAGAATCCTGACCGCTGGAATGCAAGGACGTCGCGGATGCCTCGAGGCCTTTCGGGGTCCCTGTCGTCCTCCCGGCGTGCTTACTACTACCGCCAATCCTGCAACCAGCCCCGGTCTCTAGCATCGACATCGCGAAATATATGGAAATTCCCTGATACAATATTTGGTATATTGCTGGGAGGACCTTGGCTCGGTGGAGCGGGGGAAGGAAGAATGGTTTCATAATAAATGCATTCCCCACTGCCGCGGTTTTATTTAATTCCTCGGCTGCCACGGCTACTTCGACCCCGTAGTTTGCGTTTCATGACATTACCCGGCTAAAAGATCGGCAAGAATCCGCGATTGTTGTCGACGCAAGGCAACCGGCCGCTCGTCGACGCGAGACTCGCTGAGGTCGGCCTCTATGGTCCGATTCTCCTTGGAATTTATCGGTTTTATGGGGACGTCACACACATTAATTGCACCAACGCCATACGCTGCGCGGGACACAAATGCGAAAAAGTAGATCCGAATGCCACCGGGAAAATCGTTCTATCGAGATGATCGAATTTTTAGTTGCGTATTCCCACCGTGAACGCATATGGTGTTTCGTTGTTAGTTGTGGTTAATTATTAATTGCTATTGTGTCGCATATAGCCTGTCCATACGATGGGGTGATCGATCATCTACCTACGTGATCGAAGAGCATAATCTTTACAGATGTTGCGTATCGTTTGACGGAGTCTGGTGTGACATGATGATCGAATTTTCAGTTGCGTATTCCCACCGTGAGCGCATGCGATATTTCGTTGTTAGTTGTGGTTAATTATTAATTGCTATTGTGTCATGTATAGTCGGTCCATACGATGAGGCGATCGATCATCCACCCAGGTGATCGAAGAGCTATAATACCTCTTACAGATGTTGCGCATCGTTTGATGCAGTCTCGTATGACGAGATGATCGAACTTTCAGTTGCGTATCCCTACCATCAGCGCATGTGATGTTTCGTTGTTAGTTGTGGTTAATTATTAATTGCTATTGTATTGCGTATAGCCTGTCCATACGATGGGGTGATCGATCATCTACCTAGGTGATCGAAGAGCATAACCTATAATGTTGCGCACCGTTTGATGAAGACTCGTAGTACTCTAACTATGTTCTTATATTGTTTTATGTACTTCGTTCAGTGAAATATACAAAGTGTCTCAAAAATGTTCGAGCGCGAGAGAGACTTTTTGGGTTATTTTAGGAACACTTTTTCTTTGGCAAAAATGTCATGGCGTTGTCATTAGCCGAGCTGAAATACGTTCATCATAGCCGTGCATTAAAGGACCTTATTATATTGAGATTAAGCTTACGCTTCCTATTGACTGTTTTATTAAACACTACTGAAGAATTAAAAGTCAGATAATAAGTTCGCAAATCTAAATGAAAACGAACCCAAGCTCAATAATCCGAAGAGTAGTCAAAGTGAGATGATAGATAAATTAGACTGGTGCTCTAGAGCAAATGTAACTAACTTTTAAGTTCGGTTTTCCGGGAAACAAAGCTTCGCAGGAAAAAATTTGATCCACAACTTTTTCAGTAATTACTCGACTGCGATTTCAATCAGATTGGACAGAAACCAGTGACTAGTTCTAGGACGTATATATCTTCGTACGAGCGAGTGTCCGTGTAAAAAGAGTGCCAGAATAGGTCGCAGTTGGAAAATCAAATTTCTGAAAATGAAGAATGATAAAGAGGGAATTCTACTTCTCTTCTCTGGCGTAACCTAGATTGTTGTCCTTAAGAACCAAGTACGCCATTCAGGCACATCATTCAATTAGTACAATCTGATTTTGATGCGCTTTTAGTGTGATAGAGATCTCGCAAAAATAATTTACAACATAGATTTCTTATATTTAATATTCTATATTGAATATTTTATATTCTGCATTGCATTTTATATAACATTCATAGACTGCAACGAAAAGGAATTTTCAATATATAAAATTTCGAGATGTTTCTGCAAATTCTCTATCAAATTAAAACTACAATTGCAGTTACCCCGATTCGAATTTCTCATAATTTCAAATTGGAATTCACGGCTTGATGTCATCCTCCGTGTAAATAATTTCACAATTTAAAAAAATTGGAAAACATTTCTTGATATTACTATTGTAATTAGGATTGCTTCGATTGGAGTTTCTCTTCGTTTCAAGCCTAAACCCCCGACGTCTTCTCGCTTTTCCTTGTTAATAAATTCGTAATACATAAAATTCTAAAATATTTCTCCGAGTTCTCCACTAAATTCCATATTTTGAGCAATGGTATATAAATGAGCCGTTTATTTTGAAAGTGGCGTAAGTCCATTTAAAAAAAAAATCGAGTTAGCTACCATAATAGTTACATTTTTACAAGATCTTTTCATTCTGAGGCAACTTTTTAGTAATATATTTAAAATCGTTAAAATTTTGTAATACGAAAATTTTATGAGATCCCAGCTTTATGTTTAATTATTAAAGTGTATACATTTATTTTAATTTCAAGGGAAATTTACTTTTCTTGTGGACTTGTGCTTTCTTAAGAATTGAGAACGTCGTTTCATTGATTTTGAAAATGGCGTAAGTCCATTCATAGCCATCAAAAACATATTACTTCTTCAATAATGTTAATTATGCTAATTGGGATGATAAATTTGACACCTTTAGAAACCCAAAAACATTATACTATTATATTATCTGTTATCCATATTTTTAAATTTAATCCAACGCAAACCACTTTCAAAATAAACGTCTCAAATATCGGAATTGGAATTTTAAAAAATCGTAAAATATTTCCGGTTCCATATCGAGTTGATGCTACAATTACAAATACTTTGCTCGAGTTTCTCTAAATTTGAAGGCGGAACCGACGGCGGCCGTTCGTTTCTCCGCGGATTTCCGACGCAACAAGAACCGGAGCTAATTACTTGATTAATCTATGCATAAATTGGAGATGCAGGCTGAGCTCCGTAAAAAACGAGATCGACGGGACGCGGGGGTACTCGAGATGTGGCCGCAAGGTCTGAACAGGTCATCGAGAAACGCGATTCCGGTGCTCTGCACCCAAATGGTTAATACGTCTGACAATGAGGCATCGCGGCGGCGCAGCAAGACCCTAACAAAACAGTAGCGTCAATTAATGGACTTACGCGTGGAAGCGAACACAGTTGGCTCCGTGCTCGCAGATGCTCTGCCGCCTCGGCATGTCGGTGCAGAATGGTTCAGGGTCGTAGTGAAGGCCGTCGACGAAGGTCGAGAAAAGCGGCGGCTTCTGCAGCGTCGCGGTCGGATCTGCCAATGCGAATCCAATCGGGCTGGTCGTCGAGAACATTGCTTTCTGCCGACGTTTCCGACTAACGGGTGAAATTCAGGAAATGCCGTTTATAATAGACGTCTCGTAACGCGTCCCGATCCTTCGATATTCCACCGAAAGTCAGGCGAACACATTTTTCATAGGATTTAGTCGGATGCGTGTGTAATGATGCGATGCATCCCCGAAATGCATTTAATACTAGGTTCCCGAAGCACTAAAAGCGACTACCATTGCTTTGTAAAAATAACCAGAATATGTTTATCAGAATATGTTAACCAGAATATTATTATTTAGAATCATTTCTCGTGGATACGTCTTTGCAGCCTTAATTATCATAAATTAATCTTAATAGAAGTCGCCAATTTTGACAAAATCGGTCGAATGATGATATTTAGATTTTTTAATTTACTATTAGCGAAATTATAAAGTTTGCATAGTAATCCATTTCATAGATTGTTTACTGTATGTTGTTTTCATCGTATACTAGTCAATTTTAGTGCTCGGTAAGTGTAGTGTAAAAGCGTCGTAATTTCGTGAAGAAAAGCAAAAGTCATGGTAAAAGAAGAATAAGTAAACTAAGGAAAATAAATAATAATAAAAGAAGAAGAATAAATAAAATTAAATGTTTGTAGAGAACCGAGTTTAAATGTAACGGAGACGTGAAAAATTTAATAAAATAAAATGTTTTAGCGTGTTTAAATTTTGTTAGGGCACAGGATAAATTGAGTAAAATGGTTGTTTAATTGAGCGGAATTAGTGCAGCGAAATGGTTAATTAATGAAAGCCGAGGCGAAACCCGAATTGCGCAGAGTCGTGTATCTCCTACCGTTTATTTCGGCGGACACAAGTGACACAAAGCGCCGTGACGAGGGCGCCCACAAAGACGACACAGCCGAGCACTACGACGCCCACTTCGAGGGTGGACAGTAAGTAGCGTTGATTACCACGTCGAGGAGAACTTCCGGCGATGTCGAGGATATCGTATTCCTCCAACTCGCGCTTGATGTCCATTTTCTTCTTGTGGAACACGCTGGAAGCACACAAAATGGAACGTGACAAATAAATTTATACGGGATGCATCAAATTTGTACGTAAAACACTTTGACGCATCTGTGCTTTGCGACGATCGTATAATATTATTAAAAACAAGTCGAAAATATTGTATTCTGAAGAAAATCGGAATTAAAGATTTAGCAAGTAGTATTACGTAGGAATCCGTCGATGCGTCTGATCATAACTGGTTTATTCTACTTATGGAATTTTATATTTTCGACTTGCTTCGTTACAAACATCTAAGAACTCTCTATATATTTTTTATAATAAAATAAACAGATATCTCCAGAAATGAAATTTAACTAAAATTACAGTAAGTATGAAATTTATTTTTATTACGCTTTGGAATATGTCTTCGTCTCTGTTTAAAAAATGTTTTCGTACAGATGAATGTTGTTGGAAATCATAATTTCGATATATTTGTAATATGAAAAATGTGGAAATGTTACTGATACGAAATATACTGGTGCAGGCAAATCATGTTTAAAATCGTAGCAACAAATCTGTTTGACTTACTTGTGCAATGTATCCATATCTATCATGACATTTAAGTGAGGATCGATGGCATAGAGGTAAATGTCCGTACTAAAAATAAAGAACAAGCATAGCATTCTAAAATCACGATTCACGGTTTACACGACGTTTAAACCACTTACGACGTCGTATCGATCAAGTTCTTTTCAATGTGTGGCTCCAACTTTCTGACACGGACGTCCAGGCCTGTTACGTTTCGCAGTACACTAAATAAAATTAAAAGTATCGATTAATAGAAGCCATGCTTGTGTTATTAAAATTTTATGAAAAATTTCAAACACCTCAAACGAACTTCAATCAGTTAAAAAACATCTTAATTCTCTTCGTGTTGGACACAAAATTCGTAAATTCCCCGTTAATATTTACTAAAAATTTCTCTCTTTTATAAACGTAACATACTTCATAATAATTTTTAGTTTAGATGGCAAATCTAAAATACTATTCACTAAAAAGCAGATTCTCTAAAATTCAAAAATAACAGAGTCCTCTACAAACAAAGTTCTAACCGATTGTATCAAATCTCATTTAACACAATGATGGCCACGCTAGCAATACGAGGATGACACAATTCTTCGTCTGTCTTTAAAAGTTAACTTCGTTCATAATACAGCTGCGCGAATGAAACTTCGTTAAGTTTCATACGATCTAGAAGAATCGAAGTTTCTTTGACGATCCTCGCGATAAATTTCAACTTTGAAGTTGGAATTACAATATTCGAATTACCTTCGTTTTGTGAAATTGTTCAGCAGTCGGAAAATTAACAATACCTCTAAATGTGAACCTTCGAGGCAAAGAGTGCATCGTTATACTCACGCAGTGATGTTATCGAGTTTCGGTTCCAGATCCATCGGTCTTCGTCCGACGACCATCACGACCTGTTTCTGGTCATCCAGCACGTACACCTTCGGGCAAACAGTGTCAGATAATGGACAGGATATACGAAAGCTGAATTCAGACGGAAGTACAGCGCTTTGGAAAATTGCCGGAAGAGGGAATTAGCTTTAACCTGAAGCTCGAGTTTAACGACAGGTAATTAAGATTGTCGGGCGAGGGCGAAACACCGCATTGTGCGGTCTTTCGGGAAACTTACAAAGACATTGGCGATGCTGCTGCGTCCGTTTTCGGCGCCCCGTCTGTCGGTGGCCTTGACGTCGAAGCCGAAAACGCGTCCAGCGTCACGGCCAAAACTCGCCACGGACCGTACTTGACCGCTGAGTGGGTCAATAGCGAACCGTGGAGCATCTTCCCGGCCAAGAATCTGGTACCGGATCTCCGCGTTCACACCCTCGTCCGGATCCTCCGCCTGCGGATCATTAATTAGACTAGTTGCATTTTGTTCGCTCTCTTTATGTCGATTTCTTACGAAACAATTAATTTCAACGTTGCGCCAACAAGAAACTGCTTTAGCTACCAGCACGTGTTTTGGACAGGTTCACGGAACAACTTTTCTTGTTTTGCAGTAATAACGAATAGAGACAGAATTAATTAAACCATTTCATTTTTATCTTACTTCTTTACGTCGATTATTTGTGAAACAATTAGTTTCAACGTTGAACCAACAAAAAAACTGCTTTAGATACCAGCACGTGTTTTGGACAGGTTCACAGAACAACTTTTGTTGTTTTGCAGTAATAACGAATAGAAACAGAATTAATTAAACCATTTCATTTTTATCTTACTTCTTTACGTCGATTATTTGTGAAACAATTAGTTTCAACGTTGAACCAATAAAAAACTGCTTTAGATACTAGCACGTGTTTTAGACAGGTTCACAGAACAACTTTTGTTGTTTTGCAGTAATAACGAATAGAGACAGAATTAATTAAACCATTTCATTTTTATCTTGCTTCTTTACGTCGATTATTTGTGAAACAATTAGTTTCAACGTTG
>CM052098.1:8838304-8905780 GCA_028453745.1 Agapostemon virescens
GAACAACTTTTCTTGTTTTGCATTAATAACGAATAGAGACAGAATTAATTAAACCATTTCATTTTTATCTGGCTTCTTTACATCGATTATTTGCGAAACAATTAACTAGTTTCAACGTGGAGCCAACAAAAAACTGTTTTAAATACCGGCACGTATTTTGGACAGTTTTATAGAAATGCCTCTATAGTTTTGCTATAACAACGTATACATAACTAATGAATTAAACCATTTGCTTTCTAGTTAGTGTATTTATGTGGATTCTTTACGAAACAACTAGACAGTTTCAACATTTCACCAACAAAGAGATGTTTTAGTTACTAGGACATGCTTTAGATAAATTTACAGAACAGCTTTTGTTGTTTTGCTGTAATAACTAATAGATGAAGAATTGATTGAACCATTTCATTTTTATCAGGCTTCTTTACGTTGACTATTTATGAAACAACTAACTAGTTTGAATATTTTGCCAAGAAAGAAGTGGTTTCCTATCTACAAATTTTTATATTTATTCTAGTGTTTTATGTTTCGCCTACACAGTTTTTTAATCGCTTTTTGAAATCGTTTGTGAAATTCTTTAGTGTTTGTTCATCGTGTCAAGCTGAATTTTAATGGCGAATCTTTTTCCCTAAAAGCGGTTCGAGCACCGGTCGGAATAAAATTGATCAAAGAACGAGAAAAATATGGAATACACCGGAACGCAAACAACAAAGTAATATTAATAGGAACAATTTGAATTTTAGATCCGGCTTATTCTGAAAGTATAATGGAAACATGTTCGGATGAATTAATGTGTAATTCATTCAGACGTTTTTGCTTTGCGGCGAACTGCATAGCACCCTTAAGAGAAATATCGATCGACCCCACTACTTTTTTAATTACACCCTGTCGTAAAAGCCTATTCCACTGCTACGTAAATTTGAAAATCACTGTTGCTACACTTTCGGTATATCGTGTGTCAACAATTAAAGCATGCAGCTTCATCATACTAACACTATTTCGAAAACAATCTTTCAAAATCTATAAAACAAATTCTAAATCGTTTCAATAAAACTCTCGATATGAATTAGTTGAAATAATTGACATAACAATAAAATGCGATAAAAATAGGTAGATAATGTAAAAGTCACGTTACAAAAGGACCATTTGACATAAGTAATAGTTGAAATGAATCTAAACTAATAAAAATTTATCACTTCAATTTATCACACATATTAAGAAAGCAAATCAGTTTCTGTTTCCCTCCAGTTTGTTATAATTCAGACACAAAATTTTAATTTTGCACAGAGGTCTCTGATAAACGCAGTGGACTCGATTTACCATGAATCAATTCATGCGCAACCTAATTTTATTCTATATCGAGACATACTCGTGAACTAAATCGGTTTTTAAAATCAGAATAACAGGAAATAACAATAAAATAAATAGGCGACTTCGAAGTAACGCTATAAAAGGCTAGTTTGACGTAAACATAGTATCGATCTCGATTTACTGTTAATCAATTCGCGATTTTCACGCCACAGTCGAGTTCTCCTGCCTTCCATCGAAAAGTGTTCAATATCGGTCAACTAAATAACCGAGAAAGGTGATTTGTCTACAATCGACACTCGAAGGGGCACATTTCCATGGAACAAAGAAAGCGGAATGGGATTCCTTGGGAAACATCGACGGAAATAAACTTTCCACCCTCCTGTATACACGCCGACTAAATTGATATTACCACGTGATAACATACGCAAGTCGGGCAGGTCCTCGAATATCAAAACCACTCAGTGTTATTAGTAATAGTAGTTCCCGAATAGTGAAACCACTTTGAGCGACCATCCCTCGGTTCCGGGCCGGGTTTCCCGCTCGGTCCATAATTCACCCTTTTCACGAAGCTGCAAGTTCACGCAGAACCGGCTTTGTAGGTTCTAAAACGCACGCGAATTACTATGCAGCGAGTCAGAAAGCGAGCCCATTACCGCGCACACAGGAAAACACGAATGTACGCGTGGAGGACGCAGAGGCGAGAAAGAGGCCGCAAAATCGTCGAAGAAGAAAAAATAGGAGAAAAGGAAAGGGGATAAGAAAAGCCGCAGCGTTTTCAGCTAACGATGAATCGGAGAGGAAACATACAAGTTGGCGACACGAGCACCGAAATACGCGTACCATTAAGAAAGTAGAAACCGTTAGGCGTGTCTGATCACGACTTGCCGATTCTACTTGCAGGCGACGCGTTTTACCGAATTTCTAAAACAGATTTTCTGGGACATTAAATCTTCGCTCGTACGAAAGTCTACTTCCTTTATACAATTATTTATATATTAACCGGCTTGTCATATTATGACGTGTCAGATTCGTGTTGAAAATTTTAAATAAAAATATTATACCGTTCTTTTTAGACGAAGTCAATATTTAAGAATTTGAAGTAAATGTAGCAGCGTAAAATATATAAATTGTCTTTTCTCTTCTGTAACATTTTTAGTGACGAAGATGTTATGATAACTTTAGTTACAAGGAAAATAGTATGACAAAGGGTTAAATTGAGTATTGCTGCTTACCTCGATCTTATTCGAATCAATGCAAAGTACCTTCTTCATGAAATACAAAAACAATGTAGTAAGGAGAAGAATACGAATTCTCCAAATATTGTTATATTTTACAATTTTTAGTTAGGTAAGAGTGTAGCCTATCCCGAGAAGAATTCATCAACTTATAACATTTCATCAGTCAAGGTCATTCCAAGGGCATTTTGCGCTGTTAAAAATTTAGTTTAATTGAGCGATACCACGTCTACCTAAAAAAGATTTGTAATCACTACAAATAAGTTTAAGTTTGGGTACTTTTGTACAACTACGTATAGTTTTACGGACTATAGGCTCCACGGACTATGTGTGTGCGAGGATTGACTTATGCCGCCTAAAATATAGCGCGATCAAGACGAACAAGAGCGACCACTATTTTTTAACCAGAACTTTACCATTACTTTTAATAAATCTTACATTTATACTTATCATGCTTCAGAACACTTATTAATTTTCCCCATTGGACATCACAATGTAGAAGATATAAAACCCATGGAATCGTTACTTCCAAAACGTCCAAGAAAAAATCTTCGAGGAAGAAGGCAAAGGGGAAAAAAAGGGTGACGAATATAAGAAAAGCCGCGACGTTCTGAGGCGACGATGAAAGGTGTAGGAAAGATATAAGAGGGCGACGCGAGAACCGAAATGAATTAACCCGTTGGAGGACACAAGCCTCTCTCGCTGATACGCGCCGTGGCTGAATGCACGCGTGCATACTTGCATACGTACCTCGACTTTGACAACCTCGTAGCCATAATAGGCAGTAGTGGGTATCGCGGCTAGGATGGGCCGACCCTTTGACTTGAATCTCGGCGCATTGTCGTTGACATCCTTCACCCTGACAACGACCCTGGCCTCGTTAGGTGCCAGACCATTCAGCCTTTCACCGACAACCGGGTAAATCATCACGGGCATCCCGCGACCAATCTTCACCCTGTCGACTCTGACCTTGGCCTCGTATCGATCGTTCACCTCTCTGTCCACGTCCGTCATCAGATACAGCGAGCCGTTCCTCGGGTCAATCGAGAAATGCTCCCTCGAGCTCGAGTCGTCTGCCACAATGCTATACCTCGTATGATCGCTCTGATGACCGTCCACTACGTCCAGCTTAGCTACCTCAACAGGCACGTCGACGTTCTCCTCAACCTCCACCTCGTAATACCGATGTCTAAACATCGGGGACTTCGGTACTTCATTTCCGGTATCATCTTCGACGTCGTCGACGTTCACCACGGTGATCAGGACAACCGCGGTGGATGTCAAGCTGACAGGAGAGCCAAGATCGCTGGCAGTGACCAGCAAACGATGAACCTTCTGAGCCTCGTAATCTATATTGGCGATAGTGGTGATCGTGCCGTCCTTGCTGTCTACAGCGAAATACTGTTTCTCCGAGTCTCCTTGATGATTCAAATCGAACAGGATCAGGCCATTTCCGTTTCCGGTGAAGTCGGTGTCGTTGGCGTGCACCTTGATCACTTGAGTGCCTATGGGACTGTTCTCGAAAATGGAGGCGTGATACAACGGCAAGGTGTTTCCATTCGTATCGTTTTCGATCTCGTCGTAGCCGAAGAACATCGGGGCGTTGTCGTTGACGTCCACAACGTTAATTTCGATCTCCACCGTCGAACTCAGCCGAGGAGCGCCATCGTCGCGAGCGATCACCACTAATCTGTGAGTGCTAGCTGTCTCCCTGTCCAGCATCCCCGTCACTCGAATAACACCCTCGTAAGGCGACACGTCGAAGGTTCTCGACGCGTTTTGAGGATTCTCCAAGTTCTCGTTTCCGGAGACCAGTTCGTAACTGACATTGCTGTTGGCTCCAAAGTCAGAGTCCACGGCTCGAACGGTTCCGACGGCGTAGCCAGCGTAGACGCCTTCGGGAACGTCGAAGGTGTACCAAGACTTGTCGAAGATGGGCGGATGGTCGTTGACGTCCTCCACATGGATCCTCACGGTGATGTTGTCCGTCAAGCCTGCGCTGTCTTTCGCCACAACCAGAAGACGGATGTTCCTACCAGCCGGCAAGCCTCGCGCTACCGATATCTCGGCCGACCTTGGGTCCAGGTGAAAATACCTCCGGCTGGTGGTGTCGAATCGTCGAGACCCAACGTCGTCGCCGGATGTCGTTTCGTTGCCCAGGCTGTACGTTATCGCGGCGTTCGCTCCTTCGTCCTTGTCCTCGGCGAACAACCGTATTATCGGCGCGCCGATCGTCGCGTTTTCCGGCACCAGAAGAAGAGGTGATCGACGGCTGCTGGGGGCTCGGCTTCCGGCGACAGGCTCGTTCATATCGAGCACGTCATTCCTCTCGAAGGCCGAGTCGGTATCTGGCTCGTTTGAGACGAGCACACCCTGATCCGGCAGCACGATCATTCTGATGAAGCTCGGCGCGTTGTCGTTCACGTCGATCACCGATATCCTCAGCTCGGATTGCGACGTCAGACCACCTGGAACAACGGCCGTTCATCGGCTTTGCTATAGTTGCAAGGAAATTGTCTACTATGTAGGGATGAACGATATTGCTATTGGTTCTGTAGATGCTGTAAAGCCACAGAGAGAGACAAAGACAGACAGACAGAGAGAGTGGGAGAGCTGGTAGTGTGCAAGAATGATCGTAGATGTGTTGTAAATATTAAGAGAGGAATAAACAGACTGAACAAGTGGCGTAGCTAACGTAACGCGTGAATGAAGAATGTGACTGTTCTTTGACATTAAATCTGCCATAAGAAGTCAAATAACCACTTCCAGATTTTCTATTTAACTGGGAATTAATTACTGCGAACATGAATAACATATACAGAATGTTAATTTAACTGGGAATTAACTACTGCGAACATGAATGATATATACAGAATATTAATTTAACTGGGAATTAATTACTGCGAACATGAATAACGTATACAGAATGTTAATTTAACTGTGAATTACTTTGTGCAAATATAAATAATATATACAGAATGTTAATTTAACTGTGAGTTATCTTTCGCGAGCACGAATAACATACACAGAATGTTAATTTAACCCTGCTAGTTGTTTAACACTGACGTAATATTGTTCATATATATTTTGTATTTATCACAATGATTGAAAACTTGTTTCATATTGATGAACGAACTGTCTGTTCCGGTTATAGGAAAAGTTTCATTGTCACATTGTACGAGCTCTATTCAAACGAAAACTTTTACTTTCAAGAAGTTTCTTTATCTGCTCTCGACGGAACTTATAACGCGAGAACGTTCCGTAAAAGAGTACCACACTGTATTGAAACCGTGGATTGTTGAATGAAAATCTTCCTACACTGAATTCTTACTATTTGTAACTATATGTCACTTTAAATTAAAGTTGTGAATAGAAAGCATATAAGTGTTGAGAAAATAGCCTTTAAAATAGTGTACTAGCCTGATGCAGCCTTCTTCTCACTATACTAGGATTGTCACTAAGCACCTTGGATCGCGTAATAATTACACGATTGTAGCGGTTGCGGTTTTCTTAATTTTCACTTCGTAATGTTCGCAATTTCTATGTTCGATTTCTGTTCTGTTCGCGATGTCTGTATTCGTCTCTTTGAGATTTCTTGTTAGTCTTGTTCGTGATTTCTGTGCACTCTCGTTCGCGTTTCTGTATAGTCTTGTTCGTGTTTTCTATGTAGCCTGATGAGTCTTATTGCGTTTTGTCCGTCGTCACATCGGTTTTGTCGTGATTGGTTGAGGGTAGTTTTTGGTGGAGGAATGTGGCGCTTTTTACTTGGTTCTGGAAATGACGGAAGGAGTGTGCTTGAAGGAGTATATCTGAAAGAATGGGAAATAGTCAATGAGGGATTATAGGGACTTATAAATAGGGAAACGACAAAAAGGAAAGTCAAAATTGTAATTACGGTGTGTAGCTGTTCTCCACCAATTGTATGCGACCAAAGATTAAATAGAATGTTATTTCGGTTTAAAGAAAATTAAGGAAACATATGTTTAAAAGATTCAGTTTGAAATTTGTATCACAAGTCCAACTCGTTGTTGTAGGACAAGGAGTTAAGGAATCGATGATGAATAGATCTCTGATAAATTGATGAAAGTGATTTGATTTTATTGATGGTGTTAGGAGGAAAAGGCTTACCATTGTCTGTAGCGACGATTTTAAAGGTGTAGTTAGCTTTCGCTTCTCTGTCGAGAGTCCGTTCATCGATTCCCTCGAAGTATACTAAACCAGTTGTGGGATGGATCCTGAAAAGCTCGCTGCCTTGACCGTGAAGACTGAAGACAAAGTTTTGATTGATACCTTCGTCCTGGTCTGTGGCTGCGATAGGAGTCGACAAATTGACTTTAGTCCCGGGGGGGCTGTTCTCGAGGATTCGTCCTTCGTATAAGGACGACGTAAACATTGGTGGATGATCGTTTTCATCGAGGACTATAACTGTCACCTAAAACATTCAACACGTTTTCAGAAAATTTCACTAAAAGGGATACGACACCTTTAGCGGAATCAGTCAGCTCTCTGTGCGTGAAAACTACGGTCTCAACTATGTAAATTATCAAAGAATACCGTAGAATTTTTATTTTTAAATAATGTTGTCATATGTTCCCACAGTGTTCCGTAATATTTTCGGTTTTCAACAAACTGATAGTTAAAATGAGTGATACGGTTGTGATAGAAATTGGCAGCTTCTTGAACGCAAAATTTACTGTCTCCAAAATGTGGACAGCAAAAGAATATTGCAGAATTTTTATTTTTAAATAATGTTGCTACGTGTTCCTGCAGTCTCCCATAATATTTTCAAGTTTGAACAAACTGTTAGTAAAAATGAGTGAAGCAGTTTTGATAGAAATTGGCAGCTCTTTGAAAGAGAAATTTACTGTCTCCATAATGTAAACTATAAGAGAATATCATAGAATTTTTATTTTTAAATAATGTTGCTGTTTTCCATGAATGTACCACAGTTTATTCATGTTCGTATAATTAGCAGTATTATTTAAATATCACCTACTAATTATAGATTAATTTAGTTGCTGTAGTACATACGATAAAATTTTGGATAAAACAATTAATAAATAACTCTCAAGAACACGCCAACACCACAACATCATACACGAATGTTCTAGTCTGCAAAAATGCCACACAAAAAGATATATTGGCCACCTACTGTCAAATAAAAAAATATGAACGAATTTGTTAGAACCGTGATACCGTTCGAACACGAAAGCGTATAAAACAAATTTTTTTTTTTTAAAACTGGGTCATGGATTTTGAATACTAAACTTTTTTACATTGTCTGATTTTTGCCACGGAGACCAGCGTACGTGTAAATCGTCTCGCAGAATTTGTTTACTCGGCATTTGAGAACACGAGATTATGAAAACGTATACTGTTCGAAAATGTAGTCGATTCAGAATTCAATTATGCAGATTACGATATAGATTTCGAATTTTCATGCTGTGGAATTTTAGATGCGTGTCCGTAAGTCGAACATGATAGATGGAGGAACGTACAGGACACAGGCATCAAATTTATGAGGAAACGCGGTACTTCAATATTAGGTTTCGGTATATTAAAGAAAATTTGAAGAATATTCGTCTCTCTTAAGCCGAGGTTTCCCATAAATCTTGGGTCGCTGTAAAAAATATATATAGGACGATGAAACAGTAATTGAACTTCCTATACCCCAATTTTTGTAAGCACAAAAGAGTATATTTGTATAGACTAAAGTCAGAAAATATCAATACCTAGATACAAATTGAATTTATGTTAACTTTACGTGGCCCATCAAAATGGCGGATCCTACTAATACTAATTTACGATTATTCAGATTGCGAAGATGTATCCATTAGGAATTATTGAACAAATTTATTTCTTCGATTATATATTGTAAAAAGAAATAGTTACTTTTAGTGCTTCGTGAACTTAGTGATAAAATTGGTTGGTATATATCGCCTTATAAAAATGCCAAGATTCATTTCATTTGAATTATTTGCGATTACAAAGTATAATTAAATAAAGAGATTTGAACCTAAACCTACCACAGTGGGTCAAATGACCCTTCCTACATTTTATATTTTACTATTATTGAAGTTATAAAATTACCTTCACAGGAATCGATTAAATAGATTCCTTTAATCAATCGTATATTCTAATAAAAATCACAGAAATTCGTAATAATGTACGCCAATCAATTTTAATGCTCGATAGGTTTAGCATTAATAATTATCAAGTAAGAATTCCGAAAAAGGGTTTAACCTAAATGTAGCATTAAAAGACTGAATAATCTGAATTTTCATATTCAAAGAATCATACCAACTGCCTTCTGAACTCTTTAAACAAACGCTTTCTAAATGATAACCTAACGACTCCGCATTTCTGGAATTAGCGCAGAGAAGGAAAGCAATTTAATCACTTCAATAATCGCGAAATAAAAAATCTGAAAAGGGTCATTTGACCCGCAGTGATAGGTTTAATGTGGAAGCAAGGTCTCGCGCGCCTCTAATCGGCGAACTCTCAAAGGGGAAAGAGACGGTGCGCCGCGTCTCAATCAATTTGCTTTGAATCGGGAAAGAAAATTCCCGAGAGTGGCGTTGAACGAGTTCGACGCACCCCGGTGTGTCGCGTCGGCTCGGGACCGAGGGGTTAATTACCAACGACGGGGAAAACTTACTTGGAAAACTCCGACCCCTCGGTGGCTCTCCGCAATTACGGTGATGCTATAATTCTGCCTGGTCTCGCGGTCGAGGCCATGCGGCGCGTACAAAGCGCCGTCCTCCGTGATCGAGATATCGGGGACATCTTGCTGATTGACGATAAAAAACCGGGCGCCGGTTGTGGACGTGCCGGTGGTGCTATTCTGCGGAAGCACTTGCCCGATGTACGTGCCTGGGACATTCTCCTTCGCGTGGAAGACCAGAGGGGCGGTGGTCGTTCCCCTGCAATCAACGGCCATCGAGTTTTGGATAAGCAAACAGAGAGAACTCCCACGGAGCCGTTCAACTCCTGACCTTTACCGGCCCCGGCTCACCCCGAGAACCCGTGGACCGAAATCAACCTATCAATTGCTCTCTCCACCTCTCTCACCCTCCACCACTTTCCCCCACTTTCTCTCTCTCTCTCTCTCTCTCTCTCTCTCTTTTTCCCTTTCTTTCTCTCTACTTGTAATAATCGTCTCTTGGCCGGGAACTCTGTTGTTTTCGAACTCGTTTTACAACCTCGTAGCGCCATCAAACCGAAGTCACTTTCTTACCAGTTACCGCGGATACTGTTCGAGTAAACACGTGTTTTTTCCTCTTTCAAAAGATATTTGCCTCTGGAGAACGTAAATCGGTTGAATGCATTTTATACTCTCTTAAAAGCGATTCTTCGTGTTCGCGTACCGATCTTTATCTGTCTGCTAATCAGTTTATCCGGTGGATCTTTTCGTAACTGTCGCGGGGTTCCCTTCCGCTTTCGAGTAGAGTTGAAAATAAAGTTTTTCTGATCGAATTGCTTGGAAATAATTCATGTTTATTAACGAATTTCTAGAGCTTTGAAAATGGACACAATGGTCAGTATATTTACACTTTAAAAAAGCGTGAACCTGACTATGAGGTTTTTACTGTGTTAAAAGTAATTCTTTCATATCAGTTTTATTTTTGACAATGTGATTTTTACTATGTTAAAAGTGATTCCTACATATCTGTTTTATTTAAGTATGTTTGAGTTACTGTGAAGATCCAAAAAGGTCCCTCCACGAGAAGCAGTTTCCTCTGTACTGTACAATTGACTGGTGCAAAACAAGGACAGTTTAAAAACTCATTTCCACTCGATCTTTTTTTACTCATACCACAGATGTTTATGCAAATTCCAGGTTGCATAACGTATTTTTTAGAAAACAGGATGAGAGATGCGTCCAATCTATCAATTAGCATTCCTCATGACAAGCATAAAATAGAAAAATCGTTTATAGACTTCAGATTTGATATATTTTCGCCAAATCTGGTTTCATGTAATTTCAAAGATGAACACAGCGTTAGACAACAAACACGTATTCTTCAAACTTGATGAAACTATCAAGGAGAAGATGAAACTCCCCTCTGGTTTTTATAGCTTACAATTGACTCGAACAATATTCAATTTGCATAAAGATCCGCAATCCAGTCGTTAATATCGTGACCACGCGGTTTACTCTAATTAAAAAATGTAAGTAGACGCACATCCTACTTATAACGATTTAACGCGCGAACGATTACATCGAGGGAAACGGTTTCCCTCGCCGTCGGATGTGTGAACCAGCATAAAATTCGGCTGAACGATCCCACGAACGTGCGCTATCTTTGGCATCGATCTTAATTCCCCAATTACAAGGAGAAACAATCTGTAGCCCATGGGTCTCGCTCGGAGCTCGTTAAAATATACTGCGCGACACCATCGTCGCCGGTAGTTTCACTTACCTCGTGAAAATCCCCCTTTCGTCGTTAGGGTCGACCACGTGGATCGAGACATTGGTGATCAGCATTAGGTCCCTCTCATCGGTAACGACCGCCTCGAAATCGTACGTCGATTGGTCGAACCGCTCGATCTCTTCGACGACCGTAATCGTTCCTGAACGCTCCTCCACGGCGAACGGAACTGAAATTCCATCGGGCACGTATGCAGCATGTGTTGCGTATTAACATGAGAGGGAAGCGAGCATGTTCGATGCCGTTGCACGGGAATTAGGGTTGCCCGCTCGAGTTCGGGCTTGCGGTCGTTAAAGCTCCCCGAGATCGTACGATTATTCGTTTGCAATTATTTTTTAATTCGGCGAAACATTGACTTAAAAAGGTGCACTGCACAGTACCCGACAGGCAACGAATACGAAATCATGTTTTAACCCTTTGCACTCTAAACAATTACATTAAAAAATCGATGCAATAGTTTCACTTATTAAATATTAGTTTATATTATATTAGCCTCATTAAATATAGTTTATCTCGTTACCTGCATATGAAATTAATTATACTATTACTTGTGCTTTAAACATTAAAATTTTTAACGATCTCTTAACTGCAGACTTAGTTATACGTTTGCCTTCCATTATTTTCTAATTCGGCGAATCATTGACTTAAAAATGTGCACTGCACAGTACCTGATAGGCAACAAATACGAAATCATGTTTTAACCCTTTGCACTCGAAGCAATTCCATTAAAAAATCGATACAATACTTTCATCTATAATAGCCTTTAATATGAAATTAATTACTAATGCTCGTGCATTAAATATTAAAATTATTAACAATCTCTTAACTGCAAACGTAGAAATGTAAAAATTACGGATGTAAATATTATAGAAATTTTTAGTGGCCCCTTAGAAACGCCATTCGAGGGCAAAGAGTTAATAATTAATATTTTGTTGAAAATGTTTCAATTCGATGTGTTTAACACCGAGTAACCGTTTTCAGATTGCCCCGCTTCGCGTACCGCTTCGTCACCTTTGTTCCGCGTGGACACAATGGCCAAAATAAAATGAAATTCAGGAATTTCCGTGAGACAAGGCGGCCATACTTGGTACACGGATCTCTGGCACGTTTATGATGCGCAAGCCAGCACGGCCGGTTTTACAGGAAATATAATTTTGTAATTAGTCACTTCCAAATCTCTGCACGCCCTCGAGTGAGTATGCAAGACAGTTTTAATGCTCGGTAGGTTTAGTGTTTAAAAGAATAGTCTTCTGTTTATAGGGACTCCCAGTAGTATTCGGACACTCTCAAAATGGACGAGAACTTTTTTAATATTAGACCCTGAGACTTGGATTTTTTATGGAAAATTAGAACAATTCAAATTTACTATATGATGTGAAGAAAATTGCAATTTAAACACATGAGTTGTGCTTTGCAAACTTTTTATGCTGGTCTATATTCAGGATTGAAAAGATACGTTTGGTAGACACGTATCAATTGCATAAATTTTGAAAATTTCATCGAACTTAATTATGCGAAAAAAGACATACGTTGATAAATAAGAGAGTCCTTTTATGATAGTTAGAAGTAGAAAACTTGCAATTTTTCAACATTTTTCGACGTTTGCAACTCGTTGCAATGTTCGCCGATTTTTCTGAGAAATGTATGATTTCAACAATGAATAAAAATGTAACAGAAAAGTCTTGGAAAAATCCTAACAATAGCCTACTAATATAAATAGCAAAATTGTATATAAACCATACGAAGTTCACAAAAGTGACCAATCACAGTCTCCAGAAGTGAATGTACACTTTCAGATCACCTTCACGTATTGTCATAAAGAACTCGCTCCACGAAATAGCGTTTAATAATGAAAATTATTAAAAGTGTAGTAAAACCAACAAAAGTTTTGCAATTTAGTTCAACTCTGATGTAGAACAGAAAATGTTTCAGCGCTAGGGGAAACACTTTCGCAGAAGGTTTCTTCGCAAATATTTACCAGTTCAAGGCTGCGGATTGATCTCGCGCAGCAATGTGTCTCGCTTAACACCGTGCGCGTTAATTAATTAATAGCCATTGTAGAGACTCACCTCCCTCCTCGTAGCTGTGCAAAAGATCATAGATCAAATCGTTTGTCTTTACAGCGTCGTTTAAGCGGATTTGACCGACGCTCGTGCCGACTGGCACATTGGCGCCGACCCAAAATTCGTAAGGCGCTCCCACGAAGTCTGGTTCCAATGACTCCGGTCCTGCGAAATAAAGAGTCGTAAAAATCCGGTCGCATTTGCATTCGCGAAAAGTTTGAAATAAATCGCGGCGCGTTCTGCGTCGCGTATCAAAATCATTTCGTCTACAATGGAGAAGCTTTTACTTCGCTAACACAGCGGAACGGGATGCGAGAAAATAGTTCAACTTTTTCTTTCTTGCGGTTGTCTTCGGATACGATTCCTGACGACGCATGGGAAATATCTGTGCTACATTTGAAGGATACCTTCGAGATACGAAATGTGCATTTCTGCAGCCTCGAGAAGTCACATATCTACGAACGCACGCGGTTTTCTATGGCGAGTCGAGCGTCGAAGAAGATAACATCGGCGATAACCGAAACGTGTAAGTAACACGCCTTCGTCGAAGGACAACCGGTTAAACAATTCGACAGGCCGATTTAATTATTAACTTTCGCCAAGCGAAATGTCACGCGGGTTGTCGACATGTCAGAAATTCGCGTTTCCCAACAGAATTTATAAATAGAATTTCTAATTAGCGTAAATCGGTATTATAAGTATACGAAACAATCCAATAGAGTGTTGCACGTATGAATTAGAGTGTGAACATGCTTTCTGTTACATTGAAAACATTTTGCAATATCAACCGGCAAATTATAACACACACAAGTATTATATAAATTCTGCGAACCGTAAGAAAGGATAATACGTCAAATTAAAAATTCACAAATCAAAAATCACATGAAAAATACGTTTAAGAAATTGATAAACGAGCATCGTCAATTGTATAGTTGTGAAAATTATCAACTGTCTAAGAATTAATAATAATACTGCGCATGTTATGCATTTATGATAAAAATTAGTAGATTTGATGGAAAACGGTGAGAATATTTACAATATACATTGCTTTCTAATAATAATAATACTGCATCCATTAAAACTGCATAAAATTCTTATTGTAACGTGTATGTTATTAAAGAAGTACATCCGAAAACTTCTGATGAAAACATTTTTATAATTTCAATACTTGCCAAAGAAAAAACTAGCGACCACTCAAAATTTGTAATTTGTTTTTTGTGTTGTTTGTTTGTAACATTTGTAATTTTAATAAACAGAAATTTGTAATTTGTGTTGTTTGTTGGTTTGGTAATTCTAGTGTTAAATATCCTATTGTGTTATTCTCAATTCACTAAATTTATCAAGAAAAGGAATAAATGTTTATGTAAATTCTGTATTATTCAATTCAATGCAGACAAGCGTTACTTTTGCATAGAAATCAACAGTCTGTTAATGGTCTCTAAATTATCTGGTATACACTTGCTTCTGATTAGTTTATAAACTGTCCTGACAACTGTATGGCAACAAACATTAATAACAAGCATCTCACCGTTTGATCTGAAGGTATCAATAGTAACGACAGCCAGGGAAAATCGTCTCTCGCTAGGGTTAGCAGGCTGATCGGCAGCCTCCACAAAGATGGCATGTCTTCCTTCAAGAATAGGACTCTGGGCAACAGTGATCGTTCCTGTGATCTCGTCCACGTGAAAAGGTGGTGTTCTCGTGGTAGAATTCCCAGGTTTCTGTAGTCTGTACTTCACCATACCATTAGACCCAAGATCCTCGTCAACGGCATGAACTTGCCCCAGGACAGTGCCCACCTTGTTATCGCTCCTGGCAACCATCTCATACAAATTCCCAGGCACGAAGATAGGATTGTTGTCATTAGCATCCAACAAAGTAACTTCAACCTCCACCGAAGACCCATTCAACCTTCTGGAATCATCTCCTAGGACAACGCTAGGTTTCCTTTCTGTAGCCAGCACCTTCATACGAAGATGGGCCCTTTTCTCGCGATCTAGCACCGATTGGTCCTTCACTGTTAGCCAACCAGATTTTGGGTCCACTGAAAACGCACCCGAAGGGTCGAGTAATTTGTAATCAAACTGTCCGTTCTCCCCTTGGTCCCTGTCACGCGCGATCACTTGCAGTACACTGAAACCGTTAGGCAAATTCTCCACGATGCTGATGTTGTAAAGGTCTACTTCGAATTCTGGCAGATTGTCGTTCAGATCCAGCACTTCTATCTCGGCTCTAGCTACCGCTGTCTTTAATGGATTGTCCACCTGGGACGCGTGAATCTGCAAGGTGAAGGTGTTCGAGGGGAGGTTCTTCTCGGCATCCAGGTCGATCGCTCGTTTCAAGAACAACGTCCCGTTCTTCGGGTCCAGGTGGAAGAAGCCACGCTCGTTCCCGGAGATTATGTCGTAACGGACGGACACGTTGATGTCCATGTCGCAGTCTGTTGCCTGGATCGGCGTGCTGAAGTTGATCTGCGTGAAGATCGGGTACTCCTGCGGAATGCACGTGACCTTGGAGATTTTTGCGAGATGAGGCGTCTCGAGAGACTTGGGAGGGTTTGCAGCTCGAGCGAAGGAAATGTTAGGAAGCTGACGAGCAAATAATTATTGGTCTTGGTGCGTGTGTTGGTTGGAGTATCATTATTCTGGCATCAATCGATTTCATACAATTTTTGTACAAGCTTTTTGTACAAATAATATACTTGTTAATTATTTAGAGCGTTCAGAAGTGTAGCATGTAAAAAGTGGAGAATTTTTAAAGATGCATTGTTAAATTGATGTACAGTTCATTAAAGTTTGTATTCCTGAAGTGTACGTTAGTTCAGATTTTATTTTAGCATTGCTTGATTTCCTACAATTTTTATAGAACTTTTTATGGAAATAATTTGACTATCAATTATTTGGAGGTTTGTGAATTGTAGCCTCTGAAAAGTGGCAGGTTTCAAAGCCAAATTAGGATAGTGTGGAGATAATTAGCGTTTGTATTCCCGAAGTATCAACCACCTCACAGATCATTGAAAACTGGAGCAAGTGCATGGAAAATGGTGAAGATTATTTTCGTAAGTACATTTTGGTTGTTTGCAAATAATCAATAAATTCATAAGAAAAGGTCTACGAACTATAATTGCGTTAAAACAATAGATTGTATAAGAAGTATGTCAAGATAGATACGTTGACGTAATAATAGATCATTTTCGATTTCTCTGTGTTCTCGTTAGTTTCCATTGGCGTAAGTATCACGTTTCGTGCATTTTGTAATCCATCTTGTAATAATATTTTTATGCATCATGATGTGGAAACCCTTGGTTTCCAGAAATTTTCTATGTCTCTGAACCACGTAGTTACGCGGGGAATTAATTTTTTCCGTGTAAGCGCCATCGTTTAAAAAGTTTGTTGACATAATATCACGTATACCAAATCGTCATTACGTATTTACATTGCGTTCACATATGTATCTTGTATGTCCTTATGGTAAACATAAAATGTTCCTTGTCATTTCATAAAAAACCGAACACATTGACGTCAGACCAGCGTTAGAACTTAGAAAGTCTGTCATGCTTCAGTTCTGTCGTTAAAGATTTTCTGACCGAAGACCAACATAATTATTTTGCACAAAAACATTCCGTGAATGCCTGCATGCTAAATCTTAGATTTCCAATTGGTATTGCAGCTTTCTTTCTTTCTTCATCGAAATGTAAAGCAATAATAATGCAATGCAAATATTACATTTAACGTTCGGTAGAACAACTTTATTAAAATGTATTGTATTACATAAAAACTAAAAAGAAAAAGCACACAAATAAATGTATAATTACTATTAACCCTTTGCACTCGAATTGTGACTCTGAGACACCGCATAAATTGCCGCGCTATTATTTAAAACAATTTTTACATCGCTTTGTTTGTATCTAAGAAATTGACAAAAATTCGACTGCTGTATGGGGAAATAACAATAATAATTTCCGGATGCATAAACGGAAATAAATCATTTATAATGGAAATATTTTGGATGAGAAGGGATGCCTGGGGTTTTTTTTAATTAAAACAGCTTCGAGTGCAAAGGGTTAATAATTAAAAAACAAATATATGATAAAATTCTCATGAAGGATAGAGTAAAAATACAAAAGTCAGTTTTATTCGAACATTTAAAATGATTCTTCTTGTCGAATTAATTATGCTGTAATAACGAAATGTTTAATTCGAACGTTGAATGTAAATATTGTTTGAGGAACGATCGCAACAATTTATATTAATTGTAAACGATCGTAGGATCTACAAGACATATCTCGGCAGTCGTTACGGCCACAATGGCAATGTCGAAATACCGCAAAACAGCTTCTAACGACATAGTAGAAAATATCATAGTAATGCCGTGGCGAATCAGTCGTAATTAAGCATCGACGAAAGATTATAATCTATTACGAAATCGCGAAACGACCACACTTTGCCACTTATATCGAGAATACCCGCGGCAATGACCGCGTCAATGTGGATGATCGCTGATGGTACTCGCATATTACGGAACGAACGAACCCGGGAACTTTCTACGCGGTCATCGAGGCGCATCGTTCCCCCTATTCGCGACTTCTCTGCGACATCAATTCTTTATTCTGTCCTTAGAAATAAATTCGTTCCCAACTCAATAGCACCAACCATCGTGCCCAGTTCTTGTACAGTGACCCGTATACATTTGTAGCCGTTTCGAAACTTTGAAACAGGCACATTTACAAAGCTGTTTCTATTGCGTTTTCCAATCAAAGATTTTACTATTATATTTTTCAATCCACGATGGTTCTATCTTATTTTTCAATCAAAGATACTTCCGTTATATTTTTCAATCAACGAGCTTTACGTTTTATTCTTCAATCATTGAGTTTTCCATTTTATTCTTCAATCAATGAAGTTTCTATTCTGTTCTTCGATTAAAGATATTTCTGTTACATTCAGTCAACGAAGTTTGTATTTTATCCTTCAATCAATAAAGTATCTATTTTATTCTTCAATCAAAGATATTTCTGTTACATCCTTCGATCGATGATATTTCTATAATATTCTTCAACGAATAATGTTACTGTTTTATTCTTCAATGAAAGATATTTTTATTACATCTTTCAATCGATGATATTTCTATAATGTTCTTCAACGAATAATGTTACTGTTTTATTCTTCAATGAAAGATAATTCTGTTATATTCTTCGTAGATATTTCTCAATCAACGATGTTTCTGATTTATTCTTCAATCATTAAGATTTCCATTTTATTCTTCAATCAATGAAGTTTCTATTTTATTCTTCAAAGATATTTCTGTTACATTCTTCATTGAATGACGTTTCTATTTTTATGGCAAGGAACCCTACACACAGTAAAATCAATTTTTTATATAGACTTTCAAGCTAACGATAATATTAAATACATTCTCCATTCTTGTATAAAAATAGTTACAATTTATTCATAAATATGTGCATATATGGGGTAAGTTGTAATTCACACAATACTAATAATATGCAACTTAAAGCATCGCTGATAGTAAATAATAATAGAAAGTTTAAACATCATCATTTTACAAACTCCATGACGAATTCGCACGATTTTAATAAAAATGCTGAGATCGTGAGTAGGAAGATTTGATCTGACAGGATCAAACCAAAATCTGAGAAAGTATCCGGTAACGTGTTTCCAACTATGTCAGCCGAAATTCCTCTAAAAAGAAAGCCAGCGTAAAAAGCGTAGTGGGGATCGTTTGAAATATTTTTCCGGCAAAATTTTTCCTAGGAGTTCATGATGCTCACGCGCGACTTTCACAGTCGATTTTCCCCGCTTGTTCTCTCTATCTCGCTGACAATTCGTCTGGGAAGTTCAATAACGCTTCTTTTTTGTGCCATTCAGGGAGTAGTTGGTCGCGACGGGTAAGTCGTTTGTGTTCCGCGGGACGACGCCTGTGATCTAGGCTGTGCCACATCGCACTTAAGGCGGTAATGCCAGAGGTTAATACTTTCTTCCGCGGGAACCTTGAGGTATAAATTTTGTTCCGTAGGAAAACATGATCGCGCGATACTGTTCGCGGCGATATTTATCACAGGCATACATAGAGTACGTTCGACTTTCGAGCAATACTCGCCTCGGAGTCGTTCCCCGAGATTTATTCAGCCCGATTACGCCTCGTATTCGACCGAACGATGCCCAGAATGCATTCCAACCCGTGTCGAATCCGCGATTTAACGCATCGGGCGTCGATTTTCCACCAATTTTCTTGCCGCGACCGCTTCAGATTTATGTGGACTTGTATGGTTAATCTTCCAAGACTCTATCGCTGCTATAATATTTTCTGACGATCTCACATTGCGGCGAATCGATCGTATAACGCAGTACCTGTTTCGAAGATCCCTCTTGTACATGTTTTATATCTGCGAATTGTGAAATCTTGATTTTTTATCGGCATTTTATTATGCTGTTTCACTTCCTACGAATGAAGCTTAAAGCTACAAAATATAGATAAAAATAATTATTGTGTAATTGCTAACATTAATTACTATTTTGTTGAGAACGTATTGTACTTTAATTTCACGCGATAAAAGAGCAATCGAATTATTTACATTAAGTAAACTTCATCCTTATGTGTGAACAATTTTACTTTTAATTTTATTTTAATTTTAAAGACTGGAAAGCAGATATTTTTTACCGCGACTGAGGCAAAGCGTAAGTGTATAAGTATAACGTAATACTTAAATTAGTTGAAATTCTATAGTTAATTGTTTTAGCATGGATTAAAATAGCAAAAAATATAATCCTCCAAATTTTAATTGAGTAAAACTTCGTTCAGCTTGAAAATGTTCGGAAATTCGTGTGACTGTCTGTAACTTGTGTTACTCGTAAACTGTGTCCCGTTTAACAGTTATCTCCAGCAAATGAATCACCCGAAGATAATATTTAACACAACTTTTTGCAGAAGATGAAATTAACTGGAATCGAGGTAGAGTGATGGATGCAAGTAATGGTAATTGCTTACGTCGCAAATCACACGTTCGAAGGAAGCTCGAATACAATTTCCAGACTGCAAGCAATTAATTCGAAGCCATGTGTCATAGTAATATATCCGAATCGTTCAATTTTAAATCGCAAAGTGATGTAGAACAGCATCCAAGGTTATCACCTGTGACCTAATAGATAGGTGGAAATCTACTGGTTTCAACACCGTCCTATATGTAGAAAGTTGGATTAATGTGGTCCAATGTGAATGTTTAAAAATACATGCAACTTTTCCAACGATTTCCACTCATCGATTATAAACGTGTCACGGATGTGAAATAACCTCTGTACACCTACAACCTCTGTAAACTAGGGTATCTGCTGTCTAATTGGCAATATGAAATGCTTGTGCGTTGTCCAACTAAATTTTTTAGTTTCGACCAATCAATTCAAAGAATTCATTTAGCTAAATCATATTCTTCAGCTATCTTTATGCTTTCGGCTATTAATTATAAAATAGACATTTTCCTTAAAGGGTTAAGTGTGTAAGGAGTGTTAGTAATGTTGTGAATTGTGAGCCTAGAACATCTTAATCCTTTCCCCGCATAATCTTCTTTGTATCTATTCTGATTAGAGCGTCGTCATCTTTAATATATTAGTTTTCTAGTCGAAGAGAAAAATTGATATTTTTCGTGTGTTTGCATAGAATGTAATGCTTACATTTTAATTATAAATTCATACAATTTGATTTCGATTCAAAAGATAACATTAAAATCATTCTTACGCTTCTTCTGTTAAGACTCATATCGAGTATTTTATTTTTTCTTCTTTCGACAAGATTTCTGTCTAACAGCTTCTATTCTCCACCATCTGACATGAGTTCTATCAGATAATTTTTGGTTCTGTTATGCCAGCATGATTTTTATCAGATAATTTCCATTTATTTTCGTCTAGCAAGATTTCTATCAGACCACTTTCCTTTTCCCTTCATCTTCATTTTATTCAATTAACCCCTTGGGTACATTTGACGTCTGAGACACGTCATTCACTTTTTTCCCCTAAGAGCGGATGACGTGTCTAAGACGTCAAACCAAAAATTAAACTTTTAGGTACATTTGACATTTATTTCATTTAGTTTTATTTTGTTGTTATTAATTTATTTTTGTTTTGCAATTCTAATTAGTTGAAGACATCTTAATACTACATATGTCACCAATATTTTAGAAATAAATACATTCTTACGTAAAATGTACTGCCTTTACATACTACTCCAAGCAACCAAAAATTATTTCCGTTCCACATGCAAATATTTTCTCAAATAAATCCGTACCCAAGGGGTTAAGTGAGGAAGAATATTAAAATTTCACAAAATTATGTATCACACAATCTTGCTTCTTTGTTTTACGTGATTTTCATTTTAGTTAATTACGAAACTCAAAATGTTAAGAATTCACCAAAATTCTGCATCAGACATTTTTCCTTTTGTATTCTTCACTTTACTCGACGATGAGAGGAAGAATATTTAAAATGCAATAAATTGTATATCAGACAAATATTCTTTTCTTTCCTTCATCCCCATTTACTCAATTATGACAGCCAGAATGTTAAAAATTCTCCAAAATTGTGTACCAAACAATTTTCCTTTTGTATTCTTCACTTTACTCGACGATGAGACGAAGAATATTTAAAATACAACAAATTGTATATCAGACAATTAGTCCTTGCTTTCCTTCATCTTCATTTTCCGCAATTGTGAAAAGGCGAATATTAAGAATGCAGAAAATTGAATATTTACCGGCATGGGATAGAACTCGTGGATCTTCGCTTTGTACACATCGCGCGTGAACTTCGGATCGAGATCATCGTTGTCGAGGATCGTGATTTTAACGGTGGTGTTTGTGGTCCTGGAAGGAACGCCGCGGTCCTGTAACATACGAGGCAGAGGAGTTGACAATGACGCAGGTCGTAACGAGAAATTATCGTGGTAATGTCGAAGGCGCGCGACTTTCACCTGTGGTTTTCTACGACGTTCGATCCGCGGTGCATGTGTAACATCCTCTACTCACCGTAGCTGCGATGACCAGCTTGAACTCGCGATCGCCGTTGTCGTAGTCCACCGGTTTGCGGAGTATGAGAGCGGTTCTGTGGCCGGATTCTAGTGAAAATTTCCCCTGCTCGTTGCCTTTCACTATCGCATAGTGTACGTCGCTGTTCGGCGTGTTAGGCTTGTCACCGTCTACCGCGTGGATCCCACGAAATATCGTCACACCTGTGATTAAACATACAAATGTTCGATGCAACCTGTCTACGTTGCACTTTCGAACAGCCAATTGACCGTGCAACGTTCCGTTCGATTTACACGAAAAATAAAATAATGCTTCGGACAAGTTTCTTAAGGATTTTCTTCTGTTCGATTAGGTCACAGCTAGATCGATTGTGATCCACTTAGAAATTTTTTAAACGAAAAACGGTAAAGGATTTGGTAACGATCATGACGGCGACAAATCGTTGGTCAAACTGTGAAGAAATTATCGTGATGGATTTCTTCGCGATTTTCTTCTCACTGATTACATTGACATCGATAATTTAGCAAAATTGAAGTGTTACACGATTGGGTTCTAGTTAGAGATTTTTGTTAAGGGAAAACGATAAGAGATTTGGTAACGATTATAACTGTGACAAGTCGTTGGTCAAACTGTGAAAAAATTATCGTGATGGATTTCTTCGTGATTTTCTTCTCACTGAATATGGAACTCATTGATAATTTAAAGTAACTGGAGTGTTGCAAGATTTTGTTCTAGTTGGAAAGTTTTGTTAAGGAAAAACGATAAGAGATTTGGTAATGATCATGATTGTGACAAGTCGTTGCTCAAACATTGAAGAAACGATCGTGATGGATTTCTTCATAATTTTTTTCTAACTGATTATGTTATACACTGATAATTTAAGGTAACTGGAGTGTTACATGATTTTATTCTAGTTAGAGATTTTTGTGAAGCTAAAACGATAAAAGATTTGATAATGATTATGACTGTGGCAAGTCGTTGGATAAAATGTGTGGAAACGATCGTTATGGGTTTCTTCGTGATTTTCTTGTGAACAAATATGTTACTGTTCAATCGATTCGAGGTAATTGAAGTATTACACGATTTTATTCTAGTGAACAGTTTTTGATAAGGAAAAACGGTTCAGAATATGTATATGAATGTTACTGTGAAAATAGTGGACAACAAGTAGTTTATCGAGGTGCAACATTTTGGGTTATGAGTCCATTTCTAAAATCTAAAATTTTTGCAGAGACATATTTGTTCCACAGTTAAATGCTGCAAATAAATAAAAGTTACATTCTTTCAAGTTAAACATATTAATGACGTACATAATAAATCTCAAGATCATGGCAAATGATTAAACGTTTTCTGATTCTGTAAGAAAATATTGTACCCAGTAAATTTAATGCAGTTACTAAAACACTTATTTTTAATAATTCTTACTCTATCAATTAACAAATGAAATATTTTCTGTATGATTGCTTAGTGCAGTGTAAATGTATGTTCACAGTATCAACATCAAACATTCAAGTATCACGTCCTAATATTTAATTTATGATTCACAGTAGAAACTTGGAAAAGTAAAACAATGTGTTGTTTCATCACGTCATGAGAAGAATGAAAGTCTATTGCAGCTTTTTACATTATTGTTAACGCAATAGATTCAAACGATGATCGATATCTTTCCACGCATAGAAATTCATTTTTCTTTTAAATAAAGCGTCTCGAAGCACGGTACAACGTAAAACTAGTTCGTATGAGGTATATCTCACCAACTGGCGTAAGCTCGTCCACGGTTACGTGATAAGGCGCATCGACAAATTGCGGAGCATGATCGTTTATGTCCTCCACGTAGACCGTCACTGACAGGTGCGATGTCACCTACAAGCATAAGTATTAGTATATTAGATGTGCTGCGTGCTTCGAAAATATAGTATCCCGGAGAACCGTCTGATACCGCAGACAATTCTCTCGAGAGAGAAATGGTTTATAGGAAATTCCATGTTCTACAACACGATTACGTTTAAGTGTAGTTAATATCTGTCACAATTTTTTGCGTGTTTCTTAAAATAAAAAGTAGTTGCATCCGAAATAATTGCGGGAAAAGTCAAACTTTCTTCTTTTAAATAACGTTAATTACCTAAAACTAATGCATTGATAATCTTTATTTTTAATCTGTTTTTTGGATTTAAATTTTTCCCACTTATTTTTGTTGTAAATGCACATTTACTGTCTAGCCATAAAAATAAAATTAAAAAATAAAAGCTTGTACAGTTTATATTTTGACTCTAATGGTCTTGCAATTGTCACATCTCTGAAATTATATTTTTCAACTTTAAATGCATAAAATACATTTTATTTTATTGTAAAAAAATTTTTGAAACCCCTAAAGTATTAATAATAATTAATTTTAGTGGGTGAATTCATAGTAATATCTTATTCACCATAAAAAAAAAGCAGTAAAAATTTTAATATTTTATAACTTCGTTGAATTTTTTAGCTGGTACACGCAGAGGTGTAATGGGGCACAAATTGTTAGTTTACGTTTAAGCCAGGGACATTTAAGAAGAATTTTAAACACTTTAGGGTATACTGCAAAAAATTATATGTTGCAGTGCTGGGATTATAATGGTGTCGTCAATTATAAACACGACTCGCTGGTTTGAACGCCGCGCAACTAGGAAGGCAAGAGTACAAATAAAATGCAGGAAAATATAGAAACAAATTAGAGCAGTAGACATAGGAAAACAAGAAATCTGCGGGGAAATATAACCGGAGAAAATATTTCCGGAACAAAAAGAGAAAATATACAATTTTCAGCATCTTTTAAGCCACTGTTTCCTGCTACACCTCGCTAATGATCTCACGTAACGTTCCCGTGACAATGAGCGTTTACATGCAGGATGTTTCAGTTTCGTTTAAATATGGTCGGTGTTAGAAACTGCAGCCTAGCGTGAGTGAGTTAATGACATTTTTGCATTGCTGATTCCTCGAGTGTTTTCGCAGAATGCACTGGTGTACTTTCACAAATCGGTATTTAATAATTTCATCATTAACACGTTCATTTTCTAGAGTAAATGCTTCCCCGAATTCTCGTAATGGACGAACCCTTATATTAAACAATAAATTATAAACGTTTTAAATAGTTGCTAAACAATTTATAATTCTCCATTTTATAGTGATGCGAATGAGTAAATTAAAGTCATTTTTGCATCGTTGATTCGTCATTAATTATCAGTTAATAGATTAGTAGTTAATTAATTCGTTATTCGAAATTATTGCATCTCGATAATTTTGTACAGCAGACTGTTGCATTTTGCATTACATATAAATTGTCATGAAAATTTGATGCTTTGAAAAATTGTCTGTAGAGTTCTTTCTTATTCCGTAACTGCTTCTCCAAGCAAGAGAAGGAATAAATAAGAAGCAAGAGAGATTTGTAGGACGGAAGCGATAAATGTATGTGTGAAAAAGGCAGGAGGAAAAAGATATTCCAGCGAGGGCGTTCGACATGTTCCAACAATTTTCTCTCGATAATCTTATTCGCCTCTTTTTCATAATTTTCATTTGCGACAAGCCATCTTGATTTATCAATACTCGTGGAAGTAGAAATTCACACGATCTATCGCGTAGAAAGTCCGAGGTTGCTGAACATTAATCATATTTACCGAAATGTCGTCTAACATTTGCTTTAGCAAGAATATTATATAATCTCCGAGTCACAATTTCATAAAACACCAACACACATTTACCAAGATAGCGTACAAAATAATCAAGAAGAAAAATAACAACAAATACTTTCGGTAATCAGAATAAGCAACAGGAAATATGAAGATATAATAACTAAGATCAAAATTATAACAATCGAGGTAATCAAAAATAAAAAGCAAACCAAATATTCATAATGTAAGTGCACATGAATTAAATATGAAATAGGCATTATAGGTAAAATATATTAACCAAGATAAAAATTAAGATAATGAGAGACGAAATTCAAAACAAATGTTCGTAACGCAAATGCTCATGAAATAAATATAAAATAGGTATACTAATTAAAATGTAATAAACAAAATATAATATAAATAATGACAATCGAGATAACCAGACATGAAAATCAAACCGAATATTCATAATGCAAGTGCGCATGAATTAAATATAAAATAGCTATAATAGGTAAAATATATTAAGCAAGATAAAAATGATAAAAATTAAGATAATGAGAGACGAGAATCAAAACAAATGTTCGTAACGCAAATGCTCATGAAATAAATATAAAGTAGGTATACTAATTAAAATATAATAACCAAAATAAAAATAATGACAGTGCAGATAACCAGACATGAAAATCAAACCATTATTCATAATGCAAGTGCATATGAAATAAATGTAAAATAGTTATATTAAGAAAGGAAACGGAAACGATTATTCAGGATAATAAAGATAGTCAACGAGAAAAATGGAGAGCAATATTTGGCGGTGGCTAAAAATGTGAGGTAGAGAAAAGGGTGAAAAAGAAGAGGAGTGTTTTGTCTGTCGGTAAGACTATGTAGCAAGCCTTGCCTTGAACGTTGGAATATCGGAAGGCAGTGAAGAACTGTGCATTCATATGCATGTGCATAAATCAAGTAGCAGCGAGAAAGGGCGTCCACTTGTCCATCTTTTGGTGAGCGTAGGAAGTAGAACCGCCACAATGTTTAGAATAGAGTTTAGTAGCGGTAAACAACTGTTTGCTTGCTAACATAATCGCAGTAATGAAATGCACAACGAGAATAGAAATAAAATAAAGGAAGTCGATACACCGCGGGCATGAAAGAAGAAAAGTTGAAACAATAGTCGTAGAACAGGCTCGAAAACTTGCCGCAACTGTATGATCTCCTTTCGAGGAACCCCGTTCGCCTAGCTTGGAATACAGAATTGATTTTAATATTTCCCTCCTCTCTGCCTCCATTCCTAATTATCCTCTTTCCTTCCGTTCCTCTCCCTCTCTTCAACATTTAATATCACGGACAAGGCGGGGACGCATAACAGTCTCACTTCAGATTTATCCAGCGGGATTGTATTAACGCAAGAAAACGCCGGCTACCGTTCTGCAGTTTTTATTGCATACTTTCGCAAAACCACTGTCCATTTGCTGAAAGCCTGCTTTTTCCGGGGGCACGGCGGAACAATTATTACAATTGCAACGCCGTGGAATCCTTGTAAATATATCTGGCTTCCATTTGAATGCGCTGGATATTCCGAAAATCTTGGACGCTTGCTGTCCTTTATCGTTACGCTGTATCGACGAACACATCAAGTACTAATTGTGCATTTCAAAAAACAAAAAAATGTTATCGGAAGAAAAATTCTGTTGTAAAATTTTAGAACTCCTATATGTTTTTCTAAAATAGTTTGATAAATTGTACTAAAATACGTTCTTGCTTTGTACATTTTTGCTTTACAATTTAAATCATTCTAGTCATCAACTTCACCTGGCCACTTTATTTAAAAACAATTTATACGAAGCTAAGAAGAAACGTAGGAGAATAAACGTCAAACTTCAAAAGACGTTCCCACCTTGAATGTCAAAAAGACAAAAAAACAATTGTTAAATATTTTTAACAAGACACTATACTGAAAATTGTACGCCTATTGAACAATTATAGTGTCTCTAAATTGATACAACAAGACAGGATTTATTAAACATAAACATACAAAAGTGAACGTAAAGAAAATCTCAGGCATGTACATGATAGTAATCTATTTAAACGATTTAACGCAATTAGCGCAACACCTCGATGTCTGTAAAAGTTTTCACACTACTTATCCTTTCCGTGTATGAAAGGCTGAAGTAATCGATGCACACAAGTTAGCTATCGATACGTTTAAAACGACGTCGAGCGACGTCAAACAACATCAAACGCCGTTAATATATTTAATAAGCGTCATCACGTTGCGCAGCGGTGATTTCAACGCCGGGTTTCCGTGTCCGGCTTATGCATAATTACAAACCATAATGCTGGAGTCATGGCATATGATCTTTTAAGTATGGAAACCACACGGGTAGCGGTTTCAAACGGCTCGTTCTCGGAAGAACCGTTAAAAATTTTGAAACGCGTCGTTCCGCTGGTTGGCCGCAAAAGTTCCAAAACCTATTCCACTTTTCCCCAGAGATCTGGTTCTTTCCCCGCGTACGCAATAATTGGAGCGTGTAGGTACCGGTCACGATACAGCCGAGCCTACGCTACCGGTTTTATACCACTGTAACACGCTAATCAGTGTTTATGCAACTATTTCGATGGAATGCCGTGGATCGGCAAAACCGTTACGGTGCCGATCGCGATTTTTATTCGTCGACCAGAAAGACGTCATTGCAATTTGACTCATGCCGCTGCCGCACTCTGCGCAAACAAAGGGTGAGAAGGATCGTACTTCGACTTGTGTGACGTCACTGGAAGGAGGAGGTATCAATCTTTAAATATATGGTTTTCTTTCACAGCGCAAATTTTTCAATACTAGGACTACCGAACATTAAAATTGACTGGTGTATATTGACTTATAGAAATGCCAAGATTTAATTTATTTAGATCTCTAAATATATGGTTTTCTTTCATCAGGACGCAAATCTTTTAACGCTAAGCGTACCGAGCATTAAAATTGACTCATGTATATTGTCTTATATAGATGCCAATATTTAATTTATTTAGATCGCGAAATATATGGTCTTCTTTCATCAGGTCGGAAATCTTTTAACGGTAAGCGTACCAAGCATTAAAATTGACTAGTTTATATTGTCTTATATAGATGCCAATATTTAATTTATTTAGATCGCGAAATATATGGTTTTCTTTCACCACGATGCAAATTTTTCAATACTAAACCTACCAAGCATTAAAATTGACTGGTGAATATACACACCAGTCAATATAATATAATATACAATATAATATAAGACAATATAGTCTTATATAAATGCCAAGATTCAATTTATTTGGATCGATTTCTATGAAGGCAAATTTATAACTTGAATAATTGTGAAATAAAAAATCTGAGAAGAATCATTTGACCAACTGTGGTAGATTTAGTGTTTAGAGAACTGTGGAACTGCATGTAATTTCTTAAAGAAAAAGTATAGACAATCTAGCACTCGATTGTTTGAGAGAATTCAGTTTTTATTTGTCGATGGGAAAGGCGCCATTGCACTTTGACTCATGCCGCTGCCGCAGAGTAAGCAAAGAAAGGGTAAAAGGAATCGTGTATCAACTTTTGTGACGTCATTGCAAGGAGGAGATATCAATCTTTAAATACATGGTCTCTTTTATCCCGACGAAAATTTTTTAAGAGAACTGCGGAATTGCATGTAATGTCTTAAAGATAAAGTATCAATGATTTACCACTTGATTGTTAAGAGAATTCAATTTTAATTCGTCAGCGGGAAAGGCGTTATTGCACGTTGACTCATGCCGCTGCTGCACAATAAGCACAGAAAGGGTAAAAAGAATCGTGCATCAATTTATGCGATATAATTATAAAGTGATCTCAACCTCTATATAATTTCCTTAATCGCGAACGAAATTTTCGAAAATAACTTATAAATTATATATAATCGTTTAACAATTAAATATCAATGTATTACTCGATTGTTAATATAAAAGCATTTTGAACAGAATCGAACTTGAGAGTGGTCTGAAGAGCGCACAGTGGGCCACTTCCACGAAATTGCAGGGATTCATTAAGAAGAATTAATAAGTTACTTAATAAGTTTTTCACGAGAAGCTGACGAGCAGGGTTCTATCACGACCGTTTCTCATAACTTGTTCAATAACTCTCTCCCACTTATTACGAAATGATTTCTTCAAACAAAAAATGACCTCACGGTTACAGCCGCTTATTGGTACAGCTAGATTTTGGGTTAATATCAAAATTCTCTCTTTGGTAAAGTAAAAAATCTTGTTCTAGATAACCCATGAATAATTCTATTAAATTAGTGACTGATCTCGCATTATTAAATAAGTTGTTTTGATATTGCGCGACTTCGACGAACGTTGACGTAACAGCGAACGTGTTAAAAACTGGCTCAACAACTTGCGGGTCAAGAAATCCTGATTTTAAACGTTCGGTTATAAATCAACCAATTTAGGGACTGTTCCTGCATTAACCAATAAGTTTTAATAATACACAGTAGTAGGCACGTTTTAAAAACTCGCTCGTCGCTGTAGGTACCAAGAAAACATCACATTAGACATTTCGTTTGTAAATCAACCAATTTAGGGACTATTCCTGCATTAACAAACGAGTTTTATAAATGCACAGCAGTAGACATGTTTTAAAAACGTGATCGTCGTTATGGGTACCAAGGAATCATTATTTTAGACGTTTCGTTTGTAAATCAACCAATTTAGGGACAATTCCTGCAGTAACAAATAAGTTTTATGAATACACTGCGGTAGGCATGTATTAAAAACGTGCCTGTTGCTATGGTTACCAAGAAAACATTATTTTAGACGTTTCGTTTGTAAATCAACCAATTTATTGACTATTCCTCCATTAACAACCAAGTTTTATAAATGCACAGCAGTAGACATGTTTTAAAAACGTTCTCGTCGTTATGGGTACCAAAAAAACATTATTTTAGACGTTTCGTTTGTAAATCAACCAATTTAGGAACTATTCCTGCACTAACAAACAAGTTTTATAAATACACAGCAGTAGACACATTTTGAAAACTCACTCGTCGCTATGGGGACCGAGAAAACATTATGTTAGACGCTTCGTGGATAAATCTATGGCATTATGAAATAAATTATTTTGATTCCAGGTAACCGCGAAGAACATGGCTCTATGGATGGCCAAGAACTTGTTTTAACCGGTGGATAGACGAATTGATAATCAATGTCATCATCTATCACGTTGCAGCAGATGGCGTGCAACGGAATGGCGGGTTAATAAAATCGATGAACAAATCGATCACGCGCTAGATCTACTTTCTATAATTTACCAGGGAATCGCCGCCATCGTTGTAGTCGCAGACCACGCGGAACTTGAGCAGATTTCTAGGTGACTCCGTGTCCACGAGATCCTCCAAGGACTGGGCCAGCACCAGAGATACGTGCGTTTTGTTCGTCTGTTTGTACGCGAAGAACCGAGCATCCTCGTCCTGCAACAGTTACAACTCGGTTACGCTATGTCATATAGGCAACGGTACACAGGATACTTTAGAACGATCATTTTACCCGTGGTTCATTTATGGTCGCTGTTCAACGGTAAACGCGGTACTCCTCAAGAATTGTTTTGTTCGCCAGAGACGTTATTTTTTCCCCGGACATCGAGTTTTCTTCTCTACAACTGCAATACGTGCACCGGCGTCTAAACGACGGCTAACAACTGACCACTCGGCGCGAAATCGTGAACTATTCTCTTCTGATTCGGGGATGGTGCTTTTCGAACAATTACCGAGGATTCTGAACCGCAATATCCGCGAAGAAGTATATCTGGACTGCGAATCTTTAGTGAGTTGCAAGCAGCAACAGCCATTTTAGAATTTCTCTCTGTCTTCGAGCGTTTTAATTGGTCGTAATACGTAAAATTTTAATACGAGTGTAATCGTAAATAATACAATCGTTTCAAATTGCGGCTAATCATTCTCATAAATATTGCATGAAATCTGCGGTGCAAATATAACTAATTTCGAGTGCTTAAAATTTCAAAGTGTTTAATTAACCTCTCGTTTCTATGAATAGTTTGAAATTTGTATTATTAGACTGAGGATTTTATGCATTTACATTTCACGTATAATTTATAGGAAATACGTTGATAGAATGTAAACATGCTATTTCTAATCATTATGAAATGTAATAATCAATGCGAACACTTTTATTTTGCATAAATATTCGCAATTTATTAGAATAGTTTTATTCTATTTTATAACATATTTTAGTTTTACTATAGGCAATTTGTAAACAATGATATAAAGGACTATGTTTTCTGAATAATATTTAACTAAATGTATTTCTAAAACGTAATAAATTGTTAAGAAATAATCATTAAAAAATAGTCTGTAACTTTACATTAAAACAAAAACATAGCGATATTTATTACTACAGTTCTCATGATTATTCATTGGAATTCGCATTTCATTTAATTGGTCAGACACAGCTGATTCCCACTTATCTAGGCGAATGTGTTATAAATGCTTATTAACTACATAATTATGCAGTCTGTACCATTTATGCAGCCGTTTTTTTTTTTTGTACATTGTAAAATAGTTTTCGTTTCTTACAAGGTCTCGCTAACTTTCTCACACGCAATCATCTTCAAGTTACGTCACTTTCGCGGCGGACATGAAAGATTCAACTTCCGAATCGTTGAAACCATAACACGAGACTGTCTTCTTTTACCGCATACTGTTTCCTACGTAACATTCATTCTTCACTTTCACCAATGGTATAATCAGACACACAAAATCTGGTAATTAAGTTAATTAAATGCTAATCCTGTTAGTGGAGTGGTTCTTTCGAGCGTACCATCCTTATCAACAATTATACGGGTAGACCTCTGCGAATGTTTTCCTGTAATATGTATAAACGTCGCGAAAACTGAAGAGAACAAATATCACGCGGCAGTTACGGTGTTCGCCGATTAATGTGAAGACAGTAGAAATCAATGTTATTACACTTACTCTGTCAACTGGCATGATCGAGACATGGTTCCTTGGATGAGCCTCCAGGGACAGGATTTCTGTCCCTTTCGCAAGGTTTTCGGGCACCCTTACGAACTTTAGGTACTCCCCCACAGGATAAAATTGACATCCTGTAACAAAAACAGAGAAAACAAATCACGTTAAATTTATCTAGAATATGAAATCTTGATTCTAAAATCATTAACTTATTAATACTAATATAATATTAAAATTACTATTGAAAAGGAAGCTTTGGGGAAGATTTTAGCGTTTGAACCATGTCGATACCGCTGATAGTCTCGCCGGGACACGTCCGCAAAGATTGGCTAATTTTGGTGGGACAACCCCCTACTCGTGAAAAATGTCGAAAAATTCAAAAAACTTTTGGGGTCACCGATTCCCTTGTTATTTTGGTTACACAGTTCTAGACGCATAGACAGAGTGTATGCCAATTTTCAGGTTGTTCGGAATCGAATTACGAAAAATGTTGAGATCGGGGAAATCCGGCAACCCCCAAACTGATATTTTCTGAGAGGGATAGATATCGGTCGAAAAACTTAGTTTCCCAGATTCTTTTCTAAGTCTGGCTACAAGTAACTGGATGCATAGGAAGTGTGTATTTCAATTCCCGGGTCCATTGGAAGCGAATTGCGGCCGTGGCGCGACTTTGAAATTTTGGGGTTGGTGAAAATCGCGGATAAGGGCAAAATAGGATTGATATAACGTAGCTACCTGACGTCTCCTGAAATGTTAACCTCATAGTGCGGCGTATGCACTTTATTGCACGTTTTACATTACTTTATAAAAATAAGAAATTTCATGCCCCTTCTTAATAATTTATACTCAATCAAACAAATCTGATGAGTCATTCCTCTTTGATACATTTTGCAATCTAAATAATCGTAAATAACCGATATTAAGATGTCTCAAAATTATGCATTATACGCATTTCTTTTTTATAGTTGTAATATATTTACGATATTCGAGGTGCGGTTTAACGTCTTTACTTATTCCCGCCGAATGTTTCTTCTCCATGCTTGTCGCACATTCTTGCCTTTTCCTTCTCTTCATATTGCATAACAGAATTAGATTATAATTGCTCACACGCCCACACGACGTACGCACGCAGAAACTGACAACGAGGCGCGTGCTTTGCGCAGCAACTGAAAAGTACGGGGCAAGATGCAAGTGAAAGGGCTCTTAGTTAAATTTGCATATTAGTCGGTTAAATTTCGCTATCGTATCGCGCTGCATGCTCGTAAAACTAGGACCGGGCTTGCCGAGTGATACATTCAAACTTGGACCTATGAATTTCATCATTTTCTAGAGGTGAAACTTGAAAGTAATTTTCCTGCCTACAAAATCTCTCAACCTTCGAAATCTTGTGCTGTTCTCTTCTCAAACTTTTCAAATTCCTATGTATGAGTAGTCGTCGCAATACGTCGGCACCAAACAGTTTCCTTTTGTTCAAAACATAAGAGACACTAATTCTTCGGAAACTGATTACAGAACTTTTAATCGACGAAGTTCTCCACGAGATATTAAGAATCGAGCAACTCCTCTTTAATACGTTTACCAGCCTGATGTCCTTCCACGAGTGACGCAATTTTTAATTTTACTTTTCGAAAAAATTGTTCTTCGCACGAGGCATTTGCTGTGGTATATATCACTGAACGTGATACTGGGACATGGCAAGGCGAAAATTTAGCATTTTGAATTTTAGCATTTAACATTTTAATTAATTTCTCGCTGGACTGCGAATCTTTATGTATTTATGTTAAGTGCAAATTTATCAAATATAAGAAAGTATTTATATAATTAAATCACTTTAAATAAAACAATGCCTGACGTAAGAAACGTAACCCCTCGATGCACAGTGCTGTACTATAATGCAACATTTCTCTATCTCGTCGTTATTACTTTCACTTTCAGAAAGGTAGCTAACAAATAGTAAAAATGAAAACTACAGAAATTAGAAATTTTTAAAATGAGTCTGTAAACGGTTAAATATTAGTTTGTTCTTTTCTGGATATTTTCGATCAAGCTGCAACGAATAGGCATGACAAAATTGTCGCAGACTTTAACATGTGCACCATATTTTGCTTGCACTATCGGTGTTGCGAAACCGATTTTACAGGTACCGGCTCGAACATTGTACAATTAAGTCGTACGTGTTACCCAATCACACGTGTAGACACATGCATACACGCACGCAACACATATATCATTCAAAATGTCGACAACTGTCTGACACGAGCGAAAACGACCGTGCAATTATATTTCGCGACCGTTTTACGAAAAATATCGGTTCGGTTCGATAACACGATTTTTCCCTTCTAATGTCTATCCCGCGAATTCGAATGGCTCGGCTCGAATGCCGTAACTCCAGGCAACGTAATCAAATTTTTCTTGTCGTTCAGGAACCGTTCGAAAGGTCGACAGTTATCCGTCGCGAAACGCATCCGCGGCTTGCCTCGTGCCAGTTTATGCTTTGAACACTGTAATTTGCGCTCGTAAGCTGTCTCGGACGGTTAGGAAATTCGATTTTTGTTCTATATAGCCGAAGATGTCACTGTTCTTTGCTGGAAATCAAGTTGGAGCATTTTATTCCCGTAATTACAACCCTTTCGCGATTCTCCGCATCTGTTCTCTTCTCCAGGTACATTCTCTTTACGGTGTCGAATCGGTCAGCTCGTTACAGAGGACTTGGATGTTTATTCGTTATTCAAACCACTAAGATAGGCTCGGCTGTGCTTAAAGTTTGATATGAGCCGTTTATTTTGAAAGTGGCCTAAGTTTATTTGTCAATTATTTCCGGTTGCCCGTAGTTATATGTACAACTTCAAGTTATCTATCAATAAAGCATTTAAGGTTACTTATATTCTGAGTAAATACGATAATTCTGGACACATAATTTTTCAGTCCATTTATACTTAAATTAAAATACTTATCATTGATAATGTCCGAAGGCAGCGATGAAGGTAATTTTAATTAATTAGTATTTAACAAGTTAACCTCAGTTTTTGGACAGTTGCATTAGTTGAATAATCAGTACGTTTTACGAATTTTTCAAGATGCATCGTCCAGGATTGAAAACTGTTCAATGGATCTCTCAACGTTGACAACAATTTTTATTGTAAATCAACGTAACGTCCTCAGTAATGTTATCTAATAATTTCCTTAAAAACTACAATGTAAAAACAGTTTGTCAAGCTTCATTTTGTTACAGTGCAACTTTTGAAAGTCCTAATAATAGGCTTCCGGTCGTTAAAGTATTGAATGCAAACGCAGTGATGTAAAAGTTTCGTTAAACAATAATATGGCAATTTTTAGTGTCGCTTCAGAGGGCTAAATTAAAGTTGTACCGTCAACTTGATAGTGGTATAAAGTGTAAAAATAAAATAGGCATGGCAATAAATATATAAAAGATGGCGGTGTTTCAGAAACTCAGTCGGAATGTCTAGACTTGTTTGGACGGTTCTATTAAGGGCAATAAATTGCCCTCGTTAGTACGAAATATCTACGGTTAAGCAGCGACGACGTTAAAGTTGCAAAACGGTCAAGTACGAGGATTAACGTTGGCAAGAACAGGTAGGACAAGGTACGTCGCCGCAGAAATATGTCTGTCCGCCTGAAAAGCCAACGGTGTTTTATTCGCGTGTACGTGCAAAACGCGAGATTCGTATTTCAAGTGAATCCGTTGAATCCAGTCCGCGGAGGCCAGGCCAACTAATTAGCCCGCGCGAACTGGACGCCGTCGTAAAACATTGTTTCCGACTACGAAAGGGAAAAGATCGAGGGACGATAAGTGGCAACGTAGTTGAGTCGATGCTAGAGGAAGCTCGTGTCTCACCGAGGCAAAGATCCTAATCTCAATTTATTCAGGGCTGCGATCATCGTGTCGATACGATCTAGGGAGCGCGCAGTGCGTCGCGGAATTGTTTCGTGGATACGCGAAATCAATTCGATGATCTGAACAAGTAATACGAATATATTGCCAACGGAGCTGCTACTTTCTACGAGTATCCCTCGAGAACGGAATCGGAAGCAAATAGATCGATTCTATGGTAATTTTCAGACGATGAACGCCGACGAGACCGGCATCAAGCTAATCCGATTGCATGAGGTAAAATTGCAGACAAATAATTTGATCCGTCAACCTTCGTTCGTTCCTCGATTTCCCAACTTCATTTGTTCCTTCGTGTCGCATCGAACGCACGCTTATCCTGTGCGCATCTTTCAAATTCCTGAAATCAAGCTCCACCAGATTGTATAGTAAGAGTGTCTGCTCGATACGCCACTCGAGCATTTTCCATAATGAACGACCTCGTTTCAACGTTGCCGAAACAGTACCGAGCGAGCGAACCTCCTCTGACAAGCAAATCACTATCGTATTCTACATCGAAACCTCAGTTGCAGTATTCACGAAAAATTCCTGCAAAGTGCATGCGTCTTTATTATATTTTTTAATGTGGCCAGTTGGTCGAAACTTGTTTCACATGTGTCTCGTTTTTTCCAGATTGTCAACTTTGCCGAAATCATTATCACAGTCTCCATCAAAGAGTTACTGGAATTTCTACGACGCATGGACGTTTAAACAAAACTTTTGTATACGTTACGCAGATTGTTAACAAGTTCGGTCTTACCTTTAGAAACCAATCGAACGTGTTCCGTAACTAACGAACTTATTATTGTCGCGTTGCCGAAAGAGTATGGAACAGAGGAACCTCGAGACAAATCACAATTCTAATTTCTTAAAGAAATTTTCTATAAATTGTGTCCTTCTCAGACTATTCCTTTTAGAAACCAGTGGAACATTTCGTATACATACAAAGAGTATCGAGTAAGGAAACCTCCTCCACCAGGCAACTTGTTAAAAACATTTTTTATAAATTGCATCCTTCACACATTGTTAAGTAGCCGTGTCCTTTTAAAAATCATCGAAACACATCCTATAATGAACGAGTATAAACTTGTTGCAGCATTGTCGCAGCATTGCCGAAAGAGTATCGAGTAAGGGAACCTCCTCCGCCAGGCAAATCACTACCCTATTTTGTTAAAGACATTTTTATTAAATTGCGTCCTTCTGAGATTGTTAAGTAGCCGTGTCCTTTTAGAAACCAGCGAAACACATCCTAAAATGAACGACATATAAGCTCGTTGCAGCATTGTCGCAGCATTGCCGAAAGAGTATCGAGTAAGGGAACCTCCTCCGCCAGGCAAATCACTACCCTATTTTGTTAAAGATACTTTTTATAAATTGCGTCCTTCTGAGATTGTTAAGTAGCCGTGTCCTTTTAGAAACCAGTGGAACATTTTCCATAATGAACGAGCTTATTATTGTTGCGCTGCCGAAAGGGTATCGAGCAAGGGAACCTCCTCCGACAGGCAAATGACTATCGTAATCTGCACCACGAAGGGGTGGTTGAATGGCTAATCATAATGATCAGCCGGCACCGAGTGAAGGGTCACTAAACCCGTTGCTGCCATTACCGGAGCAACGTGCTCCCGCGCGTTTACAGGTGTTTCCAGAATATACGTATTACAGAGTACTTTCACCCGATTGCATGCCGATTCAAAGCCGATATTAACAGGCGGACACGCATCGGAGCAGCCAGCGGAGCCGATCGATTCTTTTCGCGTCAGGTTTTTCCAGTTGCGGAGCAACGATCCTGTGTGTACAACTTCATAACGCTCGTTGTTCGACAACGAAATGTTGTCTTTTATCGCGGTGACCGCAACGGGACACGCCGCCGCGTTATTACCAGGCCATTCTAAAACCCGACAGATTAAAAATTCAACCGGACACCGAGCGAATTCGATTGCCCGTTTGACACGCTGCCAGGACAGCTTTCACGTTTTGGTTAATTAACGGCCCCGCGAAACTCTTGTCTCCCTTCGCTTTTTCCATTAATTATTTTTAATTGAACACTGACATTTTTAGACACGCTGAACTGTGGCTTAACTCGGAATTCATTATACCGGGCTCGTCAAAACACTTTCGCGTTTTTTTTTTTTTTTTTGTTGTTGTGCGCGGTGAATCCTTTTTGCGAAACTTTACTTTGTGGAAAAAACTGATTAAAATGCGATCAAGTGGATTTTTATAGAACCAGAAGCAGTTGGAATAATCATGAGAGTCTATTTGTGTGGGCTAATCTATATAATTGGATATCTTGAATGATTTACGCTGAAGTAGAATATCTGAAATTTTCAAATGTCTCTTAACTTTTTGTTCGTCCTGATTTCACTCTTATTACGCTTTTAAATCTTTGCACGTAATCCTAGCGACATCTGTCGCAGCATGCAAGTGAAGCGTCAACGTATCGTACTGCAATAGACCTGCATTTGTTTTCTATCAATTTTCAAAAGCCAGCGCCCTAAATCAAACCTTCTACCCGCAAATATATAATTAATGAGACATGAGTTTAATCCAAAACTCACAAAACTCCGAAGCAATTCACACTGGTGTGTATTGTGTTATAAAAGTGCCAAGATTTAATTTATTTAAATCATTTGCAATTTTCAAATGATGCAATTTTATAATTTCAATAACTGTAAAATAAAAAAACTGAAAAGGGTCATTTAACATGCTGTGGTAGATTTAAGTGTTAACAAAATTAAATTGAGCTACTAGTACTTTTTCACGGACCACAATACCATAATAAATAGATTAAAAATAATTCGGTTGAACCTCGAAAAGAGGTAAAAAGAAATCATAAAAGAAAATAGAGTATTGTTTCCTTTAAAAAACGAACCACGTAGCGCACTGGAAATATGAACAATCACTGTTGAATCATTGTATCTCTCAACCTTTACCGCGGTTTTCTTGCTAAAACGTGCAACAAACGTTGCCGACAGCTGAATCGCGTTCGCCAGCGGAAGGGATCGACGCTTATCGTCGATCACGGATAAAGATCGATTCCCACATAGCATAATCTACCAGAAATTCCATCGACGGAAATTGCCATATCATTTGGAACCGCACTCTCGCAGATCGTAAATAGAGCCGAAGTGTAGTTGTTAAAAAACGTAAAGTCTAGGAAATTTCACTGTTTCCCCTTTGTCACCGTTCCTCTCGCTTTCTTTCCATCACTTCCTGTTTCCTTTTCATTCTTTCCTCTCGCGTTCGTCTCCTTCCCTCTTCCACAACCTCAAACTACCTCCTTTTGCTCGACCGACTCGATCCGAAGAGAATTACATTCTCGAAGCAGCCAAAAGGAACGCCTAGGACGAATATTCGAAGCAACACCTTATATGTTCTATGCGACAATGGCTGCACGCGTTTATGTTTTAGCGAACACTGCATCAGCATGTATGGCGTACTCTTTGAACGGTTTTAACCAACATTTTTTAAAGGAATATTGCTGTTAGAAATATTTTGTAATTGTTTTAGGTGATATGATAGGCGACAACGATACGGAAATCAGCTTATATAAAATAAAAGTGTGAAATTGAAATCAAAGTGTTAAATTGAAAGAAGATCAGGGCAATTTGTCGACCATGAAATGGACCGTTTATTGTGAAAGCGGTGCAAATCAATTTTTAAAAAATTATGTATCACGTAATTTATGCTTAATTTAGTAGAAACTTTCTATTCGTAATTAATAAATATTTAATATTTTAAAAAATGTCAATGTTAAGTTTAATAATATAATAAATATAATTAAAGTTTAAAATAAAAATATACTTCTCCTATTTTATTTCTTGTTACGTCATGTTTCCATAACTGTTACTTTTCGATTCTGTGATTCGGTTATGCATTTTAATTCTATTTATATTTCACTTAATAAACACTTTTTCCATTTAGAGATTAAAAGTACGAATTCTATAATCTAGTTATCATTAGACCACATCTTTGAAGTACTTTATATAATTAAAGTAAAGTATAATTTATATGCGTATAATGTAAAGGCAGAAATTCAAGATATAACCAAGAAAGAACAATTATAAAACATTCTCCATAGATTTTCAGTCAATGTAATGTTTATTCATTGCGCGTTTTCCAGTTTGTAACAGTCATTTTAGAATTATTATAGAACATTCTCCATAACTGTTCACTCAACGTAAAGTTTGTTCGCCGTGTGTCTTCCATAACTGTTCACAGTGTGAAAGGATTATTTTCGGACCCCTTTCAATCCCTAAAAGTGACTATACAAATTTTTAACTATTTTCATAGCAATATATTCTCAATGAAATAAATTAATCGTAATATTTTTATAATCTGAATATGCGCAAATGAGAAATACTAACCTCTTAAGCACGATGCGCCATTATAGTGGCTTGAGTACACTCAATTCTATTATTAATTATTACAGTAAATTATTAATGTTAAAATATATGCAGCATATCTTTTAGAAAAATTACAATTTATCTTTAAGAAGAATTATAATTTAGTTATCAAAAACTTAATTCTAATGTTCTCTGCCGTACAGAGAAGAGGTTAAAACGCGTAAATCTACTGTTTATAGAAATAACGGTGTATAGGAAAAACGGCCTTGTTCGAAATGTACTGTGTTGAGTAGAAATGGGGAAGATGAAAATGTAAATGAGAATCACGTGGAAAAATTACGTGGAAATACAACGGAACGGAACCAATTCGCATCAGAATTCATATTTCACAAAGTTTCCACGATCCACTCGTACTGATCGAGTAAGAGGGTCGCGACTCCCTCGTTTTCGAACATCGAAACAGCTGCCACCCGCAGCGTCAACAATTCTGAAACACCCGGTGTACATAACGAAACGATTACATAACGAAACGGCTCGACTACGCGCCACCGGCCGCGATTGCTGCATGTGTTGTGTAGCATTTACACAAGTAAGCTCGTTCCCCAAAGCTTCGACGGAAGTGGGACAAGGTCGGCCGGCTTTTTGCACGTTTCCGCGCTTCCATCGGTTCGACAGAGTTACGTCGCGGACACGAGCGTATCGCTGGACACATTAATACATCACTGATCAGAAATCCGAGACAACCCTAGCTATTAGCTCCCAGAATCCTCGCAAAAGAAGTCGGGCAGCGTATTGTTTCTTGTCACTTGATTTCCGAAAGGCAATGCTCGCAATTATCGGCAGGAATTCTTCTTTAACCCTTTGCACTCCAAGCGATTTTAATACCAAAGTCGAGACATTTTCTTTTACCTAGAATAGTTACATTGTACTTGGTTATTATTTCTTATCGCGAATAAAAAATTCATTTACCCGTACGTACAACACTTCAATTTTTATCGATTTCGTAAATGCAAACATAGGAACGTAATAGTTGTCTGAAATAATAATATGGTAATTTTTAGCGTCGCCTTAGAGAAGCCATCGGAGTACTAAGGGTTAATAATTCATTTGATTTACGGAACCCTGTAGAATGACAGTTTGTAATATTTTTATTTCATTGTTTAACAAATTAAAAATCATTATAAAATTGATTGTACTAAATGTCAATTTGTGAATGCAGAAATTAATGAGATTATAGGGTGAGCACATAGCTTCGTTGTTAAGTAACTAACGATTGTTATTAGTAACAGTGATCGTGAAACTTGTGCTGGAAGAATTCAGGTAATTCATGAGCTGTGATGGATTACAGTATTCTGTTAATAACTCGAAAACGAAGCCTCGTGTGACATTTTTGCAAAAGAACAACGTTCCTTTGAATAACAATAATTTTAAGACACCCTGTATTATTCAATAAATACCAATAATTTGTGTAAACACATTCTTGTTACGAATATGGGCTAGCAAAGGCAGTTATTCGGTGAAACAAGCTCCTTTTTAATTGCAACAGACGTTACGAGAACAGAAGACTTTTAAAAGCGTGATAAACAAAATCAATGAAAGAGGCAGTACAACTATTGATACATTTCTGTACTTTCTGTTATAGTTAAAACATTAAATGTTTAAACACATCTCTGATTTGTCTAGAATGCCACGAAGTATTATTCCATTTTTCCTGCAAGTCTTTTTCGCCATTCGCAGTTCGTTCTTTCAGAGGCGACCGGTTTGCAGGTTTTTGTTGTTCGGAACGGAAGCTGCGATTAAACAAAGTAATTAAATAATAGAAAAAGCAGTTCCGTGGCTCCGTTAGAAGACGATGGTGTTTACAAACACTTTACCGTCGCGATCATTAATACAAAGCAAGCCGCAGTGGAACTTCCGCGGAACAATTCATCCCCAGTTCACCGGAAACTGGTTTGAAACTTATGTCGCAGTATACATGCGTTTAAGTAGCTCCGCCAGTTTATGCGACAATGCATTGCCGGCAGCATTCCAACGCTTCTTGTCTGCCTCCCTTCAAGAATGTCCTCGTTGATTCGGGGATGAAAAAGGATCCTCGAGATTCCCCAGCGTCAAAGCTAAATACACCTTTTATTTCGCGATCAAAGGTTCTGTATGACCTCGATGTATCATATTATATCACGGTCAGGAATTTAAACGCCATTTAGCAAGTATATTAAATGGCTGCGAGCTGAATCGCTTTTAGAAATTAATTCTAAACGAAATAAACCGACGATCCACGTTGCTGCGAGCATCACCGACCACTGGAATCATTTGTACTGGCACGGAAAAATTTATGTTCGAATATGAAACTAGTAGTTACTTAATTGCAGTAGTAACCGTAGATGCGGTAAAAATTTGATATTCTCGCTTGCAACCTCCTTCAGACGATAAGACAAATTTTTAATTGCACTTGCTGCCTGCCCTTAATGTTTCAATTCGAATGAAATATTTCAATTTGATTTAATACTGAAATTTTCAGCATTTCAACACGTATAATTTTCTTCTCTTCTTTTTCAAAATTATTAAAATGAAGTAACAATTTTCTAGTTTTTACCCATTACGAAATTGGTAAATAAATAAGTACTATAAATAAATAAATACCAATCCTTAAGACTGTATATTGCGTGCAGTTTTACTAATTTGTTCTTAAAAATTGTCTAACGCTATCGAGAATCTTTGTTTGGTTATTAGAACCTTCAGGGCTTTATTTAAACTATTGTTGCCACTCTCATGTCTCAAAATCGATCTCGACGAACCGTTCTAGTAAAATGAATGCTGAATATGCTAAGCCGATCGATGTGTATTTAGAGTTCGTTCAACGGTTAAGAGAAGATTCGTGTGACACTGTCCTGACGATCTTTGAACATTTTTTGGAGACCTTCGATAGTGAACTGCAGGTGCATGACACCTAACGAGCCAGCGAATTAATTAATTCGTTTGCGTCCGAACAAGCGAGAAAAGCATCATTAACGGTGAACAAATTGCGGTTTGAATACGAGCGAGACCTCGATCTCACGATCTGAAATGGTAACGATGGGAATGAACGGACCATCTTCGCGAGGAAACAGTTCTTCTGAATGTGTCGCACGGGATAGTAGGTCGTGGATAGATTTATCTAAAGGCGTATTTACCTTAGATAAAGCGAGAAGAAACGCGAGGCGAGGCGTTGCATTATTTTCATTATTTTTCCTCTCATTATGCGTCGCGCAAAATCCCGGCGCGGCGAGTTACTTTTTCATCGGTAAACAAGAACAGTCGGCGGACTGCGAGCTGTTCCTTCCGCTTTAATAATTCACCGGCAGAAATATGTTCGAAATGTAGGAGATGTTACGGGAAACTGGATACCCCGTTCCTTTATTTTTTCATGCGTGGCAGAGAGCTTCCATACCGTTTGGAATAATGACAATATTTAATGACATTGCTTTGCAAAAAGCACTCCGGGGAACTGGAATGTCGATAAACGCGCGAATCTTGGTTTCTTTCTTTGAACGGTGCCCGTTGCGCGATACCAAGACTCTGTGAGAAGTTTTGTTACACTGTAATAGGCGGATTTATAAATTAATTAGGTGCAAATCGTCGAATTGTTTCGCAAATTTCATTTTCTTTCGTTGGAATTATATTTGTGGAACACTTTGTGGGCGATTCTTAGGACGTTTTGAGTTCTTCTGACAATTTTATTAATATCTGCAATATAATGAGAAAAGGGATCTGTATAATTGTTTAATGTTAGACGCAACGCTACTGCAGAGAATTTTGATATTACCTTGATTCATTTTAACGTTCAAGTTTAAGATCGGCTCGTTATGCCACTCTCAATTTTATTGAAACGACAGAAAACACGGAAATACTTCCCTTTTAGATGATCGCAGAGATGTTTGCATTTTTAATATTTACTTTCAGACTACTTCAGGCAAGAAGCATACTGACATAAACTCAACATCCGTTTGATGCTTCTGTTTTCATACGACTACGAGAGGTATTCGACACATTCGCAGAAAACTTTTACATCTTCAAATCAGATTGATAGTTTTATTTGAAAGAAAACTTGTATACTCTGGAAATATACATTAACGAACGTGTGACATTTCGAATTCATATGTTCAATAATTTGTGTTTAAGGAATTCTGGAGATCATCTGTTTTTGTTTAAACCATCGACAATCCATTTAAACTATCATCTTTAGGAATTTAAAACAAGAAGACTAAATATGGCAAAAATACTGTCTACATTGTACACGAGAATAAGTAGCTACTATAGATACATTTTTATTAAACAGCGCATTAAATAAATACCAGTTCTGTAAATATAAAATCGAAATTTGCCAAACCGCGTCATTAACGCCATTTTTTTATTTTGACATCTCGTAAAGATTTTCAACTCACAACCATACAAGTTTTACAGGATAGCATGGTTTTTCATAGCGTTGAACATGTCGAATTTGTGCCTGGAAACTACAAATTGCAGACAGTTTGAAGAGACCTGCTGCTGAATTGCATCGAATGCTTGCCGAAGCTTACGATGAGCATGCTGTTCGTAAATCACAGTGCATCGAGTGGTTTAAAAAATTCAAAAATGTCGATTTTGACGTGAGATGTTGGATGAGGATGGCGCTCGAACGCAAGAACTCGCGGATTAATTAAATATGATACGAGTAGCCGTCTCCATACGTTTGAAAGCCATTGGAAAGATCCAGAAGACGATCGGAATGTCAAAGAAGGCAACGCTAAGTGATTTTGCTTCATGATAACTCACCATCACAGAGAGCAAAACCGGTCGAGGAAACGATTGAGGCATTTAGTTGGGAAATACTTTCGCATGCTGCTTACTGGCCAGACTTGACTCCATCCGATTATTACTTATTTGCATCTATGGGACACGCATTTACTGAGCAGCGCTTCGCATCGTACAAAAATGTAAGAAAATGGCTCGACAACTAATTTGTCTCAAAAGGGGAATAATTTTTTAGCGTGGCATCCACAAACTGTCAGAGAGATAAGAAAAAAGTATAGCTACCGATGTGCAATACTTCGAATAAAATATTTTCCATACTTTTCATACAATAAACGCGTATTTTCAATATTAAAAATTCCAGTTTCGTACTTACAATACCACCAGTGCTACACATGGCACGAAACGTGTTAACACATTGAGCGCCGGCAACATATAAGCAATTCAATTAACTCTTTGGGTATATTTGACGAGTGAGACTCGTCATCTGCTTACTTGGGCGAAATTACGGTGGACGAGTCTGACTCGTCATCTGAATTTAAGAAGCAGGCGTTGATGTTTGCGGCACCCCCAATTGCGACACCCATTTCACATTTTGTGAAACCAAAACAAGCATTATTCCATTTCGTTTAGAAATCGCTGAAGAATTATTAGCGCAAGTGGTCCTGTCAAATTATAATATCCGTGGGCGTCCTACAAGTAGCGATGCGCCACATCGTTTTATAGCGAAGAATTGGGCACATTTTCCGGAGAATATTCCGGCAACAGAATTAAAAAAACACCCTACAAAACGGTGCCACGTATGTTATCAACATAAAATAAAAAAGAAACCACTTGGTTTTGGACATGTTTTGAAAAATACCACACGCTATAAAATTATTAGACCTTAAGTTGGCTCTTGTTCTATATAAATATTTCTATATTGTTTCATTTATATATTTATTTATATTTTGTAACTAAAATGCTGTTTCAAAAATATATTTGTATCACCAATATAAGTATATTCCAAATAAAGTGTATTACTTTTACATATCAATCCACACATATAGCGACAAATTAAATCCGTCCCATGGGCATAAAAATCTTCAAATAATTCAGTACCCAAAGGGTTAATTATTAGATCATTTGCTTGTTTCTGAACAACGAGTAGCTAAAGAAAATATTTAAAACCTTATACAGTTTCGTAAAATAGTATATTTTCATTAAATATTCGTCATGTACGATTTAACCCTTAACACTCCGAAGGCTCCTCTGAGGAGACAATAAAAATTGCCATACTGTTATTCGAAACAGCTTTTCTATCACTATATTTGCGTTTAAGAAGTCGCTAAAAATTCAATTGTTGCACGTACGAGTTATATTAGTAATAAACGTTCTGTGCACGAAAGGAAATAAACCGTGTACAATGGAATTATTGTAAATTGAAAATTATCATGATTTTGGAATTAAAATTACTCGGAGTGCAAAGGGTTAATAGAAACAAAATCGTTCAAGCTTTCGGATTCAATTCAAGTGCTCAATGTGTTAACAACCATAAATTGGTGATTCCAATGCTCTGGATGAAAACCATCACCGTCGACGGTGCACGAAGACCGAACGACCGAATTAGAAGATAAAAACATGAATCGCAGACTCACCTGTCACGTGATCGAATCCAGCGTAGAGCACCAGAACGACAGCCGTGACGACATAACGGATCCACGGCGAATCGAGGGGGGGCGTTCTCCGAAATGGTTTCATGTTCGGTCCTGTTCTTCGTCCAGGGTCACGGCTCACCCTCGTGCATGTCTGAAATGAATGACGATGAATCGCGGATTGGCACTAACGACACAGCACGGTGACATTGCATCCTCGCGGTGTGCACCGACAGCGACGGCGGCGGCTGCACGTTGCATCCAGTGCACGCAGCAGCTTGGATCATGGTACTCTCGAGGAGAAGACTGAGGATCCTCTATGGGATCCGTTTGATACGCGAACGTTCTTCCACGGTGCAATTAGGACCGCGATGCACGGGACCGGTTGGAAAACGATGTAACCCGGACTCGAGGTGCAACAGTGTGTTGTTTGCATTGAGAGGGAAGACACGAGGCTGCGCTCGCGGTGCAATTAAGTTCAAGTTAAAGAGAAAGCACGGGGGCACCCGCGGTCGTAATACATTCACGTCCGCGGCCGGATCGTGTAATTGTTCCCGCGGTGAAATTGTATAAATTAGGCAGGGCTTGGGAAACACCTGCTAAAAATCCCGAAACGAAATTCGAAGAGCATCGGGAGAACGAAATCGATTGTGACAAAGCGTAATTAGAGCGAAACGAGGAAGCTGGAGCGTATGTTTCATGATAATGATGGTACACCGATGTTCCGAACAGAACCGAGTTACAATGTTTTGAAAAAAATATCTAAAATACTAATTTATATGATCGTTGTTACTCAAATAAAATCAAACTTCATTTAGTTTTAATATTCTCGAAACACGAACTTAATTCAACTTTCAAAATATCAAAAATCTATTGAAGTAACTATACTAGATTTTTCATTCCAGAAATCTTGTATCACTTCACGAAACCTTCTCGTTAACGTTTGTAACAAAATTGTTTGCTGTCTTCACAAATTTGTCTCAAATTGGACGAATGCTCTTATGCAATTGATGAATACAAGTTAATATGAGAAATGTATAAAATATTACACAAAAGATGATAATTAAATTTAAATCATAAATGATAGCTGATTTGGAAAAATTCTTATAGATATTCATTCTTCCGCAAAATGGTCTATTCTCAAAAATTCTAATACATTTCTAGAATAATAAAACTCCGAAACGATAATTAAACAGTTCTACAGAGATTCTATTTAATGTTATTGCAGGATTCGATGTTTATATAAAAAGCGAGATAAAGACGAACAGGAAGGAACAAGTTAGAAGTTCTAAGACAACTGTGGAAATAGAAAATGGACAATTTCATCGATGTTGGCTAAGTTGCAGGCGATCAATTGCACGAGCGTAATAATGTTGCAAATCTAGGAACGTAGGAGGAATGCAATAGAACCGACGACACATTATCGTGGATATCTGTATCGACGTTTTTACACGGCACGATTTCACTTTCGACGGTGCTAGCGACCGTAACTCGAACAAATTGGCGTTATGCGAGTCGCAGTTGTCAATCAAGCTGACGTACACTTTAGAGAACTCGTGAATAAATCGAGAACCGCCGCAGAACACTGTCATTTTTGAAAAGAAATTCTGTTCTTTGTCGTTACTGTCAATCACCGGCACTCGGCTTGCCTTAATCTATTTGCTTTAATTGACATATCGAGGATGATGCACTGTGATGCTCGCAGCACTGCTTACGGTACTACTCGCAATGCTATTCACAATATTATTCACAACTCACTTGCAATGAAATACGTGCTCATTGAAGAGAAATAGCTTAGACTGACAATTGACGGACAGGCTTACAACTGATATTTTTAAACAAATAAAGAGAAAAAGCTGAAGATAATACGCTTGGTTAGAATGAGAAATAAAGTTCTAACCCTTAGCGCTACAATGGCGCCTCTGTAGAGTCACTAAAAATTGTAACCCATAATCCAAACCTCTACAAGAAATACTAATCAAATATTTAAAAAAAAAAGCAGTACCTAATTTTTGACAACTGTAGAATAGATTCTTAGCGTTTCAAAATGTACAGACTCCAGATCATGAAACTTTCCATTTCTCGGAGCACGATAACGACGGGAATAAATAACATTTCAGCGATGATCCTATTAAAAATTCTTGGAGCCGAGTGTCGACCTTGATGAACCATAGATCTAGATGTCCACTAGCGAAAAAGACTAACGGCGTAGCGGTCGAGGGGCAAGCGGGGGGTTAAACGACAGCGAAAAAGAGAAGAAGGGAGTGAAACGGGCACAAGTGAAATACCGAACCTACTTTAAAGTAGAGAAGGAATGAAAGCCGTATAAATTTCAACGTTCCAAGTGCAAGGACAGCGACGCTTTCTACGGGGACGAGCGCGATCCGATTACCGGGGAACGGAGGAAAACAGAGGCAGCCGAGGAATCGGATACGCCGCTTTAAGCGAATTCTTTTCCGGGATTATTATCAAGGATTTCCCCTCGTCCTTGTGCGGCACGGGTCCCAGAACAAAGGGTAAGAGTTTCAGGCGAGGCTCCTGCGAAAGGACGACATCCGTGCGCAGCCCCTCCCCCGCCCATGCCATCTCTCCGCAAACCGGCGTCCCTTTTTCAACGGGACAATGGGCCGAAGCATGCTCCAAAGATCCTTCAAGGATACTGATTAACGCTACTACTGCTCGGCCACCAGCGTCCCCTGTTACTTGTTCGCGTTTTTCCTCGAACGAAAGTTCGCGCCGAACAGACAAGAACTCGACCGGCTTCGAAACGAAACGGCGATTAATCTTGATCGCGTGCTCTGCCACTTTGACAGCGTTACGTGGCGAACATACGCGTGCATCCGTGACTGATAACCGAAGGGAGGCTGCTGGTTTACGTAATTTCGGTGAATAAGATGCAACCTGGCTCACTGATTGGTTTCTAGATTTTTTACGTTAAGACTGATTGCTTTTAACTTTAAATGGCTTCAAGTAAATTAATAAATCGATGGCATCTTCATTCGATGTTTCGTAAGTCAATATTTTTATTATGTCTGCTTATGAATTTTTTTGATGATTTAACCCTTAGCACTCCAATGGCATCTCTGAGGCGACACTAGCAATTGTCATACTACTATTCAAAACAGCGTCTTCATCACTGTTTGCATTTAAAAAATCGATGGAAGTTGAAGGTTCTGCAGGAACGAGTAATAGTGATAAAATTGATATGCACGAAATGAACCATGTATATTCTAGCTCAAAAAATATTTCGATTCAGGAATTAAAATTGCTTGGAGTACAAAGGGTTAATATTTTACCGACCGGAAGCTTATTATTAGGACTTTCCATAGTTACACTGTAACGAAATGAAGACTAACAAGCTGCTTTTACATTGTAATTTGTAACCAAATTATTAGATTCATTACACGTTGAGTAGCTCTTGATATCTTTTGGTAAATACTTTGTAAAAATATTACACGTTGATTATAATTTATTATTTGTTGCAGGACTTTGACTAAAACTATGAACGAAGTGCTGATTTTAATGCAAACACTGGTCGCCTGCATTAACTGCAAGATGCACAAAGTACTTACTAATAATTTCTCTAAATTGCCTGTTTAGTACTTATATTTTGAAATTAATTGCACAAAAGTCTAGCCAAAGGCAATAGATACATGCATTTACCCAATCTTAATAATTTTATTCATAATTATATTGACAAGGGCACAGAATAATTTAGAATTACAAATAGCTTTCTCATTTTAATTAATGTAAAATTGCGTTGGTGTCTCAACAGCATCTATTATGTTCTTTAATTTATACGTTTACGCGCATCAATCATGATATGATCGAATCCATGATTTATTAACTTTAGGTTTAGAGCACTCGTCACTATGACTGGTTTTAACATTTTTAATTTACGATTACCGAGATTGCAAGGACGCATCCATCGCAATTTATTCAACAAACATATTTCTTTGAGTATATACGTATATTGTGAAATGGTTAAAAATTTAAATGCTAAATCCTTGCCATTTTTATAAGGCAATATGAAAAATACATTCTTCGATATCTGTAAACCTAGTGTTAGCCCATAGCACCACGAAAAATAGTCACACTGTTATTTATAACAAATTTAGCATTGCTATCTTTATATCTTAAGAATTGATAAAATTTTAACGCTTGTAAGGATGAGTAACGATAAAAATAACCCATATACACAAGGTGAAATAATTCATGTAAAATGAAAATATCCTAGGTCAAAAGAAATGCTTTGGTTTTCTTGTTAAAACAGCTTCGAGTGCATAGGGTTAACAGTTCAACCCCTTGCCACATCATTCTCTCATACAGTTATTAACCCCTTGCCCTACAGCAACGAGTCAGATTTATGATGAAAATTTCTAACAGAATCTTCTGAATATGTATGTCCTTAATTATCTATAAATCGAAATAAAATTTACAGTCATTGGAGAATAGCTATTTTTCTTTTCGTCGTTCTTTGGAGGACGAAGAACGTCTAGTCACTGTTAGCACAAAATAAATCGTAGGGCAAGGGGTTAAAGCGTATTCATTGCCAAAAATGTTGCAGAAGAATGCAGATAAATTGTATTTTTTACTAAATAATCTTAACAAAATAATAGACTTTGATTTTGTCCTTTGATTTGTTCTTCGACATGAGTCTTCGAAGGGATTGATTGGACTTGATAGAATATTGAGTTTCTTAAAATTGATTGAACTGTGAAATTGTCAACAAATCGCTTGCCTCATGAATCGCAGTCTGCATCGTATCAATGTCCAGGCGAGAAACAGCATCGCAATCAGTTATTTAATCTGACGCTAATGACCCAGAATGGCCGCCGTCAGACATCACGTTTCGAAGCTGAAGAGAAGTATGACAAACCGACTCGATGACATCCACTTAACGAGAAGATTCTAAACAGTGCAGCGACACTTCCTCTCTGACTGATGAGGAACAGGTTAAACTTTCGCTCAATTACGTGTTTCTGTTGCGCGAGTGAACGGTATTTTAATGGCGGGAGTACACTTCTCGAACCCTCGTGCTGTTGTACAGAACCGTGAAGTATTGAAGTATACGTCAAGAATTATTACGGTTTTCTGACTTCGTAAAGTCCGAAATGTTTATTTATACACTCGGGCCTTTCGTAAATCGTGCCAATTAAAAAGGTACACCTTTTTAGTTTACTCGGCGTTTGCGAATTATTATTTCGCGCGGGATACGGAGAAGCTATGTACGCAATAAAGATTCCTGTTAACAGATCTTTTTAACTCGAGTGAAAATAGCTAAGCTGTAGTCAAACAATTTAGTACGGGTTACTTGTTCAATTTTATCAATGAGAAGCAATAAATTTCGAGACTGCGTGGATTTCATTTGAGAAAGTGGAACATACGAAGATCACATATATGTATATATACTCTATTTTAAAATGTATACACGTGTAACCAATCTTCTCGATTTATTTAATGAATGCAGACATTCGGAACGTCGAAAATGTGAGAATGATCGGTTAAGTCTAGAAGGAAAGCAACTCTAAAATTTAATGTCATTCCTCGTTTTATTATTCAACAGCAGAATTCTTAACGAAGAAGTCAAAGTTTGATTTCATTTCTGTTTCTGTAAATCAATCTGCAACTATTTCAGAACTAAGATGAGAAAGAACTTGTTAACATTTAATTAATACTGAACCTATCATAGCGGATCAAACGACCCTTTTCAGATTTTCCATTTGACTATTATTAAAATTATAAAATTGCCTCCATAAGAATCGCTTTTAATAAAAACTACAGAAATTCTAAATAAGTTATATTTTGTAATTTTTATAAAACAATGTGTACTAGTCAATTTTAATGATAGGTTTAGTGTTTAAAATTAATAGCACGACTTGTTACTGATAATTTCTTTCTCTTGAGAAATATTAAACTCAACTTGCAATGAATGCAAATTCTATATGCTTGTGCACTTTACATCTTCCACTCTAATTTGTGAATATAATGCAGTAATAAATACATTATTTTTATATGTATACCGAAGATTACCTAAGAAATTATTAGTAAAAATTGCGTATGTTGTATGTCTCTCGAAATTCTCTAAAGATATTTAAATTTGCGTGAACATTTGTAAATTGGCTCGTTAAAATGTCTGAATAGTTTTCGCAGATTAAAATGGTCTATGAAGGAACGTTCAGAGGAAGCATCATTATTCACAACGACGCTCTCCCTATTCATTTGTGCTAATGATTTCATGGTACATTTCTTCACAGAATCCCGTGCAGGCCCGAACATCCCAAGCATTTCTATTATTTCGCGACAACAGTTTCGATCTCGCAATTTCACCTCGTTTAAACGTAACAGCTGCTCTTTTCTTCATTACGGTATTTAACCTTTAATTGCTAGTCGTGATTCATGTGTCGCGTTGCAGACACGTGTCGTGATTACTTAAATTGTAGCGAGCATAATAAAAATTTCCCACTACTAGCTGGATTCTATGGATCCAGTTAACTTCTCATGTTTTATTAATTAATACCTGCGGTTAGTGTGAACGACGCGAAATGTATGTGCATAATTTTAATAAATCAACAAGTTCTTGATGGGATTTGTAATTAAAGGTTAAGGACATTGTGTTACCGAATTACCAATACTAATTTATAAAATTTGAGATAACGTACATTTTTCAAATGAAAAAGAATGCTATGCTACGTCAGTCCTTCACCAGAAATGGATATAATGATAAATCGAAGTAGTGATCGATTGAAACAATGTAAACTAAAATTTGCTAATATTACAATTAATTAGATACATTTATTTGATTCTAATTTGTACGACGTCTATATATCGAATTGCATCTAATACTACTAATAGCAGCTATAATAAAGATACATCAATTTAGGATACACCTGACCCAGATTACCATGTACCGGTCAAAGGATCAATCAAAGGATCAATTATAGGTCAATCAAAGGATCCATCAATTCTGTAATTGATCTGTTAATGTCTGCTAGCAATAGGCGTGTGTTCGACCAAACGAATACCGATGACGAATTCATGCAATTTCCTAGCTGAAAGGATACAGGAAATAAACGAAAATTCTTTTGTCAGATCTCTTTCTACTAATTCGAGTACAAGAGAATTTACAGGATTAAATGACTCTTTTAAGTCAGTAATAGTGTTTGTTATTGTAACAGCAACTTTTTAAATCAACAAGCAAAAATTTCGTACAATCTAGTTGTCGGCTTTCATTCCGCAGAGGAATGAAACCTGATCGTTCGGTCTAACTTAACCCAGGCCTGAGACCTTCGGAAGTATTTCCCGGAAGGAAATGATGACGCCATTTTATTCTTGAGGTATTAGGTCTACAGCTTCATAACACAGAACCTTCAAAATCATTAAATAAAATAACTAAATACTTAAATTTCAATGTGAAAGTAACCCTCCAATTGGAAATGCAAGAAATGAATTTTTTAAACATTGTTCAACTGTTCCCTTGCAATTAATAAGTTCCAAACTGAATACAAACCACGACAATTAGCAAAAATTCATATTAAATACCTGCTCAAGTTCTACATCATATAAAAGCTTCCCAAACCTTGATCATCCAGTTAACACCTTCTGAACTATTCCTCAGAAGCAAATGACGTAATTCTTAAAATTTCAGGTCTATAACAACTTCATAATACAGTACCTTAAAAATCACTAATTTAACTGAATATATAGTAAGCAATACTAGAGTGTCAATGTTAAAATGACCCTCAAGTTAGAAAAAATGAAATAAATCGTACACCTAACCCTCCGACTGCCCTTAGTCTACTTTGACCCATAATATCAAAGTCGTCATGTAACTACACAGTTTCTTGCGAACTAGATTGAATAAATGTTATACTGGAATCAGCAGAAAGACTCGTACATCTGCAAGAAGTTCCACCAGAAGTAAAATCGTCAATGCTAAAATCACCAATAGTAAAATTATAAAAATGGCGCGTCCTGTTAATGTTAAGCCAAAAGTACAAGCGGAAAAGAAAGAATGACGACTAGCAAAAATTCATATAAAATACCTACTCGTGTTCTACAAGATATACAAGCGTTCCAAAAAGCAGATCACTCGGCAGACACATGTCGAAAACATTCCCTGGTAAACAACGGATCGGTAGGGTCCAAAGAAAACGGTCTACTGACCTTCTCTCAGCTTACGCACCGACGACGCCAGTAACCTGAGGACACCGACAACCGAATAGTACATCAACACACCAAGTGCAAGGACACAGCACGGCACTCGTCATTCGAATGACCAGCTCGGTAGGCCCGGGCCAGCTCTTAACAAGATCCGCGCACGATTTCGCGTGTGTTCCTCCAGGTTGCCGAGGCGGCTGAACTCGCCCTCCCTCTTTTTGGCTAGAGACCCGTGGTGTCCGGTAGTCGCCAACAGGACGACGAAACTTTCGCCCAGTTTCGCGTTTCACGTTTCACTGGTGACTGGCATTGGCCGCGGTCGGCCGACGGTCGTACACGTCCACCACTTTCGGTCCAAGCCGTGATCCCCACGAGGTGTCCAAGGAGGACTTTCGACGTCGCTCCGTCGGCTAGGCAAAAGGCAAAGAACACGGGAGGTTGCACGGTGTGTTGCTGCAGGCTGTTGTTGGCCGGCGATACGTCTACGTGCCCCGAACAGGAAACAGGCAAATGGTTCCCGCGCGAACAGCCCGTTCCTATATCCACCGTTTACCCCCCTTCCGAGTGGAGGACGCTCGTCCTTTCGCTTTCAACGGCCACTGACCACCGGGACTTGTCCGCGGTTAGGGCCGAGCTGCAGCTCTCTTTGGCAGAGATACGACTAGGACCAAGGCTTGGAAACTGTTATAATACCGGTCTCGGTTCTCGGGACTAAACGTGCCAACGTCGGCCATACCGACCGATCTGATACTGTTTGCTTCGCCATTTCTAAAAGGACACGGGTGCTTCCATTGGAATGGATTGTCGGTAGAAGTATTACTAGAACTAGAACTACAACTAGTATTTGTTACTGGATTTCTTCTGTTGCAGTTATGGAAATTGTAAGAATATTTTCTCGAATACTTTTTAAATGAACTTTTTCGTTAATATGTTCCCTGCTACATGGGACTTATACGATCCACGATTAATTTTCGGTTCGGTATAGCGATCATTTATTTTCGATTACCTTTTGTCGAAGCAGCAGAGATTTTATTAATTATTTAATCGTAAAAGTGTGGGTCATAAACGCTCCACGCGGCCTGAATTCTGTAAAAACCAGTCTGGCACGGAACGTGTTAAAGTAGATGATTTGAGTTATAATTTTATAATAATCGATTGTTGTTTTCGAAGTATTAGAAAATAAAATCTAGAGGTTTAATCTATAGTAGTGTCGTAAAAATTACACGTATTCTAAATAAATGCTGTCATGTCATTATGATAAAGCAGGAATATTTCATAAGGAATAAAATTGTTTCAAATAAAACTTTGTTCTTGAGAGAAGCGGCTTTGAATTGCACCAGTGTTTGCAAGAAGTAGAATCAGTTGGCAATGATCAGACGCGTCGGCCGATTCTTTTTTAATAACGCACGTACTCGATGAATCTGTCACCAGGTTTTAGAAACTTTCCATTGCACCACCAAATAGGAAACACCCTGTGTAATATTCCAGACGAAAATTTCTATGTAGACTATATAGACCATAATCGAAATAATGAAATAGAAATAAGACATGAAGCAGCCCCTAGACATCAAATTATTTTCCTCTGAAACATCAATTAATTACTTTTTTTATGTGACCTCGAATTTTTCTGCAAATCTTAATGACTCTGTCATTATGTGCGATTTTCCGTCTTTAATTTGTAACCATAAAAGTTAAGTAATTTAGCCGCGAATACACTTTAAAACCAATTTGAAATGATTTATTTTTACGAATCTAATTGTAAATTGTGCAGAAAAATGTTCGCGTCTTTCGAATTGAATTCACACGTGTTACAGTCTTCGGAGATTCGTCTTTCTTAATCTGATCGTACAAAACGCAACACAGTGATACTATAAATACAAATACTATTATTTGATAAAGAAATGGCAAATAGATAGGCTTGCCCGATCGGTGAAATAAGAGATTCGTTTATTTGATTACCTTCAACGTCGAGAACGTAGTTTCTTCCTAGTCCTTATCTGACAATTGCAATATAAATCTCATTTGTTGAACGATAAAATATGACGACCCGAGCGAGTGAATGTCGACCGATTTTTAGAGCCGGCAATACAATTTCAAGTGTTTCGGTAAATGCGGAAGTAATAATAAGACGAAACACAGTTCCTCGTTAAAAACACTCAGCGCAGATTTACTATCCACTCCCGTGTTGAAAGTCGATGTGCTCTAATTGAGGAAATAATACTTCTTAATTCTGTTTATTTATTTTCACGTTTATACCAAAAAATTGGATCTATCCAACAACGTCGTACGCCTAATTACAGAGTTTCATAGCACTCGTGGCAATCATTAAAGTGTTTTATACTACATCGTAAAATAGGTACAAGTTAAACATTAAATGGCGCAATAAATTGACAAAGTTTTCACAAAGTTGGAATTGATTTTCACGCTGCTGTCGGACACGTAGGTGCAAATACAAGAAAAACGAAATTGAACCGGCTGGACCGGTGTTTAGCCTGCCTTAGTATCCTCAATAAATTTTGAATTTAATTATTAAAGGATGTACGTCCCCTAAATCAGCATTTTACACGTAGATTTACATATTTTTAAAATTTAGTTTACGATGGACGGCTCGCCTCCACTGATCGAAAACCGATGCTGACAGAAGTAGCAGCAAAATAATTGAACAAATTGACAGATTGTACAAACCTGGAAGAATTGGGGAATATTCAATTAAGAGGCTAAGTTAATTTCGTAACAACATTGACATTTATGTAATCGAATCGAATAATATTTTCCACTTGTATAAATATCCTTAATAGGATCAGTGCGTCATACAGCACACTGAATATTAATTTTCTAATTTACAGACTATCTACTGACAGTTATTTAAAGTCTCCTAAAAATCTATAATTAACATCTGAGAATACGTTAATAAATTTTTTAACAACCGTGTCAATTTCAAGAATAGACTAACAAATCACCTCCAACAATTTAATCTAATTACTACTATTAAGATTGTTATGTTAAATAATACCTTACACAAGTTCTTTCAATAGATTTTAACACAGCATCGTTGGTTAACGAGTCGAATAATCTTCAAAATTAGAAATAAACACTCGCTTCTCTCGTCTACCAAAAAATTTTCAATAGCAATCACAATTCTCCACGATCATGCAGAAAATTGATAAAAATTCTTTCACTGTGCGAACAAACGAAAGAAGGCAAGTATTCTCTTAGCCAATTAAATTTAAAACAAAAACGAGATCGTCGACCTCTTGCGCAAGAACGTACAAACTTTGGCGATGATTGCATAATTGATTAGTCGAGTTATTATTTTCAAATGCAATTGTTTAATTTTACGTCGGCCGTAAATTTTTGCAATCTGACATTGCAGCAGTACTTGGCAGAAAACCTGTTAAACGATCGCAAGAAACCGAATCGGCTGGTTAAAACAGCGAGCCAGATCATCATAAAACGGTTGATTAAGGCATCGAAATCCAGTGGATATTACGTCGCGAGTAGAATCGAACCGGTGGAATTCGAAGCCAGACAATGCCTGCGATTTCAATCTGAGCGTTACCTGCTCGGTAAGCAAGAACCTTCCAAGGTAATCACGGGACACGGTCGAATTAAGCGAGGAAAAGTGAACGGACAGAATCATGCAAATAAGTGGAGAATTGTAACGCCGCGATTGTTTTTGCGGGAAGCGGAGCCGAAACGAAGCTGGGAACGTTAGGCCAAGAAAACGCAACGCCGTGCACAAAGAGAAAATCTAGCAACGAGAATAAAAATCGCTGGCTACCGATAATCGATCGATAACGTTACACAAAAAGGACGTTCTTTCCTCTGCAACGCTAATTAAAATTGAGCAAGACCGCGCGTCGGCCTCGCGGAACGATTAACAATAATTTTATGGCAGTGTACTATTATATTCGTGAAAGTATTATCTCCGATTCGATGTTTCTTTTCTGACAGCGTTAACAGACCTCTTGAACAAAAAACCATTTAAATAGAGAAACGCTGTTCGATTGCATTATTCAAGATGCGATTGCAGCTTCGATAGGGTACTTTTGTGAAAGACAAACTATAATGGAGATGTTACGGATTAGATAAACATTTTTTGCATTTATTTCGGGGCAAGCGAAGGGTGAGACGTTCCGGGGCGAATCGATTGAAAAATACTTTTCGCTCGATTTCGCGTTGAGAAATTAATGTTGAGCGAATGATTTGTCATGAATACTATTTGTGCAATCCGCATAAATGAATTTCGTAGCATTGAAAGATTAATATGAATATTGGAGTTCCTGATCGCAGTTGTTTTCATGTATCTCTCGCCACGTTCCTTCGTGGTATTCGTTAAATATAGTAAATATTAAAAACGTTTCCCTGTTTGTGATTATAACTCTAACGTGACTAAATGAATAGATCAAGTTTGTTGAATGTAATAGACTTTTATGTAAACGTTCGAATAACTGAGTTTTAACTGAAACGAAGATTAACACAGTTCAATTGACAATATTTCGCTTTATGTAGTAGATTGGTGGCCAAAGGGTGCACCAATCGGCGATTAGAGAATCCTAGGCTTTCCCCGGAATGACTCCTTTATCCGATGTTTACTTCGGCTACATGTTTCCTTGAAGAATGGTTTTAGAGTTTTACATAATTTTACTGGAAGAATTATTAATGCTATTGAAATACCTTTTCCTTTCTTGATCGCTTCGATCTACCTATGAATTTTTATGCTGTTACGCCGCAACAATATTCAGTTCGGTGCAATCACTGGTAGAAGGATAGCAATAGGTCTTCCCCAATCGGAGGTTAAGTGCCAACAATGTATTCTCAGAACTTTCTAAAAGTTGGTAAAAAACGTTTGCAGAAACTTTCTCTGATTGCCAAAGTAACGTTTTTATTATCTGCATTGGAAGGTGAAATTAATTTTAAGGAGCCATCGATTGTGATCGATAGAAAATTTGGGGCATAAAACTATACTACTCGAATGCTATAAAATTGTCATTCCGCGTTGTAACTTATATTTGTTAAGGAAAACGTAGTTGGAATTTAATTTGGAAGATCACTGCGGGATATATACGCGACATAAAAATGGCGAAGAATTCCACGCATCCGCTCAGAAGTAACTTCATTGAAGTAGACCATCGGTTTCTATCTAGGTTGATAGATACATAAATCGAAGAAACAAATTCCACGGGATGTAAAACCAGCTCAGAATTATTGGGATCAATTCGAGTGAATCTAGTAAGTCATGGTGCACTTCGATTCCGGGCTGCCCATGCAACAATGTAGTCGAAGGAACCCGATGATTCTGCCAAACACTTTTATTGGTTTTCTCAATTGTGCCCAAAATGTTATAAACTCTATTTCCAAGGCCACGAATGCTATGCATGTTTCCAATAATATTGTATAATTCTATATGCAATTTCTTACATTTTTTAATGCAGGGCAATGTCATATTCGCCATTATTGTACGTGCAACAACGACTTACAATTCCAACAATAATTATTTCAATAATTTTAAATAAATTATGGATTCATCTTAACACTAGCACCGGGAGCTTATTAACCGCTTGTCGTTATACCACTAACTTTGGCTCTACAGTTATTCTAATATCTTCAGTGTCACAGATGATACACAAGAGAAAAGAACAGTTATTCCAATGGTTAGATATTAATTATAAAAGAATGGAACGTTATTTTATCAACAAAGAAAAGCATAAAACTTATATTTGTGAAACTTTGATCAAAATCTTCGTCACGAGTCTGACTCGTTATCAAAGAGTTACCAGATTTTGAATAATTGTGCTGTGAGAAAATGCAACTTAGAAATCTTTTATATTGTAATCTCGAACAAAATTATTACATAACGTTATTGGGAATGACTTCGACAATTGACAAACTTGAAACCTACGGGAAGATTTGTGGAGTTTCAGCCAAAAAAATTTAGCTTCACCGATTCACTCATAACTCTGGCTATAAGTAGTTGGGCGCGTAGGTGAAATGTATACCAAATTTCAGCATCGGATCAAATTGCGGCCGCGGAGCGACTTTGAAATTTTGGGGTTGGTGAAAATCGCGAAAATGGGGAAAATGGGGTAGATAAAATGAAGTTTCCTGAAGTCCCTTGAAACGCTAGCCTCGATATGATTAGTATGCTTAACCGCGTGAGTCCCAAACAGCGCGATCGCGCTGTTGTGATTTTATGTTGAGAAAACCCAGCACATTTCGAGCATTGTGGACAACTGATGGTGCGATACCGATTGTCGGAGTCGCACGCTGAGATTTACTGACGCAAGTATATTAAACAGCTCCTTTTAATGTAAATAGTAAATTTTACAACAGGTAGTATAATACTATAATAATGCAATAATACATTACAAAATAAAAATTTTCATTTCATTGTTATGTCCTCAAAAATTTTTACCGAAGAAAATTTGAAATGTTTATAAATTTAAAAGAAAAATTTAAAAGACGAGAATCACGTTACCTAACACAAAAAGCACTATTGTTGGGATTCTTCGACAGTGTTTTTTTAATACTCCCTGGGACTCAAACGGTTAATAACGTACATGTTACAATAAGATTTATATGAAGTTTTAATAGGTGCAGTCTTGTTATCATTACAAAGCAATGTATATCGTTGGATTTATTGTTCGATAGTTCTAGTGTTAATTCCATACCATGTTACATATCGACGATCTAGTTTCTGTGACTGTTAAGAGGTACATTTTGTACCGGAGGGAATCTATTCGCAGCTATCGTGCACATCTCTCACCCATGGATCGAGGCTCTACTGTGAATCCATATGTTTTTCAATTTCATTGCGAAAGAATTTAGACGTCCTGGATTCGTTAATTCCAGAGAGAGAGAGAGAGAGAGAGAGAGAGAGAAAAGTAAAATTTTATGTGCTATCTTTTTATTAATTCTAAGTCCCAACGTCCGCTGGTATCAAAATGAAACTTCCCATTATGATGTGCGGATGTCAAAGAGATGTCAAAGGGTGGTAAGATTTCGAGTCTCGCGGACTCGGCGCGTGCACAGAGGCGTTACTCGGGGAAATGCACAGGAACTCGTTAGGAATATCTGTCCTTTCGCTTCTGCCGATTATTACGCGGAAACGCGAAGCGTGAAGTGTGAGCTTGGCGGCGCGACTCGACGCGGCGGAAAGAGGTCAAGAGTCTTTTGCACCGTCGTTACGGTACCCCGCGTCGAACAATACGACCGCCGACGACGCGTCTGTGTTTTCAGCTTTTAATACAAAGATTCACGGCTGCTGTCGCCGATTCGGCGTACAATGCCAGTCGTCGGGACGAGTCGATAGGAGGGAAGTCGCAGAAGCAAGCACGCGCAACTATTACAACGCCCGACGAATGATCGCGGTCCGATGAAAGAGAAACGATAAAAGCGGATCCCTGTCGTCCAGCGATGCCGATGTCTGATTCACTTCACCGAAGCTCATTGAAGTACCAAAGCAGCATTTAACCGTTTTACCGTTGTCGACACTTATCCGCAATTTTGCTTTTAATGTCTATTGGCATCTGCGTGTGGTCACCGTACGAGGCGATGATCACGTCTCACCGTGGTTGAGTCGTGAACAAGATATACGATGCAGACATTGAACTACCGTGCACTAAACTACAATAATCTACACTAATTTATAATGACGACAAGGTAGCATTTGTGTTAAGATATGCTTTCGTGAAAAAGTTCATTTAAAAAGTTTTCGTGGAAATGATTTCAACAACTGCGAAAGACAAAATTAGTAACAACTCATTTTGACCTGTGCGATAATACTGAAAGGCTTTACAAGCGGCTACATTAATAATACAGAAAATTAACGGAGAAAGTAAGAACCAGTATATAGAAAAACGTTTCTTATTCCTTATTCGCAAAACAAAGTTTCCTTCATGTTCTAAACGAACAATAAAATTGCATGATCGTATGACGACTAGTAAAATTAATCGAGCCAACATTAAAGTTTAAAGATTGTGCGACGATCAATAAAATGAATGAAACCAACAATAAAATTGAAAGATTGTACAATGATCAATGAAATGATGTTTCATTCTGCTATATGTATTACCTGTATATATGTATATAACTGAACAATGGCAGCCCCCTGGGTTACTGATCTAACGTAGTCATGTGTACGCGAACGGCCGATTTTTACGCTCGAGAAACCACTGTTGAGACGATTTTTCCAACTAGAACGATGCTACGCGATGCTACGGCTGCTAAAACCCGTGTTCCATCTTGAATTCTGATCGAGAAATTTCAGTTCCGAGCGGAAGACGCTGGACATGGTCGTCCGGAAGAGCCAGTCGAATGGTAACGCTTACGGTTTAAATGGTTTTGGAGTTTCCTTGAGTGAGAGGAACCTTTTCAATTTTTGTTCGGTCGCATACGGTGTAAAATTTCTGGGAATCTGTATTTGAAGAGCAGTGGAATGTTTGGTCGATGGAACGTTGAAAAGAGTGATTCCTATTTCCGAGTGGCTATTGATCGTCGCAAACTTCAATTTCGAGCTTGCTCCTATCAAATTGATTACAGTATATCTTTTCCTATGTTTTCCGATGAGTAAAGTAATTATATTTTAATAAAATGGTGTCCAAAGTCTGAATAATTTTTTAGACATTTGTTTAACAGCGAACGAAAATTCGTGAGGATTTATGATATTGAATTTCGACTTTGAATCGTAACATTTGCAACAGTAATAAAGTAGTTTTCACTTTCGCTGAGATTGGGGCTTTGAAATACATTGATCCAAACGTTGGCTGGTAGAACGATACAGCAGTTCGCCGCGGCCATGACCGACGCCGTGTCACATCGACGTCGACGTCGTATTGTCAGTCACTTGCTTCTTGCCTTCAAGCAGTTTCAAAAAGTTCCCTCTGCAGAGCGAACATTTTCATCTATGAAGCAAGGGAATTAATTTACGAGTGTTCTATTTCTGCAAAAATCCAAACGATAGCAAAACCAACAAGATTTTACCAATTTTTACCATCTCCGAGAAGGAGGACCAAATAAGTCAATAAAGTTTCATAATTGTAAACCAGCTATTAGATTGTCCAAACGGTTTCTTTTGCAACGTTCTCGCGCGTAAAATCGTTAGGCAACGCAATCATGCACAGAGAAAACACTATCAACTATTCAGCAATGTTTTATTTTTCTCTTGGCTTCCTTTTACCAGGGTAATTTAACTTCTTAGAAAGCTACTTTAAATTTGTCTCGAAAGCATCGATCGGAGATAAAACAAACTTTTCGACAATCTTGTAGACACTTATAAATTAACATCTAAGAAGCTCCTGATTGCAAGAAAGCCTGTTTCTATAATAACGTAAAATCAAATATTAAAAAATTAGTTCACACAAAAGCAATTTAGTATCTTATGCAATGTTTAAAGCTTTGCCATAACTTTTTCCAAGATATGAGCACATCGTGGCTCATAAAATGATCCATAAAACACTAATTGCTAATCAACTGCAGAAGGAATCTTACACATAAGTTATAATTTAAATTTTGACGTCCATTCCCCCTACGTATTCGAAGCACATAAATTAGTCAGTGAAGTTTTCGCCATGCAACATTGACAGCGCAACAGAATACATGCTCGAATTCCACGGTTTCGTTGATCAATCGCTCACGATAACAATTATTTTGGTTCCTATTCACTTTAAGACAGTTTTATGTACGAACGTTACTTTTACTTCGCTATTAAATTCTCCGCACGTCCTCGACAGCGAGAGCGCACACCGACAACGATTTTGCATTCGATACGTGCAAAGTAAGTTTATTTTCTCGTTCAAGCGATACCTTTCGGTTTTGATCGTGCCTGCACAGGGGAATCTCTGTCGCGTGAAATGATTCGCAAATTTTTCTATTATTCTCAGCTGAAGCCACGGATGCGAGGAATACTGATTGGAAACGGTTGTGAATGAAACGTTTGTGTACATTGGAAAACTAGTACAATAAAGACTCTCCCATAAACCCATCTAAAACAGGTGGCAGCGAGCTAAGAGAAACAACGAAGCTAATTGCTGTTTAATAACGAGAGCAATAAACTGAGTACAATGAAACTGAATTAGATTCGAGCTATCTTACGCAACAATGTTACATATCCGAGAAAGTATATTAGCGTAGCGTAATCTCTTTCACCATGTGAGGAAGATAACAAAAAATACAATAATGGTTTTTATTTTTCAAAAAATGAAAGAAATAAAGTATAGAAAATGATTATTTTCTCTTGGAGATGTTCTCGGGAATTTTAGCTTCCTTCACGACTACCCCTGACCTCCTACAATATGTCTGACCACCCTATTCACCACTCATGGACGTCTTCAATCATCGTCCTGTAACCCTTTTCAGTTCCAAAGTCTTCGAGATCTTTACGGGTGCACTAAGAGGGCGAAGATCATTCTTTATGGAGCAGTCGAAGGACACGGAACCTTCAAAGCCTCAATGCTGCTTGGAAGGTTTGATAAAGGAACCCTTTTGCCTTTCAACTGCTTCAATTTGTTATATTTCCAATATACAATCTTCTTTCCATAGTGAGAACGTAAACGAAATGTTTGTTTCTGTCTATAATCAGTGTGTATTTAAAAAATCTTGCTTCTAGAAAACTGGAAAAATATTCTACTTGATTTAACCGTAGCGAAAAGCATTAATATCTTGTAATAATACTTTCCTGATGTGCAATCTGTCTCACATGATGCAAAAATTGTTAAAAATTCTATTTAAAAGCACCAAATTTTTTTTTATATTATTTCGTCCGACGTGCAATTTATTCCATACGATTGGAAAATTGTTTTAAACTCATTTTTATCAATTAAAAGATGCAGCAATCTAATTATTCCTGCCATGTATATATAAACAATTTATTTTGTGAATACTATATATATATATATAGTTTGGTTACTAATATCTAGACAGTAGACGAAATGAATAACTTTTTAAAACTCGTATTTGTTTATACGTAATCAAGTACTTTAAGAATCTCGTTTCTGAAATTGATTAGCGAATATTTGCTTCGAACCCATTTTATTACGCGCATCTAGGTCGTCTAAGGTAATTTAAAATTTTCGAGAATTTATAAGCACTGTAATTAAAATTCAATTGCCACTCGATTTTTACAGAAGCTCATCAGCCATAGACTCGAGTAACGCTCGCCTCGCGCAGTAATGAATTTTTTTAATAGAGAAACATTAACATTAACTGTCCGTTACAGAAGAAATTGCCGACCAGATCTATCGGGTTAATTGAAAATGCTCGAGAATCCATAAACTGTATAATTAAAAATCGAAAGGCACTCGAATAATGCCAAACAATTTCGCGGTTGCGAAACAAAGAATAATAATTTAACAGATTGGAAAATTGCAAACGCAAATTAAAAAAAAAAGCGAGTATAAAAGTAGTTTTAATAGTATTCAATTGTTTTCGTGCTAACGAAATTAGTGTTCGAACGTGCTCCGGCAGGATCTCTCTACCGAAGAAGAAGAATCCACGAAGTGGTTGCAGATGTTTCTTAACACGTTAAGCGCCATGCCGAATTTTTGTAGCCGTTCAAGCCACTGTTAGCCGTCAGGCGGGCCTTGCCGGACCGCTCGCCGATAGACGAATCAGAGTATGAACAGTCGGGTAACGTAACGCGCGCCGCGATAGCAGAACGAAGAATGTGTCGCCGGTTCGTAGGGACCGACGAGGCCTGCTTAACGTGATAAGCAGAGCTCTCAAAATCTAGGCTAGCATATCAGGAGACTTCAGGAAACTACCTTTTATCAACCCCATTTTCGCCATTGATCGCCCCAAAATTTCAAAGTCGCGCCACGGCTACAATTCGATTCCGATCGACCTAAAAATTGCCATACACTCTGAGCGCGCGTCTAGAAACGTGTAGACAAAATTACAAAAGAATCGGAGACCTAAAGATTTTTCACGATTTTAAGAAGGGGGTTACCTTCAATATTGCTAAATATTGAAGGTAACCCCCT
>CM052098.1:8906180-8933559 GCA_028453745.1 Agapostemon virescens
CAATTCCCGAGCCGCTGAAGAGATTAATCACAATCCCAAGGACCGAATTAATTCAGTTTCCGGCCGGATGTTGTTAATCGCTAAACCATCGATCGAGGACGATCCTCGGACACACAAGTTTTGGTTACCGAACCAGAGATTGAGATATCATCGTCTGATAACGAAGTGTAGCTCTACATTCACACCGAAGCAACATCGAGCACCTTCCTGTCGCCTTTTCTTAGCCTAGTCATTCTTTAACAAATAGAAGAAGACGACGGGAAGGAGCAAGAAATAGTTGCTTAATATTGCTTCTGTGTGCACGTACCTTAAGGTAATTCATTAGCATTTGCAGTAACATTAGTGATCTTTTTATTTAACATTAATTCTTTGTTAGGAGGATCAAATAAATTTATAATTTAAAGGAATCCATTATTTGAAGATCGCTGAAATCGAGCTAACATATAAAAATTGAAAATGTTCGTTTATTATAAGTTGTTCACTATTAAATTTTGTAGTGATGTTTAGAAGCCATTATTTGGCAAAATGTCGTTTTCATAGCGCAAAACATTCTCTTCGAAGGTAATTTCTCATCCGAACAAAGAGACAATACCAAACTACGGTTTCAGAAAAGAAACCAGATTCTGTCAGCTTCTTGGCGACAATTTCTTTGCCTGTACGTATCTGTCTGCCAATTTTCATCGAACTGTGGATACTTTAACGCTAACTATGCGCAATTTAGTGAAAGCATGCTCTCGTGGCTCAATAGTCCGTCAATCTATCCGAAAATGAAAAAGAAATTAAACTAGATAAAAAATAATTTTCATTTCCTTCGTAATAGTTTCCTTCTGCGTTAATACAACGATTCCAACAATTCTGCAATTTCTTTGCTGGTTTTTGGAAGTTATTTTGTTCAAATTTCCACGTCGGTTTCTACTGCCTGCTAAAGTGTCTAAGGGTCGCCCTTTGAACTACGATTTCACTTTTGGAGATAAGAAGATGCTGCAGGGAATAGTCACGTTGAAGCAGTTTGAACGTCTCCTTGGCAGATCTTTACAATTTAACAAACACGTTCACGCCCACTCGTCGCCTTTTCCAACGGTACGAATGAATCACGGAGCCACATGAACATAACTCTGCTAAATCGTGGTCTGCGGGTCTTTAGCGATTTTATTAAACCGTAAGAAATACATTAATTATCTTAAACCGATTGAAATCAATTTTTATTAAAAATGCATAAAATCCATAGATTATTTATAACGCATATTAAGACATTCACAGCTCGATGAATTTATGGAGAAACGATTAGATGATTTTTTCCAACGTAACCGTTGATCTTTATACGATATAGAAATTGTTTGCACCGATCGCAAGACATGAAAACCAAACGGGAATTTAATTTACTTTTCAGCGATTTTATTGAACTGTAAGAAATCTGTAGGTTGTCTTAAACTGTTCAAAATCGCGTTCACTCGTTGTTGTGAAAAAATGCACAAAAGTTCGTGGATTATTTATATGGCGTTAAGCTATTAAAGCCATGAAAGTTTCTACTTTCGCAAGGAAATCGCGACGGAACAGCTTTTTCGAGCACGCCTCGTGCAATTGAAAGGTTTGTGAATTTAATCGTGGTTTCGCAAATTAGAATCAGCGTGGAACGGTGTCGGCTGGTTTTTTTCTCGAAATAAGCCCTCAGCAGAATTGATTTTGACGAATGCATTTAGAGAAAGCCTGTGCCTTTTTATCCGGGGGCGAGCCGACTATTTGTCGATGGAAACAGAACGTGTCGGTGAATTCATCCGGGGAACAGAAGACGATCTATAGCACGCATTCTAACCCCGAACCTGGCACCGACGACAGGTGGCACGGTATCAACTGGATCACGGATGAAAAGGGAAAAGCCAGAAGTAGATTTCATCGCTTTCGGTACACTTGCCGTGAAAACTTCCTCGCTCGGAATACTCATGAACCGTTTCATTCTCTTCTGCTTTTATGCACAATATATTCTTATCCAGATCGCGACGACCTCGAACCGAACACATTTATTCGAGCAGACGGATGACGGCGATGGTCATTGATATTCCCTCCGCGAGAAATTAATCTTCCAACGTCTTCTAATTTCGCGGTAGATTTTCGCGATGGCATTATTGTTCGTAGTGCCGGTAATTTTCGGAAATCGAATGGCGACTCTGAGGCATCACTGAGATTGCTTGAAAATGGCTCCTCTTAACACTTTGCTGACCGGCAATTTTACACAGAAACCATGCCATGTCACCGGCTATTATTTTGTAATTGAATATGGAAGTAAAATAAAACATTCTAAATAAACTCCAATAAATTTTATTTATACTGAACGAAATGAAATTAAACTTTGGACATATTTTTTATATAACTTTTAAAATATTGCGCAAAGCTTTTGCAATATTCTATGTCGCCCTGGGTTTCATAAATTGAAATAGATAATGCAAGTGCAATGACGAGTTAAGTCGTCATCGGTCACCAATGTGTTAAGCGACACTAAAAATTGTCATATTATTATTCAAAACAACTATTTCACGACCGCATTTGCATTAAATAAATCGTTAAAAATTGAACTGTTGTACGTGCGAACAACAATAATAAATGTGATATGCAAGAAGGGAAATGAACCAGAATGGAAATATTCTAGGGCAGAAGACACATTTTGTCGAATGCAAAAGTTTAATAACTTACAATTTATCCAACGAGTATTTGAACACTATCTTTTTGCATTCTTAACGAAATCTTTTTCTCTATGCAATCTGAATAATTTTCTAAAAATTGAACTAAACGACTTAACTTTTTTGGAGCAACTAGAAACATCGATTCACTAAACGAAATATTCGAAAAGGATTTTGAAAAAGTTGGTATGAATTACATACTTAGACAAACTAGACTTAACAAGACAATAACTGTAATGAATTACAAACTACACGAAGAACTGGTTTCTACCTCATAGTCTCCATCTAATCTCGACGAAAAATTTCTTTAAAGATCTGACGCATTTTGTGCATTGAAGTACGCGTTAGAAAATTTTTAGAAATTTTTTCTGGACAATCAGATTTGATAGTTTCAATCGTATTCTGTATTCTGTCGCAACGCGTTCGTCAGCTGCTCGCCGGAACAGCAAAGGGGTAACTGGCCGGAAACCGTTGCCAGCCAACGTTGCTCGCTCGTAATCACGAATTTATTTGTTCCCGCGGATGTTTCTCGGTTTCCTCGCAACGTGACCTAAGTGGCTAAATGGATATTACACGTATTGCATTTTGTCTGTCGCCGACCGAGAGCACCGTGTGTGCGGAACGTATGCACTATGCACGCTGGAAGCTGTCCGGCGCAGCTTCGACCGGGAATTGCAGTCGCAAAGAAGGGCAAGGTCGAGACACAGAGCATATTGTGCATCGACGACGTGTCCAGTATCCGGCGAAACGATCGAGCGATGGATAAACCGCGTGTGCACCGAGCTTTCACGAACGAAGAAAAACTAACCTTGCTCAGAAATTAATGGTCGCCCGTTCCTTGCTTAAATTTATCGCTCGCGGGCGTGATTCATTCTTAATATTGGTAATCCGCTTTGTTCCATTACAATATCCGGAGATTGCCGGACTAATAATTGACGAACGAAAGTAGAATGTTTCCGCGAGGCAATTTCATCCACGTGCAAAATCTGTCGATACGATTGCAATTAATTTTTATGCCTCGACAATTCTCGAGATGTAAAAATTCTTATGGAAACTGTAAGAACTAGGAAATTATTAAAGATCACTCGACGAAGCGATGATTTCACTTGTTATTGAAAATAGATTTTTACGGAGACGGTAACTACTTACGCATAAAATGGCAAACAATAACAATAGAGTTTTAACATTTTTATTAACATCTTAGGCACGGTTGAATTTTGTGCGGGGCAGTTTCTCTGTACGGCAGAGAACATTGGAATGAAGTTTTTGATAATTAAATTATAATTCTTCTTAAAGATATGATGCACATACTTGAACTTTAATAATTTTGGAATGAGGTTTTTCATAGCTAAATTGTAATTTTTCTAAAAGATATAATGTATATATTTTAACATTAATAATTTACTGTAATAATTAATAATAGAATTGAGTGTGCTCAAGCCACTATAATGGCGCATCGGGCTTAAGAGGTTAATTTACGTTTGTTGCGATTGCAAGAACACATTCACGTGGAATTATTAAAAAAATAGATAAAACTTTAGACACAATTTTCTTCTTTTCATAAAGATATGTAAAATAGTTACCGTTAGACTTTCGTAAATATATTATTAATCCAAATACAATGGTATTTTGTCGAATTATAAATACTCGTATTCCAAAGTACAATGACGCTAAAAAGTGTGCTCGAAGAACTTTCTTCCTCGAGGAAACAAGGAGCAGGGCCAAGAAAGCTATGTCCGCCGATCGTATCGTACCTGCAACGAGAGGTTTTCGATCCACCCAAGGAAAACGCGATTTTTTCTTCGGTAGTCGGCGATTAGTGTAATCCGTGTCGACCTTAATAAGCGATAGCTCACGGCTGTACACGCCGGTGCGCGCAAGAACGAAAGTTACAGAACGCGCACGCGACACGAACGGAAGTTTTGCCGTAACAGATGTTATTATGCACCTCTTTGCAATCTCATATGATTTGATCGGCTAACCGAACTCTGCAGAAGAAAAAAAATACGAATTTGCGGTTCTCCGCTACTGTACCGTTAGAGATGGCCATTATTGTTCGCCGTGTACGGTTCACCTACCAATTTTCATCGGAAAAGTTCATCTACGCGCAGCATCGCCGCGTTGATACAACTTGGAATTTTTCTATGGTCATCGACACTGACTGCGTGCCTGCTGCGTTGCTCTTGACAGCCGCATGACGAAGGATCAATGGTTACGCCGCAAAGAATGCTGTAATAACAGCTTACGCAATTTTGCACTTTAACCGTTGCATTCCGATTGTCCAATTGCTATGTTTATGCGAGCCTAATCGTCGCAAAAAGATGATCGAAGAATTTATTAACACTTGCAGCGAGACATGCGAGAGTCTCGAGGATTTTTTTAGGTTGCATACATGATACTCGATTTTCAAACGCAAACGTTACGAAGCATTTTCATGGAGCAATATTCTTATAACACGAAGATTCGTTGATTTACTTTTTTGAGGTTAAAAGCTGATTTTTAAGGTGCAGTATTCGGTTCTCCTGTGGATGTACAGAGTGACCAAAATATATTCGAAGTCCTGAATGATGCGATACCTGAGGTTATTTCAATAAACTGTGACTATTACAGATAGATTGTGTTTCCATTGTCCGAATTGAAATACGTTCGCTACAATCGCATTTTTCCTTAATAACTGAGAAATTTCTTAGGATATCCTTAGAAAACACTCTTTTCAAGGAACTCAAACGTTTTTTAAATACCCTGTATACCTTTTCTTTAGAATAGTATTTATTTCCGTGTCAATCAATGTGTTGCATTTGTTTTTTATATAAATAGAGAAACAAATATATTCACCACACTGTGATGGAAAATCATAATTCATCTTTTACTCATAAATCCATGCATTTTTACCTCGATGCCAATCGAGAAGCTTGTAATTGTTGGTAGAGCAATTGTGATAATGTCTGCTTCGATCGATGTTTTATTTATGAGTAAAGATTATTTTTAAAAATGGAACTTGGAAATGCTTTTATAGGCACTAACATAATATATGTTAACTGAGTAGATCAATTGCATAATTTAATGCGTGTGCATGCACGAATGAAAGACAGACAACGATATTTTGCGTGAGATACGTTCACGCAGAACGCCATAAAATTCTGCCGTGCCGAAACGTAGATACCAAGCCGTAAAAATATTTTTATTAGCACTTTCGACAGGAAAACAAAACGACGGCTACATTGCGAAACAATGGTAGCGGGAGAGAGAAAGATGGAGGGGAAAAAGACGGAGAGAGAGAGGAAGATAAAAAGAGGATGTGCAGAAATCCTTGTAAAATGGAGGAAAACATTGAACATCTTCAATATACGATACATCTTTATTTGTTCCGTTTACTGTCCTTGCAACACTTGCATCGTCTCTAAAGCTTTATTCGTTTCACGGCTACCGCGACCATTGCCAAATTGAATATCTGCAATTATTCTGTAATGCTTCTAAATGAAATTATCGACAGACGCGCGCGTGTAAATAGCTTAACTTTAATGAAAAAGGTAGCGACTCGAAACGCGTGCCAAGTTTCAGCACAAGCTGAACTATGAAACCAATAACAAAACCAAAGTTTTCAGACCAAAATTTTCATAGCGTTTCCGAATACGCTTCTCTCATTTTTCTATCACGCTTCGTAATGAGACGTCAGAAATAAAAAATCAGAAATTAAAATTATTTTTGAAGCAGTACTTGCTGACGAAGATCGTACAAATGTGGCAGTATTGAATTTTAATGATGCGAACGGTTTTACAATTTGTCGAAAAGATTGGAAATGAAGAAGAAGTTGGAGAAAATAATTCTTTAAACAAGTTCTGTCGAAAGTAAGAAATAAATGGCTAGATTAAATTTGTCGATGCGATTATTTGTACAGTTGCAATGAAATTATCTAAAATTTCAAATAAAAAGTAAACTGTGCATCTTTTCGTTTTCGAGTTATTAAATTAATAACGTTAGAAGTTAGGTATGTCAAAGATCGAATTTAAAACGTTAATTTATTTACTTAGGAAAATTGTATTCACCTTTTGTTAGCAGTAAACTGTAAATTTGATATACTTGCAATGTATGCGATCTGTTCATTTAATTGGTTTTGGTATCGTTTATTAAGTTTGTTACTTTTCGCGGTGATTAATCGAACTCTTGAAACAGTATTAACATTTCCCTTTCGCTTAAATACCTTGTACATTAAACACGAAGAAATTCAGCTCGTGCAGGCTTCATTGCATTAAAAGCTACTCCAGTGTAGCGTGTTTCGTATCAACATAAACTCCACAATCTGGGGACCTAGCCTGATTCTATCGTCATTAGGTCTGCATCCCACCAGGTATTGCGCCATTTTGTGTCCATTATACAAACAATTTTATGCAATCGCGATAGAAATTACCACATTCGGGGTAATCTAAACAAATGGTTAATAAATAACGTTTTGAAAGCTAGCAATTTATTATTACAGCCTTCGCCATTTCAAAACATATAGAAATTATATAACGTAATAGAAATGGAATATCTTACAATTATTATTACTGCAGTTACTAAAACCAAATGTTACTGTAGTTAGATCAACAAATTGGCTTCACGATAAACACACGGAATGCTAATAAATTCAATCAATAAGTTTAATGTGTACAATAAGAAGAAATCACGATCAAAAACAAGATGACAATTACTAATAATTACTCCTAATAACATAAAAATATAATTACATAAATTTAAACTAAGAATATTAATAAATATATGTGTTAAAAAGATTGCGAATTTAATTTTAATTTCAGAACATCTAGCAATTTCGAAATAGATGAAAAATCAATTCGGTTGCGTTCAATTCTAGAAAATAAAAATTAGCTCCGCCGAATAGCTGATTGTTTGAGTGGGTGATTGTCCATAGGTCTCGTTATTTCAAGCTCTACGATTGTGCAGAGGCTCGCCGAAAGGTCAGACATATTGATCGGGGTCTCTCGTTGTCCGAATTAAAGTGGCATTAATTTGTTATTCCATCCATTGTTCCCCATTAAACGGCACCTTGGCCCCGCTTTGTCGTAGACGCGCTCTTGCAAAGCAAGAAGCCGCACGGGTCAAAGTACTCTACAGCTTGCTCGGCTCTGCAATTTACTGGAAATCGTGAGTAGCCTGCGTACAGGACGAAATCGGCCATCTGCTCTTTTTCCCGACCCAGAGAGCCGACCGCGCGACGCATCGCGCACTTTAATATATCTATCGAAAGCGGCGAGGAAAGTGTCCGAGAGCTAATTCGAAGCTGGTTTTTCACTTTTCCACTCGAATCAGGACAGACCGGCGCAGTTTCGCCGGACGTTTATTGTCGAAAAAGCGGTTCGTTGTAGTCGCTTATACTCTGTTGCACGAAGAACCCCAAGAATCGACCGCGACAAAATGTCCGACCAGCAGGAACTCGGGCCTGTGCAAATGGCGGCGGCACTCGGGAGAGAATTTCAATTTTATGAGACAGAGATCATTTGACTCTCTATGTTAAATTAAAATTTGAACCTACGACCGTGACATGGCCAGCTTGAACTCAAAAGTAGATTTTGGAACTTTATAGAAAATAAAAATTAATTTCTCCTATCAATAATGTTGATAGATTGCAAATAATGTATTATTTCTTTTAGTCGTGCTATTATTATAAATACATAAAATCCGCAGTCTATTCATAAGCGTCTTGCGGAAACTCGTGAATTTAAATCATAACGTTCGTTGTTGAAAAACGGGAAACGCGGAACATATTTTAATAAAATTAAGTTTTACGACAATTTTCATTAATATACTAAATTATCTTTGATGGAAGTCCTCCTAGGAAATATATTAACTTTTGTGTCAATAAATTGCTAACGTCATTAACACTTTTAGCACCGATAAATCGTAAGTGTAAAATAAAATTTCAAGAGTCAAAGTATAAAATACATGTACCGGAGAAGTCCGAGAGAAATACGTTGACATTACTTAAAATGATTATGTGCTGTAGTAGTAATTACAGATTATAGATATTTATTATAGAAATGAAATCTTACACAACCATTTAATTTCAATATGTCCGATATCGTAGAAAGTGTTTTCACAAATATAGATGTAAAATACATGTATTAGCATACGTAAAGGTTGTCGTATCAGTATACTTTCTCACATAAATCATTGCTCAGGATTGTGTTATACAAAATGTTAACGTAACGTCGTTCTATATATTATTATTTATTTATTGTTTTAAACCAAATACATGAATTTCCCTTTCCTGTCGACAAATAACAAAGTTTATTAACACAGTAACAGAAATTACCTTGACAAGCTTTCGATACTTTTTATATCAGGAAATCCCACTGGTTAGAATAATTATTGAAATCAGTCAATAAAAGGAAAAACCGATTGACATTTATGCGCAATACGTTACGCATAACTGATATCGGACATAAGTGACGTAAGTGTTACTCAGTTAGCAATTATAAAAGGAAAGAAGAAATTGAAACTGGTTCAACCACTGGTAACATTTACGAATATTAAGTTTCTTCCTTATTGGGGGTGTCTCTTCGATATCCGCAATAAGCCTGCAATCTAATTACCCGAGGATGTGGATCTAACGATTACAAAATGTGATAATCCATTTATGTAGGCTGATAATCATTTAACTATCGTTTATATTGGAAAACTAGCAGGTGCACTGCTACTATTCCTGAATGCTGCGTAATGTTTCACGTATACGAACGTGATGAAATGTATTCGCACAGAATTTATGTGAAAGCTCTACACCACATGTTACGCAAACATTCTTACTTTTATTTCAGAATTTTCTAGTGACTTCTCTGAGATTCTCTGAGAATGTACAAATGTTAATGTTTTTAATGAAACTTTAGGAAATCTTTAAGATGTGTACTCTAAAGTGGTTGAAAAATTTTGTTTATAAAACATTCCGGAATATTTTAAAGAAAAAAGATATATATATATAAATTATTAGATTTGTTTATTATAAAAAGGTAGTCTTAATGACATGTCTCTTTCCTTTTCTTTCTGTGCTTTATTACAAATCTCAAGTACCATTGTACCTTGTTACCAGAAGCAACTAGTTTTAGTGATGAGTCCTCTTGTAGGCCCAGGACGAAAGGCTTCCTTTACTTTCTTTCAAAACTAAAATACCATTGTACCTTATTAGCATAAATGATTGCCTTACTGACTAGTCCTCTAGTAGGCACAGACGAAATGTTCCCTCTACTTGATTACAAAACAAAAATATTCCATAACTACATAAATATATATTAAAGTAAGTCCAAGACAAGAGGCTCCTTCCCTTTCTTCCTCTACTTTATTGCAAAATAAAAGTACTATTGCACTTTATCATTGTTGTATGCGAAGGTGTCACTTCTGTAATACTTGTCTTATTGCGTTTTGTCCGTCGTCACCTCGGTTTTGTCGTGATTGGTTGAGGAAATGATGGAAGGAGCGTGCTTTGAAAGAGTATATCTAAAGGAATGAGAAATCGTCAAGGACGGATTATCGTGATTTATTGCAGAGTTGTGTGTTTTTCTTCGTGTCTTCAAGTGCGTCGCACGTGGTGTCCGTTCGTCGGGGTAAAACTGTCCGCGTGCGACGCTGGTCGTACTTCTTACCTGCGTTTTTCTGTATGAGTTACAAATTTCTGAACGCAGGGCTAGGCGCTGACAACTTGCGGTGTTGCCGTCGCAACGATCAAAAGAAGCTAGGCCTTACCGACGAGTCCTCCAGAACGCCCAAGAAGAATCGCTTCTCCCGTTTCTTTTTCTACTTTATGACAACACAAAAGTACTACTGCACTTCCTCATCAAAAGAAGCTAGCCTTACCGACGAGTCCCCCATGGGGCCCAAGAAGACTTAGGAAAAGATACTTTTCTTTTCCCTCTGCATCTCGCACATGTCAGCCGCTTCGTGTTTCGAATAGTTCCGACTGACTCATTCCGTATAAAATCGTAGAAGCAAGAGACGGTTTAACTATTCGTGCACGTGGAACGATGAGGATTCACCTGAAGAATATTCGGGCCAGCTATGTCGTAGAACGGATATCGAACCTGCGAGAGATCGACGAGCCGATGATTACTTGAGCGTCGCGGAAACGTATCACGCTTGGACGGCGATGGCCAAGCACGCCGAGACACGGGACATGCTCGAGCGGAACATCGATCCGATAATCATTGTTTTGTCAGCCGTAGCGGACGTCGTGCCCAACAAAATGAATCCCCCGAGGAGCACCAGGGACCAGGGGATTCGATTTTGTCGAACGAATACCGGGACGAACGGGACTGCCTCCAATTCGTATCGAAACCGAACAAATCCGAAATCGAACGACCAGCTGTACAAGAAAAATTCTACTGATCATTTAATTAATTTGCATCGACGATTCGTGTACTCTTGGTTAACCTAAATTCAACGCTCCGCCAATCGTGAACCAATAACACCAACAATTTCACTTCCAGAAGTTAGGGCTACGCGCAATGTAACGAAAATATACTTTAACGTCATCGAGAAATTGTAAAGCCGTAAAATTGTGTAAGAAGTATTCGTACACCTTTTAGAAAGAAATTTTCTAAATTTGCGATCACTTTTGGTGAACGTTTAGGTTCACTGGATGACTTTTTAAAAATTGTTATTGGTTGCGATTGTGAGGAAGAAAATGGAATTCTTCGTTCTTTATCTTTTGTCTATAATAAAAGTTTAGAAGCTGCTTTTGGTAGATCTGAAATATCATATGCATTCGCGAACTAGCTCTTCTATCTCAGCGAAATTCGAATCGTACATTTAAAAAATGCAGCACTGACAATGTCATTTCCAGGAGTTAGAATTACACACAATGTAGTAGAAATATGGTGTTACGTTACCGAAAAGATTACTCAACCCTACAACCTCGAACGCTTTTCACAATTCCATGACTACCATTCATAGATCCATTCTATGATTTCATTGCAGCCGTGACAAGGTTCAATCGAATCTTCGCGTACCAATTTCTATTTATACATTTTCCAACTTTCTTCACTTCTGTCGAATCAACTTTCATTCTTTTTCCGTTTAGAGAACGTTTAGCAGTCTGGGCGAAAATAAATCCAGCCCCTTCTTAACCCTTTGCACTCGAAGCTGTTTTAAGTAGAAAACCAAAGAATATCTTCTGATGTAGGATTGTTTCATTCTACATGAATTATTTCACTTTATGTATATGAGGTTTTTTACTGTTAGTCGTCTTTACAACTGTTAAATTTTTATCAATTTCTAAGATATAAAAATAGCTATGTTAAAATTGTTTTAAATAATAGTGAGGCAATTTTTCATGGCGCCTCAGAGTCGCCATCCGAGTGCTAAGAGTTAATCCATTCTACGGTTAATAAACCCTTGAATCTACTATATTTTTTTTTAAATTCATTTCAAAGTATTTATATTATTCATAATTTTTCTGACTAAGTTTTCTATTGTGTTTTCCTGGGAAACATTAATTTCTTATATCTTATTCTTCGCTGAATATCTGTACCAGGGTTAGGTATGTAAATAAATTGTTCGTTACCTGCAGTATGCTGAATGAAACAGTGACATTAATAAAGAACATTGTTGCTTGTTATTCATGGCATACACTCTGAGAAAGTATAGCACCTGTTTGACAATTCTAACAACGTTTAGACACAAACTCTGCGATCGATTCCATCGTTTATCGTGTTTTCTCAGGTTTCACACCGATGCACAGACGCCGAAGGAAACAAATTAATCCGTTCATCTTGGATTATCGAGTTTCGTAATTTTATGTAGCCATTATCAGTTTCATAATTGCACGGCGTTATCGCTTTTATCGCCGGCACGCGAGTCGTGAAGACAACTTTACGACGCGCCGGAAAAAGTTCATTACTGCTTCACCGATACTTTCGGGTTCCGAAAAAAAAGTATGGTTTGGAGAGCATTTAGCGTTCATGGTTCTGAGCACTTTGGTATTTAATCTGACATTAATATACCAAATGCACAATGCACCTTCAGCAAAATGCAGGATTTAAGGGAATCTTAGATTTTAAAGATATTAAGAGGGTCTTCCAGAATATTATCTATTGTTTCTGTCCTTCAATGATTCTAGGCTGTCGGAAATAATTAAAACAATTTCGGGGCCCGCTATAAAATTTGTTTCTCGTGTTTAAACATTGTATAGTACACAAACACTATGCCTCAACTATCATTTATCCTTTTCAACCCCTTTACTTCAACATAGCAGTAACAATAAGCTACCTCAGGAATTTATTTTCATTAATTTTGTTCTTTATTGATTTTAAATCGTCTAAAACCGTTAAAACAATTTTTCACACGTTTCTTTTTCTGAGGTATTCAGTATTTATATACCACGTGCAAGTTTTACATTGTTAGCCACTATAATTCTAACTTATACTTAATACTTTCATCTTCGGCAGACATCGTCTAACAAAAAATCTGGACGTCATCTCCAAAGAATTATTTGTATGTTAACGAATAACGTTAAGTAGAATCGGAAAGAGCAGTTTGACAACGGTGAAATTAAAGGTAATAATAGTTAAACAGAAATGTTAATAATGTCAATGGTTTCGCCTTTTCTCTCGAGTATTTTGTGAGTTACTTCTGTACCAGCTGTCACTGTTAATATTTGGTGCCCCGAACGATTAGAACGATGAAAACTGGGCTCATTCGATCGGCTACTTTTTGCCAGTGGTGTTACAGACGCAATAGAATACAACGATCGTTGCGGTATTCGATTACAGAACAATCCGCGAGTTCAGTGGGAGAATCGTCGACCGAGAAATCCAAATATTCGATGTTTGACCGAATGACACGAAACCATCTCAATGCTTTTAAGACTGGACAAAAGGATTCAGAAGTAGGCCTTCAGATCTGTTTGTTCATGAAAACTGTTCTCCTTTCTTTGCTCGGAACGCTTCTTACGGCCGGAAATGATCACAAACGTGGGCGCAATGCAGAAGAACATAATAAAATCCGTTGACTAGTAGCAAGAAACTTTTGTAAACGGGAAATCCTTGTATCAAAGTAACACGCTGAGTGTGAAGTTCGCTTGTTGTCTGTTGGAAAATGGGATTTGATACCCACTCTTCTTTATAAGTGATACGCTTTATAAATGACACGCAGAACGACAAAACTCAAATAGAACTGATCTCGCCGTATAGATGGAGGTTTCATCTAGACTTATATTTATCGGCTGTAACTTAACCTAAGATTCTTCCATATGCATAGTATAAGCACACGAAGCGAGATTAACTCTTTGCACTCCAAGCAATTTTAATTCTTAACTAGAAACATTTTTCTGTCCTAGAATAATTTCATTGCACGTGATTCATTTCCTTTCGTACATATCAAAATTTGTTGCTGTTAATCGTACGGCAGCACTTCAATTTTTACTAACTTCTTAATTACAAACATTCGTAATATACAAATTGTTTTGAATAATAGTCCGACAATTTTCAGTGTCGCCTCAGAGGAGCCATTGGAGTGAAAATGATTAATATTTAACTTTTATATAAGCAGGAGCTTTCAACATTGTCGAATTGAAAGACAAATAAATTCTGAACAATGAAATAAAGAAACAAATAAGTTTTGTAAGATCGACCAATTAATATCTGCTCGTAATAAACCTAAGTTCTACATTTTATGGTCGGAAAAAAAGGCTGCGCGCTTTTTCTTGCGTCCTTTCTTTAACAATTCTCTGGCCGACGAAGAAGTATGCAGCGTCAGAGTTCCATTGTGCTCGACAAGAATGGCATACGGCTGCAATGAGCTTATTAACCAGTTAATCGATTTTATTCTGCGGTCACCACTATTGTAAAAGCGTAAACCATTTTTCAAAGCTTCGGTTTCCAAAGCTGTCCAATTATAAAAATCAGATCTACTGGAATTCATTTAAAATCCTCTTTAATGCATATGGTCGATCGCGAAAATAAAATAATGCCTATTGTTTTAACTCTTTATCGTATAATGTCGAGTCACACGACGAAGATGGTTGGTTATTTAACACTTTGACTGTTATGCAAATTTTATACGGTTCACGCAAGTTTTTGTCTAATCAGAGGGCAGAATTATTAAAGTTAACAAACATCTATGCATGTAACACAATACGATACGTTGATCGTAAATTAATAAAAATAAACGAAACGATTACGAATGGCTATTATTCAAAACGCTTCTTTTAAATCGAAATTGTTCTCTTCTAATCGATATTTAACCCTTAGTACTCCAATGGCGCCTCTGAGGCAACACTAAAAATTGCTATACTATTATTCGAAACAAGTTTTACATTATTAATTTTATATTTGTAAAATCTATAAAAATTGAAGAGTTTCACGTAGAAGTTATAGTAATAAACTTTATATACACGAAAGAAAATGAGCAACGTACAATGGAACTATACTAGCTCTAAAAATATTTCGATTTTAAAATTAAAATTTATTTTGTATGAAATTTATTTTGCTTCTAAGAAATAGCAAAGACAAGAAAGTTGTGATCGTTACAAGGGTAGAATCTGGAAGTAACATAGTTAAAAATAAAATTTACTTTCTCTTTTCTATCTATAGTAAAAATAACGATAAATTGTATGTTTTAATTTCATAGAAGAGGAGTATTTAATTTAGAAAAATTTGTATTTCCTTCTCCTTTTAAAGTAAATGTTCCATAAAAGTGACGAAAAGTGTCGAAGAACAGTGACAAATCGAAAGAATCGAATCATGTATGTAATTTCAATCTAGTAAAAGTATATTGAATGGATTATTCATCGATGCGTTTAATAGTTCCTGTACGAATCTCCCATAATCGAAAGAAGTATAATAAATCTGAGTACCTGAAGTCCTATAAATCTGAGGGACTTGGCGCTGAAGTGGGTCAAGTCCAAAATTTAATGCCGCTAAACGACATACTCCGTGAGGAATTAAGTTCATAGACAATATTATGCACAAGGTGATTCCTGAAACTGTGTCACACCCTAAACGAAGGGCACGTCCAATCTTGAAAATAATCGATTTTTGATAATAACCTACCGAGATTACTTTCCGCGATGTTAAAACTAAAATACGTTTAAATTAAGAATATACAGAAAGCCTAATTTGCATTTAAAATCATCGCTTGCTTCTTTGGCATACGTGGAATAAGAAGCTCGTAACCTTCGCCTTGAAAATCAATGCGATTTTGATGCATTCCGTCCACATGCTTGGGTGACTCAAATCCTTCAGCTCTGAAATCGACTTTAATTTCACAGAACTTTAACGTCCATACAAGTAACGCAGTGTGCAACACGTTTCAAAGTTTTTCTCTTGCCCTGTGCATTTCTTTTCTTCCTTTTCTTTTGCAGCGTGTTTCATGCACTGTGTCTTCCTCATTAACGCACAACGCTGTTTTACTTTCTTTCGCTTTCTTCGATCGCTAATGGCCTTTTTATACATTCTCGTACGGTATACTTTTATTCGAGTTTTAATTGTCTCTGCAATCTCCTGTTATTATTATTTAACCTGTTCCTTTGCAGATCGTATAATCGGCCGAGATACCAATTTTTGCGCGAACAAACCAAGCATGTATAGTCAGCACGAAGTGTTTCGTCATTAACAAGTGGACTGCGAATGTTTATGCACTTATAATAAAAATTATTAGTCGAAACTAGAAATTGTAGACATGTCCTCTGGAATTTATTAAAATTGTTAGAATAAGAAATAGATTTTACTTTCGTGTCTCTTAGTACTGATTTAAAGCATTTGAATTTTGCATGAAAATGTGCAATCGAATAAATATAGACATGACTGTTTCGGGTATCAGTAGACGCAATCGCAGGTGATTTTAATCAAAAGATCAATATGCCAATAGCCATTGTTTCGCGAATCTACGAACTCCCAGAGAAATGGGTCTTGAGGGAATGTATAAAATTGCCTGCAGACCTAAGGTGTGGCAGGCTATTATTCAATTATAGCGATCATCGAGTAGTCATAAATCGTTACTGACAGCTAATAGATTAGCAGAGAGCGGGACACTTCTAACGAATGCTACGTCTTGAAACATCTCTGAAAACATTTGGAAATTTTTGTAGTACGAGGAGGATTTTTAAAAAAATTTCCACGATCCACAATTTTAAACATACTCTTCTAAAAAGTTCGTTACTAACAATTGACGTCGAGGAGGATTTTTAAAAAAGTTCTACGATATCACTTTATAACACAGTTTCCTTAAAAAGTCGTTACTGACAACTGACCAAATAGCAAAAAGCAAGCACTTCTAACATATGCTACGCCTTGAAACGTCTATGGAAACATTAGGGAATTTTTGTAGTACGAAGAGGATTTTTAAAAAAGTTCTACTGTCAACATTTTCAATATACTCGTTTAAAAAGCTCGTTATTGACAATTGATGAATTAACAGAGGGTAAGGCACTTCTTTCGGAAAACGTTAGAAAATATTTATAGTGTGAGGAAGATTTTTGGAAACGTCCTACGAAGCAGACTTTAAATGTACACTCTTGAAAGTAGAAAACGGACGCTTTGAAGAAACTCATCGTTTCGCACGCTTAGGAGAACGGTTTTCGGATTGCTAGCGACTTCCTCTTCTGCAGGCTGTGCTTGCTCGAGTTTCTCAATCATGAAATACAGTTTTCCGGCTGCAGAAAGTCGGTTCGCAGTCTCGCACGTGTATCAGTGCCCTTTCCCGAGGAATGTTACAGATAAAACGGCCGGTTCCCGGTCGATGGAGAACTAGTTACGCGTTAAAATTAATTCGCAGGCCTGTTCCGCCGGTTTTCAACTGTAGCTGCGCTCCGGAACAACTCTTCAGCTATGCCGTATTCGATTATGTAATAAGCGGCAATAACGAAAAACCCTTTGACTCCGCGAATTCGCCGGCGACCGCGAGGTATTCTGATTAAGATTTAACCGTGGTAAAATCCGCGGAAAAGTCGACAGAGATCGCCATTAAACGGTTGTTCTTTGCCCAGCTGTCTTCTGTCACTGTACCGTTACATAATCACCAATAATGTAATGCAGTTGGTTACATAATATTACATGATGCAACAATATTGTCGGAAAGACAGGTCACTGATAAAACGTGTGCAACATGTGGTTACTTTTTCGACTTCTGATGGGAATTCGTTTGCTTTCCTTAATGAAGATATGAAAGTCCATGGAGATGCGTCTGATTGAAAATGTTTCGATTAAGATTACGAGAAAATTATAAATATGGTATGACGTAATTCTTTAAAAAATTATTTTAACATCGACTTAAGAAGAAAAGTTGCATAGAACTTACACATTAGGAAAATACGGTGAAACCAATTTAAGGCGAGAACATTGAATGGAAATAGTAATAAATTAACAAAGCTTCTGTCTACTTAACATGTATAAATTATACTGGACTGTCTATTACTATTTAAAAATTCTAAAATAGGTGAAATAGTAGAAAGAAGTATTAGAACACTGTCTAATACGTAGAACAATAATGACAATCGTATAGAATGCCAAAGAACATTCAAATATACATATTATTTGTGTCTGACGATGTTAGAATAGTTCGAAGCTGCATAATTAAATATAGAAATTGTTTAATTGTTATAATGTCGCAAATATATAAATATCTGAACATCCACAATTTGTGCTTTTTTTAAAGTAACGATTAAAACCACACAGTACGAATATTTTTTACGGTTTAATGAGCTGCATCTTTCCACCACTTGCATTTTTCGTTGGCGCATCGATGCGACTGCACAACCCGACTGTATTTAACCACTTCTCTTTTTCGGGAACGATGCTTTTCGAAATTCGTATAAATTCGTATTGTTAACATCCACGGATATTTTTAATTCATGATTATTCAGAAATTATTCAACAAAGTGATGTCTCAAGATGTACAGGGTGTTTTAAAAAATGTGCCAATTCCTTGAAAAGAGAGATTGCTGAAGTTATTCTAAAACACTTTTTCCTTTGCGAAAATGTCGCATGCGACTTTGTTTTCGAATTATTAATAAAAACCAGAGGCCAATCAGAGCACGGCGACAGATCCCGAACCGATGCACGTCCAGCAATAACCGCGCTCTGATTTGTCCGTGTTTTTCGTTAATAACAAGAAAACGAACCGTCGAATCACGAATTGGCAAAAGTAAAAGTTTCGCAGAATAACTAACTGAGTTAGTTATTCAAAGTATTAGAACAAAGTACACTTTCGTTCTGCCCAATCACGCGCATTTATTTACAACACGGAAATTTACACACACGATGAGTGCAATGTTTCAGACCGGAGGTCGTTGCTTTCATCGTGACAATACTTGAATCGATGTCTCGAAAAGGATCGACCAGTCAGCCGTATTATTACTTCGCGGCTGTTCATCGTTCGACGAGCTGCGTTTCCAAAGTGTTGAAAAGAAAATATTCGTATGAATCGCAGACCGGAATCTAAACTGTTCACCGGACGGTTGAACGCGTTGCGAGAGAGTTGCCAGCGATTTTCGTAATGCTCATAGCCGATCTGCGGACGGATAATCGCCTCGGATTCCGGTCTTTCGTGCGGATACGAAGTAATCGTACCGGCCGGTATTGCGACGGTCCTCGGACGATTCAGTCGGCTGTACATGGTGTAAGAAAAGTAATGATCATCCGTTCGAACGAGAATCGACGCCCATAGATCAATGGACACCTGCACGTACAGTTTGCCGGAAAGTAAGGCGACATTCGTTAAAAGTTACTAACTTTCTTAAAATTTCATCTTACGACATGAGTTCTCATTTCGAACGATAAAAAAGTCAGATGAAATGCCTAGGTTTTCGAGTGAAAACAACTTCGAGTGGACAGGGTTAAATGTAAAAGTGTGGGTTCGTGATACACCGATTGTAATACATCGACGACGATCATTTCTTTTCTTACACCCTATAGAAGAGGCCAACGATGCCACAAGTTCCAGCAGGCAGTACCGTTTAATCCGTGAATTTGTCTCAGGAGAGCACAATGCCTGCCAGACATACGAGATAGTTATTCACGCTTAAATATAGGATCAGCATGATAATACCGTCTGACGCAAAGTGTTCCAGCCAGACTGCGGAAGTTTATGCGTTCGCACCGGTTCACCCCCATCCCCCACCTTCCCCTGACCACCACAACTCGGAAAAATTCATTTTATCTTTACCGAAGCACAATGAAACCGGAAAAATTAAAATTTCTATGAACAACCAAACTCTACTGCTTTAAATTCCGGTTTATAAACAAGTAATTCGAATGCCGCGCAGTTCGCGCGAAATGTTTTCCTTCGCTTTGTTGCATTCAATTACGTTTCTCTTGGTCGGTCCCGTATAATGTGTGTAAATGAAGTTATTGTATGCGAGGTTGCTGAGGAAGTAGTCAAAACTGCATGTAATTTATAAATTAATGTACGCAATTTATAAATTCTCATGTTTATACAAATATTTATCGAGTCGCTATACTAATTTTTTATTGCACTTCCGACACTTTTATCTGAACGTCTGAAAATGCAGTTCCCTTCGATAAATTGTTATAAATGTGGTAAAAATGAATTGACTATTTGCATTAGAAGCAATTCCATTCGATAATCGAAACAATATTTTTACCTGTAACAGCTTCATTGTACACAGTTTATTTCCTTTTACTATTACTCGTATTTAGAACGTAAACATTTTTATCGATTTCTGAACTGTAAACACAGCGATGTAAAAGTTGTTTAAATAATAGTATGTTAACTTTTAGTGGCGTCTTAGAGGCGCCATTCGAGTACTGAGGGTTAATGCGTTTGGTATAATTTTCAGTATCGGCTTAATTTAACAAAAGCATATTTTCTGTGGTGGAAGTTAATCTTCAGCTAAGGACATAAGGCGATGATGAAACCAGGAATAGAATTCGTCAGGATCAAATTATGCACAGATAATTACAGCGAAATGGGGCGTGATTGTGACCTGTTAATGGATACTGGAGGAAGGAAATTGATCGATAGATCGTGTCGATCAACAACCAGCCAACAACCGCCTCAAATTGGCTTTCATTTCTTTCGCAAGACAACGCAGGCATTCTCACGGTCCTGCAACGTCTCGCGAGGCGTAAACACAGCTTTCATACTAATATTACTTAAATTCTCTTACAGTAATGCATACCTTGATCAAAGTGGATCAAGTAACGCTATAAGTATCGAGTGATGCATTTAATTGAATCGTAGGTCATGTTGATTGACTCATTTCATCATTAGCAATGATTTCGTAGCTATAAACTCTATAATATTGCACAAAAATTTCGTTGAAAAGACCTTTATCAATTTCGAACTAATTTTCAACGTCTACCTCGATCATTGTCTTCTCAATCTTTTCAAGAAATCTTCATTATCCAAAAAAATAGAAAAGATTACAAATAAAATATATCCACCACCGAAACGTTTCAATCCTGTGCCCTAACAAAACTGCTGCTCAAAGAAGCGAAAAATAAAAATTTCATTTTCACAATAAAAACTCCTGAAGATCGAAAAAACGCCTACAGCGAGTCGAACAGATCTTCCAGCGATTAGAATTCTCTAACGTGTAAAATACAGAAATGTACAAGAAAAAGTAATGCCAGCAAGCAACAGCAAGATTTCTGTTAATCGGTCGACTGATTAACCCCGCGGTAAGTCACCGTCTAAATAGGAGCAGAGATTAGCATCTTCGAGTACTGTTACGAAAGATCGCGGGGAGCTTTATCCTGGTCGGTCTCGAGTCGAGGAGCAACCGGTGCCGTCGAAGACAAATGATCGCTGTAAAATGATCGGTGATCGTCTCCCACCGTTGAACAAGACGGTCCTCCGCGAGCGAAACAGTGGCTCGATTTGAAATTCAACCGGCGCGGCGGCTGCACACTCGATCGGCCGGTGGAATAAATATTCCGCCTTATTCTTCTCGTTTGCTGCCCCGTTTTCTCCCTTGGTCCGATCACGAGGCCACCGACAGCCTGGTAACCTGGTTTCCGCGTTTCTCCCGGCAATCTTTCGGCTCGTTATGGATTCTATGATCGATGAAGGACGTCGATCCTTCGAACGGCAGGAATTTAACAAGGCTCCCTCGCTCTTTCCCCTCTATACGTGCACGTACCGTCATCATCGTCGTCTGGGAACGTCCTCATCCTCGTCCCGGTCATCCCCGTGCTGGTTTCTGCTCCGAGGATCGAGCCGGTGTCAAGGCCGACCGCGACGCTGTATCACGCGCGGATCTACGGAGTTGAACGCACTCTCTCGATCCCCCTTCTTCCGTCTTGTGCTAGTGCAGCACGCGCTCTACCTGCCGAGTCGACGGCCAGCCGTGCACTGGACCGGGTGTATTTACCTGTGCTCACCTGGCCAGCGTAAATCCGCTGTTCGCCGCAGATGAGGTGACCCGTTCCTTCTTCCTTCCGGGTGGCTCGGTGATCGGCAGGATCGACGGCCCCTTCTTCCGTACAACATCCTCGAACCGTTCTCTGATACACTGACGCGTACTTCTTGCCTTTTCAGGTATCACTGAAAGTCGCGGTTTCATGTTCGTATAAAAACGTGACGAGAATATTTGTCATTGTACATCAGCCTGTATTGGACATGCCTTTGACGGCGAGATTTGTCGCTATTTTGTAGGATTGATGATGTCGAGGATGCAGAATCGAGAAGCTTGTTCGCTGGGAATGTATCTATGAAGCATTGGCTATTTTATGCTTGTTTGGAGAATAATGAAAATGTTTTTCGATGTAGCCGTTTGACAGATTCACGGTGGACCGAAGAGACAGGTTTATACTATTTTGTTCAGATATAAAGAGTCTTCTTCGCCTTGGTTTTTTTATGATAAATCCACGAAGTAGTGAAAGAAACTTGTTGGTTGTTTATGGAATTGATAGGATTGCTGTTCATCGAGGTTGAGGTTAAAGAGCACTGGTTATTTTGAGTCGGTGTGTTAAGAGGATGTATGTTCCTCACCTTGGTTCATTGATGTTAGATCCACGAAGTAATGAAATAGATTTGTCGCCTCTTTATAGAATTGACGAGAATTTTGTTCATCGAGGTTGAATCTATCGAGCACTGGTTATTTTACATTACTTTGCTGAAAAGACACGAATGATATTCGCCACTCTTTTTTTTATGATAGGTCTACGGAATCATTGCAAGAGAATATTTTTAATCAATCTATGAAAGTAACAAGGATGTTGTCCATTCTAACTTTTTGAAGATATTTTTCTGATATTCAAAAATCTATTTCACTACCGTTGTTGTTTAACAATATTGTTACAGCAATTGTCCATATGGAGTCGTCATAATGAAGAATTACTTCATGATGAACAAGCGAGAGATGATGATGATGACAGACAGTTGAGAGCAATCGAGGTTTGCTTGTCCAACAGACTGGACAGCGAATTCGATCACATTTATCCAAATTCTGTTTTTGTTATTAATTTGCAAATAAATAATTATTAAATAAATCAGATGCCGTGTCGTTCGCCGAACGAAGAGCACAAAACGCGCAACAATATGATACATTACTTAAAGTTGAAATACGTCATTCAGAATGCATTTCTATTGAAAATAAATGCCACGAATAATTTATCAAAAAGTTTCTCGTTTTCCTCGAAAATATCGCACAATTTTCCTAAATGGTCGTACGAAAAGTAATTTACTAAACCCGTTTGAAATAATCATGAGCGGTCGAATTCGATAAATTCAATCTCTTACGAATTGTTATTCGCCGGTTTGCATTAATTAATGTCTTTACTGTATCTTCAACAGCTTCAAAAATTCCTCTGTTGACGAAAAACGAAATTACTTTTCCAGCCACGCAATATATCGAATGTTTAAAAGGATATTCGACTAAACCATCTAAAAAAGCCACCGATCCACAGTTATATTCGCACATGAAATGTTTCTTTGAAATCGGATCGGTGAGAGCGTTGGCTTACTTTCCGCCGCGACGACAGTAATCATCAATTTGTTTATCAGTATTATTCATTACAGCGAGTACTCGTCCGTGCCAATATCAATTATCTTACTTCCTGTCTCGTTAATAATTAAAATAAGAACATCAGGTATCTAGGAAATTTACGTCCATCTCAAAAGAGAAATCCGGGAGGCTGGTTCCTCATTTCTATAACGAAAACGACTCTGAGCGTCGCTGTTTCCGGACGATCGAGATCCTAATGTCTAAATCAGCGATGTACAACGAAATCGATCGTTTACAATGCTAATCCCCATATTTACATCACTTCTCGCGAGAGAAAATGTACTTTTACCGTGTCGCACGCCCAATTACTGAATCGCTTCCTGACTGCCGATTAATACGGTAATAGGAACATTTTGTCGAGATATCGCAATTACCGCGGGCACGCTTTAATGATCAAGAACGGAAGGATAATGGATTACGTTGGATTATCGTACGTAACCGTCACTGGTTATTACGAGCATCGTGTTCGAACGCTTTCGAGAGCGGTTCGCCCATGGTTCTTCCAAGGGATAATTAAAAACATTTTTTTTTTCGTTTATTAAATGAACGCAAGATAAAAACACCAACAGCTGACCAACAGATACGTACCCCTTTAGTCAATATAGAGACAGGGGAATATGCTACTTGCATTTCTTACAGCATGTAACAAATTCATTTTTGAAACAGTTACCCAAATTTACTAGAAGATTTTTGAAAATTCAATAATCGTGTCAGAAATGGACCATCCTCGGAAACGAGAAACTTAGTGATTGATCAAACGTTTCCTAGAAGCTAATCAACCTTTTGCACTCGAAACAATTTTAATTCCAAAATCAACACATTTCTTTGAACTTAGCACGTTTCCGTTCTATTTTTAATATTTTCTACATTATGCAGATTACTGAATTAAATCTACTCTCTCGTATCGTCATAAGGTATTTTTCATCTTCGTCAAAGTTATCTTTCAGTGTCATCTCAAATAGTGCACTAGGTTATGGAAAAGATAATGCAAGGTGGTTGATCGATGTAAATGCGTTGCATATTTCACACGTAGGTATTGAATCCTTAAAATTATTATTTCTAAAAATACTGTTGTTCACGTTCTCCTTATAATTGTCAACTAACGATACGAGGTCAATTTCTGATATCTGTATCTTAGTTATGGAATCGAGCCTTGTCAGAGAAAACTAGGCGAGACGAAACACATCCAATATGATATAAGCGAATTGCAATCGTTTCTCGTTTACTATCAGAAACACTGTAACAGTCCAAAGTGGCCGAGTGAAAGCGAAAGGTGTCCGGACGAGTATCATTTTTTCTGGCGGAAGAAGAAACCAGAGAAAAAGCGAGGAAATGAACGCATGAAATATTAATTAATACCTGACACGTATGGAATGGAACGTTTATATTGACACGCTTTTTTCGGAAAGGATCGTTCGATAATGAACAGGATGTTGATGTAAATTAAGATGATCGTGTAAAACATTCGCACAACGAATAGACGACTGTTTCTATTCAGACGCGATCCGACAAAGAAATGCCCATTGATATTTAGATAAAACGTTTTATCGCTGACTAATGGAAGATAGTTTTTATTTCGGAATTGCGTAAAAGTTTCTTTCAAAGTAGATATTATTTATGCATTAAGAGAGCGTGCTGTGTAGACGCAATTGCTAAGGTAGATTATTATACTGGACTAGAATGTTTCAGAAATAAAATTCTGTTTAAACTTTCGTACAACTTTTGGATGTGTAAAATGTGGTACGAAGTACGTAGAAAGTACAAAAATTACTTGGTAAAATTTAAGACTGACAAAATAAGAATGTTAATATATTATTTTCAACTTACTAGACTTTTTAAAGGAGCAAAGTAATTTTTATTTCGTTCCATGCTGCTTACGAATAATGCAAATAATTTCTATTTTACATAAAGATCTGCAGTCTATTGAAATGACCAATTTTTACTTTTTTTATTATCTCTGACTAGATATTCTATTAAACAGTATACGTTTAACGATTATTAAACTGAGAATCTATGCATTACGTACTAAAATATTTATTCAAGCACACCCATCACATTTTTTAAATTGTAACAACATCTTAATCTACTATGATTTACTTTAAATATGTTTACAACAAACGAAGTGGAAACGTTCCTGCATGTGTTAATAATTCACGTAAAAATGTCAACCGAAGTAAAATTAAATCCTCGATAAGAATCGTAACAATTTTTGTCATTCTATTGCTAACACGAGACAATTTCTAATCAGCGACATTAATTTTTAGTGCAGACTCTTAATCGTAAATTAAAGTAATCTATAAATGTATTTAAGGAATCTCATTTTAGCCCACAAGTGCAATTATCTCGTCAAATATTTGTCACGCAACTTTAAAATCGAAACATCTCTGAATCTAACGTTTTTTTTCATATAATTTAGTTAATTTAGTAAATGAATATATTAAAAATGACATGATTGCATTAAAAGATTGCAATCATTTTGAAAAATGATACAGATTATCCCTTAGTACTCGAGTTATGAGTTTGAATCACCACGGAAGGTTGCCACATAATTACTGAAAACAATTTCTCCATCACTATGCTTGTATCTAAGAAATTTGTAAAAATCTAGTAAGGATGGGTAATATTACAAAATGAAGTAAATCGTATAAAATAAAAATGGCCTAGGTCTAAAGAAGCACCTTAGTTTTCGAGTTAATAAAACTTCAAGTGCAAAGGGTTAATATGAGACATTCTGTACAGTCAGCGATGACTGTCTATTTGGGACACGGCGGTCTTTCTCCTTAAATTTATTCGGAAATATTGTGATTTACTAGAGGCACAACGAGGAGGCGACACACCGTGAATGAATTAACTTTTCGGATCTTATAGCCCATTCTAGCCGTCGTATGCCTATACACGGCATAACAATGGAGTTTTGCGTGGAAACGAGGTTAAAGAAAGGGGAATGCAAGTCGAATACCGAAGGGAACACCGCCGCGTGCAAATCTTTTTCTCCCCCATGAGCGCGTGCGTTTCTATCTCGGAATGTTTATGGGAAATATTGGTGTGCAAGTATTGTTTCGCGAAATTGCTTTCTTAAGAGTAAGTCGTACCTTTGCGAAACAAAGTGTGCTAGATTGACTAACTGTAATGGATAATTGCTACATTTTAACACTAGAACTACCAAACCAGTAATTTTGACTAGTCCATAGCTTTTTCTTTCGCAATTATTGAAATTACAAAATTGCCTTTGCAAAAATCGATTGAATGGGTCTCTTTGTTCATTCGTATATTCTAGTAAAAATTTCAGAAAATCTAAATAAATAAAATCTTGTCGGTTTTATAAGAATATATATACCAGTCGATTTTAATGATCGGTAGGTTTAGTGTTAATAATGTTTAAATCGTGAAACAGCTTTGCAATCGAACAATAAACAATTTTAACTGCAAAACTGAAGCACTTTTTATAACCGAGAATATTTTCACTCTGAATTACGTTTTTAACTATTACTTGCATCAGTGAAATATTTATTTTCTTACATACACACCCAGTATGTAAAAATTGTTTTAAATAATTAACAAGAGTTTAGTGTTAACAGAATATATGTTTTATCACTACTCAGTATGGAAACATTATTTTAAATAAAAGTGCCTCAGAGTCATTGTAATGAACATGTTCAAGTGTATAAGGTTAATATTCTTATTAAGAGTTAAAGAATTTAATATTTATTATTAATTAATATTAACTAGAGTTTAAGAGTTAACAGAATATAAG
>CM052098.1:8933959-8959013 GCA_028453745.1 Agapostemon virescens
CATTAAGCTAGACTAATATGCACTGTTTTATAATAATCACAAGGTTGCATTTATTAAAATTAAAAAATATGATAGTATGGTAAAGCACACTGCTTACGTAATCGAAGCGGTCGATTATCGAACTACAGCAGACGGCAACGCGGGAACGATCTTCTGCGGCTCGTTCAGTTGTCACGCAAAAAAATTCGTCCTGGTGTACGTTTGAACATTCTTTCCAAGAAGTCCCACAAAATCGAGGCAATTCTGTAGGAGCTGTTTTTCATTCGTTTTACGGTATGTTTTCATTTTCCTTCTTTAATATTGAGTGTTCTATTATATAAAGTATGTCCTGTCAGCTTTCGTTTAATCTCTCAACGGTTAAATTCAATTCTGAAATTCCGTCGAGATATCATAATTAGCCTTTTACAATTCAGAAATATTACTTTAGCCCATCAATTGCGATTTCTCAAATTGTTCAAGTGATTTTATCTTTTTTCTGACACCAATTGTTATGTATAATATGATATCATAGTATTTGTAATACAGTGATCAATTCTGTCAAGATCAGATGTGTTTCCAGTCGCTTAATACTGTTCGATAAATGCACTAAACACAATGCTACCTGATTCAAATTCTGAATCAAAACGAATTTATCAACATTTAGTCACATTTTACAACAGTTCTTGAATTAAACGATAACCATACGCAGGAGGCGCTACGTCCAGTCTTGAAATTAGAAGTCGGTAATACAAATTTGTTGCATCTCCTGAAATTCATCTTGTAGTATACAGCACGTCCAAAAAGCGTCGTATAAAAGGCGTCAGTGTAGTTACACGGAATGCAAAACGCATCTTTAAAGTGTCTTGAGTCTTCTCGATGTTGTAAATAAAGAGGTACGGGATATTTTATTTAGCAACAATATATCCAGGCCGGTTGCGCCGTAAGGTGATACGTAAAAGTCGGCACGAATCATTCAGGCGGTTGAGTTCGGGTATTCTGTTCGTAGATGGCGAGAGTGATCAGTACCTGCAGAAAGTCCAGTTTTTAAAATACCAAAATAGATGTAATTATGCAATTGTGCAATATAGAATCAACGTATTAAAGTATCGCGATCAGGTTGAGTCTATGAACATTAATTTTAAACAACGGACAATTGAATTATTTAAATTTTTATAATTTTCGGTTTCTGAACTTCACTACTAGGTGGCAATAGCATTCACTTTTTCGTAGCAATATCGCTGTTTCTAATAAATGTTCATGTACATCGCGGTTTTTCCGAGCTTTCTTGTATCGCAAAGATGCAGTAGATCTCTTTGTATTAAAAACCATAACTGAGCATAATTATTACAACTTGAAACGTAGTATCAATGTATAGAATCAATAAGAGAATTTGAAGACTACAAACAAAAATGTTCAACAACTGGTTATCAAGGTATTTGTTTTCTCACTGTGTCTTTCAGTTTTCAGCGTTAACCACTTCTCGTTCCATTTTTCGCGTTGCATTCATATCATATCTTCCCATAAGAATTTTTCTTTTCTTACCTCAAATTAAAGCTAAAGAAGCGTACTTTATGATAACTATATTTTACTTTCAATCAAAATTGGAAATTACGTTGAATAATTAAAAAATCGCGATTGATAGGTCAGTGGAAAATGGCTCTGTTCCGAGGGGTCACTTAGAATCGATAGTAGAATGTGTTCCCGTAAAAATTTTCGAATGTTTGAAATCTCAAATGAAAGTTGGAAAGTCATACTTGAAGTCTTTTTAATTTAAATAAAATCTGAATCGTATTGAAAAATCTGGATCAGTAAATTCGGAAGAAATGCGTGAATTTTTTAAGGCACGTTGACTCAATTTGAAATTGTATTCCCGAGAGAATTTTTCAATTTTTGTGGTCTCAAATGGAATCTGGAAGATCGCACATTACAAGTCCGTTTAGGTTAAAGCTTTCCGCTGTCGCACGCGATTTTATAATGTTCCTGGCATCTCACGCGTTAAAGATCCTCTATTTATGTTCACGAACGAATGCAAATTTTACGATACCGGGTAGCAAATCGTCTGAAAATATTAAAAGCGGATCACGATCGAAACGATCGTTCGATTAGCGTGCAGGGACGAAGCGTAATCTACGATTATAACCAGACGTTGAAACGCGCGTGTGGCTAATTAACGAAGATAAAAAAGTGGTTTATGTAATTGCGTCTCGTAATTACAGACCGATACCAAGCGGATGATTCGATAACCTCATCGGCCGGTTTTAGCAATGTTAAGAATTTTTGTCCGGTCGAATTGCGGTTGAAATCGGAGCGGTTCGCATTCCGCGATGGTTTCAGTGGAACACCGATGTGCGACCAGTGATATTAGCGATAATAAGAAGAGCAAAAAGAAACGAAAAAGCGGCGCAGAGATTTTACTCTCGGCTCTTAAAAGGGAGGGAGATCAAGGACCGAAGACATACACCTTCCGGCTGTTGATTGACACCGATTTATTTTGTTAAGGTTTCCATTCGTGTTTCTGGAAACATGAGACTCGGAGAAATCGTGCAGAGAGATCATTTCGAGTCTTCGATGGTATCTCGTACTAATTCTTACCGAGAAACATGAAAAACTACTGAATCGAATTTTCATGCTAGAATAATTTGGCAATCGCGATCGATTACGGTCTGTTTTCTCTAATTTCGTCGTTGCATCGACAATTTAGAAAGAAACAAACGTTCCCTGAACTTTTTCTCCAAGATACGCATAACGGTTGAAATATTTACAACTATAAGTATAGAAATGTTCACAATTATTTACTTCTGTTAATAATACGTAGTACTTTGCTCATTGTTAGACTTTTTGAAGTCCATAACGCGTTGAGTGAATTTAAACAATATATTCTAACGATACTTAATTAATTAAGACACATCATTAATTAAGAAATATCATTGATAATACAATACTTAGTATTATTTAAAATATTGAGAGTTTATGAACTGAAACGTTTCAATTAATTGTTGCTCAGGAATTGAAGGATTAAATGACCACAATGGGATAAAACTTGATCTAACTGTAAAATTAAATTCTTCATGAAATGCATCAATTATTAACAGTTAAACAGGACAAATCTTCTTCTAAATATAAGCTGATACACTAAAATAAGCATAATTCTAATCAACATGTTTGGTCAACGGATTACAAATTTTTTATTGTTTTACGGTAGAAATTTAATTTGTTTAAACGCCCAAGTTCTTCAAATTACGAGACTGTAACCTCCATTTTGTAGTCTTCTTTAGCATCAACGAATCGTTTTTAACAAACATCACATAATGTTTATACTTTGTCACTGATGTAAAAAAGAACACTTAATACAACAATTTAATCGTAAGAAAAACTTAGAAAAACTTAGAAAATCAGCTTTGTACCTAAAAATAGTATACAGCAGCAGTGATTCTTGATCAAAACGGTTCGTAACATTTGCATTTAAAAATCGGACATTTCACACGCAACAGCCATTTTCATTAGGAACCAAGGTAGAATAGGAAAAGCTGAAAAAAAGTAGAATGCGTTGTGTTTAACGAAAAGTGTGATATTATTTCGTAACAATTATTTTCGACCGTCTCGGAAACGGAATTCGTCCTCGAAGTTTTAACAAAGACGTAGCGGAGTCACAGTAGAAAATTTTAAGCGTTAAAAATGTTTGGCGAGTGTCCAAGAAAATAGGCATTTCGTCTGACTGTGTGGGTAAACACTGACGCGATGTTTCGCCCGGGATGACGGCTGCAACAACACACACTGTCGGGCTAAAAGTACGAAGAGAGTGTGGCGCCAAAGAGTACCCGAGGGCTCGGTAGGGTTAGCGACCTTGGCGTACACGGGTAATGGACAGACTATGCCGAGGGGCGCCCCTCGTGCATCCATCATTGCTATCCGGCAATCAGTGCCAAGCAACATTATCGGTCAATTTACCGTCACCGTGACCAGTCTCGCCACGTGAAAAAGCAAATCTCGTTACCATCGCCCGTGAAAAACGTTCGTCGATATTCAATCGGCGTTTTACAACGCGAGATCTGGCGTCCTGGTGTTTCCTTCCATTATCGTTGCGCCGGTGATGACGGTAATTACCCCGGGACCACAGGCTAACACTGGAATTAATGTTGACTCTGCTGTTCCCCTCGGAATTTCAATTGCTCGCCAGTCAACGTTGTGCTCAATAAACGAACACCACTTTTCTCAAGAAAAACAAGTACAGAAATCCTACTGAATCCGTCGGTTTTCGAATTCTTTGATAGATCTCGGAGAGAATAATGCATCAGACAAAAACACCAATAGATAAATTGCTTGTCAAATAATGCATACCAAGTTCTTGAGAAATCGTGCTATGATCTCAGTGACAAAATGTGCAACAGGTTTTCAATCTTCTCGCTGTAGAAGTCCGTTGTCTAATATAGGGTGTTCTTAAATTAAGTATTATATTACATAGTTGCTTTTTCATTCAAAATGCGAAGCAATAATGCATCAGGCAACTGGCGAAACAGCAGCGTAAGATAAACATCCTGTCAAATAATGCATACAATGATTTCGAGAATTTGTGTTAGAATCTCGGTGAGAAAATGTACAACAAGTTTTAAATCTTCTCGGTGTACCTCTAGGATCTGTTGCAGTCCCATAAAGTGTGAAACAAGCAGTAATTTAAAACATATTGATAACTGTTGGTAACTGTTCGAAGATTTACACGATCCTCTATCACCTCATTATGCATTTAACGTAACAGAGCACAACCGTTCTCTCTCTTTGACGATTCGGTAGCCATCACCGTTAAATCAGCATCAAATAAATTAATTAATTCGGGGCTCTCGCGCGGTCCATCGGAGGGTTGAATAATTTATTTTCGCAGTCCGAGGTGAATAAATTGCGGAAGGTTATTTTTGTCGTGCATACGAAATCAGGGGATCCGTCGAGGACCAACGTCGATGAAGAGAGGAGGACCTTCGGGTTTGTCGGCTGAAAATTAATCTTGTATTAAATAATGCCGTTTGTTGGCTCGCCGAGGCACTTTATAACATCGGCAGTCGTAACATATAAATTACATGCACCGCGTTTATAACTTATACGACCGGGGTATAAGTTATAAAGGCGTCGTACACTCTATGAATTATAACTGCCGTGATGGTAATTTATAAGTAACAACTGCCGAAGTTATAACGCCCGCGGTCCCAGAGACGCTGCTTCTACCGACACTCTTATATCGGCTCGCGACGCTTGCGAATCGAACGTAAATTCGGTGCTTCGGGGCGCAGACGATTTTTAAATTCCAATCGTATTTAGACGCGTATCTCGCGTGAAATCGTTTGTCAGTCGACTCGGACTGAATTCGTTCTTCGAAGATAATGTGCCGCCATTTTAACCCGGCGGCGGCTGAAACGTGGTCTTCGCGAAGATGCAATTAGAATCTTCCAGTGTTTGGTCAACGCGTTCGCTATCAGCATTTATGAAAAATCTCTTTGAAGATCGAAGTTTCTTCTTTAGAATGATCCCCTAAAACTCGTTATACGATCTTTTTAGCTGTTGCATAAATTTTATTAAGGGTATAATCTTCGTTATAGCAACTTTAAATATTTGAAGTACGATGAGCAACGTGTATTGGGAAAATTAATGGTATTTTTCTTTCATGTTTATCGAAAGACACTTTCTAGACAGCAAAATATAGTTTTTCGCCTGTCACATTTTTAAAAATGCGAAACTGGGAATTTGCGGAAAGATTCACAGTTTATTTATGATGCATCAAGTTGTTGCTTATGAAACGTACGATTTTCAATAGACACGTTAAGAAAATGTTCTTTTTTCATTAAAACTTATTCATCAAGATGAACATTATAATTAACATATCCTGTCAACGAATTAAAGTATTTTCTTGACTGTACTTTATAAGGGTGAACATCGAATATTTTAGTCACCTACGCTCATTATTTATCAGACATATCTAATGTTGAGTTTCTTCGAGCATTGACAAATAGTACGTCCATTTGCCATCACATTTCGATTATAAAATGTCGATGATTTAAAATGTCTATTGTACAATTTTTTGCAGATTCGATGTCTTACAATTTTAAGATATTAATTAAAAATGATCGTATTACGCGGTGCATCTGTAGAATATATTCCCAAAGTTACGCGCGCGCAGGTAAACAGACAACTTCGCACGTTATACATCTTAAGCGTAAAAATCTAATGTCACGCTTTCATTATTGATTTATATACGCTTCTTATAAATTGAGATCTTGCAGACATTATTTACAAGTAGTCTGTATGGTAATAGTTTTACAAAGTAGCATTATTACGTTGAATTTCATTAACTTAATATTTTCGATTGTAATTCGAATTTTTATTGCTGGTACATTAGACATATTGGCAGCGGTAGAAATTAGTATCATAATACAAGTGTGAAAGTAGAAGAGTAAAAATAGTATTATAAAAATTCGTATTACATTTAATTTATTTTAGAATGTCTTTCTTAAATTCCATTCGTTGCTTATGCACACTCTGGACACATAAAGGAATTTTAATTGTGTGTCATGCCCCATTAAAATGTATACTATAGAATTTTGTAAAGATTCAACGTAAGTTTACAAGTTTTAAAATATGAATTAAAAGTGATCATACCATGTGTACTATAATAAAATGCAAATTGTTCGTCAACCCGGACCCTTTGAAAACAATATCTCTCTCTTAAAATAATGCCATCTTCCTCTTCATTGACTTTAACGTGCCATTAAAAAATAGAACTATATTATGTTCATTTAAAATGTATACTATACAATTTTTTTACAAATTCAATATAAGTCTTTCAATTTTAAGTTAAGAAATAAAAGTGATCATATCACTTGTGCTACAGTAACACCAAAATACAAATTGTCCATCAACACAAACCCTTCGAAAACAAGATCTCTTTGCTAAATTGCTGTTGTTAAATTGTGTTTCTTAGAAAATCGATCGACGAGAGCGTGTTTTGTTGGCGCTGTCGGTGACTCCGTTGAGACGTGTGAGCAGGTAGCGGCCAAGTGTCGGAGACGTGAGTCTGTTAACCGTTCGCCTACGAGGCAAAAGGTACGCAATAAATACCATCAAATCCATCAATTTTCGTAATTCTTGTATATATTTGTATTTTTATAAAACACGTCTCACATTCTTTATATCAGTGTCTACTCCGACACTTTGAGCAATTTGCCTTGCAGGCATCTTAGAATTTGATGCTGCTCTTAGTATTGTACGTCGTTCCCGGACATTTAGACTTTGCGGACGTCCAGAACTCTTCTTTTTATCATAGTTTTCCGGATTTTTCATTTTTGTCACCTAATATTGTTCTTCTTTCAATTTTATCATACCGTCAAATACCGTTTTCATAATATTTCGCCTTTTTTTTAACAAATATACTACACGAAATAATATCACGAACTTTATTAACTATGTTCCGAGGTTGATGTTCGCAATTCGCGAGCTTCGGTGTAACTGGAAAGCGTAGTTTTACTACATGTGCTATCATTTTGTCACGCTTGCTAACAATAATATTAAATTTTTTGTTAGAATCCTGTCGAAGTATATGTTGCGAACGATATTTCGTAAATTGGTGACAGAATTATTTGTCCATGTTTAAAAATAAATTTATACGTTAATACATTCGTTGCATTGAATTTAGTTGATATCTGAAGAATACAAGGGTTGATAGATAACTATATGACAAACATTTAAAGTTTTCAATCGCTGCTTCATTAAATTAATTTAGTTTATTTTATAGAATTTTTGAGGTCGTCAGTTGGGCAGTTAACGTGTTAAGAAACATTATAATTTTATGATCAAACACTTCATTCCAATGTACTCGTGTAGAGAACAGCATTATCCGTCACACATTGCAGTGCTGTATCATTTACACGTAATTCTCGTTGAACTCTGCCGTACACAGAAACAGCCCCGCGCAAAATTCAGCCGTGCCTAAGGGGTTAACACAAAATATGGGAAGATATAAGGTGCGCTATCTTTTTGTCCCGGAGTGTAAGTTGGCAGTGGTCGCGTTGAAATGAAAAATGGATTATCAGCGATCAAGAATGATTTCGAAGACCGCGGTAAAGGATGCCCGAGTGGAAGGCTCGTAAATACGGTCGGATGCCGATGACAAAGAAGGTCGTGGGTAAAAAGTGCAGGGTTCGCGCGGTCGACTTTTACACGACGCGGACCTGCGCCCGTCCATAAATCTCTTGGTGGCTACGGTGCATTCCTCTGGGGGCAGGCGCACGTGCGTTCGCACGCGTGTACGCGGGATGCAACCTCCGTAGACAGAGGAGCAGCGAATCGGAGCCAGGAGAAACAGGGAATCCTGAGGAAGATGGGCACACGAGGAGTACGTGGGCACACACGGAGAAGGAGAGGGAACCCACGTGGAATATCCAGTGCAGCATGTAAAAGCCCGTTATGCTCGGGGACGCGGTGTTAGCGTGGTGCATAGGCGCATATGCATTAGTATGGCGTACGCTATAAATAGATGTAGCAGACCGCAGAGGATCCACCCCGCCTCCTCTCGCGTATCAGAATGCACATGGTAGCGTTGCATCCGCGGGGAGCTTGCGTCGTTTCTAAGAAAGAATTTTCTCGTCGCGAATTTTTCGCGGTGGTCTGCATATGCAGTTCGATGGGTCTACCTGGGCGCTAATCGATATGCGGCAATCGATGATCCATTTTTCGAAATATTTTTACGGCCGGAACACCGATGGTTGCTGAGATACGCGTTTCGGGGGAAAATTAAGTGGGCAACCTTGAGAAATTAATTACTTCTTTATAATTGGGTTTATTGAGTAAAAAAATAATAACGTTCGGTAAGTCTTTATTGGACTCATCAGATTGAAGAAATTAATTATTAATTGTTGTCTCTTCTATCGTATACATACACTAACGCAAACTTTCAACGAAGTGACTTATAGATTCTACGAGCCATATACAATTTAGACGAAACTCTGTGCACGCGTGTAACTTGCATAGATCAACAAAAGGCATATTTGAATTTTCCAATATAAGCACAGAGAAAAAGGCTAAAATTACTTTTATTAAAAAGATCTTTCTATAATTTCTACAACCGCCGATCCATTAATTAAAGCGATGAAACATACAGACCGCATTTCCCTGAAAGAGGACAGTTAACAAGTGTCAATGACGCGCCAAGTTCCGAAAATAAAAATAGCTGCAAGATCAAGGTCAACCTGTTTGAACGATGTTATCGATCATCGACTTCAAATGTCTCAGAAGTATGAAGAATAAAAACGATAGGAATACGATAACGATAAAAGTATAAAGCTGTTTATGACGTCGAATGCTCAGCAGGAAGTTTCAGAACGTTCCGATAACTGGGAATCGTTTAGGTATCGAGGAAATCGCGTAGGGATTCGAATTGGCAACAGGATCTTGTAATTGGTCCTCGAATCGATCGTCGACCCGATACAACAAAGGTTGAACGGTAGCTGCATACGAGGCGTCGTCGTCGTCGTCGTCGTCGTGTGTGCAGCCGGTCCGTTCCAAAAGAATCAAAGGAAAATGAACAAATAAACGAGAAAAAAAGAGGAAGTAACCGGGACCTCGACAGGCTCTCCCCGCAACACCTGCTGGCCGTGTCGTAACTTGTCTGACATCCTCATTGCCGAAAACAGAAGCTGCTTGTGCCCGGATCGGGCCGGTATACCGGTATCTCATAACGGCCTGCGCCCGCGAAAATGGTGTTTTAAATTGCACGCTGGCGTCATATCGACGCCTTATTAACACTGGAGCAGCCCCGCCCGTTCGAGGATGCCGAATTTTATTGAAACGACTGCCAATGACGTATAGATTAACCATAGAACGACGCAACGCTATCGCATTTCGCTGCAAACGTTCCAAACACTTTTCAGTTTTCGGTCATTATTTACAAAAGGGGGCAGACGGTGTTCTTGATCTCGATACCCGTTGTCAAGGACACTCTCCTGAGATTTGGAAATATTCGTGGCATACAAGCCTAAGTTGTCGAGCAATCTGTCAGCATCGCAACGCTCTCATTTATTAGATAGCCCCTAATGTTCAACTCGTCTACGATTAATGCATGCAATTAACGTATTTTACGAATTCAACTTATTTTTCTAAGAACGAAATTACGTGACTGCGAATGAAGAAGCTCAGGATTGTCACGTTGTTTGTATATATGCTTGTGTTATTTAATAATATCAAACAGCATATTGCGAAAGGAACGCTTTGTACAACCAAATATTTACTCTAACAAATTGAATACCGAGTGAATGTTTCGTACTTCGTATAATTTATTTTGTTGATAGAAACTAGCAGCGTTATCGAGGACAATTGTTAGTTACTTGGAAGACGCTATAATCTATTTAATTTCGACAGTAATAAATCGGCGTTGAACGATAGCAATTTTACAAGAATTGATTAAAGATGGTGACCACCATCGCGATCAACGCTTCGATGCTAGAAACATCGAATCGATTATTGAAAAGCGTTGTTGACGTTGTTGAAGGTTCAAGTTATCTAGGAGGTGAAAAACAGATGAGAATCGTAGAAAAGAAAGCACGGATGCAAACAATAACAAATATCCAACGATAGGCAGCTTCTTATCAATTTCTCGAAATCCAGAAGGTCTTTCGAGGGCCGTCATGCCAACGAGCTGAACTGTCGAATACAAATGAAGCCAACTGATTAAAAATTTCGTAGTTGCTGCCATCTCCTTGTAACCGTGCTTGGCGCCGGCTGGTTATTGAAACGAATCGGCATAACGCTTCATTCGGGGCAAACTTTATTTAGGTTTCCTCGTATAATACGATCTTAGTATGCACGACACCGCTCCCGGGGATTAAGTCGGCCCGGCCCGACGGCCTAAGCCCCGTGGAATTCGGTATTTATGCCGTTCCGTCAATAGCCCCGGGAATTTCGCCATATTGTCGTAGCCAGCTCGCTGCCTACACGCTGTGTCAAAGGGAAAACAAGCTAATTTAACCCCTATGCATGAGATTTTGTCTCGGTCGGCCCCTGGCAATTTTAGTCGGCAATATAACTACGTATTAATGCTTCGACTGTCAAACCAACGACCTCAACAATTCTTTACAATTGAGGGACATTCGTTCAATGAAATTATAATTGTAGATTTCAGATCTATCGCATTGTCGTGGTTGGCTCGCTGACTATTTGCTGTATCAAAGGGAAGCAAGCTAATTTAACCCCTGTGTACATGATTTTTGTCTGGGGCAGCTCTAAATAATTTTAATGGGCAATATAACTGCGAATTCATGTTTTGACTGTGAAACCAACCATCTTAAAAATTCTTTGTAATCGAGGGACATTCATTCAACAAAATTAGAATTGCAAAGTTAAGATGTACAGGACATTTGGAGACATGGACAATGGACATTTTGCAGATCTTAGTACAATATACAAAGTGTGGCATTTAAAACGGGGCATTTGAAGAATTGCTTTTGAAGAAGACAGATAAAAATGCAGTCGAACAAATTTAGTGTCGAGGAGCCCTTAATGTTACTAATCTTTACCTAGGTGAAAGCGTCAAGAACCTAAGAAGGTTAAATTTGTTTTCTATTTACATATTGTTAGACTATTTCACAAAAAAATACAATGGCTTGCTATGAAGGTCACATTCAATATCTCTCAAGGTTAATAGCAATAGAAAATAAATTTCTACACCCTGTATAAATACTTTTACTCTTTGAATCACTATTTCACAAAATATATCTGCGCATACAGTGAAATGCTGTTATAATAATTCGACATGTCAATTATGCTGAAAATGCAAAAATCAATTCGATGACTCTAAGAATCGATATTTCGTATATGTTATTCAATGGGTTCTTCACAACTGTCCTGATATAGTAGACATTTCTAACAGTAGTAATACGTACATCTTGTTCTACCTTAATGTATTTTCTAATAGTAGTAGAACAGATGATTAATTCCAATTAATTGATTCCCGTTCAGAATCAAATACGATTAAGCATTTCTCACGTAATTGAAATTTTTCGATTGGCGCTAAAGTAGTGAAAAATCGTAACCGATGTTACAACAATTTCGAGGCAGTGCGCCACGGTGCCGATGCATTTCGGATGTACCGTAAAAGCTCAGGGTCGCTTCGGGATCCCTAAGTCGATCCGTGATGCACCGAGGCGATGGCGCAAGGCCGCGGGAAGAAGCTGGCCGAGGTGGATGGTGTGTTCCCGAGGGCCTCAAGGTCAACGATAGTATCGAGAGCCAACGGCGGAGAACCGGCGGGGTCTGGCTCGGCTGTTCGTTGCATAATTGCGTCACGTTGTCCGGGAATCAGTGCTCTGGACGTGCACACCGACGGTTTTGCAAAAACTCACCGGCAAACTGGATTCCATCGCGAGACACGAGAGGCGTACGCGAGAGCGAGCGAGCAGAGCAGAGCAGAGCAAAGCAGAGCAGAGCAGAGCAAAGCAGAGCAGAACAGAGCAGAGCAAAGCAGAGAGCGTGGAGGGCGAAACTGCACGCGCGCCACTCTACGCTTATTTATACGCTCGCGAGAGACCGCGCGCGTTTATTTCGCGCGTGCATATCCACGGTTTCTGCGGTCGTCCTTGCGTACGGTTTGAAAACTCTGTCCCTTCTCTCATTTTTCCTTTTGTATTTTTCGCTTGTAACGCGTTCCACCGACCGTACCCTACGCTACTCCCCCTTTCGGCTTCGATCGTCTTTTCTTTGTATTTACTACATAGCGCGATAGAGGGAAGGAGGTAAGAGTTCTTCTTCGCAATGGCGTGTCGTTGAAATTGTACAGGACGGTGCATAATGGCCCGTGGACACAAAAGCTAGTGGTAAACGCTTTAACCTCTTGCTTTATTTATTCCCTTTGCTGTTACACATAATTATAACCAATTGTTCGTAATAGTCCACGTGGAAAAGGAAATTCGTATTTATTGTATACTTCGATTTGCCGTAATTACGGAATATTGATGATGAAATAATTCAATCTTTTTGCGATTCGAGTATACTCTTTGGATTCATATTTGTAGCATTATAAACGGAGCAGTTAAGACAAAATGTATGGTAGTTGGTGTTACTTATTATGGGACCGAAACAGCATCGGCAATTGTAATTTAAGTCAGTGAAGTAAGTAATTATTCATGCAAATGTGAATGTTGAATTTGGCTCGACGTAGGCAACCCGGGACGCTTATATCCGGGGCAAAGTTTCACTCTCGGCTTTCTTCCTTTCCTAGATTTATTCTCTGCAATTAATGGCACATAAACATTTGAAGTTCCGACGAATGTACGTACAGGGTGTTCCAAAAATGTTCGAGTTAATAATTATTCGAAAACGAACGGTCAAATCACGAATTAGCAAAGGATAATATTTTTTAGAATAATTCTAGAAATTCTGTGTCATGGAATATTTTTGAGACACTGATACCTTGTACATTAAAGTGGGGACTTTAACACGTATACCAGAATTTCTTTTAGATTTCGTAAAAATATAGAATGGTAAACTAGAACTGGGAAATGGAAAGGCTGTTTCTGTCTTTTCTTAGAAGACACGAATAACGTAAACATTTATGTTATTTGCGTAATATTTAATATGTAATAAAACAAGTGGCTGAGGGATGCATTAACCCTGTAGCATATAAATACTTTGCGTAGCCACAATCTTTACAAATGACATAAAAATCTGTTGTTTCAACCTATTTGAATCCAATCATGCGGGCCTGGATGAACGTATCGCGTCAATGCAATATTGCGCTCACGATTCTTCTCAGTGAATTTACATTACTAAAGTGAAGGGTCCGCAGCGAAAGGGAGCTATGATACTCGATTCGAACGAAAACAATACTTTCGAAACGTAATCATACCAAATACAGGAACTTAGCTACGCAATTACAAAGTGTGGAATAACGTTTAGACTCTAAGTGTCAAAATTCTTAAAAATCTAATTTGTTCACGCATTATGGTACAGCCCTTACGGTTTAACACTTTGACTGCCATGTCACCCATATATAGGTGACGGAATTATTTATATCGTTTCTAAATGAATTTTAACGTTGATATATTCATTGTATCAAAGTTGATGATGATCTAGAAAGTAGCAAGAAGGTGGCAGGAGTATTCTACATTATAAATTGTATTTTTTCAATTATTATTTCATTCAACATCTGATTTCGATTTTGTAGAATTTTCGTGGCTGTTAGCTTGGCAGTCAACGTGTTAAATAGTTCTTACCATGGATTATGCCGTTAGCGTTTGGAATAAAAATTAAACTAATTCTATGAAAAGTCGTTCGAAGTTCATTCGTCAACTTTCATTCGAGTCGACGCAGACGCGTGGGACAGTCCAACTGAAACAAGTAGTAAAGTAGACCACGTATGCTCTCTTTGTACGATACATTGACAGAAGACATACGTAAAGTTGGTGGGCGAGCTCGCAGCAAGTCGAACATTGTTCAACGACGCGCCGGATCCCGCTGTTTCCGTTTCACTCCGGATTCGACCGTAAACGAACGCGAAAACATTTATTGCTCTTCGGGTGCGTCTTCGGTGCTTTCCGGCACGTAAATTTAGAGAAACCCACCAGGAAATCTGCTAGACAGAGGGTTACTGCAACAATGTTAGATCGTTGCCCCGGTCCTGCTTGAATCTGGGCATTTCCCCGTCTATTTGAGAAACCGGTGGCGGTCTATCTTGTGCAGCATGGTCTTGAAGTTATCAGAACAGATGGAGATCACCATAGATAACGACTGCAAGCGTATAGCATCATATTTGCATGGTACTGTAGCGCATTGCTTACACACGGATAGTTGCTCCCCTTGTCCCGTTTATATGCTTTTCTGGCCGTAAATTTAGGTAGAGACATGAAACCTTCCACTTTATAGCGGAAGTGGCTATAACGAAGTAGAAGACAGGCTAATTAATGACAATGTTGCAGAAGCCTACTCTCGCAGACCACGCATACTCCCATATGCGCCCCATACACATCGTCTCCATAAAATTTTCTTCTATGTAAATTCGCTGACGTGTAGGCATCCAGCCACAAAAACTTTCCCATTACCGAGCGCAGAGATACGCAACACAGTCGAAGCAGATATATACAGGGTGTCCCAAAAGTATCGTAACAGCGGGAAATTAGGGATTCCTGAGGTCATTTGAAGCAACTTTTTCCTTTGCGAAAATTCAATCTGCGGCTTCCTTTACGAGTTATTAACGAAAAATCACTGGCCAATGAGAGAGAAGCGCGCGAACTAACGCATGCTCGGTCGAGCGCGCTCAAACCATCCGCCGGCCAGACGCGCGAGCAGAAGTGAAAGAACTAGTCAAAAAGCGCGAACTTTCCGAATTTTTTTTACTACGCGACGATAATAATTTTAAGAAAAATGCTGTTCTTTCTTATTTCAGAATGTCTGAAGAGTAATTACTAATTTTTCATACTCGAAATAATAAAGAATTTAGCCGTGTCAGCCGTTTTAATTTTCTGGTATGCATGAAATCTCACGTAGATATGTACTGTGAAGATAAACAATAAGTAACCCCATCGAAATACGTAAACAATATTTTAATGTAAATAATTCTGTGTCCGAACAGAATTCAACGAACCATTCGCAAAACTAATTTAATGTGGAAGACTGGCGTAATGGTCGTGTTTTCCTAGAAGCGAGCTTGTAAGACGAACTGAAAGAGGACCGAGAAATTCCTTGAAAAAAAAAAAAGGAAAATACATAGCTCTCATTAGAACCGTTTTCGGAGTAAGTCGTCACCTGTGGGGGCTTTCAAACGACCGAGCTCCAAAATCTAGACTTTGTCATATTTATGACCCGTCCTTGAGACCCGGTCGCATGTGGCACGCACTCGGAACGAACCCCAGTCGAGAACAATGTGTCGCGCCCGAATGAAAACATTTGAAACTCTCTAGGATAAAAACAAAATTTTCACGACCTCATCGTCACATTCCTTGTAGGGAAACACGACCATCGCGCCAGTCTTTCATTGTTCCTTCCGATGGAAGGATGTCGCGAGCGCGTTATTGCATTATAATATTTTTTTTAAATGTTCTTGTGCGGTGTGAACAATGGATTGGAGAAAATGTGTGAAACGTGTGTTTTAGGCATTGTGTTAAATATTAACATCGTCTTAAATATTATTAAATAATGGTATCAGTGTTTAGTGATAGTGCAATGAAAGTGAATATTGGGATTACCTGCCTTCGTCCGCTACCTGCGTTCGTCGCCATCGAATAGGAATCAGCTGATTGGTTCAGCATACGCTGTAAGGGGTGAACGCACTGTCCTGCTGTCTACATTGACAACCATGCAGTGGATTTACAACTGAATCGGTGAGTTTACTGTTAATTACACTCTTTAACAATGCGTAAACACATATATCCTGCATGTTCTTTTACGCGATTATTTATTATTAAATTAGTTTTGCGAATCGTTTATTGAATTCTGTTCGGACACAGAATTATTTAAATTAAAATATCGTTTATGTATTTCGACGGGGTCACTTATTGCGTATCTTTACGGTACGTATCGTATAAAAATTTCATGTGGTATGCGTGAGATGTCATGCATATCAGAAAATTAAAACGACTGACAAGGCTAAATTCTTTATTATTTTGGATCTGAAAAATTAGTAACTATAATTATATATATAATTAGCGAGAGGCAAATTATTATTAGCTTCGTATTTTTTTTAAACTGCATGTTGAACATTCTTCAAGTCTGTGTACAATCGAATGTACTCGTGGAAGAAAATTAAGTGCTCCAGCAATTTGCAATGCAATTTTTGGGAAGATTGTAATATATTCGCGATTGTCACAGGTTTGGGGAATTTTCAATCGCGGTTTAAATAAAGAAAATAAGGAACGAAGTTAGAGAAACTAGAAATTCAGAAAGAAAGAAGTATGGTCACTCTGATTAATCAAATATTTAAAACTTTTTGTGATTTACTTCTCAAAATTGAGCTATATAACTACGAGGTCTGTGTACAATAATATTGCCTTGTTTTTTATTTAACACAAATAGATAATTGACAATAAATCTAGAAAGACTCTTCTAACTGTGAAGCTCTACTTTTGAGTAAGCGTGTATTATAATGTCTAGAGAGGATGATTTTTCTGATGCTTTATTAATTTACAAATAAAGTACAATGATATTTACTGGTGCAATTTACTATTATTAATTGGTGCAGAAGCTGCAGAGACTTTAATGGTGACTTTGATTCATCAATAAAAATAGTTATACTACTATTTAAAACAATTTTTACATCACTATATTCGTATTCAAAAACTTGACAAATCGTAAGAACGAATACGAGTAAAAAGTTTCCATCTCAGAAGAAATCTCGTTTTGTGAAGTCAAGTGAAAACAGTTTCGAGTGCAGAGGGTTAATAAAATCTCCTAATTCCGTAGTTCATTATTTTTGAAACGTCCTGTAGCACCAGTTCCATAACCGTCCAAAGCTCTTCTCGTCACGCGTGTGTGCTTTCCCGCACGCAAACACACCAACCACCTCTCGAATGAGTTTTTCCCGGTAATTAGCGGAAGAGGAGCCGACAACAAAGTTACAACAACGTTAAGTGCGATACAACATTTTTGTTGGACGCCGTTCGCGAGAGAGTTCGTCAGAGTGCCGACACAAGAGCATTGAAATAACGGACATCTCTGCGGACGTTGTTTTTAAGAAGCCTCTATCATAACATCTTCAAAAAGACCGGTCTCTTTATATTTTCTTACTGCCTCGTGCTTGAAAAATCTTCGAACATAACAGACTACTCGTAGAAATTGTTACTGACGTTCAACTCGAAATGGAGTGCTTCCTAATCTTTAACCCTTTATACTCCAAACATTTTCAATTCCAAAGTCCAGACGTCTTTCACTTACTTTCGTGCATATTAATTTTATTGCTATTACTCGTGCGTGCAACACTTTTTACCGATTTCCTAAATGCGAACATAGTGATGTAAAAGTTGTTTCGAATAATAGTGTGGCAATTTTTATTGTCGCCTTAGAGACGCCATTGGAGTGCTAAGGGTTGAGCATATTTTTCTAAAAAGGATGCTATTCTTATTAGGCGACGAGACAATTCAAAAAGCAGTTTCAGGATATAGCAGAAACTGTACAAATATGGGATCTAAATTGACAATTGATTTAGAATTGCAAATGCTAATATAATGAAGTCAGGGTATAAGGATAACGTAGCTAGAATAAAATTTTAATTTTGAATCTCAAAAACTGGTACTAATGCTAGACTTAGCATGAAGTACCTCCTAATCTTCAGACATGTTTCTCTAAAAAGGATGCTATTCATATTAGGTTATGAGACATTTAGAAAATTAATTTGTGCAAATGTAGGATCTAGACTGACAAATAATTGATTTAGGATTTCCAAGGGTTAGTACAATAAGTTAAAAGTATAAGGATGACGTAGTATGAATTCTATTAGCAGCAATAGGTAAATCAATATTAGCTCCAAAGAAAATTGAACATATGTTTACAAAATAGATGCATCAGGACCGTAATAGATTCTATGGAATAGATTGGAATGGATGCAACGGTTTCAACGAAGTAATCAGGAGCATCCTTCCTGCATGGCTTAAAAGTGAAATTACTAGTTTATGGCAGATTTGTAGATGTTGCTCGTAGCAACGTTAACAGATTTCAATGACATTTTCACGGTATATATAATTTACATAAATCTGCCGAGCGTATTGATTCAAGTTTAATTACAGGCTCGATTGGAAATATTTAAGAAACTGACTTTTACTTTTTCCTCCGCAATTTTCTCGACGATCTTGTTTTCCCGTTACTTATTCCAGCAATTCTTCTTACGTGTCAAAAAGTCGCAAGTCATTTGGTTGAATTTCAAAAATATTATGGGATTTTTAATCCTCCTATCGCAGTAATCGAGTCTGTTTTAACCCTTTGCACTCCAAGCAATTTGAATTCCTAACTTCGAGGCATTTTTATGTCCCAGAAGAATTCCATTATACGCGGTTCACTTCCTTTCGTGCATGTCAAATTTGTTACTATTAATCGTACGCGCAAGACTTTAATTTTTACTAACTTCTTAAATACAAACATTGTAATGTAACAATTGTTTTAAATAATAGTCGAACAATTTTTAGCGTCCCCTCATTGGAGTGCTAAGGGTTAACTCGGAGTATTAAAATCGTCATTTAACCCTTAGCACTCCAATGACTCCTCTGAGGCGATGCTAAAAATTGTCATACTATTATTCAAAATAAGTATTACACGAACATATTTGGTCAAAAATTGAACTGTTATACATATATACGAATAACAATAATAAATTTGATATGCAAGAAAAGGAATGAACCATGTACATTGTAATTATTCTACGTAAAAGAAATGTCTCGATTTAGGAATTAAAATTGCTCAGAGTGCAAAGGGTTAATTGTACACTTTCCAATTAGATGAAAACGAATAGCTGTTGCATTGGGATGAACACAAAGTTGTGTCTACAAGGATAACCTGACTACTCGAATGTATCTGTAAGACCTACCACCCAAACTATATTTAAAAAAGAATTATAAACGGAGCAGCGTATAGTTCTAAACGTTGTCGATTATAAAATCATAAAAATGGTGCACATTTCGAGAGTTCAATTTGATCGAATATTTGTTGCGAGTTGCTTGTGTCTAACTTTTGCTACCGAATGATTTTGATTAATAAAATACGATTGAAAACGGCTCCCAAAGCATTATACGAAACTATTTCAGTTTCGGTCGATCGCGATTCCGTTTCTGCAAAGCGTTATCCTAGTTTCTACGATCATGGTCGCCGGTAAAGCAACGTCCGATTTTTTAGGGACGATCCAGGGTCTGGTCGGGTCGACCGGCTAGGCGAGCAAGTTTATGTGGAGCATCGGACGGAATCGAAGCGTGATTTTATTGGCGACCACGTCGCGTGACATCGTCCGCCCGAACTCGATTTGCACTCTTTCCAGAGGATACGGATGTTTTGTTCGGTAATTTAATTACCGTGATTTCTTTTCCCCCGGCGAACCGGCTGCCGCGGACACTCGCAAAAAATATGGTAATTACTGTTGACGATTCTGTGGCTACGAATCGCATACACTACCCGCCATAAGTTATTTGAACGCTTACGCCTTCGTGTTTCCGATCGAGCCTCCCTCCTCGATCACAATACAGTGCAAACTTTTAAAATATTAAAAACTACGTTTCTTGGCAAAATTATTTAGAGCATACGGACTATTGCAGTCGATACTTTTATCTTATTTTTCTGCGTCGATTAAGGCGGGATATTAATTTTGATTGTGACGGAGATATTTTACTTCTGCAAAGTAAAGTATTTGTGTAAGATTGTTTTGTTTCTGAGACGTTTTGACGTTGCTTCAATTTTATGGTTATTAGTAGACGGTGGATTTTAAGCATTTATGACGAAAAGGAAGGGACGAAATATAAAGGTATACTGTTGGTTGTGTCGAGCTTGTGGAAATCATAACGGGAAGAAATTTAGTCCACTTCAAATTCTAACTATTAATGAAGATTATTTTTATTTTGCATTGAAAGCCACAATCTCGTTATTAACTAGGGGATAAAACTGTTTTCTAGTTTATTTATGTTGTATCTAAAGCAGAAAATTGCCATTTATTATATCTTATAATCTTAGATCATTAATCCTTTCAGGATGACCGACAACGTTTTGGTAAAATTCGGCCCACGTATCTTATTTCTAAAGTTTCAATAAAATCATTAAATTACTTAAATATTAATAGCTTGGACTACCCATGTCTTTTTCCTGACAATATACAATTTAAACCTTCCTGAAAAAGGCTTCTAATATTTTTAAAAATCCTCATTCACAAAACATTAAATTAAAAAGATAATAGACTACGTTATACAGATTGTAAAGCACATTGAAAATTGCTTAATCTCAAAGCTTGGTCTATTTAAGAGAAAAATTGAAGACAATGCATACTTGAAAAGTGGAAACCCTATCAAATACCATGCTTTGTTACATACACTCTAATCATCAGAATATTAACTACAATTTTCGATAAAATCCTAACACGGATAATTCCTAAAAATAACCGTGGCTCGAATCGTTCGAATTTTAGGAAATGTAATTTAAAGAAACGTACCAATAAGACGTTAGATTTAAAAGCGCAGCGTGGATCCCTGTACCGCTGCCATAAGTTTTGCACCGTGTTGATGACGATGCTGTCGTTACCGAGCAAGTGTCGAAATACTTCTGGACGGTAGTGTACGCCCGGCGTGCACTCCTTTACGTTCATCCACCTTTCTTTCGGGTTAACGATTGATTTTATTGTTCATCGGGCCGATTTAACGAACGCCTGAAATTGGACCGAGCGTAATTGACTCATGCCCTCCATCTCGTTTTTCTGATTCGTTTTCGTGATTCATGCGAGAGCTTCGCGTAATATCCTTGTTACGGGCGGGCGACGATAAATCAATCGTCCTGCGTAAATTCTTAACGTTACGCTGTTGCTGTTGATGTTGCTTCTCTCGCGGCCGGTTCCACATCGGCACCGGTGTTTTAATTACCACCTGACTTTTTATTCAGCCGCGTTTACGATTTTAATGTAGCCTCCTTAATGCGTAAGATATTGAATAATATCGAGCCGCCTGCTATGTGGACCAACGACGAGTTATAATTCCCAATGTACATTCTGTACCTTCGCGTAATCGAAATCGACGACATTGTAACGCGATCGGGATTCTGCGTAATCGAGTCTTCATCATTCCGAGAACGTCAGGGAATTTCGACAACATTAAACACAGTGATCAGCAGTGATCACCAACAGCAGCTAGTCAAACGATTCTTTTCAGATTTTTTATTCTGTAATTATTGTAGTTAGAAAATTGCCTTCGTAGAAATCGATCCAAACGAATTCATTAAGAAGTTTAACAGATTTCGCAGGAAGAATATTAAAACTATCAATAGACTGCGAATCTATCTGCAATATAAAAATGATTTCTTATTGATCGCAAGAGAAATTAATTACCTTTCTTTAGAATGTCACTGCAAAAATATAATAGAATTTTTATTATAAATATCGGCCAACAATTTTCATTATAAATGCATAAAATCCCCACAAGTATCTCTTAAGCATCCTGCGAGTCTGGCAGCAATCCGTTTCGATATTCGTTGCAGTCGCTGTTCGAAACGAAGACTCACGTAATTTTTTTAACTCGTTCGATGGTACCGCAGTTTCGTCTCGCTTAGTTATTTTTCTTATAAACACATAAAAGTGCCGAAGGTAGTTCTTAAGCAGCCTGTAAGTCTGCAACCCAATTACCGCAATAGCAATCGGTTTCGTTATTCATTGCAGTAGGTGTTCGAAATGAAGAATCGCGAGACAATTCATCACGGGGATCGAAGAATATTTAACGATTGTGTCCGAGGGAGTAAAAAGGATCGTCCGAAACCGTCGGACGAGATAATGGTTAATTTAGGGGGACATTGTTCGGCGAGATTGCCGGTTACAGTTCGCGTCTGAAAGGATAGGCATTAAGGCGCAATCACCGGCGACGACACGCGGCGCAAGAATTTTAACGGAACCGCGTGCATACATACATACACAAGAGGAGAAGGAAGAGAGAGAGAGAGAGAGAGAGAGAGAACTCGTCTTGCTTCTGTTACCATTGCTCTTGCCACTCAACGAGTGGTACGTCTTTTCTAACAACCTAAGTACAAGGTACACGTGGACACATCGTATCCACCAGCACCAGCGGCACACGATCTCGCGACGATGGAAAATACGAGCGGCCCATTGGCGTAGCCATCTTCGCAGATGAGATAAACACGAACGTATCCCCTACCCAACTTGGCCTTAGGCTGTTTCATAATGACCGGCATCCCTAGCTTCAGCCTCTTCGATTATCTCATTGCTTTTTTCTGTCTCTCTTTCTCTGCACCGTGAAATCTGGTTTCGTACATGCAAAATCGTTAGATTATCGTTTAGAAAATATTTATTCGGAGAGTTCGCAAGACAATTGGTGTAATTCTTTGAATACGAAAATTGAGATTATTAAGTCTAACTTTGAACCTACCACAGCTGGTTCAGCAACCGGTTTTTCGCCTTTTCATCGTACAAATACTGAAGTTATACAATTTCTTTCTCTAAAGTTCTCTAAAGTTCTAAAATTGCTTTCTTTCTCTGCACTGGTTCCGTACGCGCAGAATCGTTAGATTATCGTTTAGTAAAGTATTTATTTGGAAAGCTCAAAAGGCAATTGCTACGATTCTTCTTAAATCGTTGCGTTTCGAGCAATTTTAATTTCAGAATCGAAACAGTTTTTGGCTAAAGGAGCACAGAAATTTCATTGCGATTATTCGTACGAGCTCTACTTCAATTTTTATCGATTTCTTGAATGCAAACACAGCGATGCAACGGTTGTTCCAAATTATTGAGTGGCGATTTTTAGTGTCGCCTTCAAGTCTTTCAATGCTAAACCTACCTTAGCCAAGTAATTAGTTTCAGAGTTTTTATTTTACAATTCTTGGTGTTATAAGACTGCCTTTATAGAAATTGATTCAGTAGATTTGTTTCACAGAAAATGGGCGTTGTCATTTTCATAAACGAATGTACGCTAGTCAATTTTATTGCTCGCTAGGTTTACTGTTAATTGGAAAAAAAGTGTGTCAAATACTATATCTGGGATATGAAATATTTTAATTTTGGCAATCTAGAACAAACCAGTTGGTGGTTCTAAATATCAACAATTGTTTAGAAGAACATACACTGCTCCATTAAATTAAAAGAATATAGTATCTTCTTACCGAACAACATTCTAAAAATCGTCTAAAAAAAAAATCCTAAAATATTCTACATCTAATTATATATATAAAAATTTACATTTATTAGAAAATTTTTCGATAAAACTTCCACGGAAGTGTAATAAAAATCGCTGAAAATCAGAACGAATGTGTAATGAAAGGAACGAGATAGAGTTTTCGCAAGAAACAAGGAATCGAAGTCTTTTGCGAGGGATTCGGTCTCGCGGGCAAATCCTTCGTGACGCCGGTTTTTGCGACACGTTTCCTGGTGCCCGCAACCGTATACTAAACTATAGTTGTGTCCGTCGATCGTATGTTCGAGCGATTAAACGATAGAAGCGATTAGGAGGCCGTGCGCGCATGCCTTCGCAACGGCTACCATGAAATTATTAGCACTGGCGCCAGTTATCTCGCCTCTCTCTTTCTCGCTTTCCTTGTCTCCCCCTCTCCTCTCTCTCTCTCTCTCTCTCTCTCTCTCTCTCGAACGCTCTGTCTCTTTTTCTCTTTATCTATCCATCGGATCATCTATCCCTCTTACCGTTTTTTTTCAATATTCCCTTCGCGTCGTGGAAACGCCACGCTACCGCCATTGCAACGTACCTCACCCACGTTTCTTCACGCAACTCGAGTAATCTCGCTTCCACGCTCCATCTCTTATGGCCTTTTCCTCGTCGAAGAAATTTTCTATAAATCCTACGACATTTCACTGCTCCTCTTCCGAAGAAAAAACTGGTACTACTAATTTTTAACGAGCTTCTAAATTACACTTGATTCCCCGTGTCTTGCGTTTATTTGTCGTTAATAGATCGCAACTGATTAAGATATGCGGTAAGATAAAAACTTGTTTGCCCTTAGTCCAGTATTAATACCACCTCCCTCGAGAAAAATCGTTTATTTAACTCTATCCGAAGGTTAGACGTCGAATAAAACCACTGCTCCGAGTATATGTATCGTTATACATAGTATAATTGTGGTAATTATAGTAATAAATTTATTAATTAACATGTGGACTGCACATGTCATGCATCTAAAGATGATTTCGCTGTCGCATAAAATCGTAGAAAGATCAAAAGAAAGACATGGTCAAGTTGAACAAAGAAAGTTTCCATCTAGTTAGTGTTTTTACAATATTTTTATTTTTCATAAAGTTTCGCAGACTATAAGGATCTTCGAAAAAGGAAAGCTAGAATTATAATAACATAGCTTGAATAGGAGTTTATTATGTTGTATGCTATTGCAAGGCTCGACACGGCGTGATAGGTGCTTTTCGGTTTCT
>CM052098.1:8978800-8992177 GCA_028453745.1 Agapostemon virescens
GGAGGGGCCCGATGGGGTGTTGGCGAATTCGCCGGCGAAAAGGAGGAACCGTCTGTGGCACGTCGATTGATCAACGAGGATGCGTGTCCTGTTACCGATCCCATCGGCTACCGGTTTCGGGCCCCGGCGCGGATCAACCTTGTCCCGATAAATATTTATGAATCGGCCCAAGCAGCTCCCGACTCGGAAAGTGGAGTATCGATTAGCTCTTTAACAGTATATTAAAAGTAACGCGCGTGTATTATAGCCACCTTCGTGAACGGGATAAGTAGTAATTGTCGGAATTGGTTGTAAAATATTTCATACGTACACACTCTGGTTTTACTGCTCTTTTATGCGAGAGCCCGCTGTGTTCGTTTTATTGTGCAGTTTAGGGGATCTTATTGAGAGGGAACTCTCCCTCGTCGGCTATAAATTCGCGGGGAAACTTTGTATGCCAAATATTTGACGTTATGGATGCTCGGCTAATCCTATCGATCGTTACACGGCTGAGATTGCTGTATTTAGTGAAATATAATCCGCGGGATCAACGCTAAATCCATCGTAGCCGGTTAAACGACCGTCTTCAGATTTTTTATTTCACAGTTATCGAAGATATGAAATTACATTTACGGGAGTCGATCGTATATTGTAATAAAAATTGCACGGAATCTGAGTGAATGAAATTTTGTCGATTTTATAAGACGATGTAGCTAATTTTAATGCTCGGCAGGTTAAGTATTAGTTACGGACAGCTTGCATTTAATTTGACTTTTAAATTCGCGGATACGGTAAATTTTGCATTGTGTGTACGTGTGAAATTCGTGTTAGGATCAAATAGTGCGCTTCTATTCAAATATATTTGACAACGATTATGGTAATACGTAGCTAAAGATGTACAACAATATTTACGTTTGTAAAACTATCGTGCCCTGCCGTACTTCGCACGAAAGATCATGAGCCAATTGATATACAACGAAATATAAAATTTGTGAGAAGTTCAAACAAATATAAAATTAATTTTGAAAACTTAGGACTGTCTGTGCGAGTACTAAGAAAGAATTGCACCATAAATTAGTCAGTTTTTCTTCAATAATTTGAATAATTTCTTAATCCATTCATTTTGTTTAAATAAACACATAAAAACCAGTTTAACGATGCCAACGAAAAATACGACGAAAATATAGCTCAATTTAAATTGCAGCAACTATTTTATGCATGAAACAAGTGAAATCGATTGGCTAGTAATGACTGTGCCATAAAGGAACGTTTTATTTCGTCAGGGGAATTGCAAATCGGCTTGTTAAGCCGATATTTTTTCCAAAGCTGATTCCGAAAGGGATTTCACTGTCTGCAGAGCCCTTTGTTCAGGAATCCGATTGAATCTCCGTTCCCCAAAAGTCTCACGGGAGATGAAGTCGTTAATCTTGGATTTGATGCATTGTGGATCCACTGTGCAATGTCGCGCTCGATCGAGAGCTCGCTCGGCCGTGAACGATGGAAAGCTCTCGTCTTCGTTTCCTGGATATTCAGCACGCAACCAAACATTCTATTGAAATCCACACCATCGTAACTTTCCTTCGTGTCTGTGTTCCATTTCCGTTCAAGCATGCCTCTATGATTTCCCGTTTCAGGTACTTCGCGGCTGCATCTTCGAAATATTCGGTACAATCATTACGAAACTATCATTCTTCCGACTATTCTTGTAAAATAAAACACAAGCAAGCTCGTGACCCTCTTATGAAATAAGGAAGGACATCCTTCTACTTTTATTCTTACATAATAAAAATTAATAGAAAGAAGCACAAAACTCTCCCACTCTTAATTCTGTAAAATGAAGAATCGTGTGACGAAGTTCGACAGACGTTACCCTTACTCTTATAAAATAAAAATCATTGTAAATAAGCACGAAACATTTTTACTTTTACCCCTGTAAAGTAAAGATTCATATGAGGAAGTTCCAGAGAACATTGCTCACAATTTTAAGAAATAAAAATGGGTCTGAAGAGGTGCAAGATCTTCCTACATTTATTCTTGTAAAATAAAAATCGTTTTAAAGAGCACGAGACATTTTTACTTTTACCCCTGTAAAGTAAAGATTCATATGAGGAAGTTCCAGAGAACATTGCCCATAATTTTAAGAAATAAAAATGGGTCTGAAGAGGTGCAAGATCTTCCTACATTTATTCTTGTAAAATAAAAATCGTTTTAAAGAGCACGAGACATTTTTACTTTTACCCTTTTAAAATAAAGATTCATATAAGGAAGTTCCAGAAAATATTGCTTATAATTCTAAGAAATAAAAATGGGTCTGAAGAGGTGCAAGATCTTTCTACTTTCATTCCTATAAATTAAAAATGAATAGAAAGAAGCACAAGTCTTTTCCACTCTTATTTCTGTAAAATGAAGATCCATGTGAGGAAGTTCGAAAGACGTTACCCTTATCCTTACAAAAGTACAAGATCCTTCTGCATTTGTTCTTTAACATGAAAATTAGTAAGCACGAGATTCTCTGGCTGTCATTTTTATAAATTAAACATTAACACGAATAAGTACAATGTCCTTCGACTTTGATTTATAAAGAATAAAGTCTTGCAAAGTGTAGCAAAGCCTAAATGATTTTAATCATTGAAATCTAGGAAGTTCTAGTATGCAGACTGTTCGCGAATATCTGGACAAGGTCTCAGCCAGAATCGACGAGACCGTTACTGCAAAAGCAATAAACGCCAACCGAAGGTGGCCAATTTGCGAGAAACTATCGATTTCCGGACTCTATTCGATCCGCGGAATAACGGGCCAAAACGACCATTCCGTGCCGCGGCTATTTGCGAATTTCGGCCGCGGTTATCGCGATTTACGCCACTTAACGATGGTTTACGTTCTGCTGAACAAATATTAGTCCTGCGATCGGGAACATTTGTTGCTCGGTCGTTCGATTCGCAACATTGTGAGAGGAAGCAAAATAAACGGACAGAAGAAGAGAAGGATTAAAAAAGGAAAAAAGAGGAAGAGAGACGGTTTCACGGTGGCGAATTGTTAGGGGTCCATTCTATTCATGGTCCCGCGCATCTCCATTATTTCTGATCGGATAACAATAGTGCTCCACTGTAACAGGCGTCTGTTTGCTAAACAATACACTGTCCTTGTTTTGAATGTGATTTTTAAGTTACTCTTCTACGTTTTGAATTAAAATTCTTATTTCGACCATTACTTTTATCAAAAATAGTTTTTTAAAAATTCTGAACAAAGATCGAATTAAGAGTAATGATTTAATCACCTTTAAATAATAAAAATATTTTAATAAAACTGCCACTATGAAGCATCTCCACAGTGTGAAAAATAAATTTCCTAGTTTAAGAACTGTCTCATGGCTACTATTCATTTAATACTCATTTAATATTCAGAGTCGAGCAACAAATCTGTATAACATAAATATTTTCATTAACTACAGTAATGTAGAAACATGATATAATATTGATACATTTTGTGTGGTACAGAGACTTAAGTTTGTATAAAATGTTTGTTCTAAATGTTAACTTAGTAAGAAGCTATTTTTAAACGTAATAAACAATCTTGTTAAAATTAAAAACGTCCGCAGAATGTATTCGAGAACTAAAAACCACGTTTAGAAACATATTCTGAGAGTTGTTAACTTTAACTGGCAGCGTAATTTATCTGACAAAAGAGAGTCAAGTATATAGATGCAATAAATTCAAATATTGCGATAGTTGCATCCATTCTCCGTAATCTTCTTCGCAGAAAGATTTCGAAGAAAGGAATCTCGGAGGACTCCGCGAAAGATATTCATGTTCCATCGTAGTATGCAGATTCGCTGGAATGGATCGCGTTGCGAAACGAAATTAGGAGCATACCTGAGAATGATAGAGACCATTTCCTATCAACGAGACTCGGGGAGAAGCCTGGGATTGCCCAGGAAGGCGAGATTTAATTACGACGAGCGTGATGGGACCCCGTATCTGTCCACGGGAAATTATAAATTACGGAAGGCATATTGCTTCTCTGTCGAGCAAGGAGAACAGAAAGGACGAGAGACCGTCTCTCACTGTGTTATGCATTAGGCGATGCCTCGGCGACCGGTATCCCCTAATCGCGAATCTTCTAATTCGAGAAGCTATGCGAGGCTGCACTCTATCGTTTTCATCAACGTTGCTTGCGATTTTGCATAACAGAGGCCAATTGTGTTTTAGAAGATCCATTCTAGAGTGGAGGGACTATCGTAGGAAGTGGGTACAGTCAGTGCGAAAAGTATTGGTACATCCACTGAAAGCGTATAACTTTTTCAACAGTAAGCTTAGGGTGCATTCAGGCGAACTATTTTACCTTATTTTATAAAAATAACGAGAACGTGTCTTCTTAAATTTTTAGCTGCTTTTTTTATGGTAGATAGCCGAAGATATAAATTTGTTGAATAATTCCTTGCGGACGCAGCTTCGCAATCTTAATAATTGAATTTTACCGAGATTTTAGAAGGATTAATTTACTAGATAATGCGTAAGTAATTGTTATTTTTTGAAGTTAAATGATAATTTGATACTTGTCTGGCACATGTACAATAGATGCATCTCGATATACCATATTACTATTTACTTGCAAAATAAAACGTGTCTGCATCGATTACCAGGTATTGGAACGTAGAAAAATATTTCTTTCCTTTTCAATTATTTTTATAATTGTGGGAAACGAAAATTGTCTAAAAATATCCATATATTATCATCGACGTGCAAATATGTATAATTAACATGGATCTATAAAATGTATTTTCTAAATCTTCTATTTGAACCCACGAAAGAAAGTTTTAACACGTTCTCTAAAAATTTTCTGTATGAATTGCCAGATACTGGAATCTGGAAAAAATATTTGTTTCTGCTTCAATCAATTTTGTAACGGTGGAAAACCAAAAGAGTCTAAAAATATCGATATAATACCATTGACGTGTAAAATAAAAAGTTTCTGCATCGATTGCCAAATACTCGAACCTGGAAAAACTATTTGTTTCCCATCCAACCAATTTTACACCAGTGGCGAATGAAAACATTTAAAAATATCGACGTCCACCCATCAATTAGAGAGAATGAGTAAAGTAAAAATATTAAAATAAAAAAGGTCCACTATCCGGCGAATGAGAGAAAATTTTCCCCCGAAGATTCGCACAGTCCAGTTACGAGCGTAATCGGCAAACAAACGCCATATCGTTTCTGCAAATCCTCCCGCGATCGCACACGAGCAGCTCATCGCTAATTCCGCGTGAAAGTCGACCTTCATAAGCTCGTTCAGCGCCGTAACTTAAGGTACACGCGTGTGTACCCAGCCACGTGTATCGCATTATTATTGCAGAAAGCCGGATTCCAGATATACACATACACACCTTAATAAACGAGTAAGAGAGTGAAACCCCTATCCCCCGTAACCGAGAAGTGTTTTACAGGCTTGAACAAGGGGGGCCCGTCTAACGAACTGCCGGGGCAAAGCCTCGAGCGTCTTAATGCCCCTCTTAACGATCGTTAGAGAGCCTCTTAAGCGACCAGAAATTAAAGTGCTCGCTAAAGAGGGGCCCCGGATCCAGAGGCCTCGATTATTTCGCGCGATCGCCACGCCGTGCACATGCCTATGTGTTTCATCAAAATGGTCACTGACCAGATGACGAAAATCCTCACGTCTTTGGACGATTGTCATTTTCTGCAGCATTTATCGATTTTCATAAAATTTTTACGACACGTATAATTGACATGAATCTACGAAACGTATTTCAATAAAATTTTTTATTTGAACCCGTGAAAGTTTCAACATTTTCTCTGAAATTTACTCAATTTGTTTTGCAATTTTTATTCCTCGAAAAATCTGATTTGTTTTATGTTCTAGATTACTAAAGTACAAATACTTTATTTTAAGACACGCATCGTGAAAATAAAGATATCGTGTGTAGAAATTAAAGTGCGATTAACGGAAGGGTCGGATTCACAGTGAGACCACGATCGTTCCACGAGAAACATGTATGCTTTCGTTTGGATACAAGAAATGTCACAGATATATCGGTAAAAGTGTCAGAGAAAGAGAAAAGAAAAATGTTTTGTCGTTTGATTGGTATTCCCGATGGATCTATCGCGATATCATCAAAACAAAGAAATCGATTTGTTTCGTCTTACCGAAGTTGTGAAGTCACTTAATGTCGCCCTTAACGATCGTTAGAGGGGCCCGTTAAGCTGGTACAAATTACAGTGCGCCCTCAGGGAGGGCTGGATTCACAGTGGGGCCCCCATCGCTCTATGGGGAGCGTGTCTGCTCTCATTTTAATTAGAAAAATATCACAAACACATTGGTAAAGGTGTCGCAAAGCATAATAAAAATTCAAAAACCTTCGTCGTTTGTGTGTTCCACAGATCTAATGTCGTATTACCAAAACCAAAAACTTCCAATATAGAAAAATGTATTATCAAAACGAAAAATGTCAATAAAAAAATGTCTCTACTGGCAAAGGTGTCACAGAAAATAAAAGATCGATTTGTTTCGTCTTACCAAAGGTATAGAACCTCTCAACCCTTTGCACGCCAAGAAATTTTAATTCCAAAATCGGAAAACACTGTTTGACTTAACATAGTTCCATCATACATGCTTAATTTTCTTTCGTGCATAGAAAGTTTATAACTATTACTCGCACGTGTAACACTTCGAAATTTACAGACTCTTTAAATACAGAAACAGCGACGTAAAAGTTGTTTTCAGCAACAGTATGACAATTTTTAGTATCGCCTTGGAGAAGTAAGGGTTGACGTCTCCCTTAACGATCGTCGGAGAGGCTCTCGCTTCGATAAGAAAAATGTCCTTATTGGTAAAGATGTTACAAAAAAAGAAAAAATAAGAAAACGATTTGTTTCGACTTACCAAAGTTATGGAGCCACTTAGTGTCTCCCTTAACGATCGTTAGAGAGGCTGTTAAGCGGGTAGAAATTAAAGTGCGCGTTAAGGGAGGGCCGGATCCGCAGTGGGGTCCTCGATAGTATCGCGGGACGCGTGCCTTCGTCCCTGAAATATCGTTACGGCACGCGGGGGTGAGAAAAAGTGGCTTCATAAGTGTCAAACCTCTGCTTTCCCTGTCCAGTTCGTGGGACATTAATGGTGATAAATAATTGGCCGGGGTGGGGCCCGACCGAGGGAACGAGAGGGGAAGGGGGCTTAGACGTGAGTTACGACGGCGACCGGGTCCGACTTAATGTCCCTCGGAAGTGGCTCCAGCCTCTGGTTTCATTGGCGACCGGATAAAAGGGATGATCCGTGCGAGCTGCCTCGTATTTTTTTCGAGTATTTTCAGTGTTCCTTGAAACCGGCCATGTTGCAAAGCCGAAGAAAGATGTCGCGTCGTTCGAGTCCCTTTCATAGGATTTCGGTGCTCGCTAATGGAAAGGGACAATTTATGCTGGCCTGTTCTACAAATAGTAAGACTGTGCTCGTTTGTTCCTCTTTGTGTTGGTTTCTGCGGTTTTTCATTGCCTTTTTGACGAGCCGGGTGGCGGTTTAGAGGCTCCTCTCCGATGCTACCTTCTATGAAACGCCTGTATGATGTATAGCAATGGCCAATGAAATTGCTGCGCTTCTTGAAAGTCTGGTTCTAAGAACTTTTTGGCACGTTGTAAACGCGCTGGGTGCGCTAAATCGTTTTCGCAGAGTTCTTTCTGAAAGGTTCGGACCGTGGACGCGTGATAAAACAGAGTTGTATTATGTACGCTGTAAAACAACGGATAATAATTTAACACTAGAACTACCAAACCAGTCATCTTCACTGGTCCCTAGTTTTTTCTTTCGCAATTATTGAAGTTATGAAAATGCTTTCATCAGAAATTTTCAGAGGTACTTCTTTAATGACGTATACCTCACAAAAAGTATTGTATGAAGTTTTAGTAGATGCAGTCTTATTATTATTACAATGCAATGTATATCGTTGGATTTATTGTTCGGTAGTTCTAATGTTAATTTCCTATCCTTAGTAACGATTAATATCAATTTTTCGGAGATTATGTTCTTTCTACAGAAAAAATATAAAATTATAGCAGCCTCGAAGAAATTGTCTTATCGCTTTCTAATTCTTTATTTCCAACTACTCGAGCATTTATATATACATATTCGAAAATATTTTGTGTCTACATTATACTTAAAATAATTGAATATATTTAACGTGTTTGCGATTTTGATAGGTGACGTATTCTCGACCGAGGGAATGTATTTAATCTAAGAATAATTTCGAACGAGAGCATCCTTACGATACCAAGAATTGTAAAATAAAATCTTTCGGACCGGTTATTGCAGCAAGTCCCGCTTTTACATTGTATAATGCGCGCACCGTTGTAAAGCGTATAAACTGCATAAAGCATTTCGTATCAACAAAAACTGTTGTTTAAGCTCCGGCTCTTTTGGTCGACGGTTGACATTAATTCACCGTCGTCCAATGGAAGCCAATAAATCATGGTCACCCCCCGAAGGGCCACGAAAAAATGATGCGACTGTCAAATCTCTGCTTTCACTGCATTTGTACATGACCCATAAACTGTTCCTGTTTGTGCGCGTCCGTGTGCGTCGGGGCACGGACGGGTCGGCTGTGATTTACCGTCGAAAGAATAAATTGGCCGCGCGGAAATTTCGATCGGTCTTTAGAGGTAATCTCGCGGCGAATCGAACGACGTTTGCGGAAGATCGCATCTGAAGAGACAGACAGAGAAACAGAGAGACCGGGGAGAAAGATGGAGCAACGTTACGACTGACAAATTGCGCAATCGAATGCAACCAGAGGATCGATTGACGATAAAAGCGATTATGTGAAAGTCGAATACACGGGGAGCCAGGTTATTTCAGATGGTAAACTGTCCGATAGAAACTGTGTACTCTATGTGTATCATGCTGCAGGTGCTGTACATCTATCAGGTGCATTTCTGCTCGATTAAATTGCATTAAGCCCTCAACAATGACTCTGTTCATTACTTTCTTGTAAACGACACACATATTCGTTCAGAATGAAAAAGTGATTTCTTTGCGTTCGATAGAACTTGGCTTTTTCAATAGTACTTTTCATCTGGATGTCAGATCCAGAATTCGAAAAATATTTTCGACATTATCATATCGACATAATCATTTTCATGCATTGTTACAGTTGTAGAATTTCTCTGTTTAAATTGCACTAGTACTAGGGGGAGGTTTAAGACTAATATCATGACTCTGAACCACTACGTAGCATACTTATCGTGTTATAAGCGATCCATAGGCCAAGCAACATTACTCCGAGAAGTTTCAAAATCTTACTGTAAATATTCTAACAATTCATACGAGTAATAAGGAGTGCATTAACGATAAATATTACAATCCCAAGTAATTTTGAAGCGTGGCTACCGAGTTATAAACCATCCATATACTGGACGTAATAGTTTGACTATTCTAGTCTGAAAATTTTCAAATCCCCTGAGCTGAAAAGCTGAGAATTAATTTTTCCATATACGTGCCCATAATTATGAAAGTGGTCTAAGTCAAAATTTAAAAAAAAATGAGTTTATCAGTTATTCACATCACATTATTTTAAACTAAATTTATTCAATGTAATTTTTACGATATCGTCCAAAATGAACCATTAGATAGTGGTTGTAATTTCAACATTATATGGAATTCATGTAGTGTTAATTATGAAAGTGGTCTAAGTCAGTTCAAACTTTAAAAACAACATTTTCGTATGAAATTCGCACAAAATTTCATATTCATAATTTTCCATTAATCAAGACTAATAAAATTATAAATTAAAATGTCGCATAATGTAAAAATATTTTTTAAATTATTCAAATGTAATTCATTAAATATCTCGAAACAAGAAATATATTACTTAGACCACTTTCATAATTGTGGGCACATACAGTAGCTCACGAAAGTATTTGAACACTCTTCAGTCCTAAATAACTTTTTAAGGATTCAACCAAACGACTTGACTTTTCTGGAGCAACTAGAAGTATTGATTTACTAAATGATACGCAAGAATAATTTAGAAACAATTCTAATTGGAAGAAACTACAGGAAAAAATAAAAAAGACATTTTTTAAAACATTTTTATTTTAACTCGTAATGAAAATTTAAAATATGCATCTTGCAGACCTATGTTAGTTATACGCATGCTGAAAATTTCATTGAAATCGATTAGCGCATAAAAAAACGACACGCGTAGAAAGTTGTAAGAATTTGTGGAGTTTAAACAGAAACTGACCGAATATCGTGAAAAATTGCGATTTGCACCATTTTTGATGGCGTGCAGCTCGTGTGTACGTCGATCGATTTCAATGAATTTTTCTGCATATGTATAATTATCATAGATCTACAAAATAAGGCTTTAAAATTTTTTATACGTGACTCAAATGAAAAATGTTTAAAGAATGTTTTTTATATTTTTCATGTAATTCATACCAATTGCAACTGTTACAAAATCCTTTTCGCATATCATTTAGTAAATCAATGGTTCTAATTGCTCCAGAAAAATCAAGACGTTTGGTTCAATCTTAAAAATGTTATACAAATTCAAAGAGTGTCCGAATACTTTCGTGAGCTACTGTATAACGATAAATATTACGATCCCAGGTAATTTTGAAGCATAGTTATCTTGTAATAAGCGATCCATAGATCGAACGTATTGGTTTCGTAGCTTCATTCCGGAAAATGTCGACGCGTTGAAAAGACGAATTCCTTTTCTTAGGAGCTCTTTTGCTAGTTCGAGGCGGATCTCGAGGATCTCTCGAAGCCGGTGGTCCGATTCTGGAAGCCCGAATCCTTCTTTTTCCCTGGTTGAACTCGCGGGGCTTCATTACTCGGGGCTTTTACTCGCGTGGCATGAGTCACGAGCGATATTGCCCGCTCGGGCCGAGCGTCGCCCGGTAATGAGCATTCGGTAGCGCACGAGCGCGTGCTCGTTCCTGGGTCCCCATCAGCGCCGATAATTCACGGCCGAACCTTTGTGGGCTGCTGTTCGGCCCACACCAGACTGCTACGGTCGTATGCAAATTCATTGTGGGGCATATACAAACCCAGTGAAAGCAGAGATTTGACACTGCTATCATTTTTTTCGCGCCTGATAATGAAATATATTTCATGCCTCACGGAACACCGCACGGCGGTCGAACGTTCCCAAAAAGTAGGGCAGAATTCAGCGTCGCTTTAAAATTCAATTGATTCTCGAATAATTACGTTTTAACCGATTTTCAGTCATTAACATTTTTCTACTTGTAAATAAAGTGAATGAATGAATTTTTTTCAGATTCCTTCCATTCATAATTTTCAACGTTTCTCAGGTTTTTCGTAGCATCTTTAACACTAAATCTATCAAGCATTAAAATTGATTGATATATGTTGTCTTATAAAAATGTCAGGATTTTATTTATTTGGATTATTTGCGGTTTTCATTACAAAGTATAATTGAACAAAGAGATCTCTCGAATCGATTCCTATAGAGAAAATTTCATAACTTCAATAATTGCAAAATAAAAAGTTTGAAAAGGGTCACTTGACCCGATGTGGTAGGCTTAGTGTTAGCCATGGTTAAAACTTAATTGTTAATTATGCATAATTGTTTACTGTTAATGTATTTCAAATACACGCGTGATTAAAGGGTGACTTTTTGCGCAAAATAAAAATGATCCGCGTGAATTGCAAGATACAAGATTTATAGAAACACTTATTTCGTTTTCTTAATGAATTAAACTGCTGGAACATAATACGACTTAAATTCTTATAGTATGTTTGCAATTTGTAGACAATTGTAGTCGATCATGATGCCTTTATAAAACAAGCTAGTGTGTAACAACAGGAGAAATCGATGTTTTAAAGTATCATATTATCACGTTAGGGATATCGTGATAATGCGATAATTGAAGATAAACAATATGTAATCCCGTCGAAATACGTAAACGATATTTTAATGTAAATAATTCTGTGTCCGAACAAAATTCAAGGAACGATTCGCAAAACTAATTTAATGTGGAAGACTGGCGTAATGGTCGTGTTTTCCTAGAAGCGAGCTTGTAAGACGAACTGAAAGAGGACCGAGGAATTCCTTGTCCTAAAAAAGAGGAAAATACATACCTCTCATTAGAACCATTTTCGGAGTAAGTCGTCGCCTGTGGGGGCTTTCAAACGACCGGGCTCCAAAATCTAGACTTTGTCATATTTATGACCCGTCCTTGAGACCCGGTCGCATGTGGCACGCACTCGGAACGAACCCCAGTCGAGAACAATGTGTCGCGCCCGAATGAAAACATTTGAAACTCTCTAGGATAAAAACAAAATTTTCACGACCTCATCGTCACATTCCTTGTAGGGAAACACGACCATCGCGTCAGTCTTTCATTGTTCCTTCCGATGGAAGGATGTCGCGAGCGCGTTATTGCATTATAATATTTTTTTTAAATGTTGTTGTGCGGTGTGAACAACGGATTGGAGAAAATGTGTGAAACGTGTGTTTTAGGCATTGTGTTAAATATTAACATCGTCTTAAATATTATTAAATAATGGTATCAGTGTTTAGTGATAGTGCAATGAAAGTGAATATTGGGATTACCTGCCTTCGTCCGCTACCTGCGTTCGTCGCCATCGAATAGGAATCAGCTGATTGGTTCAGCATACGCTGTAAGGGGTGAACGCACTGTCCTGCTGTCTACATTAACAACCATGCAGTGGATTTACAACTGAATCGGTGAGTTTACTGTTAATTACACTCTTTAACAATGCGTAAACACATATATCCTGCATGTTCTTTTACGCGATTATTTATTATTAAATTAGTTTTGCGAATCGTTTATTGAATTCTGTTCGGACACAGAATTATTTAAATTAAAATATCGTTTATGTATTTCGACGGGGTTACTTATTGCGTATCTTTACGGTACGTATCGTATAAAAATTTCATGTGGTACGCGTGAGATGTCATGCATACCAGAAAATTAAAACGGCTGACACAGCTAAATTCTTTCTTATTTTGGATCTGAAAAATTAGTAATTACTCTTTAGACATTCTGAAATAAGAATGAATAGCATTTTCTTAAAATTATTATCGTCGCGTAGTAAAAAAAATTCTGAAAGTTCGCACTCTCTGATTTGTTCTTTCACTTCTACTCTCGTGCGCCTGGCCGGCGGACGGTCGAGTGCGTTTGTCCAAGCACGTGTTAGTGTTATATATATATATTAATATCTGTAAGATATCGATAAAGTAGAAATATGTAATTCCTGTCTAGCGACATCTGTATAATTACAGATACAATATTGACACGCGTCTGGACAACGTACATGCGTTGACCTAGTCAGACGCTCTAGGACCTTCCTACCATAAACACGTAAATATAAAGTAAGACTACTATGTAATATATTAAT
>CM052098.1:8992677-9005403 GCA_028453745.1 Agapostemon virescens
CTACAATAAACACGTAAATATAAAGTAAGACTACTGCGTAATATATTAATGTCCACTGCCATATCCATACACCTAATTCTAACATTGAGTACAGGAATTATAACAGGGATTATAAAATAAAGAAATTTGAAAATGGTCGACCGGATGTGTTAGTCTTACCGTCAAGTATGCCGTGCTCCAGTAAAATAGGCGTTTTCACACGTTCGCGAGGGCTCGCTATTTGTACGACAGTACTGAAATCAAATTTACCAGAAGAGATTCATCAAGAGGGGGGGGAGAGATGTTGAAGAGCTCGCTGCAGAAAGATGCATACTTCAACGAAGATCGGAGATAATTACAATGCGCGCCGTTGCACTTCACCGAGCTAATACGTTCGAGGTGGGGCTGATTAATAGGCCCGTCTTATTTATTATTTATTAGAAATAAGTTATCCGGCGGTGTTAATTTGTTAGTTGGCCTGGCACGATTAATCACAGATATCTGCTCCATATTTTAATATGTGTTATCCGGGAGCCAGTGACGCGGAAGCACCGTTAAAGCAGGAATATACGCGACGTGGTCGGTCTTTGTTTGAAAAATCGACGTGTGCCCGATCGGTTCCGCCGGTAGTCGCTTTGTCAATCGTTCGGAAGATTAATCGACGCTATCGACGAAATCGGATTTTATCTCCGGCGAAACCGGCGTCAAGAAAAATCCCGTCTATAATCGAAAATGTTTATCGGCGAGAGTTTGCCTCCTTCTCGATAACGCTGCGAAAGACAGAAACGCCGTGAATTATTTATTGCTCCGATAAACGCAATTTTTCAAGACGAGACCGCCGGGTAATATTTCCTCTTCGGCTCGCGAATGTCCGTGTGAATAGCGGTTATGGTCGGTCTTTATCAGTTCTTTAAGGGAAGGTTTGCCGTTTTGTACTTTCGGATGATAGTTCCTTTAACGCTTAACTTACCAGAGCCAGTCAAATGGCAGTTTTCAGATTTTTCATCTAACAATTATTGAAGTTACAAAATTGTTTTCGTATGAATTGCACGAAATTGCACGAAATCTAAATAAATTAAATTTTGTCATTTTGGTAAGGCAATATACACTAGGCAATTTTAATGCTGGGTAGGTACGGTGTTAACCCCTTGACATAGCATTTTCTTCACAGCTACAGTTATTGTAACGTTTTCATCACAGATATTGTTTCAGAATTGTCAGATTTTGTTTAAAATCTTCAACACGAGCCTGACTCGATTTGTCTTGCTTCTCTGGGGACACTTTATTAAAAAGTTCTACAAAATGTCTCTCATTAGACATTTATCACGTGGGAATTTGATTTATAAATTTCTGCTGCATGCTTCTCGAATGATTTCAATGAAAGCCTCAACAAAGTATCCTTGTTCACTGTTTTACTTCTTAAAAATTAGTTTATTTTCTTCTGGTTAGGCTACAGTATAAACTTGATTTAAAACTGGCCATCGTCACCGAACCACAGATATGCTTATCTTCTGCAATAAAAAAGAAATTTTTATTGATGCAAATGGATTAAATAAATCACGCAGGAAAATTCCCCAAATTATTAATGATTTTGTGTATTTATAGCCGAAACGTTAGCGAACAAATACGATATTCAATGGAATTGTTATTGCGTATGGAACACATTGAAATCTTTAATAAGAGAAATATTCTAGAACGATAAAAGTTGGAGAAAAGCGATTACGTCACAGGAATCAATTACCCAGCAATATTTTCATGAACCAGTAATGCTAATCAATGGCAGTAAATAGTAAGATCAATAGTAATATTTCTTGCATGATCGTGGTGTCGGAGCCAACAATAATTCTATTTCTTCGTTTATTGGTGCCAAGCAAAACAAAGCATGAACGATCGATGGTCACGCGAAGAGGGACGAGGATTAGTATAGTTAGTACAGCAAAATGGCGGCTAGTAGGGGCGACAGACGGAGATTGTAATGTACCAGGAAATTTGCTCGGGTCTCGCATTTATACAATAGCAAGCGGGTAACGTCTCAGCTGAATTATGTAAATCCATTTTATTCATGTTTTCACCGGCTATGACACTCGGCTGCGGAGGTTTCACTTGGAAAGTCAAACGATTTCCATCGGGAACGATCATCGGCCGCGGAACGAACGGAACGGCGAGAACCTAATATCACAATTTAGAAATTGGGACATAATGCTCCACTTACGAGCCACGGTGGTGAAGTAACGACGGAAATGGTCTGGCTGGGTAATTTCTGCGGTTGTTTAACTGCTCCTCGACTGCTCACCGGTCGGTTATCTCAACGGTAGAGCTTATTTTCAATGTTTAGCTCTTTATTTATTGGTGGTCGTGGCAGATTATGCGCCGGGAACTCGGAAAGAGTCGGACGTACCAGATTTATGGTACCGACACAAGTTGTAGCTCGTTCTGCCTGTAATTAGAAAAATACGTCGCAAAATGTAATGGTTTCGCGTAATGCTCTCAGATTGACTTCTTTCTACATTATTTTCTCTGAAATTATGACATTCTGGTAGAATTTTTAATTTCTGTCGTTTCGGACATCTATCTGGCATATTTATAAATAGTGCAAGTTCGTCAACTATGATTTTATTTCGACTCTCGACGATATCAACAAATTAAGAATTTCTAATATTTTTACTGTTTCATATTGCTCCCACACATGTTTCTCGCGGATGCATAAAATTCCCAGCCTGTCAACCAATAAAAAAATCAAACTCCAATATTACGAATATTATGAGAATCGTAAAACGCAATTCACGTACGAAACGAAAGAAAGTTTAATACAATTTCAGCTTTTATCTTTTCGAAACTGTGAAACGGGCAAAAAAAAAAGAAAAAAATCGATGCTTCATTTTGTAAATTACAACCCGCCCGTATGATTTCGCGCAAGTATTCGCATCGAGATAAATTTTACGGGGCATAACAATGATATTCCTGGCAGCGTATCCAACGTGTACCGCCATTACAAATTTTATGATCGATCACAGCAGTCGCATTCCATATTCTCCGGCAAAACTTTTCTACGTGACGCGAGCCGACGTCATCGATGCCTCCGACGCATACCGCGCGACGCGTTCTTTAAAGCTTGCAAATCGCACACGTTGTGCAAACATTCATACCGAGGGGGACCAATAAAATTTAATATCTCAAGTTTCGTGCCCTTCGAAAACGAATCCCGAGAAATGCCTGGAATCTCGTAAAACCGAGCGGGACGCGACGAATTCGTATTCTCTCGAAATTTCTCGATCTGGTAATTGTGAGCTGTAAAAAGTTTCACGAAGAAGTTTGCCAAAGCCGGAAGTCGCTGTCGAAATATTTTCAAGCTATCGATATTTTGTGTAATCCTTTAGGCTGGCTTTCCTTGTCACATTCATCGTTAAAAATTCATTTCTGGAAAATTCGTTTAACCTTCGCGAAGCGGATGCTTCTGACCATCTCATGGCAGTTCTGGCTAAGTTTACTTATTTTACGTATTTCACTTTATTTTACGTGTTTTTCAACTTATTAGAGGTCAACGTTGATTTCTATATTCGACCTAATAGAACTAAACGACGACGTTGGCTATTAACCCTTTGCACTCCAAACAATTTGAATTCCTAATTCCAAGGCATTTTTTTGACCGAGAAGATTTCCATTGTACGTGGTTCATTTCCTTTTGCGCATATTAAAGTTGTTACTATTAATCGTACGCACAACACTTTAATTTTTACTGACTTCTTAAAGACGAACGTTTTAACGTAACAATTGTTTTAAACAATAGTCTGAATTTTTAGATGATTATTTTTAACTTTTCGTCGCAGATTAGCAACTTTACCGTTCTACATTGATCTTAAAGCGATACACTTTATTTTATTTTCCATCATTGCATGAAGCGGCAGACGAGATGGAATAATACGTTTCAATCTGAAATCTAATTTATCTAATCTAATTTATATTGCTTCTATGGATTTCCTGGTTTTAAAATCTTGAATTTCTTTTTATCGATATCCCGGATAACGCGGAGGATCGACGACGGCCATCGAAAGTCGACGCTGTCAGCTGTCCGCCATTTTCACCTCGGGCTCGTCCTTACATAAAATCAGCGACAGTAAATTTCTGATGGGAATTAATCCATGGTATCCGTGACTTTTCATTATTCAGCCATTCGTCATATATTTTATAGTGCATTATTTAATATTTAATCACGCATCGCCGTGTACGTATCCGACAACGGGCGCCATTAGATAACCATCTCTGTCAACCGATAGAAAATGCCGGAGCGCATGGTAATATACTCGTGGCAACAAGAAATTAATAGACTCAAGTTATTTATGCTAATACAAATTTCTGTCGACTGACTTGCGGAAACTGGCATGCAGAGTCTGTTGCTTTTTTTTTTCTTCCGCAGACGAGATTTCATTGGGTTGTAAACGGAATAAAAATATTCTTTGAAGCTTTATTAATCTACTGACTGTGTCGAGTTTTAAATAATCGGGACAGTAAAACTGCTGCACTCGGCCAATCAATTTCAGCTCCTTTACGAAGGTTTTAATGCGCGGCTATTGAGTCGAGACAAAATCTCCATGACTAGTTTTAATTATATTGAAATTCCTAGTCTGTTTGAAATATGGAACTGCAATAATGTTTAAAGATCCGTGGAATGCGCTTTTCTCTGCGAATACGTAATTTCCTTCTTTAGGAAAAATAAATGTCGTAATATGCAATTAACGATTTTTAATTTGTCTCTTGCATATAAAAATCCAAAATGTATAACATTGCGTGGTACGGTTACAGTGAGTTTAGATTTTTTTTAATACATAATACTACACTTGAAACAGTAAAAGGGTTGCGTGAATAGAAAATCATTTATATAATTTTTTAGATTTAATAAAATTACTGTAAAACCAGAGAAAATCTTCAGTGATTCTTACTACTGGTAACGAATGCACACAATCTTTAATCATTGTGTAATTTTTATTTAAAAAAAAAAAGAGAATACAGATACGTTTAGATATCCCTTTACAAAACAGATTCAAAACAGATATTTATATTATTAAATTCGTCTGCGTTATATGCGCATATACACGCGCACAATGTAAAAAAGATTATGTAAAATGAAAATGTTCTAGGTCGAAAGAAACGATATTAGAAGTAAAATTGCTTCGAGTAGTAAGGGTTAAAATCTGGGCGCATCTGACTCTGAGACGCCACGAAAAATTGCCACACGATTGTTTAAAACAATTTTAACATCGCTACCTTCGTATCTGAAAAATCGATAAAAATTTAACGGTTGTAAGCACGAGTTCCAGAGAATAATTCATTCAGAATTGGCTTTCAAGTTGAAACAGCTTCGAGTGCAAGGGGTTAACATTTCGATTACTATACTCAACAAATATTATTTGTAAGGAGACGTAGCTTCGCTCGCAAGTTATCCCACGAAACTGCGAATTCCCAGGCACAGTCTCCCAACAAAACCGTCCACTCGTCTCATTAAAAGGTTCAATCAAAGCTCGTCAGAAAAAATCCAGCAGTCCCGACAGAAAACAACCACTGGACGCCGGTAACCCCCGATCCCAAAGAAACCACCGGTGCCTGGATCCCGCTCGAGGATCAAACGATCAAATAAATCACCATCAAACCGCCTGGCACTCGATTTGTTCAATCGTACTCCGCGTTGCTGAAAAATCGGCATCGAAAGTCCGCCTTTCTCTACGGCGCGCATGTTTCATTACCGCATTAATTGGATGCTATTTTTCGATGATCAGTTGGGTGAGCTTGCGCCCATGCCACGTTGCGCCATTAACGCTAAACATGCCGGTCATTAAAATGGTCGTACAAAAATATCGATAACATATCCAATTTTTACTTCGCGAAAGTCGCGTCTAAATATTTTTGAAAACAAACCTGAGAAGTTAAATGTTAACACTTTACCGACCGGCGATTATTTCAGAACCTTTTAACTTCTTAATCTATCACTGAAAATATTTTAATGGATCCCTCAACGCTGATAACAATTTTTATTGCGAATCGACAAGGCCTCCTAAACAACGTTATCTAATAATTTCGTTACAAATTACAATGTGAAAGCAGTTTTTTAAGCCTGATTTTGTTACGTGACAATTATTGAAAGGCCTATTGACCCTTTGCACTCGAAACAATTCCATGCCAAAATCGAAACAATAGTTTTACCTATAACAACTCCACCCTACATACTTTATTTCCTTTCGTGCATATGAAATTAATTATTATTACTCGTACTTAGGACACTAAAATTTGTATGGATTTCGTAACTCCAAATCTAGCGACATAAAACTTGTTTAAATAATAGTATGGCAATTTTTCGTGACCCCTCAGAGTCGCCACTCGAGTGCAAAGGGTTAATAGGCTTCCGGTCGGTAAAGTGTTAAGTCACTGAAATGGTGACTCCGACTAGCGTGTAAAAATTGTCATATTATTGTTCAAAACAGTGTTAATCCTCAGCACTCCGATGGCTCTTCTGAGGCGACACTAAAAACTGTTGGACCATTGTTTAAAACAATTGTTACACTACAATATTTGTATTTAAGAAGTTAGTAGAAATAGAAATATTACGCGTACGATAAATAGCAACAAATTTGATATGAACGAAAGGAAATGAACCGCGTACAATGGAATTCTTCTGGGACAAAAAGAATGCCTCCAAGTTAGGAATTTAAATTGCTTGGAGTGCAAAAGGTTAACATTATTAAACTCATTTCTAGGAGAAAACAGGATCGATTTCCTGCGTGCGATAGGAGAAAGGATACATGAATGAAAATGTTCTAGGTTCGAAAAAATGTTTTGATTTTTTAATCCGTATTGCTTCGAGTGCAAAGGGTTAGTAACGGCAGACGGAAAATTATAGAATAATACGCGAATATCGATGATAAGTTCGCGCGCGCGCGCGCGTTATACGATTTTCGCGGCGAAATCGTTTCGCGATTGGCAACCATAAGCCTCACCTAGCGAGAGAGTCGAAAGGTCGCCGTGAACCTGGTTGCCATCGATCTCGTCTGGATCGATGAATAGAATGATTAACGTCCACCGTAGGAATTTTCCGGACTCTTCCACCTACGCGAGGCAAGCACGTTGCACACGCGTCTGCAATTGCCCACGGATAATTATTAATTAGCGATAGGTTAGTGGGGGTCCGACAGGTTCACCGGTGAGCGGAGGAGTTTCTTGATAGCAGATCAAGATAAACCCCTTGATTCGCATGGGAAACTCGAGTTTTTTTCACGAGGGACGAGCAATCATTCTTAATTACTCCGGCGATATGTTTGCTGAAGAATTTTAGTGGGAAAAGAGGCTGTGGAGGAATCATCTTCTGTGTACTGGGTGGTGAATAAAGAGTTTTCCTTCCGGACTTTATGACTTTAGAGATTTACTATACTTACTCGGATGAATAACATGCGTTTCATTAACGCTAACGTTGTCCTCGGATTTTTATAATTCGTGATAACCGTTGGAAATTAGCCCTAAAGCCGCGCACCTTTGCGCCATATATCTTTTCTTCGCATGTACCTAACCGCTGTATCTTCTTCTTCCTTCTGTGAATAAAACGTTGTTATTAACAAAATAAGTGTCGTGTCTGCCTGCTAATCTTCCACAATAACGTCATCTAAACCCGACAGCCGCTGCGACGAACAAAAAGCGAATATTTCTGTGGCCGTTGCAGCACTCAACGTCATTAGTCAGACGCTCTAGAACTTTCCTACAATAAACACGTAAATATAAAGTAAGACTACTGCGTAATATATTAATGTCCACTGCCATATCCATACACCTAATTCTAACATTTATTACAGGAAAACGATGTTGTAAAACAACGGAGAAGAGCAGCGGAATTAAGTTAAGGAATGTATTTTAATAGTTCAGCGTGAGAATATATATATATATATTAATAACTGTAAGATATCGATAAAGTAGAAACATGTAATTCCTGTCTGGCGACATCTGTATAATTACAAATACAATATTGACACGCGTCTGGACAACGTACGTGCGTTGACCTAGTCAGACGCTCTAGGATCTTCCTACCATAAACACGTAAATATAAAGTAAGACTGCTGTGTAATATATTAATATCCACTGCCATCCACCTAACTCTAACACGCATAAGTAAAATATAAAGCATAACCCATAACCCCTTCCTCCTCAACCTAAAAATACATTTTAATTAAGTTTCTAGAAAAATTAATTTCCAAAATAGCTGTCGAAAAAAAGTACATTAAAAAAGAACAAAGAATCACGCAAGACAGACGCGGAAGATGCAGCAGTCGTCGAGAAAGGAACGTTTCAGTGCTCGTGGGAGCAATTAACGTGACAGACGTAACGATCCTCCGTTTGGAAAATTCGCTAAACTAAATAAACAAGTTTCTAAAAACATTGATTTCGAAACTAGCTGTCAACGGAGTACATTATAGAACAAAGAATCACGCGAGACAGATGCGAAAGAACCCAGGCAGTCGACAAGAAGCGAGCGTTCCAATGGTCGTTGGAGCAATCAGCGTGCTCGTTCGCTTAAATCTTGATACGTGACGGAGTCTTGTAGATTTCATCGAACTAAAAACACGAAACGCGAGAACAAGGAATTATTGTCCTGTTCGACGACGGAGATGGCGCTTCCAGGTTCGCGAAAAAGTTCGGCTGGAGGCCGTCCGAAAAGGGTACCGGTCGCCTCGATAAATTTCTCGGCGCCATCGTAAGAATCCCGGAGCAAGGCTGACCGGGCACTAAGGCGCCGGGAAAAATGCGTAGCGCCACGAAGCGGAGGATCCTTTCTTCCTTTTCCTTCAAGGACCGGCGACCAAGGAGATCGCCGCGATTTTATACCGCCTGGTTCGTTCGTGACAATTAAATGCGATTGTACGGGGCCCTGGACAAAGCTTCTCGCTGACATCCGGCGAATAAAGAGGTCCTGCCCCGGCGTATTTTCAACAGATCCGTTCATTTGTTTGTTGACGCGTCCTTTCGAGACTCGGCCTATTCTTCCTCTTCTTCTCTCCCTTTCTTCCTCTCTCTCTCTCTCTCTCTCTCTCTCTCTCTCTCTCTCTCTCTCTTTCTCTCCCTTATTCCGCGGTCTGGTTTATTTATAGTAATCCGTGTCTACGTTGCTGCGCAGCTTTACGGTTGTCCTTAAATGATCGAATTTATGCGGCCTGCTGGAATTCAGGATGCCGCGGGGATGTCCCCATTTCGCGACTCTATTGCTGACCCGGCTGCGTTTCCCGCGTCGTTTAAGGGGGCAATACACTTTATAAGATGAAAATTTTCGAAATTTTTTTTAATTGATTCCAGTATGTGTCTAGAATACGTGTATAAAGTTACGGAGCAAAATTTTATGTATTTTGGGAGATACAGCTAGCCGAACAGGTAAGCGTCAGGTGCAAGTGGCTCAAAGCTGAAGCGAGAGGTGAATTCGATAATTTTAATCATCCTAGTCCACTTCACCTAGATGTCCTTAAACATTTAAAACCGATATATGAAGAACTTTCAAAGGAGGATTTATTAACCAGGTGTCTAGGTGGACACACACAGAATTCCAATGAAAGTTTCAATTCAACGGTTTGACGCCTAAATCCAAAGCATCTAAATTCCGGAGCAAAAATGATCGAAACCTCCGCCTTTATTGCGGCTGGCATTTTTAACGAGGGCTACTCAGCTATATTAAAAATAATGATTGTATTAAATATTAATATCGGGCAACAATGTAAAGTCTTTGCCGATACGTATGACGCGCAGCGCATAACGAGACAGGAACACCGCAGACAAAGCAGCACAAAAGAGGCACGAATCTCTCGTAGGATGCACCAAATGGAGCAAAATCAATTTTTTGAAGCCATGGAAGGCTTTCTATGTGGCCCTGGTATAGCGGATTAGTTTCCTCCAGAAATAAGTGTTCAATAACTACTACTCTAACAGTTGAAACACTTTCAACCCGTTTTTCTCAATATCATATTTCTGAATCTTGTGTACACGATACAGAACGATCTATTGGACCAATTGAGGTCCTAAGGCGATTTTTCGTTAGGTAATGATAAAATGTCGTCGATGAACTAAAAAAATTCCTAAATAGTTGCATTTTTTCCTTTCAATTTAGAATTAAAAAAAACTTTTGTTTTCCTGTTTCAGAAGAAAATTAGAGGCTCTAGGATATACGCAAACTGACGACGCGCGTAGCGCGGAGCTGTGAAGATTTATAAATATTGCGAAAAAAAATACATTAATCATTAAAATAGAAAATTTTTTGTATTGTTTAAATAAAGAACATAGTATCATGAAAGTTTGAGAATGATTCGCTTTGTAGTTATTGAGAAAAAAATTCCTAAAAATCACTATTGTTTAGGCGCTCTAAAGTGTATTCCCCCCTTAACGTGACAAATGAACCATCAAACGGGACGCATTTTTGCTTTCTTGCTCGTCGTTGATGCGCCGTTGCTCTGATTTTATTATTCATTTTGTGCAGAGTTGCACGCGTTCGTGATTGTCAAGATTTTTCAGGGTGCGCGTTCTGACCAACCCCTTGCAGGATAAAGTGAATATTTAAGGCACTTATATTATAATAACAGTGGCTAGACTTTCTTTGTCCTCCGCAGAACGACAAAAAGGAAAGACAAATTTGTAGTTACTTCGGGCATAGCTATTCTCCAATGACCGTATACGATCAAATCTTAAATAAAATGTTCTTTTCGTTTAAAGAGAATTAAGGAAGTACGTATTTAGAATATTCAGTTCGAAATCTCGATCACGAGTCTGACTCGTTGTTGTAGGGCAAGGGGTTAAGTATTGCCTTTTAAATTGAAACAAACATCTACTGTCAATGCGCAGCCGTCGGAGAACACACAGGCAGAATTATAGTAAGTACAAACTTCTTTCTTCTTATAACAATTGCGATTGTCGAAGTAGTTGCGATCACTGCAATCTTAACCCTTAGCGCTCCAATGACGCCTCTAGAGCGACACTAAAAATTCCCTTACTATTATTTAAAACAACTGTTACATCGCTATGTTTGCATTTAAATAGTCGGTATGTATTGAAATGTTGCACGTACGAATAATAGTAATAAACTTTATATTCACGAAAGGAAATGAACTACGTACAATAGAACTCTTTTAGGTCAGAAAAATGTTTCGATTTCAGAATTAAAATTGCTTCGAGTGTTAAGGGTTAAAATTAATTGTAGCACAAAGGATTAAAGAAACGATTTTGTTGCAGGTTTGAGGCAGATGTTAGTTTTATTCTTTGCTTGTAAACGTTCGTGACTTGTGAAAAGGTTTGTTGCATTTACGACAAAAGAGACCAGGTGTAATTTAACACAGTGAGAACGTCAGAAGAATTTAAAGAGACTGTACAAATTGACACATAAAATCCGATTAAATTGAACAGCAACCTGATCAGTGATCTAATCACGTCTGTTATCCTCTTCTTTCATCATCAACCTGTTAAACATATTAACGCATTAACTACCGGCGATCGTTACATAATTTTTTAATAAATCTTCCAACAGCAATCGAAACTTCAATCATATACCAATGAGTCAGCATCGATAACGTAATCTATTAACCGCGTTTGGGATTGCGTAAAAGAACATTTTTAAGCTACCACTCGGCGCGGTGCAATTATTAAAAAGCCTGTTACAAGACTTCCGGTAGGTAAAGTGTTAAGAAAGAAATGAAATTTTCATCTCTCTTCAGTCTGTTGCAGTGCAGGTAAACAATTTTTAATTTGTATAAATAACTGTGCAATGTGACTAAGGGTCAGTCGAGATTCGTAGTCGAAAACATCTTATTCGTAGCTTAAACATAAGATAAGTAGTTAGTCATCTAACAGTATTAACACATTGCGTACGGCGCTTTGCGCGTTCAACACGCGCTCAAAGCCCGCACATTTTCGAATGCTCCAGAAGCATGCTTGGCGAGGAATGAATGTCAAAACTAAATTATTTCGCTCATCATTTGTCTTAAGAATGGGAGAGGCTTCGTTACCCTGGTAACGTAACAAAAATATTTGCCGCTGGTTGCTTAAATTATCGATTGAATCGAAAAAAACATGGAAACGAGATATCTCATGGCCCGTCCGCAACGTATGGTATGCTAAAAACGAGATATCTCGTAACCCGTACGCAATGTGTTAAAAAGACAAGCACTCGGCCAGTAGGCTAGCACCTTAGGGGAATCGAGAATAATAATAGCAAGGTAGTTTTACCCATATTCGCGATTTTGACAACGCGAAACTTTAGAGTCGCGCCACGGCCGCAATTCTAATTCGATCGACCCGGGAGTTGGCATGCACACTGCCTACGCGTCTAGGTACCAGTAAAAAGAGTTAGAAACGAATTGACGACATAGCCGTTCTTCCCCATTATTTGGACCTCCTTCAGGTGTTCCCTTTAAAAAATTGCCAATTTTCCGCGGAGCTGCGACGGCGAGAATACCAATGCTATTGACATCATTCCAACGCTAAAACCTACGCTTGTCCTTATTATAGTTTATATTGTTATTGTTATTGTTATTGTTATTGTTATTGTTATTATTATTGTTATTGTTATATAGTTTATAATTAAGTATTAACTATAATTAAGTATATAGATGAAATATAGTTTATAGTTTATAGTTTATAGTTTATAGTTTATAGTTTATAGTTTATAGTTTATAGTTTATAGTTTATAGTTTATAGTTTATAGTTTATAGTTTATAGTTTATAGTTTATAGTTTATAGTTT
>CM052098.1:9010403-9023499 GCA_028453745.1 Agapostemon virescens
CCTAACTGTAACAGTAACTGTAACTGTGACTTTATCCCTAATTTTAACTTTAACGTAATTTGCGTCCTTAGTCGACACCGATAGCTTTCGCCAGACGCATATATGCTTCCATAGCGCTCAAAGGATTAAATATTTACTCGTAGAAATATTTTCACAATCTCAATGCAAATAGAAACCGCCATTTTGACGCAACCCGTATATACATGATGTAAGGTTGTACTGACGGGTTTATATGGAACTATTCGCGAAATTTATTTCATATTTCACAATTTCATTTTCTTTAATATATAATCTCTGAAGGGCTTATTAAAAATATTAAAGTGAAAGATGAGTTCTTGCATGTTACATAGATTCTCGTGCCTTGCGACCTATGCAAGTAATTTCGACTTTGCATATAGATCTGTGGTATAGTAATTGCGTTCAGCGAACGAAGAAATGATAATTCCATAATGCTTGAAACGAATAAAATTAAGTGACTCGGAATGTTGTGTGCGCTTTTTAAATACAATTTTTGGTTGCCTCCGGATGAGAAGAGATAAGCACAGTAAATAATTTTCTCAGTTAGCTCATTATTAATTTTCGCAATGTAAGACGGCGAGCGTAAAGTACCAGTGACAGAAAAAAAGGATTGTTAATCCGACGATACAGTTCGCTGTCTAACGTGTCGTGGCAGCCAGTTTTTAATAACTTTCTCCCGCGATATCTTTACGGAGGCAGTATGGTGCGAAATGTAACGGGGACGTCCGAAGTGAAATTGAAATCGCGCTAAGAATGCACTAATATTTACGCGCGTGGACATTTTATTGGTGAGGATCCACGCGGCCGCTCATAAAAAATCGAACGGAGCTGAATTTCTCGAAAGTATGGATACTCTAGATACTCCATGTGGAATACGAATTTATTTAGTTAAATATTTTTCTAATGTGTTTAATAAAATAGAAAAATTTTAAGAAATATTATTTTAACTTGATTTGATCGAATATTAAAATAAAAAAATTACTCTCCAAATAATTCTCTTATAAATAAATTCGCCAAATAAATCTCCTGACAACACAATCGATATAACAATATTCAAGATACATTTATTATAACGTTTCATGTGTTCGTCTTGAAAAAGATTTTCAGTATTTTAATTATTCCAAGATCGATCGAGTTAAACGTAACCACTGTCAACGTTCCCATTTCCGAAACTCGGCGTCTTCGTTAGAAACAAGTTTTCGACAAAACTCGATTCTCGGTTGCGTTACCGGACAGATTATTATCCTTGCACGGCCGACAATGGAACCCCGGCGCTCCGTTGTTTTATTATCGTTAATTTCATGCAATTTCCCATTGACGGTTTTACGCGGAAAGTTCTCTAGCCAGCGGTTTCGTTGGCTAAGTTCACTTTCCATTCTTCCTGCGCCTGTAGACACCGTTTAGCCACGCAGTAATAGGCGGCGCCATTATGGTTAACGTTATTACTGCGTGGTAATGCGTGTCTGAGCTCATACGAACTCCCTAATTTTTCATTTAAAAATTCTGCAGTCTCGTTATTATTACAAAGCAATGCATATCGTTGGATTTATTGTTCGGTGGTTATAGCGTTAAAGAAACAAGCCTGTCGACTTCTTATTAATGAATACAAGAACGCGCCATTTGCATCCTGCAAATCTGACGTGGCTGAAATTCGCGGTAGGATCGCGATACGTCGATGTCGAATCGAACGAGGCTCGCGATCGAGAGGAAAGGTCGAGCAAACGACCGAAGAATGAGCTTGAAAGCACACGAAACGCATCGGTGGCGAACGGGACGTTCGCTAAGCTAAGGCGAGAGCGAAATTAATAGCCGACTTGTCATAACAGCCAACGATAGAAGCCGCAGCGGACCCAAGAAATCGGACTTCTCCGTGCTCTTAACGGCGGATATGCATCGAGCCGAGCCCCGAGCAATTCTCCGTGACGAATTTCCTACGTCAACTCACCTCGCTAGAGACGGGGTCTCCTTTGGCCGAATGACGTATGCAAATCAGCCCGTTGCACCGTCAGTCCAGGAAGCTAGCGACTTCGAACCCCCAGCGACACGTTCGCGTCTCTTTACGTCTTTCCTCTGCGACTCTTCCCTCCTCTTCAATAATTCTAGCCTAACCCCTATTTTTCTTGTTTTCAACTCACGCACGAATTTCTAACATTTTTTCCCAATTTATCAAATTTTTCTCGCGAACTTCTTTCACGGTCGCGTCAACGAATCGCACGATTCTTTAATGGACATTCATTTTTACGAATTATAGATGTTGTCGTTTTATCAAGATTTTCGGGATCTTGAAGGACACCTAGAAGAAGGTTGTTGAAATAATGTTTGACTCAATTTTACACAATCGATGGATTCTTTTATAAATATTCATTTTTGAGAATTGTCGAGCAAACTACGTTTTATCAAAGTCGTTGAGATCTTGAGGGAGATCGAATACCGTAGCTACCATCTATGTACAATTTTATGGACATTCTTTTTTATGCACTATCAAGCCAACAAATTTTTATTAAGCCTCTTAATATTTCGAAGCAACAGTAAAAATGTAATTGTTGACATAAATCTCAATTTGTCGATTCGTTTGTAAATCAATAGCATCCTGAATCCTACACAATTTTGATGGGCTATCGAAGCACGAATACATTCTTTTATAAATATTCATTTTTGTGAACTATCGAGCTCCATAAATATTAAACATTGAAATAAAATTTGATTGTTCAATTCTTCCGCGATAGTTAGAATCGATGCGTTCAACATATGAAAAAGTAATTTGACGAAAGAATTTCATTAATTGTATTTTGTTGCGTGAAATTGCTGCTTCGTGTTTGAAGTTTGAAAATAGCGGACTGAGTTTTATTAGAAATGCACGAACGTGTTGATCGAACAACTTGAAAGATTTCTGGATCGTGTAGCATACGGTTGATCCGGTATTCGCGATCATCGAGTCGCCGCGATTTATTCCACGCTATCGATACCGGTCTAGAGATATCGCTAAATCCTTTAACAATTCGACACGCGGACAATACGCGCATTTGCCAGATCTGATTTAAACGTTCTCCGTCGCGACTGTTAGGTAGAACTAATGCGCGATACGTTACACTTAAAAGTGAAAATAGGGGGAATGGCAGGGGCGATTTCACGTGTAAATCGTTGCCGGAGCGGTTATCGATGTAATTGATTCTGACAAATGGCCACGGCTGTGTCAAGGATTATATACAAAGTCTCAGTTTCGATTATCGAACCGTTCGATCGTGTAAAACGGGAGAAGCTACCGTACGGAGACGCATGCGCACGAAATTTCACATGGGAACGTCTCGGAAATGCGATTCATTCGACGTAATCGAATTTAACTGAGCGATGATTCTCTTCAGTGGGAAAAAATAAGCATCCTATTTTCAGATTTTAACCTTCGTTCTTTATTAGATTTATTATTAAAATCGTCTATTCTTGAAGTTTGTATCAGTCACCGATGACGACGGAGCGCTTTAACCTCTTAGGTACGGTTGAATTTTGTGCGGTGCAGTTTCTCTGTACGGTAAAGCACATTGGAACGAAGTTTTTGATAACTAAATTGTAATTTTTCTAAAAGATATGATGCATGTACTTTGATTTAATGATTTACTGTAATAATTAAATAATAGAATTGATGACCATTGATGAGGTTTGACACGCGGAGGCATTTGTATTCCCCGCCATAAGTATGGTGTGATGTTCGTTTGAGCGGAGCGCATTCGGTTGTTGTTTCTCTCTCTCCGACGTCGTGCGTGGCTTGCTAACGTTGCACGTGTCTTGTGCGGTATACAGAAAACTATCGTAGCCAATCTTTGCTAAACCCTAACAAGGTTATGGACCCAGGAACGGCTCCATTGTGTGAACGAAAGTAGAGATAAAAGGACACGTATAAATAGAAAGAAAGGTGCATTTGAAAGTGAGGTTATGTGCGAATAACCACGTGTTCCAAAGATTATAAAGAAGTAAGTTCAACAAATAAATAAAGAAAAGATGGCAGCTTTAATGCAAACTGATCGGATAGACAAATTAAATGGCAACAATTACCGATCATGGAAGTTTAATGTGAAAATGGCCTTAGTACAATGTGATTTATGGCAACACGTGAACGGTGAAGCTGTTGAACCGATCGAGAACAATGAAGCAAAGGCAAAGCATTGGCTAGGATTGCACTAAGTATTGAGCCGGAACATTAAATACACATTATGGACTGCACAAAAGCATCTGAAGCTTGGGATACACTAACAAAGGTATTCGAACCAAAGTCAAGGCCCAGAATACTACAGCTCAAGAAACAAATGGTTTCAATAAAGCTTGAGCATGATGAAACAATGATGTCGTATCTAGGAAGAATAAAGACATGCAGCGACAGTCTTAAAGAAGCAGGTCATGAAATCAGAGATGACGATTTAGCATATGCAATGCTATGTGGATTACCAGATACATACGAAGGAATTATTATTGTATTGGTGATCCTTAATGACGAAAAGTTCAAGTTGTCAGAAATAAAAGGGATATTGTTGAACGAGTATGAGAGGAGAGCAGCGAAGGAGATCAGCAACCTCGAAGAAAGAAAAGAAGTGCACCATCAAACCAAAGTAGTGTCTCATCAAACCAGAGAAGCGCATCATCAACCGAAGGAATATAGAAAGGATGAAAAGAAATGTTTCAAATGTGGCAAGCCGGGACACATCGGAAGATACTGCAGAACACAGCGGAAGAATAAACCAAATCATGAATCTAGTATACATTTTCCACATAAGAGTAAAGACTCATATTTATTAGAAGTAAACAGTGCGCAGTTAGACAATTGTTGGTTGCTTGATAGTGGTGCAACTCACCATATCTGCAAGCACAAACAATGGTTCATAAATTATAAAGAAATAGAAAACGAGGTAATTTATTCTGCTGATAGTAACATAAAGAATAATTTAAGAGCGATTGGAATAGGTGATGTAAACATAGAAACTTATGTGAATAATGATCTCTTTAGCATAACTTTACCAAACATTTACCATGTACCAAGTGTAAGAAGAAACCTAATATCCGTATAGCAAATAGAAAATAGAAATAAGAAGGTAATATTTGATAAGGGAAAAGCGATCATCTTGAATAAGACGACTAAACGGATAGTGGGAGAGGCATTTAGGAAAGATGGCTTATATACTGTAAAAGCGGAATGTGTGAATAATATGTCAATTATTTCAGAAAAAGAAAAGTGCGTGGCTTGCTAATGTTGCACGTGTCTTGTGCGGTATACAGAAAACTATCGTAGCAAATCCTTGCTAAACCCTAACAACCATGAACAGCGAAGAGAGTCCATGGACTGGATTATTGAACATCAACAAGTGGATGCTGATTTTTCGAGCAAAATCATCCTAAGCGATGAAGTACATTTTCACCTTGATGGCTTTGTTAATCGCCAAAATTGCCGTGTTTACTGCTGGGTACCTGGGGCGTCTGCAGCAGATTGACGGTGGGCCACGCTAGGAGAGGGATTACGTAAATTTCGACTGTGAACGCTGCTAGGTGACATCCATCTCCTCCTGGTGTTGATCCGCAGTTGTGGCTCCCACTGGTTGTAGTTGTTGTCATCTCCACCCATCAGAAGGTTGCGTCGTTGTTGTTCTTCGTCGGGGTCACCAATTTGTGGCGGCTGCTGAAAGTGTATGGTGGAGAGAGAAGGAAAAGGAAAGAAGGAAGGGGGAGCGTTTCGTCCTGGGTCCGCTAGAGGACTTGTCAGTAAGGCTGACTAGTGGACCCTGCCTTAGACGCTGGGGGTATATATATGAACTGGAAGCGACAATATATATAATATAATATGATATATGAAGGATATATGACAATAGGACCTATTTACACTTCATACAATTTTTCTTGTAATATGTGCTTCATTAAAGAAATACATTTTTATAACTTCAGTAATTGCGCAAGAAAAAATTAGGGACCAGTCATTTTGACTACTTTGGTAGTTGTGTTATTATATCTACAAAACCTGAAACAATAAAAATGTCGGAAGAATTTAACAATACATATATCAAGTTACTAACATTATTAAGAGGAGGTATAGTCTTCTATTTAAGAGCCCAACAATAAGCTTTCCTTGTCAAGCTTTATAAATGGTGTTTTGCAGAAGTGATTCTGGGGAAATGATTGCCACGTTCTCTCAGTTTAAGATATCCGGATAAAATTCGCAGCAAGTGCTGTTTGAATATCATATTGTTAAACGTATATATATATATACCTTTTTAATATATTATTCTATATATTTAAAAACATAGTTGAATTTCTATTACTTTTGAATCGTCCAAAAATACGTAAACACGAATCTCGTTCCAGTAAAAAATGTTGAATTAATTTGCCGAGTTAGAGACATCCCTCTTGGATTGTACCTCGTGTTAAGGAACACCCTGTATATTCAGCTGTGGATTTTCCATTTCCTAGTGCTCGATCGCCGGCTGGGAAATGAATAGCTCACCGGTCGTGACGAATAGAGTCGCAGTCGGTTCGGTTCCTAAGCGCGTTACCGCTGCTTTTTTCCCCTGGAGATACGTATCGACGGTTTCCTGGACGGAGCTAAACCGGTGGTGCTTGTTCGCTCCGCGTGTATACATATACAGTACCACTCATAATTATTTCAACGACTCTAAATGTCCAGGAAATACGTTATTATAATAAAATCAAAGAATAAAAATATTCCACATACCAAGCTAATAGATTTCTACAATAACGAGAATAATAAAAATTTTTTATTTAAACAAAAATCCTCGATTTGTTTCCAGATTTATTATTAACAATTAGATACTACTACCCCGTTCTGGTGGTCGATCGTGTCCTTACCTCGACCAATCTAATATCAATTCATCTGCATTTACTTCTAATCTTGTTTTTCCTATACTCCCTTCTGTTCTCCTTCTTCTCGATAACTTCACTCTCATACCGTTTTGCTTTTGCTGTGAAATATAATAAATATAATAAATAATGTTATACAAAACTCCTCCAGCCAATTAATTTTTCTAATGCTTATCAAACGTATTTACAATTTTTCCTGGCGATGTCTCTCGTTACGGCAAGTTGTGCACTAGGGATATCTTAGAGTACAAGGTAAAGAAGAGGAATCTCGGAAGCACTGCTAAAAATTCGAAATAATTCACAATGATTTCTTGACAATCGACAGTCATTCGTTACACTAATAAGTAGACTGCGAAATTTATGGGTTTCGCAGAAAAACCTATAATTTTAAAGAGTCTTCCAACGTAACCAGAATTAAAACACCACAGGCTCGACTGTTAACCCTTTGCATACCAACCAATTTTAATTCCAAGTTCAGCACATTTGTTGACATACAATAATTCCATTGTTCATCGCTCATTTCCTTTTATACATACAAAGCTTATTATTATTCCTAGTATGCGGAATACTTTAATTTTTACCAATTCATTAAATGCAAACATAGTAATGTAAAAATTGTTCTGAATAATAGTTTGACAATTTTTAGTGTCGCCTCAGAGGAGCCATTGGACTGTTAAGGGTTAATAAATAGAGAAACGATTACGTTGCTAGCTTTAATTCCACATTATTTTCACAAAAATGATACTACAATGTATTTTTAAAAAACTATAAATTCCCCCATTGAACTATAATGCATCTTTGGCAAATATTCCGGAGATTATTATTAAGAAGTTCGTGTTAGAAACTCGCGTTGGAGATGAAGGCAGTGAAAATGGTCGTCGTCGGAATAATTATGAGCGGTACTGTACATATTGATATTTCTGTCTGTTCGCCGGCGTAATCGCATGTATGACTTATGGTCGGCCGTTAATTTGTGTATAATACACCGGCGCGATAGCTCGGTACGAGCCGTTGAAACACGAACGCGCTCGCGTAATTGCGTCAGGTAGCGTATGTATCGGCGGTCGCGGGGGCTGATTAATACCACGGTGTTCCCGATGGTTTCCGCGGAAACCGGGAAAAGCGTCGCCGGACCGTTTAATTGCAACAAATCGCCGATTAATCATCACAGTTTGCAGGCTCGCGGTCCCGGTTCACTGATTACCACGAACGGTCTTTTCCTTTTCTCCGACACCGAGTGTTAACTGGCATTGCTACGGCCATTTAACCGACCATTTATCGCCCTCCCATTCCGCTTTCCCCTTGGACTTGCCGTCAAAATATTATTCGGCTACCTCGCTTACGCTAGGCACTCTTATTTGCACGTTCAATCAGTATACCTGGTGCACAGGCGTCTTAGAGATACGCCTAACAATTTGCACTCCGAGCTGTTTAACCCTGTACAGGAAGGCAACACGGTGGTGTTGTCTTCTTCTCTGTGCGCATAGAATGACAGTGAGCACCTGGGAAGCGAATGTACAATACAGCTATCATAGGTGAAAATATGCAAAGGGTTAATGCCAACGACATATGTACGTAAAACTGCATCAGAAATCATCCTAAGCGATGAAGCAGCACATTTTCACCTTGATGGCTTTGTTAATCGCCAAAATTGCCGTGTTTGGCATGTGATTGCCACCACCACCCGTGCATTACAAGAGGAAATTAAACACTGCATCAACGAAATTCAGCCACAATTATGGAGAAAGGTCATGAAAAATTTCGACAAAAGAGTGCGTATGTGCCAGCAAAGCCGTGGAGGACATTTGCCCGATGTGTTATTTCATAAATAACCCTAGCCTATGTATTTTATGATTCCATGAAAAAATAAAAATCTAAAGACTAAAAAACTGTGTTTCCTATTTAATTCGAACCTTGCGTTAATTTTGGGACCCCCATTTATTTCTACCAGTGATTGTCGAACAACAAATGCACCCACAACGTGTCACGTTGAGCATTCTTCACGTGAATAATGCGACGTCGTTGATCCTCTGAGAGAGCCGTCGGATCTGTTGGCTGTAGGTCCAGGTCTCGTGTGCCTGCTGGGTACCTGAGGCGTCTGCGGCAGATCGACGGTGGGCCACGCTAGGGGAGGGATTACGTAAATTTCGACTGTGTACGCTGTTAGGTGACATATCCATCCCTTCCTCCTGGTGTTGATCCGCAGTTGTGGCTCCCCCTTTGGTTGTAGTTGTTATCACCACCCATCAGAAGAAGTTGCGCGTTGTTGTTCTTCGTCGGGGTCGTGTATATTCGATAGAGTCTTATGGTATCGAGAGGGAGTTTGGAATAGGGTTGAAGTAACGTGAAGTCGAGTAGTAACAATATTAACAAAATATATTTATCTACGTGATACAAAGTTAATAACAAAGTAGTTATTTCGTCGTTATAGAATTTATGTAAATAATTAGTTACTTGCGAATCGTTCGGTGAACGTTTTGCTACAACGTGGGTATCGCGGGAGCGTAGAGGGTGATTACGTTGAACTAAATGTACTAACTCGAGAGCGCGAGGGTGTTACGCTGAACTAAATGCACGGATTCGGGCGCATGAGGGTGTTACGGCGACCTAACCGTTGTGCACGATAGGTTGAGCGGAGATATGTAATAAACCCTTTGGAGGTGCGTTACTGAGCCGCAGCGTTTCTGTAGCGTACCTGGGCCACGCTAGGAGAGCGATTATGTAAATTTCGGCTGTGAACACGCTGCTAGGTGTGACATCCATCCCCTCCTGGTGTTGATCCGCAGTTGTGGCTCCCTTCTGGTTGTAGTTGGTTGTTATCACCACCCATCAGAAGAGGTTGCGTTGTTGTTCTTCGTCGGGGTCACCAATTTGTGGCGGCTGCTGAAAATGTGTGGCGCAGAGAGAAAGAAAAGGAAAGAAGGAAGGAGGAGCGTTTCGTCCTGGGTCCGCTAGAAGACTCGTCAGTAATGCTGACTAGCGGACCCTGTCTTATACGCTGGGTAGTGGAAAGCAGTTAAGGACGGTATATATATGAATTGGAGGCAGATCAGGAACTAGCGGGAAAGTCTCGTACTACTGTCCCTCTACCGGCGAGAGCAGGAGGTAGAGCCGCCATAGTGGTTTCAACAAAGCCGTGGAGGCCATTTGCCCGATGTGTTATTCCATAAATAACCCTATCCTATGTACTTTATGATTCAATGAAAAAATAAAAATCTAAAGATTAAAAACTGTGTTTTCTATTTATTTCAAACCTTGCGTTAATTTTGGGACACCCTTTATTTCTACCAGTACTGCTAATACCCGTTTTACTATTTTCGTTTATCCTGATATAACAGATACTTGTCCAACTTAATTTCTAGAATCTATCTTCCAAAATGGACTCTGACGGAGTAATCGAAGGAACAACGGGAAACTACTCTGGTTTCCCTTTAAACCACGCATAAATCTTTCGCCTTTTACTAAAGATTTCCGCGAGTCTTCCGTGATTTCCGAGTCTGTAAAATAATTGTTTAAGTATTATCAGTGTCCGCGTTAGTCGGAGCGAAGCCTCGAGACTCGGGACGCGAGGCTACGGTTATTCGCAACTGCGGAATAACCGCGTTAGTGCGTGGGATCTTTGAGTTCCCCAACGATCGACGGATCGTATGGGACCGGAAGATCGATCGTATTTAGAACAACGTAATTTGTAAGCGGCGTATCCGGCGTGTCCTTTTCAGTCGTGTAATAAAGTACCGAAAGTCGGTCTCGGCGCGCGCTTATCGCGCTGATTCCTTTGGTCGACGCGGCGCGACGTCGCGCTGCACTTTCGCCGCCCCCGAAAAAATACAATAAGTTATAGATCTACGAATGACAGACGAGTGGTAGTCGCGTGTAGTGGCTGGCAATGTGGCAATGGCCGCGTGGTGTTTGCCGGCTACTTCGTTAGCGCTCGAGGATGTTAACTGCGAACTGTCGGGCCCCTTGGAAAGTTCGCGCGTCCTTTGCTATAACGCCATAAACATCCTGGTCTTTGTGCGCTCTGAGCCCGCAAAAAACCTAAAACATTGACAAAACAAGCTCTGCAGAATGTAAATAAATTCTTTGCGTCGCAGTCAGTCCGGCGACGCGATTAAACTTTTGCAGTCGAAGCTGCTGGACTATGAAAACCAAAGGCATTTCATCTAGAACATCATTTTTGCTACTGCTTGTTCTTGTAAAATTTTGTTAAATTTTGGTTAAACATTGTTGCAAATAATACTGTAGCAATTTTTAGCGGTGTCTGAGGATTTGCATAAACGATTTTTCTTGAGGAGTTGGTCGCCGAAACTGTAAAAGTAAATCCATCTAGCATGAATTAAATTGTCGGAATAAATCATTTACATTGACTTTGTCTTTTGTTTTCAATAATTGAACGTATACTTTTATGAACATCGAAACTTGACATTTTCCGAAGGAATATTTCAAGCAATATATTTCTGTTAGTACATTAAATAGAATCTTTTATCTCACGTGTCCCAGTCGTTTGCAGTGATGGCAGCCAGCAGTCTATGCTCCAGGAAACGAGCTTTTGAAACCGAACAAGTCACTTCACTGTTTCCTAACATTGTGACTTCAAAAATTTATAATGTACAGCTGAAAGTTACCTTTCCATAACCTGCAAAAATTGGAGTTCTCCATGTAGTAATTACCCTCCAGAAAATGAATTCTCCTATTCCTTATAAATTCCCGTTAAATTGCCAACTAACACACGAAATACAATGGTATCTCCCAGTGTCTTTAAAGTTGTCCATAAAAACGTAAATTTTCACAAACGCGTGCAGTCGAGTAACCGTGACGTAAGTGATTTTGAAACTGCTGCTGCGACGACAGAAAATTCTTAATCTCTAAAATAAACGACAGCGCCGCCAACAAAAAAGGGGCTGAATAAAATGGGAGAAATGCTTTGTAAAACGGGTTAGTTAACGGGTTTGTAAAAAGTGTTTGGTAACTGTACATCGGAATTCGCGTGGATTCGCGACAAAAGTTGAAAGTCTCCGTCTCTCGCGTCTCGGCGTCCAGCAACGAGAGAACCGGACGGAATCATAGCGACACGGAAACGTCGTAAATCAAAGGATTGCAAACCACGTTCGCCGTTCCCGTTTCGCTCGCGCCTAAAAGCACCCCGTGTAACACCATCAATCGTATTTTATTAACACCGACGCGCTTCTCTTATTGTCACAGCTCGCGATGTCCTGGAGAAAGTTTCGCAGGATATTTTCAACCGCTCGCGTATTAAGGTACAGCCGACGAAATGAAACGACGAGGATAAAAGAAAAAGTGCACACACAGAGACACGCGCGCGAGAACACTTCGAAATGAAAAGGGAGAGGAGGAAAAGAAAGAGGGAAGGAGAAAACGTGATAACCCGAAGGTGAGACAACGGCGGCCACCGTGAAAAGAGGAAACGGAGGAGCACATAAATTAACGAGTTAGACAGGTCCGAGGGACAAAAAGTCGAACCATCGGTGTTCGGTTATCGTGATTTTATTGATACCTCCGCCGCTGATCGTTGCTTCAACAAATCGACTGCGTATGTAAATGCACTGTTCGATAGCGGATTCTTTAGTCCCGATGCCGCTTTCCACGTTTCCTACGCGGCCGCGTGGGAAAATCAAGCAATTATCGGGCCGTTTCTATAGCTGGTCTCTTTTAATGAGAGATAAGCTGCCCGATATGGAATGCACGAATTGAAATGATGCTCGCGCAAGGATACCGAATGAAATTACGCCTCTGTGGCCGCAGGAAGTGGGTTTGTAACGTTTCAATCGGAATCTAGTGAGTTATGGGGTTTTTAACGGTGTTTGGAGCTTGTGCCAGTTCACTAAGAATAGTTCTCTCGAATAATAAGGGACATAGCAAGGTTTCGTGTCGGATGAAATAAATTTAATTATATAATTTGTTATTTCTTTGTTAATTATTATTGATCTATTATTACTTTGCTTATAAACAATATTTACTAAATCAAATAATCCTGAAGAACACAAACCACGAGCAGCTATAATAATATACCCTCCTATAACTCCTAAATTATAAACCTTATTATACTTCTAATTAAACTTCCTATGTGCCTTATCTCTCCGTTGGTCAACTTTAAAAAAGTTGTACAGTCTTGTAACAAATGTTGAGTATTAATTATTGATTATTACTAAAGCAGTACAACATCTTGTCAGTATTAACTGCAACATACCATAAAATGGAGAAAGAC
>CM052098.1:9023899-9043840 GCA_028453745.1 Agapostemon virescens
GGACAAAATTAAATCAGTCGTTCACAATGTCCACAAAAATAGTAAATGTGAATGTTCGTTATTGTCAGTATTAACTACAACATATAAAATGAAGAAAGTCTGGACAAAATTCAATTAGTCATTCACATTGTTCACAAAAACAGTATATTTGATCGTTCGTTAACAATGTTCGATACAAAGAATACAAGTTTCATACGCTTCGAACAGTTTCAAGCATCCTCCAACAACCAGGAACAGTTTGAAACGTCGTGCGACAGCACCAAACGATCGCAAACAACAGCGCCAGGGGACAAACGCGAATTTATCTGGCGAAATAAAATTTTCACGACAAAAGGAGGTAGCTGGTCGGCCATAAATTGCGGAATTCCCGTTTTCAATCAAGAGTACGCGTAAAGCCCACGTTCCCCTTAACAGGGTCAGACAAAACGAAAAAACAATGGATGATTTATAAAGAAGTTGGTTCGACGTGTTCAAGGCGACCGAACGAAACGGTTGGAATGGAGAAGAAAAGTAAAAAAAAAGAAAAAGGATATAGAGAGGGACGTTTTAAGGTGTTAAATTATAGCGACTCACCCGGTATTTCACGAGGCGTGTACCACCTACGTAAGCGGGACGGAAGGTCAAACACGGCAGCCGGAAAAATCTCGCGAGTCATCGATCCATGCATGACATACGCGACTCCTGGACTGCCTTTATATTTCTCTCTGCGGGTGATATTCCCGGCCTTCCATTTGGGAGGATCGGCAGCAAACGATTGCTTCCTGATGAACGACGCCGAGTGCCGGACAGGCGTCGTGAGGCGTCGCGGAATCGCGTGTCCCGCACGACGGCTCGTTAATGCGTTTTCCGATTTTTGTTTTTTCGTCCGGCAGAAGCGCGTGAATAAATTCTGCGGATATCTCCGATACTCGGTGCGAAGATGCAGCCTGATCTGCCGAAGAATGTTTCTTCGCTTCCTAGAATAACAGAGAAGAAGATTGTTCGAAAAGTTCAGACTTCGCTTCTTCTTCTTCTTCGAGAAGGAAGTGAATTTACGCGAATGGATACTTCAATTATCTCTACCGATCAACTAATTGCTAACTCTGACACTCTCTTCGGGATGTACAATTATTACCGCGGGGAAGAAAGTTAGTTGGAACTCTATGAATTATTCTATAGGAGGCCATAGTGAAGATTGACACTAACCGTAGCGAGTCTTATGAAAATTGCAATATTAAATTTACTTGGGTTTCTCATGTTTTCTATAACTGTATGCATTTGAATGAATATTATTTAGGCATTTTTTGATGGATGTGTCTTTATATTTTTAGAAATCTGATTTAAAATCAAAGAATTCTGAAATGTGATAATTGTGTGACATCCTGTGTATGTATTATTGTTACGTGACGCGAGAATAGTATTTGAACCATCGAAGAATGTATCTTTGCTTTCTAAAATAATGGAGAAAAAGAAATCGATGCTCTGCGTGCACTTGTCTTCAAGAAGGGAAATTAACTTTGGTAGCTGAATAATCTGACAAATGGCTAAGCATGATTTCTAGTTTCTTGGTAATGTATCGGAACTCCTAACAATTACATGAAAACGTTTCTCTATTTTAATTACTACGAGTTAATGTTTAAATCTTAGTCTTAATCTTTTCAGATCATTATCTTCGCATTTAATAAATCTTTAATTTAATAAATAAGCTTTCTATGCATTTTTTTTCAAGTAAAAAAAGGTGTCAATTTTGGAATTGAGATCGTTTGAAAAACTGTCAAGTTCAAAATCGGACGAGTTCACGCAATTATACCAGAACAGAGAGAAATCGTTGCAAACAGTACTCCAGATACTCAACAATGGACCATACATGAATATTGAATAAAGAACGTTTACTCGCGAGAAACCTCGATAGCGGCTCCACGAAGCTCGTAAAAATCATCGAAGAGCGCGAGCCCATTTGAAATTCATGAGTTTTATTTTAATAAAATGCTAATTTTCGGCCATCACTTCCGAGGTACGTTGTTCCAGACCAGATGTTTAACGATTAATCATGAATGGCGAAGCTTTATTTAAAGATTATTCGACACTTTGTCGTTCAATGTTTCATGCGCATTTAAATGACAATGTGTCGTCGGACAATACCTTGGGAGGGGGATACACATTCCAGGGAAGGCAAAACGAAAACGAAAAAGAACGAAGGCAAGGCGCACCGGAAATGGGAGTCGCCAATGCACGGTTACATAAATTCGTCCGCGGCGTTGCATGCTCGCTCGCGAGAATGCAGACGAGAATGTATCGCTGGCCACACAATCGTGTGGGTGAACCTGTTGAACATAATTGGCGCCCCCGTTATTATTAGCTAATATATTTTTCGAGGGATATTATTTATAACCCCGGCTCGTGAATTTACACGATACGCGACAACAGTTTAACTACTAATACTATACCACCAGTCCGAATCGTTAGCGCACACCTTTACCGCACGCTTCTTATTACGTGCAAACCGATCCGTAAAACAGTTGGATCTCGATGAAGTTAATAGAAATAATCTAGCTGCACCGTTACGGTCAATTTCACGCGAAGCAGACCTTCGTTGTCAATTATATTTTGTCACACGAACGTATAAACTCATCGAATACAGTTACTCCGGACACGCTTCCAGAGAACCCGAGATAAAACATTTTTCTCCGGTGAAACGTTGATTTCGATTCGATTTAATTCAGACGATATAAACGTCACGATTATTTGCACTGTGTCGCAAGGATTAATCTCGATGATCGATCGACGGTGATCGCGGATGGTGATGTTATTCGAAATCAATTGGAAACAGATCCATATTTAGCAGCGCCCCCGTTGCAACAATGGGCATTTACATTGTACATCAATTATTGAACAGTTCGTTTAAGAAAACTGATTTAATTTCTTAAAAAACGACAGCAACTTACAACCGACTAAATATACACGTCTGTACAACGTTCGAACACTCGTTCGTAGAAGTGACATTGTCCTTTCAACATAGATATACTTGTACGCGCAATTCATTAAAAAGATTTCGATCTTGCAGACGACACTTAACATGATTTTTATAAATTAATTTATAGAATCACGAAACAATGTATCTGCGTATAAATATATTCTTCGAATATTTACGAGCAACATTATGTCTCTCGGAAACAAATAAAAATTGATGTCAGGAACTGAAATATCCCTCCCGACAAAACCATGGGATAAATATCATGAACGTCTGCTGAAATCCCGATTATCTTGTCCCCGCAGACGTTCGACCGTAATAAACGCATCAGGATCTAGTTATTACAATTACATGACCGCGGTGGCGCCTACGCGCGACAACCGACACTCCATACGTCCCGATTAAAAAAGAATTAACCGAAAATTATGCAACGTCCCGACAAGAGAAAGAGAGAGGCTGAGAGAAAAAAAGGCAAGAACACGAGCGCACGGCTCCCTCGTTAAAAGAGGAAAGCTGGAAACCGCGAAAGTGTCGGGGACGGCAGTTGGATTTATATTTTGAAGAAGTTCGTGTAACTGTCCACGAGCAGGGATCGTATAGAAATCGACGGGCACGGCGAAAATGCACGAGTGAGAAATAACGGGAAAACACGTGCGTGCAACACGGCCACGGTATCGATCCGGGCGATCGCACAGTCCGCTACCTTGCCAATTACTTAATCGCGATTCGTACAAAAGCAGCGTCGAAAGGATGGGGCCGATAACGAACGGTTTAGAATCGCTCGAACGGTAACAAGCGCGACCCCTTACCCTAATTCGCGGTTCTTGCGCCCCTTATTTTATCCCAAAAACCGTCCAAGACACAGCATCGTCGAGACAGCATCGAAGACGGCATTCATATTCGAATTTTACTTGGTTCCAATACTTTTCTAGAAACAATACAATTTTTTCGTATATCCAAAGACCGTCCAAGACACAGCATCGTCGAGACAGCATCGAAGACGGTATTCATATTCGAATTTTACTTGGTTCCAATACTTTTCTAGAAACAATACAATTTTTTCGTATATCCGAAGACATTTTTACGAAACCTACAATTCTTTTATGGACCCTAAACTCTTTTTACAAACCTCCCAATTTTTTCGTAAGTCCTAAGACGTTTCTTTGTAACCCACAATTTTTTCGTAGGCCTTACAATGTTTTTAAAACTAGCACAATTTTTTCGTATGTCTTAAAACATTTTTAAGAAACCTACAATTTTTCTCCTGGACCCTAAACTCTGTTTTACAAACCTCCGAATTTTTTCGTAAGTCTTAAGACGTTTTTATGTAACCCACAATTTTCTCGTGAGCGCTTCAATGTTTTTAAGACTTCCACAATTTTTTCCTCAGCCCTAAGACGTTCTTACGATGCATGAAATTTTCTCGTGCATCCTAATACTTTCTTACCGAATTCACAATCTTTACCGTAGATTCTGATACTTTGAACACTATAACTTCTTCACGGATTCGAAGTTCGCACTACGAGTTCGAACATATTTATGTCAATCTCACTACGTTACTATGGATCCTTCGATATTTTCGTAAGCATTGAAAGATTTTTACGAATCCTACACATTATGATTCCTACTATTTTTCGCAACTGCTTATATTTATTTGCCGAGTCCATAATCATTTTCGTAGACCATAAAATTGACGTACGATTCCTGCAATTTCGTCGCAAGTTTTAATGTTTTTAAACTGTATCCTACAATTTTCTCGCGAGTCCTAATATTTCGCTATGAGCCCTATAATTTTTTAAGACACTAGACACCGTACTGGCGATACTTATCACATAAAACAGCCGCGGCACGCTCACATAAAGTCCACAGTCTAAAGATTACACGTCGATACGCGCGGCTGTCGCAGGCGTGAAACCCAAGCCGGCAATTCTGGATCAGCCTGTACCCATTTTTTCTCGCCGCCCAAAACTCTAATATTATTATACTTAGCTGTACACTGGCCACGCGACTTGCGCAAACCGACACTTCTTTAAAAAAAGGAACACGCACGAAGCGGCCCCGAGAGAGTTTAATGGGGCCTCATTTTCCTAATCATACGCCTTCGACCGCTTCCGGCGCGATCGTTTCAACCCCTTTTGTTCGCGATGTGTCGCCTCGCCGCGCGTTGCGAAATATGATTTACGCCCCGATGCCGGCCCGCCATTAGTCCGCGATTTAACCGTGAACCATTAATCTCGTTTCCCGGTCGGTGTGGCCGCTTTAATCTCGCTGCTCGAGAGCTAATATTTGATTATCGGCCTGCACCCGACCGCCGCCGTGGCCATTTTCGACAGACCAGCCCGCGGACACCAACACAGAGAGAGAGAGATAGAGAGAGACGCCGAGCTTTCCTTTGAGCTTGCACGAGGCTTTTCATCGTTGTCATCGAAGCGAGTCCTCCACGCTGCCGTCGTCTCTGCAACTCAATTAGCCTCCGAAGTGCTCCTTGTATTTATGGGAGTGCTGCGTAAGGCATACAGTCCATTAAAAAAGTCTCCAAAGACCCTTCCAGCCTCGCAAGATGAATACTTTAGGTGATTGCATAGCCGACCTTGTTTTTATTCAAAATTCCTTACTACGGTCAAATCAACTAAAATTTCTGTGCTACGATTTTCCTTCATGTATAGATTAATTTTTAACACTTTAACCGGCCAACCAACAACCTTAAAAAATTCCACAAAATCAAAGTAATTTATTTAACCGAAGCAACAATTGAAAACTTAAAATGTCTGACATATAGTTATCCTTCAACCTTCTTGTAATATCCAGATATAACCTAAATTGAGTGCAACGAATATGTTAGTGTTCAAATTTATTTTTAAACATGGACAAATAATTCTGTCACCCATATATGGTGACTTCTTTAGAGTCAATGTTAATTGTTCTTATTGGATTGGTTATATTCGTTAGAATCTATATGAATTTGTTTATATGCAACTTTGACCGTACTGCTTTGGAATCGATGTTAGTCTTTCGTTATGTAGCCTTAAACACGTCGATGCTAATGTAGATCAATTGACATTAATATGATACTCGTAATCGGAAGAGAATGGATTTTTTCATATGAAACTTTTGTGAATTGAAAACATGATTTTGAAATTGAATGGGAAATTTGTATGATGAAAGCGGTGCTAATGAATCAGAGAGATAAGATGTAGAATGAATATCCGTGTATTCCATTACACAACAGATTGTTGTTATTTGCAATTAATAGTCTGCGCCTTGCACAATAACTAACTCTAGTTCACGGCAGATGTGTTTACGATTTCAGACGTTATTTGCATGAAAATCTAGACCTCGTCGCGCGATTCCTCGAATAAGAGGGTGCTCTAAATATTTCATGAGCACAAATTAGAAAATTAAAGTTAGATCTGCAGAGTAATTTTAATAAATCGCTTGATAACACTATCCCGTCGGATTTCACATTTATCCATTGAAACATGCAACAGATATTTATGAAATATAAATAATTAAATATAGCGAATATTTAAACATGATTGTCACAAAATTGTACATGTAGAAAAACAAATCCATAGGTGATTATAATTAATATTTTTAGAAAGTTTAATTCCCAATCAATTCTTGTATTTGTATTCAATATTCAACACACAGGGGTATTCCCTTGAAAATCTTCCTTGCTCGTATGTGAATTACAAATACACTGAAAGCATTTGATCATTGATCATATTGTATTAGGTATACTAGGTGTATGCATAAGTTTTTTCCGGTTTTTTGATAAAAAAGAACACGTAATTTTCAAGGGAAATTAATTTTTTTTTTATTTAAAATATTGGCCATCGGCTTCTACACATTTCGTCCATCTTTCAGGTAATTTATGAATACCATGCCAGAAAAACTGCTTGTCTTTTGCGGCAAACCATTCGTCGAGCCATTTTCCAACTTCCTCGAAATTGCTGAAGTGCTGCTCTGCGAGCGCGTGCCCCATTGACGCGAAGAGGTGATAGTCAGATGGTGCCAGGTCTGGGGAGTATGGCGGGTGTGGTAGGATGTCCCATCTAAGCGATTTCATAGTGTCTTTCACTTGTTTTGCTGTGTGAGACGGCGCATTGTCGTGTAACAAAATCACTTTGCCATGTCTTTTGGCCCATTCCGGTCGTCTTTCAATTAATGCGTCGTTTAAATTAATCATTTGTTGGCGATAGCGTTGTGTATTAACAGTTTCTCCGGGTTTCAAAAGTTCATAATACACAATACCGGTCTGATCCCACCAGACACAGAGCATGGTCTTCTTGTCGAAGCGATTTGGTCTTGGTGTTGATGGACCGGCTTCGCCATGTGAAAGCCATGATTTTTTCCGCTTTGGGTTTTCAAAATAAATCCATTTTTCGTCACCCGTCACAATTCGATACAAAAAGGATTTCCTTTCGTAGCGTTGAAGCAGCATTTCACAAGTGACTTTGCGATTTTCCATTTGACGTTCATTCAAATTGTGTGGGACCCATTTACCGAGTTTGTTGATCTTTCCCATTGCTCGTAAACGTCTGCTGATTGTTTCTTGTGATACTTGTAATGCTTCTGCTAATTGCCGCTGAGTTTGAGTTGGGTCATCATCCAATAACTCCTGCAATTGCTCGTCTTCGCATTTTTGTGGTCTACCAGAGCGCTCACTGTCTTTCACATTGAAATCACCACTTTTAAATTGTCGAAACCATGTCTCACATGTTCTAATCGATGGAGCGTGTTCACCATATGTTTCTACCAACAAACGATGACTTTCGACAGCCTTTTTCTTTTGATGAAATAAGAAAAGCAATGCGTGCCGCAAATGTTCTTTTTCAGGCACAAAACTCGACATGATTACTGAACGATAAAACAAAGACGCCAGTTCTTGGCAGACTCAACTTATGTGTGTTTGTAGTTTTATGTTAGACGAACAAAATGGTATACGTGTCAAATTAATACGCTGCGTACTTTTCACTGGCGCCACCTCTTAGTCAAACCGGAAAGAACTTATGCATACACCTGGTACTTAACGTTTTACCTATCAGAAACTCATTAATAGATTTCTCAATGACTATGCCGCGTTAAAGCGTGACTTTGAAATCTTTCTTGATGTAACAATCCCAAAAAGAAATTACTACGTCGTATTACTCGACATGATTCATTAGCTGCTGCTGCTACTATTAAATATTAAATAAAGAATGGTTAAAAATAAATTGTTCACTAGAGCATATCGTCTTATAAAAATGATGAGGTTTAAATTATTTAAATTTTCTATGGTTACTTACTTCGATAACTGTTAAATGAAAATCTGGAACTGGATTTTCGACCGACTACGGTTAGGTTTAGAGTTAAACCTATCGAAATCACGAAAATCGCTGAGGAATTCAAATTTGGATTCTAATAAAAATCGTACGTGAGCCCGAGTACTTCTGAGAAGAGCTAACAAGTAATCCGACGATTTCTATATTGATGTACAATTATTAGCAACAACATCCGAACCTCTATCCCAATGTGAAATTCTATTTACAATTGCAAGTATCAGCCGTCAACGCGCGGATTTCAGCACGCGTTACCATTCCGCTGAAATATCCGCCGTCAAGTCATCACATTTTCGCTTCTGCCAGTTGACAAACGAATATCTGAGCGTCTCGGAGCCTGTCAAAACTCTCAGGTGGCCAGAACGTATTTCATCCGTCGTCAGCGAATGATTCACGGAGTCTCTGATATGTATACCGGTGAACGATGATTCTCATCCGTTGAACGGCGCGAGCCCAGACACGCGACACCGTTTCGCGAATAATTTTACGGCGGTTCCCTTGTTACCCTCTCGCGACGCTGACCCAGAAAACGGACGTCTTCTTGGCGTTAGCTTTTTTCGGATTTATGTCGCTCCAATTTCCAACGATCCGACCATGTGTCGTTTCTCAATGGCCACTTTGCTCCGTACGATCACACAGCCTCGTCCCGCGAGCCTAACACGAGCGTATGTCCCATGTCCTTCTGCCAAACACGTGGTGATTCTGGCAGCAAGAAGACGCGACCTTCGCCCCACTGACAATGACAACAAAAGTCTCGGAATAATAGCGAGAGCATTTCCAAACATCAGAACTCTCGGGAATTTTTAAATCTTTAGATTTGAACGGTAAACCTATCATTGCCGGTCAAATAACCCTTTCCAGAGTTTTTATCTCACAATTATTGAAGTTACAAAATTGCCTTCGATGAAATAGAACCTATACACTTCTTTATATTCGATCATGTATTGTAATAAAAATCACACAAAGTTTGAATAAATCAAATCTTGGCATTTCTATAAAGCCATATTCTTCCATGTAAATATGAAATTATGTCACCGTCGAAAACCGAGCAAGTTTCACCTGACAAATTTTGTTTCTGTCACCAACAGCAACCAACTTATTCAGGTGACCCGTTTTAGATGCCTCACCCTGTGTATTACTTTTCAATTTAATGCAATAATGTATTTCCGTATTTATTAACAATCTACCTCGATATTCAATAAATCATTCTTTGAACTTGTTGTCATACCATTTTCTTCCTAACTGAAGTTATTATAATATCTTCATCGCTGAAAATGTTACAGAAGAGAAAAGACAATTAATATCTTTTATACTGCTGCGTCTACTTCAATCTTTAAATTTTGATTACAGATCAACAACATTTGATTTCGTCTAAAAAGAAAGTCGCAATATTTCTATTTGTTAGACTTCACTTAGACTCGTCATAATACGACAAGGGGTTAAAACGTGCTTCATCGGATTCGGTGTACAGCGAACAAATCAGCCGAGCAATTTACTTTTTAAATATTTATTTTTGCAAAAAACCACCGTGAACGCGGTTATTAATCTAATTTTCTATACCGACCGAACAATCTATAATTTTCCTATAATAACAATCATTTTTCGCAATCACTTTCAAGGTGAAATTGATTAAACTCCCGGAGTACATCAAAGTCGAGATCGCCTGGCACGCAATATTAAATTTCTCCTAGCAAACACGCGAAAGGTTAAAATTGCATTCGATAGCGACGCTTGTAAGCGTGTCTGGAAAAATACGAATCTGCATAAACACCGTCCACCGACACAATACCGAAGCTCGCCGTGGCAGCAGCTGATCGGTTAAAAGGGGTTAAAAATTCGATCGAAGAAGAAAGTATCGATCACGGACGCGTCCCGAATGTCGGGTTTAATTCGCGCACGACCAGTCCCGGCAGATAAAAATATTAATTACCAAGATTAACTAAGTGGACGGAACACCTGCAGAAAGTAGGGGACCGAGTCTCGTATTCCCCGTGATCGTTTCGCGACTGCGCTCCGCGGTTCATTAGCACGCCACGCCGCACTCGTTGCACGCTTGAAATTGATATGCAACGCGGTGCAACGACACCGCCGATGACCAATCACTTTTGCGGGGAATCGTTCCGTGTCTTCGTACCCGGCCTCCATTCCTCCCCTCTTCCCTCCCCAACCCTTCACTCCCGCCGATTAATCGTATCTCGGCGACATTATTGTCGGTAACAGATTTTTATGAATTAATTTATTGCGATCGACGTTGCGGAAAAACTTGTTTCCATCGTTAGACTTTATTGCATTCCACGAAAATAAGTATATATCGTTCGAATTCTTTGTTTATTTTTCATCACAGTGTGTTCTAGAATATTGATATGGTACTATCGTAAATAATGATAACCCGTTTCACTCCAATTTCAATTCCAAAATCGAAACTAGAATAATTACATTGTACATGGTTCATTTCCTTTCGTGCGTATCAAATTTATTATTCGTACGTACAACACTTCGCTGTTCATTGATCTCTTAAATGCAAACATGGTAAATGTTGTTTTGAGTAATAGTATGGCCATTTTTAGTTACGCCTCAGAGGAGCCATTGGAGTGCTAATGATTAGACAAAATCTAACGAATATAAATGTTCATTCTTTTCAGATGAATTTCAATTTTATACTTTCCCGATCGCAATTTATGCATTCACGTCAACGTAGACCAGTCAACGATATCGATTATCCGTTTTCTTTTGTAACATTTCTGACAGTGGAGCCGTCACAGTAACTGAAACGCAAAGAATTGTTTTCCATTTGTAAAATATTGCAGAAAAGCAAAAGTGCGAGATTGCATTAGATATTTTAAAGATATAGAGATCGAATAAAGAACAGTCAAGGAAAAAATTAACACTAAACCTACCGAGCAGTAAACTTGGCTAACGTATATTGTCCTGTAAAAGTGACAAGAATTAATTTATTTGGATTTTGTGCAATTTTTATTACAATCTATGTAGAAATAGAAAAATCCATCAAATCGATTTCTGCGAAGACAATTTTATAACGTCAGTTATTGTAAAATAGAAAATCTGGAAAGGGTCATTTGACCCCTTATGGTAGGTTTAGTGTTAAACACGTATTCATCATTTATTTTTACTAACAGACAATGTTGAAATAAACATTTTAATAATATCCAGTCTCAGGACAATATTTCTACTAGACTATGGATTTTTTGCAATTATAACAACAACGAATAGGAGGAATATAAAACTGTGAAGACGTTAAACGTACGTTACACATCGTGACAGTATCTTCGACGTGTTGAACGACACCAAAAGCAGGTCTACATTTTTATTTAAATTCTGCCCTCTGCAATTAACATAATAATAACTAGAAGCCTTGAAGAATAACTTGTGAGCCTCCGGAAGCCCTTAAACACGTGTTCCTTTTCTTCAGAATTTTAACACTTTATCTAGGAGCTAGGTTTTTCAATAATTGCCCCCTGTAACAAAATGAGGCTTCAAAAACTGCTTTTTCATAGTAATTCATAAGGAAATTATTAAATAACGTTACTTAGAAGGCCGTGTTGATGCGTAATAAAAATTGCTGTCAGCGTTCAGGGATCCATTAAAAAGTTTTCAGTGATGGATTATGAACTTGAAAGATTCTGAAATAATCGCCGGTCGGTAAAGTGTTAATAAGTCGAAAATGACAGAAGAATATACAGTTAGTTTGCTACAAACGCACAAACTCCGCAGTCTAGTTGTCGCGTGTAAAATTAAAATCTCTATCACGGAAAAGTAAAATTGTGTCGACTCTCCGGCTCGAAGATAAACGAAACTGCGGCAATGTTTCCAAATCGGCGGAACTCCGACAACCGTTGCGCTATTTATCCCCCGAAAAATAGACAAACAGGTGAGCCATTAAATCACAGAAGCTTTATCGACCGTGTCAGGACTCTGTCCTGTTAAAAGAGGGGAAAAAATCGGATAATTTATCGAAAGATCGACGTTGTCGTGTGACGGGGCCGGGAGCAGCGAGACAGCCACTGATATTTATTAGGTGAATACGGCTTTGATATCCTCGTTTGTCATCCGGGGCCCCGTCGGCCGATCTCGACGCAGGTGCAACTGCGGCGGTTGAAAAAGGTGCAGCTCCGTTGCAGTCCTAGGCGTTGCACAAGCTTCTCTTCTCGGTCGGTATACTCTCTTACGGTGTCGCGCTCTCGCCATAGATTCAAGGTCAACGCTGATGTATACAAGGATCAGGAGTAGCTCGGGGAGAGGTCGTCGCCTCGATCCTGATTAATGGCTTTCACGATCGAGCCTGCGTCGCGCTGCGAGAAACGCTTCGAGGCTTGGTTACGTATCGTCGCCTAAGCCTAAGTGCATTGACTTGGGCGAATAAACTGCTCCGGGTGCATCCCGTGTCGCGACATTTTGTCCCCGTGACAGCGAACCGCTTTGACGCACCGCCATTCTACTGTCAAAGCAAGATTTCGTAGCGAGAATCAATACGAGGGAGGCTTTTGAAAATTTCACGCAGGACTATTGACGGTAGACTGCGGATTTAGTGCGGTTTATAACAAAACTAGCTGCAACTAGAATTTACGCAGAGATAAACTCTTGTTCGTACAATTGTACGAGTTGTAATCGTGATGGAAAGCCTTAATGTATGTTCACACATATTCAACACAGTTGACTATCTCACCGTTATTAGAACATAGTTAAATATACTGGAATGTATTCGAATATAGTTGAACATACTGGGATTTTATAAAATATACAAACATATACTAAAACATACTAGAATACATTAAGATGCACTAGAATATACTAAATTTTGTACAACATATTAGAAGATACAAAAATATATTAAAATATGCTAGAATATACTCACATATCCTATAACACACTATACTAAACTAAAATATACCAGAACATACTTTAATGAACTACAATATAGTTTAATATTCCAGAACGTATTAAAATATAGTTAAATAGACTGGGAAGTACTAGAACAAACAAAAATATACTTAAACAAACTAGAATACACTACGATGCACTACCATATTCTAAAATATACTAGTACATATTAAAATATAATTAAATCTACTAGAATGTACTAGAAGATACAAAAATATACTAGAATATACTCAAATATCCTATAACATACTATAATAAGCCAATACATACTGGAATATACTACAATGAACTAGAATATAGTTAAATATTCTAGAATGTATTAGAATATAGTTGAATATACTAGAATGTACTAGAATATAGTTAAATACACTACAACGTACTAAAATATAGGTAAATATACTGGAACATCTAGAATGTAGTTCCAAACAGCATTGTAAAAGAGAGACGGATAATTGACTTTAATTGTCGTTTCTCTTGTTTACAGAGAAACTAATTTCGTTGCTTTATTCGAATAACCCCGAATTTCATTATAAAACATATTATATATATATATATATATATATATATATTGGGTGTACAAATAAGTCCCAATCGTTTGACTAATAGTGCTGCCATTTTAAACATGCACATCGGACAACACTGAACACAGCTTAATTATCAAGATAAGGGCTGAGGCTTCAAGTATCAGTGCGTATTGAATCCTCGACGTGAAAACAACATATTTCCCATCAGTCCAAAAATGGAAAATTTCGTCCCAACAAAGCCTTTTTTGCGGGGAATTCTTTTGCATTACTGCATACAAAAAAAGACAGCAGCTGAAGCACATCGGATTATTGTGGAAACTTACGGCAAGCATGCTCTTTCGGAACCAACATGCAGAGCTTGGTTTCACCGCTTCAAAAGTGGTAATTTTGACCTCGAAGATCGGGAGCGTCCCGATGCACCAAAAAAATTCGATGATGAGGAATTGGAGAAGTTACTCGATGAAGATCCATGCCAGACACAAGAAGAACTTGCAGAAATGTTGGGAGTAACACAACAAGCAATTTCACATCGTTTAAAGCAACTCGGAATGATTCAGAAACAAGGCAATTGGGTCCCATATGAGTTGAAGCCGAGAGACATTGAAAGGCGCTTTTTCACCTGCGAACAACTGCTTCAACGACAGAAAAGAAAAAGTTTCCTGCACCGAATCGTGACTGGTGACGAAAAGTGGATACGGTACGACAATCCTAAGCGTAAAAAGGCTTGGGTTAAGCCCGGCCAGCCATCAACATCAACCGCAAAACCGAATATTCATGGTTCCAAGCTTATGCTGTGTATCTGGTGGGATCAGCTCGGAGTCATTTATTATGAGCTACTCAAACCAAACGAAACTATCACAGGAGAGCGTTACCGACAACAATTGATGCGTTTGAGCCGAGCTCTGAAGGACAACAGGCCGCAATATGCCGATAGACACGACAAGGTGATTCTGCAACATGACAACGCTCGGCCCCATGTTGCAATTGGTGTGAAAAAATACCTGGAGAACATCAAATGGGAAATCTTACCCCACCCGCCGTATTCACCAGACATCGCTCCCTCCGATTACCATTTGTTCCGGTCGATGACACATGGCCTGGCTGAGCAGCGATTTTCCTCCTATGATGATACCAAAAAATAGGTCGATGACTGGATTGCCTCAAAAGACCAGTCCTTCTTTCAGCGTGGAATCCATATGCTACCAGAAAGATGGGAGAAGGTTGTAGCTAGCGATGGACAGTACTTTGAATAATTTGTGACTTCTCTTCTTTTTATAATAAAACGTTGAACTTTTAAAAAAAACGCTGAAAACTAATTTGTACTCCCAATATATAACAAAATATACTAGAATATACTCCCGTATATTCGAATATAGTATATCCTAACCCAGAGTGCTCCGTTTTTTTAAAACATAGGGTACCTGCCACGTACACGTACGTGGCGCATGCAATATAGCTAGGCTATTTCACTGTAACCATGCCAGGCTGTCATTTGTGTGCTCGAAATGAGGTGAACGACTAAAGCGTACCGGTGGGTGTATCTCAGGTTTCTTCTTTCGAGAAGGCAGACGATAATGCCGCGGCGGAGGTAGCTTCGATGAATGAAATTGCGAAAGAAATCGCGAGTCAAACAGCGAGAAAATGGTGGGGGATACCGATTCAGGTTGCGATAGGGTGGCGCAGCTTCCTTATCGCGGGCCCCAGGTGTTGGACATTCGGAAGTCGGCGATCGTAAATCAATACACCGTGCCGGACGACCGTCGTTGGACACGAACCTAAATGAATATTTCGTGCCAGCCGCGACCGGCCGCTCGGGATCCTGATTAATGCGATTCGTGGCACGACCGCGCGGCGTAAACTCGATCCTGATTAATACTGTTTACAGCCTCGCGAGATCCCGAAACCCATTAATCAGGATCGAGTGACGACCTCTCTGTGCCTGCCTGGGCTACTCCTCTCTCGCGGCCTCTCACGCGGAGCGGGGAGAAAGTGTCCATTAATGTTACTTCTGCGTAAGTGTCCGGTGAATCGCAAGCTTTAAGAGCGAGTTCTCCTTTGCGCGGAGATTCGCGGGTATCTCGAGAGACCCGACCGCAGGGCCGTGGTTGTCCTACGGACACCTTGGGCACGACGCCTCGAGCTAGCATAGATTAGGTCTCCCGGCATTTGATGGATAGGGTTCTGTCCAAATCGGAGACAGCGAAGCCACGCCCACTCGGGGCATTCTCACAGGTTGATCTTTCTGTGACGTCGTTCGGCTCGGAGCTACGTTTCCACAGGCGATTACCGATACTCCCGAGGCTACGGGGCATCCCTTGTCATCCGTGTCTCGTGTACTTTCACCGGTTGCTATCTCGACGAGGATTCTCGTTAGCAACTGTGTTCGCATTAACATTTAGAGGGACTGACCAGTGGTCAAGGACAGACTTGCGAATTTTGGGCAGCACGTTGGACGAGTATACGTGTATAAACTTTTCGCAGAAAGAATTGAAGCTTCGATTGGAAAATTGTCGACTAATGGATGAAATGAATGAGATATGCATAGAGCCCAGGCACGCCTATAATTATAAATTGCTTCGAGCATTGTTCCGACTTCATTGACCTCTGGAGCGACGAAGCCACGCCTACTGCGACGACTATGCAGAGAGAGAAAGCAAATTAGACGATTTTCTTATCGCTAGTTTTCTACAGATCCTCTTTTTATAACATTCTCAGCAATTGGCAATTCTGAGAGATTCAAGACTTTTGATAAAACAAAATTTATGTAGGATAGAAAGTTATTCTAGTTGTTAAATTTCTATAGGATATGCTTGGAGTCGAAGCAAAGTTAGAGCACAGATTGCTTCGCGGAGCACAGTTTTGACTTCGTTGACCTTGAGAGCTACGTAGCCACGCCTACTGGGAGCACGGAGCACAGGGAGCATGATAAATGATCTACTGTCAGTTTTCTATCTCTTTCTTTAAAATTATGATTCTAAAGCGTTGTCTGTGGGAAAATTTCACAGGTTACCAGGAGATTGCGGAATTAATGATTTTATGGTAAAAATAGGTACTTGCTTTATTACAGGCAATTTTTATTTTTCATAAAATTCTGTAATTATCAGATTACTAGGGCTTTAGAAAACGATAAAAAATTTATATTATATATTATATATTACATAAAAAAATTGTGGAATCTCGAGAAGAATTTTGGAAATGATCGGTTTCACGAGGAGGATAAGAGTCTTGGATCAAGTTTACAATTTTATCAAATCATTTCGAAAAGTAATGTTAGTCCCAAGAAGAAATGATTTGTAAAAATAGGATCGAGGCTAAAGAATAAGATCGCAAGGAACTTAAAGGGAAAGCTACACGGGTGTAGGACAAATATGAAATTGCTTGGGGCCTGCGAGGATCGTGATGCGGCCCTGTCACATCGCATATCGATTTCCAAGTTCGCGGCTTGAACCTCGGTTAATGGTTGAATCATGTTGGACGGCTTGGAACTTTTGAAGAGCGGAGATTTATTTATCGGAATGTGCAAGTACGATCGGCAAGTGTCTCTGCCATCGGTGTTGATCTAACTGTGCACGGGACGATGGTGATGAAGTGTGTGCCCGTTCAGGAAACTGGCTTACTATAATGAAATTCCCACCACCTTCTTCGACACTTTTTCAATCATCCAAAGTTCCTCTTCATCCTCTGTACGTTTGATCGTCGTAAAAGATCGAACTCCTAGCTCGATCGTAAATCATGTCAGAAAATTACCGAAAGAATCCCTGCACTTGATCTCGCCGATCGATAAAACGAAATTGTTGTACGCGGTAATTTAGTAGATCGACCGATAACTGTTTTCTTTTTTTCTCCATCGGCAAGATTTCGACGTTGTTTTAATAGGAAGATAATTAGTTTCGAATCGCTGTTACAAATTTTCTATTCGCGACGCCGACTATTTTATCGGACGATCGTGACCACCGTTTAAACAGTCGTTGTAACCGATGTTTTACATTAAAAAGATAACATCGCGCATAGGTGTAATCGTATTAAAATTAATACATCGGAACGACGATGGAAATATTACCGCATTTTTCGTATCGCCTTCATAAATATGCATCGAACATTCGTATGTTAATAGACCACGGCCGGAGTTGTTAAAAATTGTTTCTTGTTACCCTTGATAATGATCCTTTTATGATAATGAGCGCGATAGTAATGACTGTATTACGGCTGCCGTTCGTGTCACCGGCCGGAATTCTCGCTAATTTATTATTCATTTCTGCGAACTGGAATCTGTTACACCGATTTCGCCCGTCAAATAACCACTGGTTAACACTGTCTTAATCCGATTTCGTATTTCAGATAGAACTGTTGCAATCGCGTCGTGTCCATTACGCCTAACGTTATTGAAAGTACCGTGCCATTATGTTCACCGGGAGTAAACGCTTGGCCGTCATTCGTATGCTCTGACGCGTTGCAATTCTTGCAGAGCGTTTCAGATACTTCGTTGAAACTTCAATGGACTATGGACTTGTCCCCATTCTGAGAAATCTGTACCAATATGTTAGTGTCTTAATTCAGGTTTGAAAACAGATTGATACCGTCGGGATTACCGTCCCGCGAGTATCTCTATGCAAATTCTCGTTTTTATAGATATATTTCAGGACTGTCAAGTTCAGAATTTCATTTCCTGCGATAGTAGTTTGTCTAAAAAAAAAAACAAAAATACGATTTAGATTATTCACTATTTTACAGATCTCAAGTTATGATCCTCGAAATAAAATATCAAAAGTAACCAGTTCTCGAGAATAATATATACGTGGTGATATGATTCTGGTTTGAAAAGTGAAACTAAACTTGTACAATAAAATTATCCGCGTGAAGCTATGCGAACTTTGAAAATATATGAAAGTTCAAAAAAAGATGAAGAGAAGAAATCAAGAAAGACAAGGTACTTCTCTAGTTCATAAAGATTCGTGACTACACAGCGACAAAGTATTTTCTCGTGCACTGATGAAAGTGTCCGTCTACGCGGATATTGTTCATTGAATTTAATCTCGTTGATTTTTAATGATAAGTCAGCGACAGGAAGCAAAGTTTCTAGTAAAATAAACTCTAAGAATTGAACGTTAGTTACACGCATTCTTTTTGCATTAGAGGTAGCAGAAGACACATGAAATTGTACCGCATTAATTCTGTTTTTATACCGCTTCCGATTTTTCTGTGACGAGTGAAATAAGCCAGTTTTCGTCAGACACGAACGAGACTTTGCGGATCGATTCGAGGGATGCGTTGGTAAAAGAAAGAACATAAGTGCACGGCTAAATAAATTATAGGATCTGTTTACGGACCCCCTATTATACGAACTATAAACCAATTCATGGTTTTCGTCGATAACTTCAAAACTATGCCGCGTATGGCACTTTTACGAAGGAGAAATTTTTGGGGACTCAGAAAATCACGAAAATGGGGAAAATGGGGCTGATAAAATGACTCTTCCTAAAGTCTACTGAAATGCTAGCGTCGATTTTGAGGAATATATTTAAAGAGGAAGGTTTGGGGAAGATTTTAGCGTTTGAACCATGTCGATAGCGCTGATAGTTTGGTAGGAGCATGCCTCCAAAGATTGGCTACTTTTGGAGGGACGAGCCCCCCTGTCAAAAAATTGGAAAAAATTGAAAACAATTTTTGGATCACGGATTCTTTTGTAATTTTGTATACACGTTCCTAGACCGGTACACAGTGTCCATGCCAATTTTCAGGTCGATCGGAATCGAATTGCGGAAATTGGCCTGATCGGTCCATCCGGCAACTGTGGAAGTTGGAAGTTGGAATCTTCCGCAAGGGTTCAGAGGGTCCAAAAAATTTAGTTTCGCAGATTCACTTATAACTCTGGATATACGTAGTAGGATGCGTAGGAAGTATGCATACCAAATTTCAAGTCGATCGGAATCGAATTGCGGAAATTGGCCTGATCGGGCCACCACCAACTGGAAGTTGGAATCTTCCGCAAGGGTTCAGAGGGTCCAAAAAATTTAGTTTCGCAGATTCACTTATAACTCTGGATATACGTAGTAGGATGCGTAGGAAGTATGCATATCAAATTTCAAGTCGATCGGAATCGAATTGCGGAAATTGGCCTGATCGGGCCACCACCAACTGGAAGTTGGAATCTTCCGCGAGGGTTCGGAGGGTCCAAAAAATTTAGTTTCGCAGATTTACTTATAACTCTGGATATACGTAGTTGGACGCGTAGGAAATATGCATACCA
>CM052098.1:9043850-9056375 GCA_028453745.1 Agapostemon virescens
TATTTCAGGTCGATCGGAATCGAATTACGGCCGTGACGCGATATTTTCGTCATTCCGAATTTCGGGGGTTTTCCCGGGGAAAATTTTCGGGATTCCGAAAATCGCGAAAATGGAGAAAATGGGGTTAATAAAATGAAGCTTCCTGAAGTCCCCTGAAACACAAGCCCCAATGTGTGGTGTATTTCTTAAAGAGGAAGGTTTAGCAAAAAAGGAAGAAAAATTGTAATGTTGTACGTACGAGTAATAGCAACGAACTTTATCTTCACGAAAAACTATTTCGATGTTGGAATTAAAATTGCTTGGAGTGCTATGGGTTAAATCTATTTTTCGAGATGTATATATATTTGCGAGCCGAAATACATCCGCTGTAGCCGTGCTTTCATTGGTCCGCGTTTTTTGTTAATAACTCGAAAACGGAGTGTCAAATCTCGAATTGGCAGTGGAGAAAGTTTCTTAGGATAATCTCTGGAATCTTTCTCCGGAATTCCTGTGGACAAATTTCTTCCTTCTTTCAACAAATTGAAATTGTAACTGTGGATCGCAACGAATTAAATCCAGTTACGTTTCGGATGAAGAAGAAACAGACAGGAGGATCACCGCGGAACGATCGGTAACGCGTCCTGGACCGTCTGGATCGTCGCGGAACGATCGGTATCACGACGCGTCGGGATGTCTGCCATTCCGGCGCAATTTTACAGCTGTCCTTCGCGAACGATGGTGTCGGCGTCCCGTCGCGGTCGTTTTCTCGGCCGTTCGCTTTGCTGCCGTGGCGAATCGATTTCACGAGGTGCGTGCCCGCGAGTCGAACAATGTTGTCTCCGCCGCGACACGCAAACCGGCCGGGCATTTCGCGCATTTGTCAGTTTTAAAAGGGACTCCCCCCCTCTCATTCTTTCTCTCTCTCTTTCTTTCTCTCGTCCGTCCGGCCCCTCGGGTTTCGCCAGGGCTATTTTTAGGCGATAGACGTATTTACGGACAAAGGTCAATGCAACTTTAGGCGAGGCGCAAAAAATTGATCGCTGTAGTGAGATATTAAACCCAGTCTTTCCTTCGCGGAATCTGATGGGGTTAATCGAACGGGTTAACCGAGACGACACGTAGAATTGGCGGAACGGTGGAAGGGTGAAGCTTTAGGGATGCTGCGCGCCGATAGCTGCAGCAGTGGTCGAAACGCAGTTATTCTGGAGAATGAATCGTCGTTTGATTATTGCAATTCAGAATGGTAATAATAACTTTATTTTATATTAGATGTCTGTACCGCGGACCTGCGAGTGTAAAATATCTGCTGATGCGTGTTCGAAAGTGAAGAATTAAATGAAAGTTCTACGAAACATCGTATTAACGAAGGATGGTATCCATCTTCACAGAACGGTTGTCTTATGACAATTATTATATATTATTTATATATAATTATATATATTATTTAAACCAAATAAACAAATATTTAGCATAAATATCCATAGTTTCGTTATGTCTCTTGCTGTATGGTATCTCAACCGTGGCATTAAACCTTTCTTGTCTTGAATTAAAACGATTAAGGGATACCATTGTATTATTCCCATTTCATTAAAATTGTTAAAGTAGGCAAAGAAATGTCAATGGCTCTCGTTTCTTCAACTTGCTGCCATCATTTTTATTTTTTATAAACAAACGTATAAACCCTTACTGTTTCGAGTTAAAACAGTTCCAGAATACCATTATATTGTTTCAATTTCATTAAAATTGTTAACGAAGGAAAAGAAATGTCAATGGCTCTCGTTTCTTCTACATGAAATAATAAATTATTGCTACAAAAACGTCTAGTTCTGTCTCTTGCTACAGTCGCACAAACCTTCCCTGCCTCGAGAAAAAACAAATTCAAGAACACATTATTCCCGTTTCATTAAAATTGTTAAGAAGCGAAATATGAGTTTGCTCTGCCGTCTCGCGATCAGACTACGTAAATCTCGCATAAAGAAGCGTATACCAGCGACACCTATTCCCGCAACTCTTACCATAATCCTACCCCATTGTACTCTCCCATAATCTCGAACAATCTGGAGCACTCGGATGGTCGGTTCAGAAGCTCGCAAAAAGTCGTTCAACGACCCAGGCAAATTAACTCCTCATCTCACTTTTCCAAGGCTGCTCAAGATTTCTCGAGATTACTGTCGGCCGAAAGTGAATTATGTCACTTTCGGCTTGAGAGCGGTTTCGCGGCGTGGAATCGCTTTTGCTTGCTCGCTGACTTGCCCGTTCCCAGCTGGATATATCCCCTTTCGATAATCCCCTAACGATCGACGGGAGTTTCCCAATGCGAAGTCGGTCGAGCGTGCCGCGCGCCGCGCGCGAAAAGATCGCCGGGGATTTTTGCGCCTCCGCGATTACACGTTGCGAAAACAATGACTGCTCGGACACATCGGTGCCGGGAGAACAATAATCGGTCGCAACGGGCACGGATCGGCGACCGATCGGCTTTCACTGATATCTCTATTCCGCCGTGCCTTATTCTTCGGCCGTTATTACCATACGCTTCGAGCGGAATGACTTTTTTTCGCGAACGAGACGGGTAGGTAGCTCGTTACGTTTCGCGTTGTTCCGCCGAGGCCCGACTCTGTTCCCAAGCTCGCCTGGCACCGGTCCGTAACTCACACATTGTCCGATTCTTTATTGTACAGGCCGGTTCATAATTTGTGCCGCCGATTTTTTGCCGGCCGCATAAAAATCGATTTTTATGCGGCCGCGTTCGGTAAAACAAATTTCGTTATTAATGGGCCTCGGCGAGGCTAGCTCGGTTTTAGCGTCGGCTTTGTTGTACAGACCATTTCATAATTTGCGCTGCCGATTTTTATGCCCGAAGCAATTTGCGGCACAGGATAAAAATGAATTTTTTACGCCGGCGCGTTCGGTTAAACAAATTTCGTTATTAATGTACCGGGGTGAGACTAGTTTAGCTTAGCGGCAGCCGCAAGTTGCACGAAACCGTTTCATAATTTCTACAGTAGATTTTTACGCTAGAAGCTATTCTATGCTTCGAGATAAACACGAACTTTTATAGCGATACTCGCCGAGTAAAACAAATTTCGTGATTCCTGTGCCGGAACGATGTCAATTCAGACCGAGTTTTATCGAGCCGTCTGTTTCATAATTTCAAGTGTCAATTTTCGTAGACGGCGCGCGGTGGTCGTTTGAAAATAAAAATGTGTCATGTTACACGTTCAGTGTAGCAAATTTTATTCACGCGTATAGCACTTCGGGTCTATTTAAATTTAGGATACTTTAGTTATTTATATTTTAATTTCCTTAGTTTTCTTCGTTATCTTGTTACTTCGACTTCGGGTATGATATTATCTTGTGGTCTTGTTAGAATTGTTAAAGGAGGAAGCGAAATTTGATTTTGCATCTCGCGATCAATGTAGACAACATAAATTTCGCGTAAAGAGGTGTATGAAAGTGACATCTATTCCAGCATCTCTAACCTATTTTACTCTCCCATAATCTCAAACAATTTTCAGCACTCGGACCTTCTCTTCAGAAGCTCTTACTTATTTATTTAAGCCTAAATGGAAAGAATGCAACTGTGGACAAGTAAAAGTCTCGCTTACCCCGTTTGTACTTTTCTGTTCTGTCTACAGTCCATAATTGAAAACTTTTCACCCGATCTTTCGACGCTGACAGGAATGTTTATTGGGAATCCTCAAGGCATCTTCAGTAACGTTATCTAATAATTTCGTTACAAATTATATTGTAAAAATAGTTTTTTTTTAAGCTTCATTCTGTTAAGTGCAATTACTGTATATAAATATAATATAAATTATATGTAACATATTAATTTGTAAATTTGATATCGTCAGTTCGCAGGGACTGACGTAGCGTTTAACGTGTTAATTACTAGAATTAATCCATTCATTAGTAAAGCTGTTGTTTTCTTTGTTTAAAGACTATGGTAGAATCAAACAAAATATAGCTTCACTTGAAAAAATTTTGTTTTAACAAATATGTTGCCACAATTATTTTGACGCTTTGACTGCCGTGTCACTCATATATGGGTGACGGAATTATTTGTACGATTTCGAAATGAATTTTTACGTTAATATATTCATTTGTACGAAAATTTATGATTATACAGAAAGTGACAGCTCTCATCGTAACAATATTAAGAAATATTCGCACTATTTCAATAGATTCGATTGAAACAGAAAAGCACAAATGCACAGTTTCATTATTTCCGTTTAAGGGTAAATAAAATGTGACGCGAAAGCTAAACAAAATGGCTCCGCATTCAACGTGTTAAACGTCACCTCCACCTATCGTAGAAACCCGTCGAAATTCGTGGTCCTCGAGGATTATACCCACAGTGGTGGGGATAATACTGTGGCAGTTATCCCGCAATTATTCGAGCAATTAGAACGACATTACCGTAGAATGTTCAGGAGCCGAGATGGCATTTAACGCGTTGCAAGAGTCCCGAAAGGGCGTGCAAGGGTGAAGGTCATCAACTGGTCGGACGAGTTCCCTTTCGGCGGTGGCGTAATCGCCGGCACGATGGCGGGAAGCCACCGGTGTCGCAGATCAACCCTCGTCGAAGCCCCACGAGCACGGACCAGAATGAAACTGCCAAGTTTGCGAGCCGCCGGTTAACAACCAGACCAGACACATTCCCGTTGGCAAGATGTATCCCCGCGATGACCTTTCCTCGTTCGAGGGGCTCGGCTGCAATACATGTCGGCACGGTTTTACAGCCGCCCAAGCGAAATTAAACTGCCACCCTCAAAGTCGCCGATATGTCTACCGGTCTGCGTTAACGGGGAAGAATTTCTTGTCGGCCGACGAAATTCCCGTCTTCTCGGAACCGGCCTCTTCCGAAAGATTTCGCGAGGATTTTGCACGAGGAACTTTACTCGAAGGGGCCGTGAATGCGCGAACGGTCAGCGAGAAATAAATTAACGACGAACAGAGTCATAGCAATTTACCGAAAGTTTTTCGGGCAACAGTTCGAACGTTCAAATTACCTATGCAATTATTATTTAGTATTTACTGCGAGCCTTTAAAGGACCGGTTTGGATATTCGAACGATTAATGCAATGATAATTTAGTCGGTCAACGATTTATGAATTTTTGGTGATAGTGCAATTTTAATTTATCTTGATAATCGAATTAAAGTGAAATAGACGTATAGTAATTGAAACTAGTATGCAGGTTAAATGATTTTAAATGAAATATTAAATATTTTACTGTTGGAATTTTAACAAAAGATTACGCAATACTTTTTATAATATATTTGAAGTGGTTGACGTTGCTTTAATAATATAAATGCTATCACTAATCGAATATAGATTGCAAGTTTTCAAGTGAATTGAAACATGTCTATGCCCATCGCATGAAATAGTCAGTTGCTGTAAAACGAATGGAGCTAAACTAAAATTTATTTCAGCTTTCGATAATTTTATTGATTTTAAGAAGAACGGTTTTCAATTTTTACGTTGCATAAATTCCTAGTAGTTGGATAATTATTGTTGCGGTTACATACGAACGGCAAGAAGTTCTTTCGGATGATAACGATAGAGAATAGTTACATCTTGTGCGCGAATGGGCTTATTAGGTGCACCAACTTTCTCGCGGTCGGTCAACAATGCGTTAATAGGGAGCAGCTGCTTAATCATAATCCTTCATCCGCCTAGAACGTCCACATTGACTAATGTAACTTCGAAAGTTCGAAACCACTCGTGGCTACCAGGGTCGGTTCAATCCTGAACGTGAAACACGCGGCGAACACACAATCGAACGCGTCAAAACTGCCAGAGGATCGTGTTCGGACTGTACAGGATGTCTCACAATACGTGAGATATTTTTACAACGATCATTCCGTACTCCAAAGCGACAGACAAAGTTCCTGCATTGTCAAATAATTTTTTCATTACACATTTCTGAACAAGTTTCGTGCTCATCCAGAAAACAATTAGTCTGCAACATTCGAGGAAGAACCAGAGACTGCAGGACAATTAATTTTCCACGTTATTCTATAGTAGTATGTTTGTTTTAATCGCCATTATTTGATCGCATATGCAAAGACATATTCCATCAATGTCCAAAACATTCAGATTAACGCTTTGACTGCCAAACTAGCAGCCATGAAATTTCTATAAAATCGAAATGAGATATTGACTGAAATAAAAATTGAAGAAACAAAATGTATGCCGTAACGTGTTCTCCTTACCTTTTTGCACTTTCTGTATAATCATAAAGTTTTATACTTTTACGTTTATTTCGACGCTTAGCGCTAGAACTACCGAACAGTAAATGCAATGCTATACAGTAGCTCGCGAAAGTATTCGGACATTCTTTGAATTTGTACAACTGTTTTAAGATTGAACCAAACGGTTTGATTTTTTTGGAGCCATTACAAGCATTGATTTACTAAATGATATGCGAAAAGAATTTTGTAACAGTTGCAATTGGCATGAATTAGATGAAAAATATAAAAAGGAGTTTTTAAATATTTTTCATTTGAGCCACGTACAAACAATTTTAAAGACCCATTTTGTAGACCTATGACAATTATACACATGCAGAAAAATTCATTGAAATCGATCAACGTACACACGAGCTGCATGCCATCGAAAATTGTGAAAATCGCAATTTTTTACGATACTCGATCAATTTCTGTTGAAATTGCACAAATCCTTACATCTTTCTACGCGTGTCGTTCTTTTCTGCGCCAATCGATTTCGATGAAATTTTCAGCATGCGTATAACTAACACAGGTCTGCAAGACGCATATTTAAAATTTTCATTAACAGTTAAAATAAAAATGTTGTATAAAATGTCTTTTTTTATTTTTTCCTGTAGTTTCTTCCAATTAGAATTGTTTCGAAATTATTCTTGTGTATAATGTAGTAAATCAGTACTTTTAGTTGCTCCAGAAAAGTCAAGTCGTATGGTTGAATCATTAAAAAGTTATTTAAAGTTATTAAAAGTTATTTCGTAAGCCACTGTACATTGCTTTATAATAATAACGAAACTCTCTCTATTCGAACTTAATACAATTTTTATTGTCATACACGGTTTCAGTGAGAACGCATATCCGAAAATTTCTGATAAAAAACATTTTTATAACTTTAACAATTGCGAAAGAAAAAATTGGGAACTAGTCATTTTTACTGGTTTGGTAGTTCTGGTGTTAAAGGTAAATAAAAATGGCTGCGCATTCAACCTGTTAATTCATCTGACATCTAAAATAACACCCCCAAGCCATTTGGCTGAATTTGAAAAAAGCTATCTCTTTCTGAAGGATGTAAACGTTTTACAGTAACTGTATAAATACCGTAATAGATCATTCGCTTATACTATCGAGAAATGGCGTCTGGAGCAGCCATAATCTCTCGAATTAAGGACACGATCGTGCGTGAGGATCGGGATCGGTGACGATGGAAAGAAATCGATCCGGAGAGGAAGGCGTTCACGGTAGGCAATCGCTTAGAAATCCGCCGGAACATGACCACGCCAACAATGGAACATTGTACGCTAATGTCGCGCGCGGACATAATTACGCCTGAGATATCGAGATATCCTGCTTCATGCGTGGGTGAAAATCGTGTCATTAGTCAGTCGGTACAGCAACGCCATTAGACACGGTCCGTTAATTGCAGAAAACCGACACACGGGGCTTTGACAGTGTCCGCGGATGATCCAGTTGAATTACTCGGCGATCCTCGCGGATACCTAGATCGTGCAAGATTAAGGCGCCTACCGGCCCGTTTCCGCGTCTTATAGATCATGCGCTTTTGTTGTTGTTCTCGTGCTGCGACTCGCGAGATTAGGCCTCTAATTTACCGTCGCTTGCATTAGTCAACATTTAAGTACCACTATCAGGAAACGGTTCTGTCAGCGAAACCGTTCGTCTTCTTATATTAGCTTGGTTGTTTGTTAGTTTGTATTCTTCGCATTATCCTTCATAAATCATTTTTTAAATAAATCTGTTTGCTTCTACCGCTCGTTATGTATCAGTTTAATGCATGCTTATTTTGTAACACATGTTTACGACGCTTGCTTTTATTTTTCTAACGTATCTCCTTGGTTCTATGGCTTGCTATGTATCAGTTTCACGCATGCTCGTTTTAACGCATGTTTATAAAGTTTGCTTTATGCTTGCAATAAATCTTGTTCTTTGGATGGCACGTTGTGTACCATTTTAGGGGCTTGTTTAGTACAATGCGTGTCGAATCACCTTGTTTTACTTCTATGGCAAATACTTTTGCTTCTTTGAATTGTTCTCTATCAGTTTAATGTTTGTCTGTCGTAACATGTATGTAGAAAGTTTGCTTTATTCTTCTAACAAATATTGTTAGTTATATGGCTTGTTATGTATCAGTTTGATGCATGTTTATTGTAACACATGTTGTTAAACCTTGCTTCGTTTTTCCAACAAATCTTGTCCATTGGATAACATGCTATGTACCATTTTAGAGCTTGTTTAGTTCAATGCGTCTTGAATCATCTGGCTTTCTTTGATAAAAAATATTTTTGGTTATATGACGTGTAATGTATCAGATTGATGCATGTTCATTGTATTACATGTTTATAAAGCTTGCTTTATGCTTGCAATAAATCTTGTTCTGTTGATATATATATATCAGATCGTGTTTTATTAATTACATAAATCTTTTACGCACCACTTTCGAAACACGATAATCGATAATCGACGAAAGACTTCTAAAAATATCTTCAATATAATCTAACTTTACGAAATGCCACAAATAAAAAAGTGACAAATTACGAACGTGTTAAAATCAAATCATAACGAATAATTTTGCACCGTATAAACTGACCAGTTTTTATTAAAAGCAACAAGGAAGGGCAGCCTAAAATCCCACATCAACCTCGGCACTCACTTGCCTCTTTCAAAATGTCCGAAAACGCATGCTAATGCTCTCTGAAGAGTATCCTCTTAAAAATGGCCGGATGCGTCAGGCGCATCGGAAACAACAAACTGCACGTTGCCGAGCAGTCGCTTCGTTAATCATGCAATCACATAAAATTTATTCTCCGAGTATATCCCTCATCGGCTTTCCCGTCGGCCATCTTATTTTGCAGGTCCCGCGTTATTTATTTACCGTTCGGCTTAACTTGTCACGACCCCGCTCGAACGATCTAATCCAGTCCGAATGATTTACAGTCGGGAACCTCGAGATTTTGCCCGGGGTTTATGGAGGGGCGGGGGAGGGGACTGTTTCGGTTGATTCAGGAATCCGCAGTTCTTCGCGCGGGAAATTAAGATAGAGACGCAAATTGAGGGAGCCCCGGGGCCAGGGAAGAGCGTCAGCTTGCTAAATTCTTGGCAGACGCCGCGGCAGAGACGCATGGTGCCGATGATTCATGTAAATGGGTTAAAAGTTAATGGTTCAGCACGGCCGGGACACGACTCCGCGGAATCCGAGTGATATAACACACGTGCTCGACAATCGGAGGCCCTGCCTGTGTTTAAATTTAATCCCCGGTTTGCCAGCCTTCGAACTTCCATCCGTCTGGAACCGAGACGATTAGTTCCTGGACCCCGTGATTTATGGCTTACAACGTCGACTTGAGTAGCTGTATCCCTGTCGAAAGAAAAAAACAGATTAGATATTACAGTGGCCGGGAAGATGTATTATTTCTCGATGAAGTGTTCACTCCCACACGCCAGAGGAAATTTATCGACGCACGCGAAATAACGTTCGTCTTATTGGAACGCGGAAAACTGTACAGAATTTCGTGAAACCGAAGCTCTCACGGAGATTATCCAGGATTTCCCTTTTGGACCAATAAATATCGACGAAAGCGTGGATATCGTATTTTAATAGCCGTTCGCGTTGGTGTTTGTAACTTATCAACGACGATTAACGTGTTTTACTATGCTACGTTTGAACGCAACATTGGAAACTTTATTCGAGTGCGAAAAAATATGTAGATTGTACTGGACAATCTCTAAAATGGTACATAGCGTGCCATCCGAAGAACACGATTTGTTGGAAAAATAAAACAAGGTTTATAAACGAGTTACGATGGACAAATATTAAACTGATACAGAACAATTCATACAAGCAAAAAGATTTGTTATCAAAGTAAAACAAGGTGATTCGACATGCATTGTAGTAGACAAACTCTAAAATGGTACCATAGCATGCCATCCAAAGAACAAGATTTATTACAAGCATAAAGCAAGCTTTATAAACATGTAATACAATGAATATGCATCAATCTGATACATTACATATATGTATATACATGTGATCTATAGTCACATCTATTAATATTGTTTTCTTAGACCCACCAATCTAACATTGTAGATTACCCAAATAGCAACCACGTAAGATTTCAGTCTTATTCAGCACGAGCTATTATATTATTATATAATTATAATTGTTTAATTTTATTTTCTTCTTCAGTGCAGTTTGTTGCTAAAATTTATGTTTTCCTTGTAAATAAGATTTAGTATATTTATAGTTAGATTTATAGTTAGTATTTATAGTATTTATAGTATTTATAATACGAATCGATAGTTGCAGAAGTTTATGTCAAATAAAATTAAATACATTTTTACATGATTGGAATAGAAAATTGTTTCGAATGAAATTCATATTCAACATAATTTTATACATGGAGAAAGCAGATTGTACAAAACGATGGATATATTAAAAAGTCACTGCCTCCTACTAAATATTTAAATAAGTTAAACGTTTCATAGTCTTTCTGTTCGTTTTAACCAACCGATTTTCATCACAAATGTCCACAAATAAAAAGGAACACTTTCGAGCCGTGCAACAACTGTAGACGATTGAATCGCGTAGGAAGGTTTATAAACATTCCGAGTCTATTATTAAATCAATTGCATCACCCAACACCGTAACACCGTAATATTTCACTGCACCGTACGTTGATAGCATAACGGAACACGTTCATTTGGCGTATTCTTTCGCAAGAAATATGCGAGCGAAGAGAAGTCTGCTTCATTTGAATTAGAATGCGCGACAATAATTTCGATCCAGTTCCCTCTGGTCTCCATTATCAATATTAAAAAGGGGAGATAATCCTCCGGCAATAACAGTTATGTTTGATTAAGCACGTGTTTACACGCAATGAGAGTCATTGCGAAAAATCGAAGGAAAAGACCGCAGACTTAACGGAGTCAAAAAGAAAGAGAAGGGTTGGGAGGAGCAGGGAGGGATGAGGGGAGGAGGATGCCATTGAATTTCCTCTGATTTACGTTCGAGATATGAAAAACAGCCGGCAGTAAGTCGTCGTGGCAATTTGCAGGCGAATGTAGGCCAGGCACACCGTACCAAGATTAGGATAATAAATATGGCCGAGGTGAAATCATCCACCGTCCCGTGGCTGACCTTACCGCCGTTTCCAGACCACGAAGAAAAGTGGTTCTACATGTTCTCACGATGGCACCCTCCGCGCGTTTTATAGACATAACCTACATTTTACTCGCAGATGCTCGTCTTTCAGTGAGAAAGTCGACAAGCCGAACAGCCGTGAATAAGTTTTTCCTTTAATAATCTCTGCCCTCCATTACCAACCACTCGGAGTCGCTCAACATCCTTCGATGCTGTCCGCCATGACAGTCAGGTGCATAAAAAATTTCATCTCTTTCGAATTCTCAATGAAAGTCTGCAAAATTTTTCGAAATTTTACAAGACACTATTGAAAAATATCAATCGTCGTTTCCATGGTTTTACAGCTTTCATTGCATTAAACTTTATCTTACAACACTATAAAAACAGTCGCGTTATTGATGGTACAACTTAGCATTTTTAACTTGCTGATATTATTAAAAAGAAGAATAAAGTTTCAGATAATCTACGTCACATAGGAGAGGCTTAAAAAATTTTTATTCTGCGTAACGATCTAGTCGTACAACGTCACTCCACCATTTCCTATCAATCTTTCTTGCACTTCGGTTTAAGTGTTCTTACTTTGAAATTTCATTTTAAAAGAGAACGTTTCAGGTACAGTAATGACAACAGCAACTAGGTGAAATACGAACCCGAAGATCTCGAAGAATTAAGAATAGTATACTAGTATACTTCTACTCTTTAAAATAACTCAAAGAAGATTTCAACTTTCTGCTTCACGTAAAGATCCACAGTCAATTCGTAAGACAAACGTTCCGAAGTTTTTCATAAATCTTACTGGCACTTCGATTTAACTCATTTTAAATTGAAATTTGATGTTAAAAGGGAACGTTTCAGGTACAATAATGATAACAGCGACTAGGTGAAATACAAATCCGAAAATATTGAAAAATTAAAAAATACTATCCTTCTACTCTTTAAAATAGTTCAAAGAAGATTTCAACTTTCTGCTTCAGGTAAAGATCCACAGTCAATTCGTAAGACAAACGTTCCGAAGTTTTTCATAAATCTTACTGGCACTGCGATTTAACTCATTTTAAATTGAAATTTGATGTTAAAAGGGAACGTTTCAGGTACAATAATGATAACAGCGACTAGGCGAAATACAAATCCGAAAATATTGAAAAATTAAAAAATACTATCCTTCTAC
>CM052098.1:9056385-9080654 GCA_028453745.1 Agapostemon virescens
CCTTTAAAATAACTCAAAGAAGATTTCAACTTTCGGCTTCGCATAAAAATCCAGTCAAATCGTAAGACAAACGCTCCGAATTCTTTCATAAATCTGGCTAGCACTTCATTTAACTGTTTTTCAATTGAAATACGATTTTAAAAGAAACTTTTCCGAATACAAATCTTCAAGTCGCGTGTTTCACGGAAGAAATGAATTTCCAGCGTCCGCTGCCAGGCGCTCGGAGGAATTAGCGTGGAATTCGTGTTCTCCGGTTGAACACGTAACGTTAGATGCCTCGGATAGAGTCATAACTTTGAACTGGCATGAATTGATGTAACACAGAGAATCGAAGCAATCTTCCCCGGCCGATAGGAAAAATTAGAAACGCGAGAATGTTAACGTCACCACCGTCGTTCCCTCGGGAGAGAAACGACGCACCGGATCCGCGGATCGGGTTTCGCAGTTAGCGGTCTAGATTTGTGTAAAGATCTGTCAAGCCCGCGAAACGAATGCTCGAGAGGCGAAAATTATGGCAATCTAGATTCCGGGCCTGGTAAACGCTGTTTCAAAACCGCTAATTAATTTTCAACACGGTCAAGCAGCGCCTCCGCTTTTGCCCGCGCGCACCGTGACTAAACCGAACAAGTAATCGTCGTTGCGAGCGATTATCTTATCGGTGAATCGCTGCATGTGATAAAAATATTAACTCGTTCGAACACGAGACCGTTTCTTCGGGGAGAATGATGATTATAATTATGACTTCTTACATTGTGATACCTCGTAAATAGGTGAACACCTTCGACCGAGCCCAGGAAAGCTTGTAACTTAATTTCCTGATTGCATCGAAGCGCAACTATTTTCTAAATATTAATTAACGTTATTAAATTTGCAAATTTTAAATGTTCCAATGAATGCTATTGTAGAGAACGTAACAGTTGGTATTATGCATTTCAGAATAAAATTATGTACACCCTGTTCGTTCGAGAATATTTCTTTCCATTTTATTATAACAAACAGGAACGATATAAAACTGTACTTTTCCTGTTATCAATTTCAATGAATCGAAAATTCTTGTACTGTCTTCACAATTTTATATTTGCACACGATGTAGTGTCGCCATAAATTCAAAATTAGTAAACTAATTTTATAAATGAGATAGAATTTGTATGTTACAAATGCGTGACGATGAATTTGTTGATGAATGTTGATTTCGGTAGAATTTTTAGCAATAAACATTTTTCAGAAGTAGGTAACATTCCGGCGAGGGATTCTTTCGTATAAACGTGAACAGTTAAATAGCATGTTGACACACATCGCGGCTCGGATGACTGTCGTATATCTTTGGGAATCGTAATGGCAACAGTAGCAATGGGCACTGCCGATTGAATCAATTGATAACAGTGTTAATGAGCCAGTGTTACCACAGCCGATTATATAATGGGCTATTAAAACGGTAATAACATCTATACATCAAGTCGAATGCCTCTACGTACAATAATACTGCGCCATTAAATCCATATACACACTTCCACGCAAAAGTTTAGGACTGCTTCGAACATTTATGGCGTAACAGTAAAAGAATGAGTCCATAATAAAATAGCCTGACACGTCTATTTCTTATTCTCTTTATTTTATTTCATTAACAACATTTGTAATAGTACGTCGATTTACGTTTTCTGATTGAAAAACTACGGTTCTCGTATAATCGAATAAGGGATCTTATACTTTTGAGATATATTGTACGCAAGTTGTTCCCGTTATCACCGCACAACGCATTTTTTCACAAATAATGAGAACACGCAAGACAGAAGCAACAAGTTTTTATTGTTTCTGTTATTCAGTCGAGAATGCGGTTGCACAAATTAATGTTTTCTAAACTTGCAACGAACACTAAAAAATTTAGACGTATATTCTTAACAAGTTGATTAGCTTTCATTCATCTTTATCTTCGACAGGTTTTCTAGTCTTTCATATTTATTTACTCGAACAATTTTGCGTTAAATTATGCCTTATAATTATTCGCAATGCGAACTGAATTATAGCGTATCTATGAAAAGATATATCGCTTCGGATCATTATCATTTTCTGTTACATTTATCACTCAATTAGTTAGATAAAATAGAAATTTATGGTTTTTACCTATCGACCGTCGTTGAAAAAGTTTTTGTAGATACAAATTATGGGAGCATTGAATATTATGAATAAGTGAAAGGAATTGTGGTGTAGACACGATTCAGCAACATTTATGTACTTGCAATAACTCGCAATTAATGCAGTCAATCTTTCCTTTACATAAAAATCCAGTCTAGTAAATTCAAATATATGTCAAACATTTTTTAATTGTTCATTTTTGTGCAAAAACACGTTCGTCGGTAAAAATATTAACTTCGAGATAATTAACAATCGCAATGGCTTGTAAGAAATAAATTAGTAGTAAATATAGAAGATTTGTAACATTGAAACAACATAGAAATTTTAGTTTGAAATTTCATTTTGTCTGATAAATTTATAACATTTTAAAAAACGGAAGCTATATCGAATAATAAATATTGAGGATGGACTTACAACTCTGCAAACGTATACTGCCTTATAAAAATGACATGGTTCAATTTATTTGGATTTTGTGCGATTTTTATTACAGTATATGATTCAATAACAAAATCTATTGAACCGATTCCTCTGAAGGCAGTCTGTAACTCCTATATTTGCAAGGAAAAAATAAAAGGCTTAATTATCTCAATTTTCATGATCAAAAAATAAGAGCAATTGCCTTCTGACCTCTTGAAATTAATACTTTCTAACGATTCTGCATTCACGGAATTAGCGCAGAATAGGAAAGCAATGTTATGACTTCAATAATTGTCGAGTAAAAATCTGAGTAGGGTCATTTCACCTGCTGTGGTAGGTGTAGCACTAAAAGGCTTGATAGTCTCAATTTGCATATTCAAAGAACTCAAGCAATTATCTTCTGAACTCTTAAAATAAATATGTTCTAAATAAATGATAATCTATCGATTCTGCATTCACGGAATTAGCGCAGAATAGGAAAGCAATGTTATGACTTCAATAATCGTCGAGTAAAAATCTGAGTAGGGTCGTTTAACCTGTTGTGGTAGGTGTAGCACTAAAAGGCTTGATAGTCTCAATTTGCATATTCAAAGAACTCGAGCAATTATCTTCTGAACTCTTAAAATAAATATGTTCTAAATAAATAACAATCTACCGATTCTGCATTTACAGAATTAGTGTAAAGAAGGAAAGTAATTTTTATAGCTGCGATATTTGTCGAATAAAAAATTAGAATAAGGTCATTTAACCTGCTATGCTTGTTCAGCATTAAAGGGCTTCATGGTATGAACTTGTATATTTAAAGAATTATAGTAATTGCCTTCTGAACTCTTAAAATAAATACCTTTTAAGGGGGGAATACACTTTATAAGATGATAATTTTCGATTTTTTTAATGTTTGAAATTGATTCCAGTATGTGTCTAGAATACGTGTATATAGAATACAGCTAGTCGAACAGGTAAGCGTTAGGTGCAAGTGGCGCAAAGCTGAAGCGAAAGACGAATTGGATAATTTTAATCATCCTAGTCCACTTCACCCAGATCTCCTTAAACATTTAAAACCGACATATGAAGAACGTTCAAAGGAGGATTTATTAACCAGGTGTCTAGGTGGACACCCACAGAATTCCAATGAAAGTTTCAATTCAACGGTTTGGCGCCTAAATCCAAAGCATCTAAATTCCGGAGCAAAAATTATCGAAACCTCCGCCTTTATTGCGGCTGGCATTTTTAACGAGGGCCACTCAGGTATATTAAAAATAATGATTGTATTAAATATTAATATCGGGCAACAATGTAAAGTCTTTGCCGATACGTATGACGCGCAGCGCATAACGAGACAGGAACGCCGCAGACAAAGTAGTACAAAAGAGGCACGAATCTCTCGTAGGATGCACCAAATGGAGCAAAATGAATTTTTTGAAGCCATGGAAGGCTTACTATATGGCCCTGGTATAGCGGATTAGTTTCCTCCAGAAATAAGTGTTCAATAACTACTACTCTAACAGTTGAAACACTTTAAACCCGTTTTTCTCAATATCATATTTCTGAATCTTGTGTATACGATACAGAACGATCTATTGGACCAATTGAGGTCCTAAGGCGATTTTTCGTTAGGTAATGATAAAATGTCGTCGATGAACTAAAAAAAATTCCTAAATAGTTGCATTTTTTCCTTTCAATTTAGGATTAAAAAAAACTTTTATTTTCCTGTTTCAGATGAAAATTAGAGGCTCTATCATATACACAAACTGACGACGCGCGTGGCGCGGAGCTGTGAAGATTTATAAATATTGCGAAGAAAAATACGTTAATCATTGAAATAGAAAATTTGTTGTATTGTTTAAATATAGAACATAATATCATGAAAGTTTGAGAATGATTCGCTTTGTAGTTATTGAGAAAAAAGTTCCTAAAAATCACTATTTTTCAGGCGCTTTAAAGTGTATTCCCCCCTTAAGTGCCAATCTAACAATTCTGCACTTACGGAATTAGTGCAGAGAAGAAAAGCAATGTTAGGACTTCAATAATTGTCGAGTAACAAAATCTGAGAAGGGTCGCCTGACCCGCTCTGGTAGGTTAGCGTTAATAAGTGTCGATCAGACGCACGATGACATTTAGCCCCGTGGCCGATGACTGCTCGTGGCAACGCGTGAGTGACGATGACACGATACCGCGGGGGATACACTTTCCGAGTTGAACTTTTCGAGCGAGATCTAATCTCGGGGCTCCGAGATAGGGCGTAGGTGGCGAGACAGAGAGCCCAGAGGTTGTATTAATACGACGGGCTGATCGTATCGCGGTTTTGACTATGCGTAGGTACGTGCCTATAAATTATATAGGGGCGAGAACGAGCACCGCCGCTTTTAATGACAAAGTTCGTGGAACGGGCACAACACCGGGGGAGTTAGGACACGGTAGATGCCTGATAATCTTGCCCGATAAATGATCGGTAATGCAGGTATGGAGCAAGCTATTGATATCTTTCGAATTATGTCTGTCGCTTGCTATTTACGTCTCGGGGTGGCTACACTCCTGGACAAAATAATAGCGCATGTGCGCTATCATTCATTTCTCCATGACTATATATCGTGTCCCAAGAATGCCCGAGTTTCTTGAAGAGACGATTCCCGTGGGTTATTCGAAGAAACTTTGTCCTTTGCAAAAATCTCATACACGGCTCCGTTTTCGAGTTATCGTTAATCGTTAAATTTTGATCAATTTCTGAGAAATATAGATAGCAATGTTAAAATTGTTCTAAATAATAGTATTACCATTTTTCGCGGCGCCTCAGAGTCGTCATTCAAGCGTCAAGCCTTAAGAATAACGAAAATGTACCTATTCAAATTTTCAGCTATTTCTTTACAATATGTATCATTAAATTCTCAAATTATCATTAACACTCAAATTAAAAATATTAACGTCGGTTTGACGCGTCCCGTAAATCCAATGTTAAGCAAATTCATAACACAACGTGTCAGTGAACGAATTAAAAAATATCGTACCATTCGTGTCCGACAATTTACCTGATAACGAGAAGGCAGGAAGTTTAAGAAAGGTTAAAAGACTCGTTAAAAGTTCTCCGGCGCCGCTTTTAAAGCGTCGAATCCAACAAAACGAGCAAAACTCCATCGGAATCCACGAAAGCCGAACTTTCCACGACAGGATTCCCGATTTAATCCCCGTCCGGAGGAGATTATCATCGCTCCTCCGAGCAAACGAGAAAAGTTGAAGGGCTCCTTGGTATTCGAATGAGGGAGGGAAGGGAGGCGGTAAGGTACGACGTCTGGCTATGCATCATTCTAATTAGATGTCCGCATAATCCTGGTCCGCGTAGCCTCAGCCGAATTAGGAAAACAATTAGCGGCGTCGGTGCTAGAGGTACGAGCAGAGAATTACTTGTTGACGATGCTACGGTGCGATGCCCGCTGGGACTGCATTAATCTCTTTCCAGAAGCGGTACATTCAATTGATACTATCTCACGAATCGTGGCAATAAACAACGAACATGTTCGCGCAATGGACGTCCGGAAAGAAACGATCCTTGTCCAGGCCGGTTCCAACTTTGTCCTTTCCGTTCTAAAGGGTGTCCCAAAATTAACGCAAGGTTTGAATTAAATAGAAAACACTCCATTTTTACTAACCCTAAACTCTCAGCTGTCTAATTGTTCTTTTTTCAGGGTAGCCAACAATTTACTGCAAAAATGGCGGCAAAGTTAAATCTTGCGTTAATTTTGGGACAACCTTTACATCTTCTTTGTGTTCCATCCTTGGTAAAAACTGTTTCATTGAATATGCGGCAATCTGTCGTAACGTTTGATCGATGCAATATTGACACGATTTTACGGTGATTAGACAAAATGCATAAATGTTATCATTTATTTATGTGGTCCAATGCTGTTTGACGAACTCCGTGCATGTTTGCGATACGAAGTTAAACAATGTCTGTCCATAATGAGTGTCCCTTTCAATGAAAAATCACCATTTCGAAACTTGTCGAATCATCTTTTGTGGATTCTTCAAGGTACTGCAGAGCTTTTACAACATCGTTTTTGCTGCTCGTACAGAGTCCACTTCCTGTTTGGCTGTCACGCAATATGCAGCGCCTGAAATGCTCTTTCGAATCGCAAATTGTGGAATGTTAGACGAAGAAATTAAGTAACTGCAATTACAGTGCCTATTCCACTGCGAAATATAAACTGCGGCGAGTTTAACACTGAACCTACGACAAGTGAATGACAAATGACACTTTCCAGAGTTTGGATCTCAGAATTATTGAAGTTAGCAAATTGCCTTCGTCAAAATTGAATCCTTATACTTCTGTATTCAGACGTGTATTGTCAAAAAAATCGCAAGGAATCTGAATAAATTGAATCTTGTCATTTTTATAAGGCTATATTCTTCACTCAATTTTACAACTCGGTAAAATCAGTGATAAGAATGATTGGAAACATAGAAGCTTCAGGAGAACGCGTCATTTCCGAGTCATGGTTTCCTCGAAACTTTTCATCCTCTCGACGAGAAGATTGCGATGCAATAACAAAAGAAAATTTTTAAAAACCAACCAAGGACAATTTTACACGTAATTTTTCAAATTGTGATAATTTCTTCGCATAATTTTGGTATACTTTGCGCTCTGTGTGTAGCCAAGTCTAAGTCAAAATAGACCGAGAATAGACAGCCATCGGAGAGCGAAGATTTTTCCTACTCCGTCGGACAGGTGAGACATTCGAAATGATCAAGTTACGTTGTTCGCTCGGCGCAAACGCGTTCGGCGCAGTCGTTTTAATTACTCGATTTTCGTTCCGCTCGGAGGGGTAAAACGTGCCGCGGTCCGTTCATTGAAAAGTCACTGTCGGAACCGATCGACTCTCGTTCGAGATCACCGACAAGGCCGTTCGATTTCCCGCGTCGATCATTCCCCGATGCGTGTGCGCAGGGAGCGCGCGGAATATCGGCGCGCCGTTCGTTTCCGCAGGTGCAACGATCGAAGTTATGCATCGAAGGGAGGCAGTTCCATGGTCGTCGGAAAGAAACGAATAAAGGCGGGGAACCGGTGAAAGTACCGATGCTTCGGTTACACCGAAAGATTAGACATCCCCGGCTACGCTAATCACGAAGTTTCGGATTACCTCGAGGACATTTAAGGAACGCGGGCCCCGTGTGATCGGTATCCGGATATCCGGATATATCCCTGCCGGATATCACGTCGATGAAACTTGATTCGTTTCGCCGACGGCCGTTCCCCTTTTACCGAGCATTGTGTTCGCTTACTTTTATGTTGTGTAATGACCGAGGAAAATAATCGGGACTTTCCCAGCATTTCGACCAAATCGAGCGTTCGCCCGCCGGCCATTTTATGGGCGACCGCCATTGTGCCCCGGATGCCCCACTATACCATCGTGGTCTTTCATCTTTCAGTAATCTGTCCCGCCCCGTGTGCACGGCGATGGTTTTTCGAAGGAGTTTGTCTTGTCGAACGATTAAAATTCTCACTGCGGTTAAAACGTACCGAATACTTTTACATAGTTGCGCGTAGATTGCGAAACTCTTGGAGCGTGGAAAAAGAAAAATTTCCATTAATCAAAATTGAGAATTCTTTGCTTGATTATTTTTTTTAAGCAACTGTGGTTCAGTGCAAACGTGTTTATAATTATTTTATAAATATGTAACTCTAGATACGTACTTTTAACGAAGCACAGGACGCAGAATGTTCAAAATTCAGACAGCAGATGGTCGCAAGCGAATTAACCACGCGTTAGCCCTTTTCTAAAAAGGGAAATTACCCTGTTGGAAAAAGTATAAGATGTATTGGTGGCACGCCCAACCGTCTTCTGCTCCATTTAACCGATCAATTAGGCGAGGTATGAATCGCAGGTATATGAAAAGGGTCGGCGGTTTTCATCTTTTTTAAAAAAAACCTGTTCCCACGATTTTCGCGTGCAAGTATACGTTAATAATGTCAGCTGATCGCATAACCAGATTTGTTTCTTTCTTTCGTGAAGTGTTGAGCTTCGCCGTTTTAACGAATCGTCACTTTGGAAAGATGATAGACTTTGGAAACGTTATAGAAAGACTTCTACAATGACACGTTAACCTAGTACTGTCTTTCTTGAAGGCAGGTGTGACTTCATTTACTACTGTTCCAATTGCGGTTTCCAGAGAAATCGATTCTACATACAATGCAGTTATCGTTCTTGTTAGGGATATTTATAATCCTCGTGTATAGTGAAATCGAAGTCGAAGGAATCAATTACTGTGCATGGTATTCAATCAAATTTGTCTGTATCTCTCTGCTACATTTTGATTACTCATACAATTATATTCAATTTCTTACTTACTTCTAATTTACAGTAACAACTGCAGTGTGTTATTTCTGTACCGTTCTAACCGTTACAATGTACGAACCCTAATCTGCCATCGATATAAACTGCAACAGTTATAAAAATACATAAATTATTCCAACGTTATTCAATCGCATTATTTGAACATTAACTTAACTAATTTAGCTTTCGATCGAAACTTTATCACGCCCGTATCGTAGCAGCTTCTGCATTTCGTGCTGAATCTATGATAATCTCAGAATGCTGATCATAAATGTAATGTGACGTAGCATAAATTTAAATTTCAACGAGCACATATTTCTCGTTTTATTATTCTTCCTGTCAAAATCAGATGCCTAATCAAAAAAATTAGTTTCTTCTGCTACACAACTCTTTCCAAAAAGATCAAACTATAATGAAACTATAAGAGTGGACCATTCCCTCGACGTTACTTATGAACCAACAGGTAAATAAATATTCGAAGGCAGAATTAATTCGTTCTAAATTATTAAACATACAGTACAATTAATCTAAATGTTAACAACAATCTTGTCATCCGACACATTCTTTCTGAAAGAATCAGACCTGAAATTTCATCAAAACACAAGCTACTGAATAGATATCGCATCACGCGTCTGTTCATGACCGGTCTATTCTACTTCGTGCGACCACTAATGCACGAAGCACTGTCTCAAATTTCCAGAACCAATTTTCTTCCAAAGGAAGACTTGCTAAAACAAGTTTCATTCCGTATTCTCGATGTACTTTTTCTCGCATAATTCACGCATATGTTTACTACGATTAGTTTGTACCAGAAGCACCACGGAAATTGCCACACTATTACTTAAATAATTTTAACATCGCTATCTTCGTATCTGAGAAACTGCCAAACAATTTAACGGTTGTGAGAACGAGTAATATTGAAAAACCCCATATGCATTAAATGAAATACATCACGTAGAATGAAAATATCCTAAGTCAGAAATACCTTGGTTTTTGAGTGCAAAGGGTTAAGCAAACACACATGAACCAAACTGCGACGTGCTTGTTTTCATTTTAAACCAACGAAACGTGATAATTTTCGTTATGAAAGTTTTATAGCAAAATGATTGGGAACAAGTTGTTGAACAATGTTTTATCACTCGATTCGTTGTGCTTTTCCAATTTCCCAAGAAAGACAAACTGTTAATAACATTTTTGACTAGCAGTTTGGACACGTATCGAGACGCTACTGTACTTTTCAGAATTCTTTCGCGTTCACAATCATCGGAAGTAACGTAACGACGTTTTTTAACACTTGATCCACCGAATGGGTCAAGATAACTCTACTAATTTTTCCATTCACAATTATCGTATCAATAAGAACGTTTTCATAAAAACTTTTTAAACTGAACATTTCCCTTGAAGTACGCACTAACGCAAAACTTGTGCGAAATTTGAATAAATGCAACCTTGCAAATTACATAAATTAATTATTACAAAGCAGAGTATACTAGCCGCATTTAGTGCTCGGCAGTTCTAGCTAAAGTTTCCCTATCTGTATATTCGCAATCTGTATAAGCCAGTCTCTCGGAGAGTAGTATTTCTTCTGCCGATTTACAGTCTCGCATTCTCTATTTTACACATTGAAAAAAGTTCACCCAATTTATAAAACAATTACGTCTCATTATTTTCTGTAAGCAAATAAAATGTCTGCAAGAATGTTTTATATTTGTTAACAGTGATGGATAAAAGATCGCGAAACACTGTAATTTATGAAACCTGTATAAGCTTTTTCGACGCTCGTTCGATTCGATGGAAAGAACCGATGGACGTTTCAGCTGGTATTCCGAGTTCAGCCGGTTTCCACGACGCGATATTTCCTCGGCAGATCGGAAGCCGATCGGTAGCGCCTCGGGGCGCCTTTTCACGCGCGCGAGCGGACGCACTCACGCACAAAGCGTATCGGTCGGCAGTTAGGCACGCGTGCAACACGAGCAACGAGATAATGGGGCGTAACCGAAGCGGCTATGCCTTGCGGTGAAAGTTAGCGCCGTGACGTTAATTGAGGAGCGCCTTAGCGTTGCGGAATTAGGAGCCGAGCCGTGGAGGTCCCAGGCACCCGGCGCCTAACCGCTCGAAACCGCTCGCGGACGGAAACCACGGTAAAAACCAAGCCGACTCTTAGCCGTACCAATGATAGCCAATTAGAGTCCAGCTAAAAATTACATGGTTACCAAGATTTTTCTCTACGTCGAGTGCTACTGCCACGAAATGTGAGAATTGTAATTATATTATCGCTCGAGATGTTAGGGTCCCCGCAAACGGACTACGGCGTTTACGTAAACCCTCATTTTCATAGGTTCCTTCACAAAAACCAATGTCAATGGGGGGGAAAAAATCTAACGGCGTTTAAGAAGTTGATGAAGTTGTAGCGCGGCTAGAAAGTTTGTTAATTAATGCAAATGTTTCGATGTATTTCTGGTGTCGGTTCCTTGTTTGGCGATCACGTTTCTGAAAGACGACAATATGCTAACGTAGTTCCTTTTGAGAAGGATTTTTTAAAATTCCAGTTCTAACATTATTTGCTGTAGTTTTAAATGAATATTAGAACTGGAATTTAAAAAAATCCTTAAGAAATAAATTTTATTTGCTATAGGTTTTAAATGAAAATTTATGTTCATCTTTCGTTGTTTCATAGACTTCGAAGTTTTTCAAGTAGGTAATTGTTCGATGAGTTAATTTTCCCTTTACATGAAAAATGAGAACTTGTCGATTTCATGCGGTATTATAGAACAGTCGCTTTCGGTGAACCGTGTAATTAGTTTTGAATGCACGTATGTGGTTTATTTGTGTTAAATAAAATAGTTTGTGGGGTCAAGTAATTGCACAATATTTAACAAGATAAGATAGCAATGTATCGATAGTTCTCTAGGTAATGTTTCTATAGCAATTGTACGAACCGTTGAAACATGCGTCCTAACCGTGCATTGAAGTCTCCGCGTACTTACTATAGTCAGACCTCCTGCTAGCCAGTCTCTCGGAGAGTAGTATTTCTTCTGCCCGTTTACAGTCACATTGTGACTCTATTATACACATTGAAAAAAGTAGAACAAGAAGCTTACAATGAGTGGACACAATCTATAAAAGCAATTACGTCCCATCATTTTCTGTAAGCAAGTGAAAAAGTCTGTAAGGATGTTTTACATTCGTTACAGTGACGGATAGAAGATCGTGAAACACTAATTTATAAAATCTATATAAGTTTGTATCAAAAGAAATTAGAAACAGCAACTAATATTATATTCTTCGCAATTTTCTCAAACTACTTTTATAGCTATCTGGTAAATTAACCCTTCTAAACTCTAAGAAAATTTTTTAAACAATTCTTCTAATTACAAATAAGATATTCTGTTTCATCCATCGAAGAATGATTTAACCGTTTGTGTCCCAAACATACAAGCAGCGCTATTGCTCCGATTGGGATTCATCGATATAAAGTAAACAAAGTATTTTATATTTTATTTGATATTTTTGGTATTTCTCGACATAAAATAAAACAAGCGCCATCGCGCTGCTTGGGTCTTTTCGTACTCATTTAGAGAAAGCGCGATTGCACTGTTTGGGATTCTTCGACAGTGTTTTTTAATACCCCCTGGGACTGAAACGGTTAATTTACAAGAAATCTTGCGAGAACGAGCAGAAATTCGGAGTTTCTCGTGCACGTAACGGAAAACGCAGATCTTAAAATTACTTAACTGTAAAATATATGTGAATCTTGTTCCAGCGACAGTAAAATGTTTTTGTCCGTAAGAAATCTCGCGAGAAGTAGTAGAAATTCAAATTTCTTGTGCACGTAACGAAAAAATCCGGGTCTGATCGATACGGTCCCGTCATTCGGTACGTTCAATGATCGTTCCACCATCACGTGGAAAGTTTCGAGAGAAATCCCACCGTCAGTGTTCCGGGAAACCGTAAATAGAGATTAGCCGGGCAAGAAGCGATGCTCTTAAGAGGAGATTACGCAGCGTTGGTCTACCAACGGGGCAGCGAGATTTGCCCTGGCGCGCGGGAAGCTTTTTGGCTGTTGCTTGACAGCCACCATAAATTGGCACTTTCACGGTAATGAACCGGCACCCGGAAGAGGAACAAAACCGAGTTCACGCCGAGCAGCGGCCATGGTGAATCTACGGCGTTTGTCAAGCCGGGAGAGCACGCGGCCGACGTTCGGTGATAACGCGTTACAATCGGCCGCGAAAGGAATTCTCTTGGTACTTGGCCGATAAAAATCCTGTTCTCCTTTCGAGGCCGTGGTCGCGTTTTATAAATGCGGCACGCACCGGTTTCAACCCCGTTCCGTCGATGCGACTCGATCGTAAGCGATTCGACCGTAAGCGATTCGAGAACTCGATGATTGAACGCGACGCGAGCAGCCGGGGAACACCTGGACAGATAAGCGTGCACTGTGCTAGTTGCGGTACCAGGCATATGGGGATCGGCAAAATGCTATTTCGAATAATACGGATTATTACGAATTTTATTGCGAGCTGGATAAACATCGGCGAAACGATATTTTAAATATTTAGTTCATTTAGATGTTATTATTAACACTTTACTGACCGGCGATTATTTCAGAATTTTTGTAAGGCCCATGATCCATGACTGAAAACTTTTTAATGGGTCTTTCAACGCTGGCAGCAATTTTTATTGCGGATCAACAATGCATCTCCAATAATATTGTTTAATAATGTTGTTACATACTGGAATGTAAAAATAGAAATTTAAGCTTCATTTTGATAGAGCGCGAATATTGAAAAGTCTACTAATAGGCTTCCGGTCGGTAAAGTGTTAATAATAAAATCTAAATGAACTAAATATTTAAAATATCGTTTCGTCGATGTTTATCCAGCTCGCAATAAAATTGTTAACTAAAATTGTTTGTTAAATAAAAGTGTTAACACTTTACCGACCGAAAGCCTATTAATAGGCCTTTCAGTAATTGTCCTGTAATAAAATGAGGCTTAAAAACTGCTTTTACGTTGTAATTTGTAACGAAATTATTAGATAACGTTGTTTAGGAGGTCTTGTTGATTCGCAATAAAATTTACTGTCGGCGTTGAGGGATCCATTAAAAAATGTTCAATGATAGATTAAGAACTTAAAAGATTTTGAAATAATCGCCTGTCGGTAAAGTGTTAAGGTGTAATGTTATCACTGGTCGTATTCAAATAGTTGTATTTCAGTGCTATTCTCATTCGGTAGTGTGTTTAATTGAATAATTTATTTGAATACCAATTTTTATTTTTATTGAGAGGCACACAGGGATGGGTGAAACGCTACTTTCAGTGGTCTGTCTTATTTTAAATTTTATCGTATCGCTATTTCCCTATTTCGTTACTTCGCTAGTTTTCATTACATTCTTTAACCCTTAGCACTCCAATGGCTCCTCTGAGGCAACACTGAAAATTTTCAAATTATTATTTAAAACAATAGTTATGTTACAATGTTTGTATTCAAAAAGTTAGCAAAAATTGAAGTGTTGCACGTACGATTAGTAGTATCAAATTTGATATGCACGAAAGGAAATGAATAGCGTACAATAGAATTCTTCTGGGATAAACAAATGCCTCGAAGTTAGGAATTAAAATTGCCTGGAGTGCAAAGGGCTAATTTTTCGAAGCAATAAAGATTTTTATTTTATGATTGCGTTATTTTAAATTGTATCGTCTAGTCATTAAAGAAATTATTGAACTTCCTGAACACAGTAACAGAATTTCTTTATTGAAGATTTTAAAAAATGAAATAGTTTGGATCACAGAAAAGGATTTAAATGTTCCTGAATGACATCTGATCTTTCATTCAATGTGGTTTTCTCCATAGAATCGATATCACGTAAGATAAAAATGTGTAATTTAATCATGTAATAGAAGTACAATGTAATGTGTGCAATAAAAGATTTAATTAATTTCGTTCAATGACGTTTTTCTGCAAAATCGATGATCCACGAGACAAAAGCGTTTAATTTGCACGTTTAATGGAATTGCAGACTGAAATATTATGGATAGTCTTCAATCAGTATTATAATGACGGAAAAAGTCTAGACCGTTTTCGAAATGGCACGTGATCTTATTCAACCAACAAGATAATTCCTTTCTGGATAATTAAAGCTGAACCTGGTAAGATTCGACGTCGATGCATATTCATCATCGGAAGCAAAAGGAGAAACATCCCATTATTTCTCCATAGCTATACGTCTCAATCCATCATCGAAACCGAACAAAAAGATGTCTCTCGGGACATTAACACCTATCACCGGCTGATGCTACGAGGAAAAAGAAAACTAGCAACAGCAGCCGCAGAAGCTTATCGCCTAACACGAGGACCAAAATTCTACGATCCTTCGAAGCGACGAGATAGGTGGATCGACAGGTTGAATATATTAATTCGAGATTGTCAGACCGTTCGACTCGAGAGAAGAAAAAGGTCAACCGAAGCGTGTCGATTCCAGATGGCAGATGAGACAAGCGGATTCATTAATAATTCCACGTGCTTCACGGTAACCGATAAGTATTCGAGTTTTTATCAATTTGGCCACCGCCTTGGTTCGTCTAAAATGTCGTTCGGAACGTGAAGGAAATTCAATGAAATTTATTCTTATTTATATTAAAATTCGTTACATCAAAAATCAGTCTTTAATCCCTTAATAGTAAGGGGAAAATTGTACGTAATTTGTTTCTACGAAATGATTAAAATTTAAATATTAACAATTTTTTTAAATAATGGAAATATAGTGTTCAAATGCTTTTAGGATTGCAGAAGAAGGAAACGATGCTGGTGGTGGTATTAATGAAGTACAACGTACAAATGAAGTTTAATACAGGTCAAAGTCTACGTTGAAGTACTCTCTCGTGTTTAATAAATTTTGTCGAGCCTTCGTCGCGCGTGTAATTCAATATTACGAAGCAGCATGTAGAAATAAACGATTTTTAAGTACTTGGAGGGAGCTCCAGGGGAGGGCGCCTCGTTTTAAAAGATTTCCATCGATCAGGATGATTAATCCTCGCGAGTCCTTGCATCATCGGAAATGCGAGGTTACAAGAAACGTGTAGAATCAAAGAAGGAGAAGGAGGAAAGCCGTCCCCTCCCTCTATCACGATTTATTTGAGTGTTGCCAGTACTACATGCACCCTTGTCGCGAACACTCGCTCGACCCGTGGACTTTCACATTCTGCCAGTGCCGCGCACGAAGCCCATAAATTCTTATTAGCGATTAGCCCATCCGAAATGTAATAACGATGCCCCGGCGTGCCACTGGATGTATCATTAGCCGATGATAGACGACGCGTTGCGCAATTAACAATTACCGGCGCATGCTGGAACCCCGGAATGAGCCTCCCCGGGGTAATGCAAATTAAAGGATTACGCCGGCAACCGGAGAACACCGAATCCCATGGTGAAAAGCTTCTGATTCACCTACTCGCGTCATAGTCGAACGGCGAACATACTGCACACACTTTCTACAAATTACATTTCTGTTTGCCGCACGTCAAACGATTTTACTAACCATAAGCGAAACAAATGTTTATCGTGCACCGGGTCCACGTATTCGGAAGAATTGTATTGATAATACAATATCAGTAACAATATCAATATTCAATATATTAACAAGAGACTAACAATAGATTAATAAGAGACCGGCTCAGAGAAATAAAAACTTTCAACGCCTTCTTGATGAAACTTCTTTAAACGTATCTGTATCTAACATTTTGACACTTGACCTTTGACATTTTGACAGTTCGCGACACCTTTTGCTGGTGCCTCGAAGTCGCCGTTCGAGTGCTAAGGGTTAACGTGATTCGAATAGGTTCGTTGAAAAGAGATTGTGCCATAAACAATCAGCATACCTTCCGGTACCCAACCTTCCGGCTCAGTGGGTTTCACGCGGATAGCTTCGACCCCAGAATTAATTAAATTACTCCATTAAACATACATCCTTAATAGCGCGACGTGCTAGCACATAAACAACCGACACTCGATTCCCGTCTAAATCATTTTCCCCGTAGTTTCGAAAGACACGCGCGATAGAACAAGTCCACGAGGTCGCGATCACTTCGCATCGAAGACGCATAATTACTAACCGCACGGGGTTCCGATTGCGTTACACTCGTCATCAAAGGCAGCCGCAGCGAACAACAAATCCGCGCTTTCGTAACATCGACGCCCACTTTTTCCGAGATCATTTTTTCCAGTCATTCAAGCTGCGCGATGCATTCTGAACAGGCACTAAACGCTGCGATCAAGCATAGTATCGTATCGCAACGCACTGGGCGATTGTGGTTTTTTGAAAATTAATATACAAGGTAATTTTAGGTCGGTGGGAAACAGTGATAGTCGTTTGACTAGCTTTTCCGTACTTTTCTTTTTTTGCGAGATGCAGTGGTCTCGATTATGCATCGAGACGGTAATTAATTTCTTTATTGCCGAGTGTCTAGACAGATGTTTACGTAGAACGACACTGAGCGAGTCAGATACATTTCGATTGCTTATTTCTTATTCAATCTGCTTTTATTAATTTAACAACAAAGAAAAATTAGAAGGACAAAATAATTGAGGTTCCACTGAATTGATAAAGTACCATGATTATTTGTCATTTCTATATTATCATTCCCGAATACGAGTGGAAAAATGAAATTAATCGATATTAATAATTGTGTCTTTTATAAATAATTGTGCCTTTCGAAAATCGCGAAAATTGGCAAAGTGGGGTTGATGAAATTAAAGAGGAAGGTTTGGGGAAGATTTTAGCGTTTGAACCATGTCGATAGCTCTAATAGTTTGGTCGAGGCACGACTTCAAAGATTGCCAAATAGTGAAGGGATGACCCCCTAGCTGTCGAAAATCCTGAAAAATTGGGGAAAAATTTTTAGGTCCCCGATTCTTTTGTAAATTTTCCTACAAGCTACTAGACGCGTAGGCAGAGTGTATGGCAATTTTTAGGTCGATCGAAATGGAATTACAAGCTGTTGATCTAAATGAGTGACTTCCATCGGAAAATTCTTTCCTGAATCACTGGGACATTTACCCGACGAGCTTAATTTTGTCTTCTGCCGCAACCTCGTGTCGCTCGCGGACGAAGTCGATTTTCAAAGCGCGCCGGAAAGGTGCATATTAACTTCGACAAAAAGCAACAGCTCGTCATTAAACGCCGCGAATAAACATGATTCCGGTGAAACTCCGGCGATCGAACAAGTGCCCCGCCGTTTCGAAGCGGGGATTGTCAATCAATCCCGGCTTAAGAACGCGAACGGAGCGTTCTCTAACAAGAAACGTCCGAAAACACAACGGTTCCGTCCTCATTTCCCTTATTTCACGCGGCGCGGCGACGCGAGCGTATCGGTAGGCTCGGTTAAACGATTCTCTCTGCGAAATAAAAATTCGCCTGGCTTGTTCGCCGATCAATTATAAACTTTCACTGATCACCCATCAAAAAATCACACTGTACACCGTTTCCGAGACACGGCCGCGGAGAGAAACAGTCTCGGTTGCTCTCCTTTTACTCTTCATCCACCACGGGGCAGCGGATCTTTTTCCGCACAAAATTCCACGGCGAACGGGTCCCGTCCGAGGGGCAGGGAGGGAGAGGGTAGGGTGATCCGAAAGAGGCTCACGAACTCCGGTGATAAGCAGTCGTTTCGGGGTTCGGGACGTCTTTTCGCTCCAGCGGTGCGTTAAAGAACGACATTTTGCATCGAGACGCATTGAGATATCGAGCGATTCGATTTCCCCTCTACCGTTCCTCGTCCAACGACTTTCGGTTAGAACGGTTTAATCGATCGGAAGTGATCGATGATCCACGATGGGGACCGGCTGGATTTCGATTCGTCGTGTTCTACAGGCAGCACACCGTTCTGCGACGTAATCGAGACTCGAGGAGAGGACCTCTAATTGATAGGAACGATTCTCTCTCCTTTCGTCGGGTGCAGCCGACCGTTTAATACGCTCGCGTTCGATATGCATATGTCGGAGGCGTGCGACCATGATGGCGTTAGGAAGGGGAACGACAGAACAGATATACGCGTGTCCGCGGTAATTACGGGTTGCGGTAATTGTTAATTAAAATAGCGTGCCGCGATCGAACGTCACGGGAATACAGGTTCCGCGACGGGGCTCCGGCCGTTGTGCAAGCGCGAATGAAACCGAGAGGCGGACTTGAGGTTTCCCTTTCGCTTCTCCCGAAGACTCGCGAGGGAACGGCCCACGGGATGACCGTCTCGAAAAAGCTCGTCAAAATGTTGTTCATGTTAAAAATTAACCTCTTAAGCACTATGCGCCACTATAGTGGCTTTCGCGGATGCCGTCTCTCTGAATGACGTACCACACTCAATTGTATTATTAGTTATTAAAGTAAATTGTTAAAGTCGACATACGTGTATCATATCTTTAACAAAAATTATAGTTTTATGATCAAACACTTTATTTCAATGTACTTGAGTAAAGAACAGCCATTATCCGTCACACATTGCAGTGCTGTATCATTTACACGGAATTCGTGTGCCTAAGAGGTTAAAACACCGAGGCACGATTTATTTTACGGTCGCAGCTTATCATTTCTTAGAAGAACGATGGTCGTATTAATTTAATGCACGGGGTGTACAAAAATATGGCTGCACTGTTATAGGAAAGTGTTTTGCATTTATGGGTCGGGGAGGATCTGTCCGAAAACCTTGCCGCAAAATTATCCACCGAATTTTTCAAAGTTAAATTCTTTTATGATCGCAGTGTGTTATTCTCATCGGGAACAATGAACTTGCAATCTGATCGTTCACATAGAAAATGGTTTTGAAAAATTGGAAAGAGGTTTTTATTGTTCTCTTTAGTCAAAATTGCGGAAAAAACAGTAAAGGGTTCTTTGTACAACTTTTTCATTTGGGTCTGTAAGGGAAATTTCGAAAATGTATTTTGTACGTGCGTACAAGATGTAAAAACGACGAAAAGTTTCATTGGAATCGATTAGTTGGATTCCGAGTTGTACCATAAATGATAAAATACAACGAGTCATACAGTTGAACACAAATGGTGCAAAAATTAAGTTACAAATTTTAATTAGGTTATCAACGTCCATATTTATTTTTAATAACTCTTTGAATAGTTTAAATTGAACGGTATCGATTCCGATAATTAAGGAGCATTATCTTTAGCATAAAGAATTGAATCATTTAGTTTTACAAAATAAAATGAAAGAAAACTCGCGTGAATGGTCGACTGATTTGACCTGTGAACTGTTTATTTAACAACTTAATTTACTGTCCAGCGTCGATCTCTAGACTTACATGGCACAGTCATTGAGGCCGACAATTTCGATCATCGAGGCCGACGATTTCGATAATCGAGAGCTCGCGAATTGCGAATTCATCGTTCCTTCCGTCCGCCATTCATATTCGGACGTCATCGGTACAGCGGCGTGGTTGTTCGATTAATAGAGAAAGTTGTCGTTCGCGAATGTGTCCAAAAAAAGAGGAACCAGTCGTCCGAACCTTTTGTTTATAAGCTTTCGCGGCGATGAATGGTCCTATTCAATCTGCAGTCGGTTCGTCACCAAGGATAATAAACCCTTCATGGCTCGGCGTAGAAAGAGAAAACCGTCTCTTCTCTTTGCCGATGCGATTAATCGATCAGCGATTTCGTTAATTGCGACAGCATTGTGTTTCCTGTAATTACTTTCACCGCGTCGGCGTGCCAGAATCGAGGGGAATTAAGATTCTTCATCTTAATCATTTAATTTACTCGAGGAAAGAGCTCGTTACGATTTTTATTCGCGGACCATAATGGTGGACGTGATGATTACGCGTCTAATTGCCGGTGCTTGTTTCAGCCACTTTATCGGACTTGTTTTAATTCCAGGGACTTCTTTCGAAAAATCAATCCATCGCTACCGGCTACGCTAATTGCGCTAACGAATTTTTCGTTTTCTATCCGAATCATTTACCATTTTGAACTTTGGAAAAAACTAAAATATATGCCGAGCAGATGATAAGTCGTTATTCCGCATGTACACACGGCAAGTAGAAGTAGCCAGCAATGGTCAGACCAAGCAGGTAGTTTCAAGGAATATAATTCTGCGTTTTCTACTTATTTTGCACTGAAACATAAAAATCACTCAAGATTGAGACAGAATCAGACAGGAAGTCGGAATTAATTCTGGCTCCCTTTCTTACAACGCCGACTTATAAACTAAGCATCGCAGATATGTCGAGTAATTATTACGGAGAGAAAGTTGTGAACCGGAGAAGAAGTCTCCGATCCACGAAGGACCAAAGACGAATCAGGCGAAAGGCTCTGATTCTTTCAAAGAGAGAAACAATATGTGCCGGAGTCAGAATACAAGTCAAACAAAAGTGAAATTAAAGCAATAATTTCTCGACATATTTACGTGAGATTATTTCTAGGTAATTACTAATTTATCTAACTTAAAAATACGCTGTAGTCTTCGGTCTGCGATCTGTCTTCAATCGGTGATAAGCTGCTGTATTCCAGTGGAAACAAACAAATCAGACTTAGTCGCAATACGATAGAGCAATGAAAATGGAAGAATGGTGAACGAACGATGTTGAAAAGCAAGAATGAAATACTAAATGGTGACCAACATATGAGCCGTTTATTTTGAAAGTGGCTTAAGTCCATTTATGCTCGAATCGAGATATTGAAGGGTTTGCGTTGGATTAAATTTAAAAATATGGGCAACAGATAACATAATAGAATAATTATTTAGTAAATCCAATGTTTTGAATGGTGCATCCTCGTTCATTGTCGTTTCATAGAATAACTTGTATGAATCGCTTCTCAAAAATCTCATCGAACATACTTTAAACCAATTTACTCTTTCAACGTCAGTATTTTTTAGCCTTTTAAAAATCGCATTTTCTGGGGACAGGCACTGTTCCGTTGTTTAAAACAAATTCATTGCACATTGATAATTCAACAGTTACTTTGATAATTAAACATAAAGCTGGGATCTCATAAAATTTTATTGCGTAATTATTTTCCATATCTATTTGAAACTCTTACAATGGGACTTACGCCACTTTCAAAATAAACTGTTTCATCGCTTCATCAACCAGCAAATTTTCGTGTTACAAAATCTTAACGATTCTACATATATTAGTAACAAGTTGCCTCAGAATGAAAAGATCTTGTAAAAATGTAACTATTATGGTAGCTGACTCGAATTTTTTAAAAATGGACTTACGCCACTTTCAAAATAAACGGCTCATATAACAAATCTAAGTAGATGTGGACACAACGACCTGTAAGCGATTAGGGACCCCGGGTTTGCTATACCCCGACTCGCTCACGGCCCCATCCGTGAGCGAGCCCCTGGGGGGCCTTGAAACGAGACAATAACTTTCCCAAATGAATTATGAACATTGTAAGGCAACATCGAAGACTGCGGCGCAAATTCCAAGATACAAATTAGCATGCAGGAACTGAACGAACGTGAATAAAGTATCACAAACTTCTATACTAATTCTAAGTGTGAAGCTATTAGCTCGATATTATTCGCTACTTACGAATAGCGAATAATATCGATTGCCCAGGTCTCACCACGTGGAGGTTGCTTCACAAGAGACCCTGAAAGGAAGTCAGAAGGAAGACGGAATTCCTTCTGGCTCCCTTTCTTACAACGACGTCATATTCTTAGAAACTAAATTACGCAGATATGTCGAGTAATTATTGCGGAGAAAAAGTTGTGAATCGGAAAAGAAGTCTCCGATCCATGAGGGACTAAAAGCGAATCAGGCAGAAGGTTCTGATTCTTTCAAAGTGAGAAACAAGTGCGAACCAGAGCAGAAGGCTCTGATCCGAGGGTGACGCGACGCGTACAATGCTCGCAAGTCCCAAACAGCCCAGTGTTAGCACCAGAGATCCATCACGGAGAACGATGGCCAAGAAGAAACGTCCAAACGTGAATCCCCAAAACAACTACGGCTTGGGTAGAATTACAGATCAGGAATCCACGAGTGAACAAGTCCCTCAGACATCACTCTCAATGACTTCGCGCCGGTACCAACACTGGACGGTTCAAAACTTGCAAGCAAGGCCGACACAACAAAATATGTGCCGGAGTCGGAACACGAGCCAAACAAAAGTGAAGTTATGGCAATAATTACTCGACATATGTACAAAGACGCTTTAAAGTCTTATTAAATATCGCACGCCTTAAGTCTTATTAAATATCGCACGCACGGAAATCTTACTCGGTAACTTAATTTAGTATTCGCAAGACGCGTTGTCTTCTTTCTTCTTTCTTCTTTCTTCATTCGACGAGTTGGATATGCAATTAATAAGACGATACAACCAACGGTGTTATAACCAAGAATCAGAAAACTAACGATAATTTAAGTAGAATAAATCTAAGTAAATGTGGACGCAAAGAGTTATGGGCGCTTCGGGGCCCCGGGGACGCTACATCCCGTACTCGCTCACGGGCCCAAACAGTGAGCGAGCCCCTGAGGGAGTTCGAATCAGAGGAACAACAAATTTCGATAAGGAATATACATTTTGTAAGACGGTTCTGACCTTGCGAGCAAGGCCAGCATAAAGCAATATTTGTCGGTAGGAAAACACGAGTCGGAAAAAAGTTTGACTGAGGTAATAATTACTCGATTCATTTATAGGAACGACTGACAGTCAAAGTAACGCAGGCGAGTTGCAAATTATTGCTGCGCAACTAAAATTTTAACTAATTTAAAAGTAAGCTGGAATCTTCGTTCGATTATAAGCTGTTGTTTTCCAGCGGAAATAGATTAACCAAGTCGTAATATAATAAAGTAATGAAAATGGAAAACGATGAACCAACGATGAACCAACGATGAACCAACGATGAACCAACGATGAACTAACGATGAACCAACGATGAACCAACGATGTACCAACAATGTTTAAAACCGAGAATGAAATACTAATGATGACCGACATATAATAAATGTAAGTAAATGTGAACGGAATAATGACACCATTCGTGAAGTGAGTTCCTGAGGGACCTTGGATCGGAGGAAGAACGATTTTCATGAAGAAATATGAATTTTGTAAGAGTGGAGATTGAAAGTCGCTATCGAAACTTTCAAGAGAAATTCGGGGACACAAAGTACCGTTGATAAATGAGCAGATGTAGATGAAGTTTCCAAAATTTTCTGCTAATTCGAAGTGTGAAACTTTCAGATCTCCCTTCTTTCTGTTTTCGTCGTTAAAACCAACGATGTTAAACCAACGATGTTAAACCAAAGACGACTTACAAAGATGGCTAACTTCTTCCTTCTAGCGTCGTCTTCCTCCTCTATCCGGTCTTCTCTCTTCTCTCTTCTTTCTTCATTCTTCATTCTTCATTCTTCATTCTTCATTCTTCATTCTTCATTCTTC
>CM052098.1:9080801-9105974 GCA_028453745.1 Agapostemon virescens
TCAAGAGAAATTCGGGGACACAAAGTACCGTTGATAAATGAGCAGATGTAGATGAAGTTTCCAAAATTTTCTGCTAATTCGAAGTGTGAAACTTTCAGATCTCCCTTCTTTCTGTTTTCGTCGTTAAAACCAACGATGTTAAATCAACGATGTTAAACCAACGATGTTAAACCAAAGACGACTTACAAAGATGGCTAACTTCTTCCTTCTAGCGTCGTCTTCCTCCTCTATCCGGTCTTCTCTCTTCTCTCTTCTCTCTTCATTCTTCATTCTTCATTCTTCATTCTTCATTCTTCATTCTCCATTCTTCATTCTTCATTCTTCATTCTTCATTCTTCATTCTTCATTCTTCTTTCTTCATTAAAACCAACGATGTTAAAACGAATGATGATGAACCAACGATGTTAAAACGAATAATGACAAACCAACGATGCTAAAACAAATAATGACGAACCAACGATGTTAAAACGAATAATAATGAACCAACAATGAGCGTTTACTAAGAAATCTAAGTAAATGTGGACGCAAAGAGCTATAGGCGCTTCGGGCAACCCGGGGTTGCCGAGTAATCACTCGACATATTTACAAGGACGCTTTACAATCTTATTAACTAACCTAACGGTAACTTAAAGTAACTTAAAATCTATACTTGATGAGGTGATGTCTTTTTTCTTCGCTCTTCGTTAGAATCAACGATAAGCAACCAATAATGATAAATCAAGGATGATGAACGAACAATGTTACAACAAGGATAATAAATCAACAACGATGAACGAACAATGTTACACCAAACATAATAAATCAACAACGATAAACCGGTAAAGTTAAACGATGATGGATCAACGAGCTTTAATCAACGATGAAATACAAACAATGATGAATCAGTGAGTTCAAACCGACGATCATAAACGAATTTGTACCAACGATGATAAACCAACGATAATGAACCATCGATGATGAATCAACGATGCTCTTCGTTCTTGATTTTTCGTTCTTCGTCCTTCCTCCTTCGTCTCTCGTCTTTCTTCTGTCTTCTATCTTCTTTCTTCGTCAATCTTCTTTCTTCGTTCTTCTGTCTTCTGTCATCGGACATCGGTCATCAGTCATCAGTCTTCGCTCTTCTTTCTTCATTATTCTGTCTTCTCTCTTCGTTACAACCAACGATGATGAACCAACGATGATAAACCAACAATATTAAATCAAAGATGACAAAACAACAAAAATGAACGAACAACGATCAACCATCCGAAAACACAACTTTTAAACAGCACACGAGTGCAAACATCTAACCAGCTCGCGAGAGCCATCCTAACCCCGCACACGAGTGCGACCAGCTCACGAGAGCCAAGGTAACCCCGTACACGAGTACGTACCTATCTAAACCAGTTCACGAGAGCCACCCTAATCCCGCACACGAGTGCTACCAGCTTACGAGAGCCAAACTAACCTCGTACTCAAGTACGGCCTGGCTTTCTAACTCGCACACCAGTGCAAAAATCTAACCAGCTCTCGAGAGCCAAAGTAACCTCGTATAGAAGTACGGCCTAACTTGTTCTAACAACCCCGTACACGAGTACGTAACCTATCTAAACCAGCTCGCGAGAGCCACCCTAACCCCGCACACGAGTGCTACCAGCTCGCGAGAGCCAAACTAAACCCCGCACGCGAGTGCGGTCTAGCTATCAAAAACGATAGAACAAGCCCAAATGCCTCTAAATGAATATGGAAAAATCTATAGGCAAGTAGGGACCCCCGGGGCACGACACCCCGTACTCACTCACGGTCCCCAACCGTGAGCGAGCCCCCGAGGACTGCTGAGCGCAGAAGTACCAACGTTGAAAAACCGGAACCTGCAAACTCCGATGATAGCTAGCTGTACATACATAAACATTGAAATATGCGACAGATATGATAGCAAAGTAACATTATACACAATAATAATCATTAGAAAAATACCGTTGACGATGGAAGACAGTGGGAAGGGACTTACCCCCTGCTGGCAGCATAAAACATCCTCAGGAACAGCCACTGGTCACCCCCAGCACCGGACATCCCAGCCTGAGGACCCTCAACACTGGACACTCACTTCTGGCCCCGGGGCCCGACCGCTCCCTTCGGGGAGCCGCGCACTACTGTACTGATAGCGCGCGCTGACCTCGCGGGCCCCACCAGCGTCTGCTCACGGCGCTACGCAACCAAGTGTGACGCGCCTTACCCCGGCCGACCTTGATGGCTCTCGAGCGTCGCGATCCAGATTATCAATCGATTTATTATTTCGGGCTGTATAACGTTTATAACAATTCATTTTGGCTAGCCAGTCGATCAGCACACTTTTTACCATCTGAATACACCGTTTTTTAATCAAAATTACTAATAGTAGTCGACACAGAGATACTTTTAACTCGTGAATATTCCCGCGTGTTAATGAACACAATTCACTGATAAATCTTTTGTCCCTTTCTGCTTAATGCGTCCCAAAAGTATCGTAACAGCGGGAAATAAGGGTTCATTTGTCATTTGCAGCAACTTTTTCCTCAGCGAAAATTCAATCTGCGGCTTCGTTAACGAGTTATTAACGAAAAATCACTGGCCAATGAGAGAAAAGCGCAGGACGTAACACGTGCTCGAAGTGAAAGAACAAGTCAGAGAGCACGAACTTTTCGAATTTTTCTACAACGCGACGATAATAATTTTAGGAAAAACGCTGTTCATTCTTATTTCAGAATGTCTAAAGAATAATTACTAATTTTTCCGATCAGAAATAATAAAGAATATAGCCGTGTCAGCCGTTTTAATTTTCTGGTATGCATGACATCTCACGCGTACCACGTGAAATATTTATACGATACGTACTGTGAAGATAAACAATAAGTAACCACGTCGAAATACGTAAACGATATTTTAATCTTTAGTCTGCTATCGCGGTGCGCGTTACGTTACCCGACTGTTTATACTCTGATTCGTCTATCGGCGAGCGGCTCGGCCAGGCTCGCCTGACGGCTAACAGTGGCTTGAACGGAACGGCACATAAATTCGGCATGGCGCTTAACGTGTTAAAGAGGAAGGTTTGGGGAAGATTTTAACGTTTGAGCCATGTCGATAGCTCTAATAGTTTGGCCGGGGCACGACTTCAAAGATTTGCCAAATATTACCACAAATTGCTAAATATTGAAGGTAATTTTGGCTACACGTCCCTAGACGCTCGGTCAGAGTGTATGGCAATTTTCAGGTCGATCGGAATCGAATTGCAGCCGTGGCGCGACTTTGAACTTTCGGAGCGGTCAATGGCGAAAATGCGAAAAATGAGGTTGATAAAAGGTAGCTTCTCGGAGTCCCCTGAAATGCTAGCCTAGATTTTGCGGTGCTCTGCTGAAAGAGGAAGGTTTGGGGAAGATTTTGCCGTTGGTCCCATGTCGATAGCTCTAATAGTTTGGCCGGGGCACGACTTCAAAGATTTGCCAAATATTGGCAAATATTGCTAAATATTGAAGGTAACCTCCTTCTTAAAATCGTGAAAAATTGAAGAAAAATTATAGGTCTGCGATTCTTTTGTAATTCTGGCTACACGTTCCTAGACGCTCGGTCAGAATGTATGGCAATTTTCAGGTCGATCGGAATCGAATTGCAGCCGTGGCGCGACTTTGAACTTTCGGAGCGGTCAATGGCGAAAATGCGAAAAATGAGGTTGATAAAAGGTAGCTTCTCGGAGTCCCCTGAAATGCTAGCCTAGTTTTTGCGGTGCTCTGCTTAACGCGTTAAGCAGGTCTCGTCGGTCCCTACGAACCGGCGACACATTTTTTGTTCTGCTATCGCGGCGTGCGTTAGGTTACCTGACTGTTTATACTCTGATTCGTCTATCGGCGAGCGGCCCTCCTGACGGCTAACCGTGGCTTGAACGGAACGGTACAGAAATTCGGCGTGGCGCTTAACGTGTTAAATAATTCTGTGTCCGGACAGAATTCTACGAACGTCTCGCAAAAGTAATTTAATGTGGAAGTGATGGTCGTGTTTTTCTAGAAGCGAGCTTGTAAATCGAACTGAAAGGGGACCCAGAAATTCCTTGTCCTAAAAAAAACCAACATAATTATATACATACCTCTCGTTAGAACCGTTTTCGCGTAATATTGTTCACAATTGTTTCATTCCACTCTGCAATATTATGTATTTCAAACTTGTGTGGGTTTACAACCTTTACGTGAGCAGTTCATCTAATAAGGTATACAGAATATAGTTTTGTACTATAGTATTTCACCTAATTGTGTCTAAAATTGTTTCATTCCACTCTGCAATATTATGTATTTAAAAATTGTATCAATTTACAACCTTTACATGAGCAGTTCATCTAATAAAGTATACAGAATATAGTTTTGTAGTGTAGTAGTTCACCTAATTTTGTCTAAAATTGTTTTATTCCACTCTGAAATATTACGAATGTCATACTTGTGTCAATTTACAAACCTTAAATAAGAAGATAATCCAATAGGATCTAAAATTATTTCAGTTTACTTACCTTTATTAAGAATTTCAGGTTTGTGTAGATTTACAATGTTTAAACGTATAGTTAATTTACGAAAGTCCAAAATCCTTAGATTTTATATTACAGTATTACGAATTTCAAACTCGCGTAGATTAATTATGTTTTAGTAAAATAATTAGCTGAAACGATCAGAAATTGATGTAACCTTGTTATTCAAATAATTTTTTAATTACAAACACGTTAAGACACGGAAGATGAATTGGACGACTGTACATTAACACCTGGAGCTAAAATTGCATCGTAATAATCTTGGTGAACAGGATTTGATAACGAATGCTTAACAGAACGTTAATTACACGTATGATTAATTACCGAATACAAGTTGCTGATTCTAATATTATCGGAAATGCATGCTAATCATCGGATTTGCATCGTTTACATAACATTCACGCAACACTCCGCGGGTAAAAAGTACATTTAATTTGATTAAATGAAAGTTCGTCAAATTGTATCATTTATCAAGGAACGTTACGTTAGACTGAAATCTATTAATCAAAACGTATGTAAGTACTTCCTAGTTACTCTACTTCTCAACAGACATCTTTGTTTTTCTGTCTGTAATTACCTTTGAACGATCGAGGCTTGAGAACTTTTCTTCGTTAAGTCGCACACCGTTTCTTTAATACGTTTTATCATTGTTTTAAAAAATGATTCATCCATCATTACGGTCCATTCATCATCACGATATAGTCTCTACTGGTTGCTTTCATAATATACTTATTTTCGATAGATTTGTATATTGTCGTGATTTCATTCGAAGCAAAATGTGTCCTTTATTCTAGTCTTAATATAATCAATAATAATTTACAGCTACATACGAATATGCAATCTTGTGATATTAATAATTAATAATTATAACAATTACTTGCAAATATTCTTCAACTAGATGAAATGAAATAAATACACAATTATATTGAAGAACACTTTTCAACCCTACCATACATATCTCAAAAACAGTATCAAAATAACTTTTCATACTCACTTTTAACAATTACACCACCTTTGAAATAAATATATAAAATTTATACAAGTTAAATATTTGAAAATATTTAAAAATAAGAAATGTTCGAAGGTACATCAACCCTTAAGTGCGCAAATAAATAAAAACACACAGTGATGCATCGTTTTCGGACGGATGGTTTGTCTATACTTTTATGAACAAACGCAACTCTCTTTATAACAAAACTGTCGCTTACTTGTAAAAGACGTATATCGACGCTGTTAAATGATTGAAAGAGAGCGGAAAACGAGCAAAAGAATAATCCACGGATCCATCAGACCCGGCTCAGCGAGGCCAGCAATTTGCAACTTTGTGAAGGCATGTGCGAGCATGGATTGCCCCGTGGGGCACGGATCGGACACCGCGAAAATCAGGAGCAACAAAACCACACCCTCAATTCATCTTACACGAAAAAACAACCGGATACAAGATTATCTACAATTTCCTTTCGCGAGATCGACAGTCTCTTCTTTCTCCAACCGGCGGTTGGCCCAAAGCTCTTGCCCCCCTGGGGCCAAAGTAGGACGCTCCCAGAGCAAAAAGCGCCGGGAAGATGGAAGGGTGACTTACTTATCAAGCGACCCACGTAATTCGAATCACCGGCAATCCACCTCGTCCGACTCTAATCCTCGGAATGAGTGATCGGTGCGGACCCCGGTACAGATTCATGAGTAATGAACCGATCCGCGGCCACCTGATAGGTCATAAATAAGTAGCATCGTGGCGGGCAATGAATAACAGATCGGCCGAGTTTAGAACAGAGTCCGGTACACGAACTTTCACTGGCGAGTGTCTTGCGGCGAGTAAATAATCGAGGCGGGTAAACCTCGGCCACGCACTCGCGTGTACGCGCACGGCTTAGAACTACCGGTCTTCGGAAGGGTTAACGAGCCGAGCGAGATTTTACGAGCGTCGGGACGCGATTTTATCGCGGCTTTAATAAGCGTTAAAACGTTGCCGCGGAGGTTTCGTCCATTAGCGCGACTTTGTGGAAACGGCCGCGCGAAATCGCGAAAAATCGCGAGCGAAGTTCCTAGGACGCCGCGGAAACCAGAGGGAGATGGATAAATACAGAAAAGGATAGAGATAGAGAGGGAGAGAGAGAGAGAGAGCATTGGGGCAAATAATAGCGGGAAAACAAACACCATAGGCCTCGGGAGGTTGAGACATTCTCCTCCTCTCTCTTCCTCTGTCTTGTTAGCCTCTCTTCTCTAGAGCAATTCACCTGTATACACCGCGCACCTGTACACGCACTTCTGCAACGCAAATAAACCCGTGGCGAACGTGTCCCGGCCGCGGTATTAAACAGTTAGCAGAGAAGTTTGTATCCTCCGTGAAGTACGTGAGAAGGGAGCGTCATTAAGTCGCGTCTAGGTTTCCAGGTAACACGGCTCCTCGAAACCTGGACGTCTGCAAACAAGGATAGTCTGGCACGAATGAGGCTTGACCCTTGCACCTTGGTTTTGACCTCGATCCTTTCGCCAAAAACGCTTTTTGCACGAACGTTTTGGAATACCTAAATTTTGATCCTTAAGATGCTGGGAATGCTACCGATAAATGTAGCAAAATGAGATCTCCTAAGCTGCGTTTTTGAAAGTAGATTGTGAAGCGTTATTAAACCGTGTCTAGGTTTTTGGGTAACGCGATTTGTCGAAACCTGGACGTCTGCAAACAAGGATAGTCTGGCAGGAACGAGGCTTGACCCTTGCATCTTGGACAGCTTCGATCATTTTGCCAAAATTGTTTGTTGCACGACGATTTTTAAATGCTCGCCTGATTCCGTAGAAAGTAAGGAAGACTTTTGCAGTTCGACAATCTTTAGAATACAATACACCTTAGAATAATGTATCTCATATGTACCCATAATTATGAAAGTGGTCCAAGTCACAATTAAAAAAAAAAAATAAGTTTATCAGTTATTTCACACCACATTATTTTAAACTAAATTTATTCAATGTAATTTTTACGATATGGTAAAAAATGAACCATTAGATACTGGTTGTAATTTCAATATTATATGGAATTCATTTAGTGTTAATTTTGAGAATGGTCGGCTAAGTCAGTTCAAACTTTAGAAACAACATTTTCACATTCATAATAAATTTCTATTAATCAAGACTAATAAAATTATAAAATAAATGTCGCATAATGTAAAAATATTTTTTAATTTATTCAAATGCAATTCATTAAATATCTCGAAACAAGAAATATATGACTTAGACCACTTTCATAATTATGGGCACATATAGAGGGATTAGATAAAAATGGATGGAACAAACAATAACTGAATCACCTTTCAGTCTTGTGGAACGGTGCACCATTTCGATTCTGTAGAATCTGTCTTGTAATATTAGATCGTTGCGCACGCGTGGCAAATAGTGAAAATCCAGTGCCCAGTATCATTGTCCGAGCCTAAATGGATCGAGCAAACAATAACTGAATGATCCTTCAGTCTTGTGGAACACTATATCCTTTCGATCTTATAGAATTCGTCGTCAAGTATTAGATCGTTGCGCTCGCGTGGCAAGTAGTGAAAATCCAGGGCCCAGTATCATTGTCCGAGCCTAAATGGATCGAGCAAACAATAACTGAAGGATCCTTCAATCTTGCAGAGTAGTGTATCCTTTCGATCGTATAGAATTCCTCTCGAATTATTAGATCGTTGCGCTCGCGTGGCAAATAGTGAAAATCCAGGGCCCATTATCATTGTCCGAGCCTAAATGGATCGAGCAAACAATAACTGAATGATCCTTCAGTCTTGTGGAACACTATATCCTTTCGATCTTATAGAATTTGTCTTCAAGTATTAGATCGCTGCGCTCGCGTGGCAAGTAGTGAAAATCCAGAGCTTAGTATCATTGTACGATCCTAAATGGATCGAGCAAACAATAACTGAACGATCCTTCAATCTTGTAAAGCAGTGTATCCTTTCGATCGTATAGAATTCCTCTCGAACTATTAGATCGTTGCGCTCGCGTGGCAAGTAGTGAAAATCCGGGGTCCAGTATCACTGTCCGAACCTAAATAGATCAAGCAAACAATAACTGAACGATCCTTCAGTCATGTGGAGCAGTGTATCGTTTCAATCTTGTAGAATTCGTCTTGTAGTGATAGATCGATCCGCTCTCGCGGCAAGCAGTGAAAATCCATGGTCCGGTATCGGTATACGAGGCTGGAAAGCGGAGGATTTCCATGAAGATCCGCGGTTCGGCGATCAAGTGTATAAAACTCGCGTCCTCATCTCCGTAGCTTGCGGTCAAGTCAGCAGAATCGTCCACCTGTTCGGAGCAGGCACTCGTTCCAAACAGACGTTCATTTCACGCAGCGTACAAGCGCTCGCTATCGAATATCACGACCGGCAGGGACCACGTTCCCCATTAGCTCCGCAAGAAAGCTCATCGTTCCTCCGTCGATCTCTCCTCTATTTGCTCTACCAACTATTCAAGCGGTCATCGACGACCGCGCTCGACGAAGAACAAGAAGGAAGCGACGGACAACATTACACCGCTTACACAATACCCGCCGGCGACTCTCTCTCTCTCTCTCTCTCTCTCTCTCTCTCTCTCTCTCTCTCTCTATTTCTCTCTCTCTTTTACTCTTTCTCTATGGACCCCCGTACGATCTCTCTGTTAATACACCATACCGGCGCGGGACGCCAATACACTTTCCAATCGTTCAAGATGACGGCCAAACGGCCATTACGCGCTCCCGACGATGCCGGTACACGTGCTCCACTCTCTTCGTATATTGATGACCTTCCGAGTGACACATCACGCGAATGGGACACCCGACGATGATCACGATCGTCTGTACAGGAACTGGCGCTGTTCGACGGAATGTTTACCAGGTTTCATATTTACATACCTATTATTCCGATTTCATTCTTACATACCTAAAATTCCGGTTTCATATTTACATACATGGTACATTACATACATCCTAAATTAATCAATCGACTGCAGCATCGTTGAAAGCATCGTTAAAAGTTGAGAAGCTATTGTAATAGCTTGAATCGCCTATTGTAATAAACTGAAGTAAAATATAAATAGAATTGTTTCTTTAACAATTGTGACAGACTAGAAAATTAGTGTTCTACGTTTTTCCTCGCGTTTGGCATAAATTCAACCAAACCGCAGTCTATTTATTACCTAATCGTGTTCTCGAGAATAGCTGTTGTACGGTGCAATTATGAAAAATAATTTTTGATTAACCGAAGATCGTGAATTGTGCAGAATCACCGGTCGGTCGATTGAGTATTCGGTTACATAATTCAGGGTCATCTAAGTTTCCGTCACGTAACCCCAGGATTGCATTTCACCAAAGAAAAGTGCACGAGTCCACGGGGTAACGATACCAGCCGAAAATAAATTTGCAGTCTGTACAGTGAACGTGGCTCATTTCGTTGGAATCCCTGTTAATTACCGGTAAACACGCTCCCCGACATGAGAAATTCCCTGGCGCCGTCTCGTTGGCACTGTCTGGGCAAAAAACCTACGAAGCAGACAAATGTACGCAGCAGAACTTAGGATAATCCTCGGAAACGTCCGTGAGACAAGGACTAACGATACTAAATCCTTATATAATTAACAATATCATTACTAAACTGTGGATCATCGCGTCATCTCTCATTTCCATAATTTATCTGCATTAAACGTTCGATCGAGAAACTTTTTATTTCTGAATACCTTCGTTTGTTAACTTATTCCTTTGCTTCGGTATTTTATTTACTTGCCCATTGTGCATAAACTCTATCGTAAGTGAGATTTGTTCAAAACGATGAAAAACGATCACATTTTATGTTTGTCGAAGTGTAAATGTTGTTTTTGATTCAATTGAGAGACGTGTCTATTTCATTTGTTAACTTATTCTTTTGTCGTCAGTATTTTATTTACTTGCACAATGTGCATAAACGCTTTCACAAGTGAGATTTGTTCAAAATGTTGAGAAATGATCACATTTTATGTTTTTCGAAGTTTAAATGTTGTTCTTGATTCAATTGAAAGACGTGTCTCTACAATTTGCAAATACCTTAGTTTGTTAACATATTCCTTGATCTTCAATATTTTATAGGCACGTCTAAAATACATACACACCTTATAAGTCTAAAGCCTAAAGTATTTTAACATAACGTTCCAAGATTAAACACGATATTAAACTTCATGAAACTTTCGTTAAAACTTTGACTACCAAACCAGCAGCCACAAAAATTTCATAAAGAGATAAACTATTACAGGAAATAAAACTTGAACAAACGACATCGAGTAGTCGTTCGATCCGTAGTATATTATAAATTAAGGATTTGCATAATTTTAATACCCCATGCATTTAAATGTTAAACAAACAGTCTTCCTATCTGGTTTGGACTGCAACGGAGCCACGACGAGAACATAAAAGTTTCTCTTTCGTTCCGACGCCTATAAATCCCCAAATAAAAGTTTCTATTAGCCCGAAGCTTGCACAATAGCCCGTGAAGTGATGAAATTCGATTAGTCTTTTAATAGAATGTCAGATGCCATTGAAATATTCGCCGTTTTGTTTGCGGCAACCTAATCCATCGAGTCATGTGGCGCGAAATTAGTTGATCCTCTCTGTTTTAATGACGCATCCTGTATGAATAATCGTCAATGAGACCCGTAGAAACCGTTACGGCAAACTCTCGCAGAAATTACAATAGCTATGATCGAGTGGCGAGCGAGTCTATGCGTACGCTATCGGTTCCAGATGGGAATGAGATAACATTCCGAACCGAGAGCACGAAAGCGTGAAATTGAATTACGACATACTGGTAACGAGCATTTAAGGTGCAATACAAAGCGAGGTTTTATCACCTGCGCTAATACTGTTTCTCGCCTGGCGAGCCCTGCGTCTTAATTATTCTAATAACACCATGAATGGAAAACGGTCTGCTCGGATAATTGCGGTTACAGTTAATTGATACTTCTACGTAGCGGAACGGGAATGCAGACGCGGACCTACCATTACTGGACTGCGAAATTTATGCAAAATAAAATACCGTCTGCACGAACACAGCAACATACAAAACTTCACGCACGCACCTCTTTTTCTAATCACTTTAATAAGTCGGAAACGATACATTTTAAAATCCTTTCGATATTTTCTTTGCGACACGTTTGATCTACAACCTGTGGCAACGAAAAAGGTATTCACACCTAGAAATCGCATAGTAATCTTAGCATTAGACCAACCGAGTAGAAACTTTTCGACAGGGAAATCGATTTATCGAATAAAGCGTAAACAAATTTTAGAAGAAATTGCTATCAGTCGTATTTGCGAAGAAAACAGTTAAAATCAATGTTTCAACTGTTTCTATCTGAATCTGCGATCACAGTACCATACGTTTCGTCTTTAAAATTTTTATTTTGTTACATAACTTTGATTTCATCGGATTTTTGAGGTTGCTGATGTAAGGTAAGCCGATATAAAATTAAAAAGTGAGCTGACAAAATGTTTCCAAGTTAAATTACTATTTCTGCGTCTATTCGGTCCTGGAAGTTGCAAATGCACCAGCGAACCGTCATCGGGCTCTCGGCATATTGGAAGTGGCCATCGACCGGAAGTCCTCAGGAGTCCCGCAGTAGCGATTAACAGAGAATCGCGAGCGGACCACGCCAGCAGAAGTGCATAGATCGTTTTACATTAATCGAGTGCCGGTACCTGGTCGTGTAAATCCGCTTTCAAAGGCCCTCGTGTTGCCTTACGCCCTCGTCGACACGTTGCACGCGTTACAGCATAACGTGTAAAACGTTCTCGCCCGTTGCTGTTACAAATTACGCGTTACAAGGGGCGGGGGTGGGGGCTCGGCGCCTGCGAAAGAACGAGAGAGAGAGAGAGAAAGAGATCTCGCATGTGTACACACTAATTAGGACATTTGTGCTGACTTATCGCGACATTACATCGCCGGGGAACGAACGTGATCGAGATAGAGATTGAACTGCGCCGCGCGCATTTATCATTCCGTTTCCTGCTGCTCCTTTTTTCCGGGATCAGTATGTCCTTGATGCTGACCTTCGACGCTCCACGTCCCTCCTCTCGACGTATACCTCTTCAACTTTGTTACCAATTTTGACAGCGCAAAGAGCCGAGCTTCCGAGAACTTATCTTTGAATTGGCGAATGTAATGCATGCGGACGAATGTACTTTATGGAATTTTTGTGTGTCGGAGGACGAAGATTAGGAGTGCAATGTACTCAAGTGTTTTTATAAATGTTAGTTCCAATGAAAAGTAGACATAATCATTTGCAGAATCTATTTTAGAATGCTTTTTCCGAATGTGATGTTCAAATGATTTTTAAATCTGTAGTTTGACCGCCGCGTGAAAATAATAAATTTTTATTAGAGTCTTTATGAGAATATTAAGGGAACCAAATTTTGTTAGAGTCTACAAGATCTAACAAAATATAATTAAAAATAATTTTACTTCGTCGTTGATACTTTTATATTACTGTATAAGTTGTTTTCACTTTATCTGAATATTATAGCCACTGGTATGGCATTCAACGTATTAATAATGTATAAATTAAATTAAACTAACGCTGTTATATCTATAATCATGACACAAAATATATGTGGTATTTGGTTGTAGTACATAAATTTTAAGAATATTGAAAATTGGTTTTTAAAAAATATTTTCAACTGACATATTATTGAATCTTTTCCTTTATCCCTAATTTTCTGTATTTGTAAAGAAAAATTCATATGGAGGATAATTATTTAAATTCTCTTCGCGACAGTATGTACAAAGAAGTGATCTCAGTGGTAAATTGAAATGAATACCATTTTAATTTTCTGCGATAACACTATAATCTTGTCAAATAATATTTCCAGAGACGTTAAACTACGCGTTAAATTTGTTTTTACAAAGAAGCGAGGCTGCCGTCGTGTTTCTACTTTTACGAACAGGTTGAAAATATGGTAACCCGAGGCTTCTCTTTGACTTTTCCGCCACGAACTGTGAAACCTATATCGGTACCTCGAAACGAAAGAGATTTCTCCATCATGGTCCCTATTAATCGAGAAAAATCTCGAGAAATACTCGAACATCGTTTGATACTCGCATAGTTTGATTTCGCGTGGCCCGTAGATTCGAGTTGCGTCGACCTTATAATTCCACGAGGTATAATACCCGAGTGGTACCGAGGATAATCATGAACATTAAAGGAGAATCCTCATCGGAGGTTACGGAGAAACGACGCGGTCTCATCACGTTCGATGCGAGCCGCGCTTAAACATTATTTTCGATGATCAAAAGGCGCTACGTAGGCGATCGGGAAAAAAATATTTGTCGGTGAGAATCGATCGGTGTGTTACGTAAGATGAAAAAGAATGAGGAAAAAGATCCTGAGGAGCACGTGCTGTTTATCCGCCATTTTGACAAATGGCACATTCCTGCGGAATGAAGTATAGCAGCCTCGACAGATCCCCACTGTTTACATTGAATTATATTCTCACAGAATAGAAGTCCACGCATACCTTCACATTATTAATAACATTTTACAATAATTTTATTTAATTTTACTTTGCGAGGTTTCGAAATATTAACACTTCGAGTATTTTTCACAACGAATCTCTTGAAAACCAAACACTTTTGTTTCGAAACGAAAAGTCTAGAGACGTTCGTAGATTTTCATTATTCTACTCTAAATAACAATAGCAACACTGTTAATGTTGATACAGTAACCTGTGAAGCATATTGTAAATAAAAATGTTCAAAAACTTTTTCAAATTTTTGTCAATGATAAACGATTCTACTTTCAACAGAGGAAATGCAATTTGTATTAAACTTTCCATTTTGTAACTTACAACCCATATACGAAACAATATAATCTAATATAAAATAAAATATAATATTATTTAAAAATAATGTTAAAATCTGATATTCGTTGCAGTTGGTATTACATTTGCGTCAATATTTAATTAATAGTCTTCTCACATTAATTATTAAGATAATAGTTCAATTCTTCGTTCCACTTCTAAGATAATAGTGCAATTTAATTCCTTGTTTCACTTTCATACAAACTAGTTAGTTCGTCACCAAACAAAAATAGACAGGTTAATATATTATATAAAATACTGAATCTATAGAATATAGTAAAAAGATTTCACACGACGATCAATAGAACCGGAATGATCGCCTAGCCTTCGTCTGGCGGTTAATTAAAATAATTGTGCATCGATGAAAAAGGGGGAACCGCCCATTGAATTGAATTCGGTCGAAAGAAAAAAGCGACGTACGAACGACACCAACGACGAAAACCATATAAAAAGATTTAAATGGCCAACGGAATTAGCCCCATGACATTATAATGAAGACGAGAGTGAAGACTAATGGCAGCAAAGTGACCCACACCGTGTACCGACGCAACATCAATCAATGTCCCATGCATCCACGGGAATGCCACGGGACAAAGACCGTTTAACATTGACCCCGTGGAAAACTTCAAGAAACATCGACCACCGTCACGATGACAAACAGTGTTTGATTATGCCATTCCGCGAAACGGACGTATTCCCTTGTAATATCGTGGTTAACCGGAAACGAAATTGATGGAACTTTAATTGGCATGTAAAATGCGAGATCAACGATTCAACGCTCGAGGTGTACGCGTAATATTATTTCCTTTATCGAGGCTCTCGTTAAACTGATGAATACATTCTACCCCCTACCCCCCTTGCCTTATCAATTTTGCCAAAGCCATTTTTCTGCATCACGCGGAATAACGAAAAAGTGAAGAATAACTTCTTCTATCGATCATCTTCTGACAACCGCAGATATCTCGCTTAAAGTTCGCTAACTTGGCAACGAAAAATCGGCGACAAACGTTTTCAGAGATATCCTTAAAGGGGAGACTCTAATCTTTAGATACACGGTGATTTTAGTATTCAGAATGATTTTTTAGTCAAAATGGCTGGTTCCTGATTTTTTCGTTTCCAATTACTGAAGTTATAAAAACATTTTTACCAGAAAGTTTTGGACGAAATTCTTCATTGTCATTCAATTTTGTCATTATTACGAAGCAATATACATCGGTCGGATTTATTACTCCGTAGTTCTAGTGTTAATACTCCACGCAGCATTCCAAAGAATTGCATCGTGGAGAGAAAAAACGTGGACGATATATCTAGATGTAGTTACAAAGGGGAGACTCCGATCTTGATATTGATGTTATATCTTCAAAAAATTGTTTAACGTTAGAGGAACCGTTTCAATCCGAAAAATCTTCTCTTTAGTAAAATTCGACTTGATACTCTGCAATGCATTTTAAACGGTTGCATCAAGCAGAGAAAAATCGTAAACCAACTTTTCAAATGTCTTTATCCAGAAGAGACCCTAATTTTTTAATCTACAGGGATGTTAACCCTTCAAAAAATTCTATAACATTAGACAAATCGTTTAAATTCGAAAAATGTTCCCTTTAATGAAATTCGACTTGATATTCCGCAATGCATTTTAAAGGTTTTAAAGAGACTCTAATTTTTTAATCTACAGGGATGTTAACCCTTCAAAAAATTGTATAACGCCAGAGAAATCATTTAAATCCGAAAAATCTTTCCTTTAATGAAATTCGACTTGATACTCCGCAGTGCATTCAAAACAATTGCATCGGGCAGAGAAAAATCGTAGGCCAACTTTTTAAATATCATTATCAAGAAAAGACTCTAGTCTTTAAATCTATATGGATGTTAACTCCACAAAAAATTTGTATCACCGGTAGAATCGTTATGATCTGTTTAGAGCTTTCATGTAGCCACTATTCGACAAGATACTCTGAATAAGAAAACTCTGCGAAATAAACGCAATAGTTTCGACGATCTTAGTGGCAGCGACTGCTGACATCGCGAGTTGCGCCACGTCCTCGGCCAAATTTTTGACGGTAACTCGAGCACAGCCATCACTTAGTAGCATCGCCCCGGAGAATCGCAGCGCTAACCGATGCGCTCCGTTTATCACGTTGACAACGAAACGTCTTTATACGCGGACGCTAATTTATCGTGCCGGACACTAATTCAGCGGTCGCGTGCGAGCGAGCTCTGTTCGAACCGAGCGTTCTTGAGAAATTGCAGGCCGCGGAACGCCTAATCGCTCGATCACTATGAATCGCCGTATCGTTTCATCGGCCCGCGCCGTATCAATAGCCCGACCGTGCGCGTAATTTATGGCGCGAAGACATTTCTCAAATTCACCGGTTACGCAACCCCTCCGGGGCTGCACAACTTTCATTCACTCTGCAATTACGTTACTAGCGCTGTCACGTTCCGCTCTGTCCACGTGCTTAATTGCGCGCTCGTAACTCACGAACTGATTGTTTTCGTGGGTTACGATTGAAACCCTCCGCCTGTCCCCGCGCCGGCGGGGAATGTTTAATTGGTCGCTCGGTTACACCGTTACGATAATGACACTCTTCGCTAACGAGCCGAGACCCCTTTGATTTCCTTAATGTCAATATTTTCGTTTCGTTTATCTACGACCGCGAGAGAGGCCCTTCGACGTCGCGGAATTGTGTAACGCCGACGCGAGAACCAAACGTGCGGACTAGTTGTGCAATGTCGGTAGATAATACCGTGCGGTAAGACAACGTGTCGTGCAAAAATTACGTGGATGTTAAGCGATACATGAAATTCAATTTACATTAGTTGCTCCGTCAGATCGCCTTTGTCATTAGGTTCTGTTACACTCGCGTGATTACGCGTAATCACGTGACCGCATGTGTTTTTCGCATACAGGGTGGGGTGTTTAACCCCTTTTTCGTACTGCTTTCTTCGCCACTTCAGTTGCTATAACGTCTTCATTAATAAAAATTGTTATAGAAGCAAAAAGACAATTTATATATTTTATACTGCTTCATCTGTTTCAATGCTTAAGTATTTATTAGAAATTAACAACATTTAATTTCGTTCTCCCTGACTCGACGTTAGTGTAGAAAGTCTTGATAAAATTAACCCCTTGCTGTACCACTTTCTTTGCCACTACAGTTGCTATAATATTTTCATTAATAAAAATGTTACAGAAGGGTAAAGACAATATATATGTTTTATACTACTACAGCTACTTCGATGCTTAAATATTGATTAGAAATTAACAACATTTAATTTCGTTCTCCCTGACTCGATGTTAATGTACAAGGTCTTAATAATATTAACCCCTTGCCGTACCACTTTCTCTGTAACAGTTGCTGTAACATCTTCATTAATAAAAATGTTACAGAAGGGAAAAGACAACATATGTTTTATACTGCTTCACATGTTTCGTTTGTTATGCTTAAATATTGATTAGAAATTAACAACATTTAATTTCGTTCTCTCTGATTCGATATTACAGTACAAGGAATTGGTAACATTAACCCCTTGTCATACCACTTTCTCTGCCACTACAATTATTATATCTTCGCCGCTAAAACTGTTACGGAAGAGATAAGACAATGTACATATTTCATACTGCTGCATCTACATCGATGCTTAAATATTGATTACAAACTAACACATTTGATTTCGTCTAAAGATATAATATTATAGGTTTATTTATAAAAGAATGTTTCAATTTAATTACAATAGGATACAGTTGTGGCTGCATTGAATAATTCACTTCGATGTTGTGAATCTTTTGAGGTTATTGTCTGGAACAATTAAAGTGTTAAATCAGGTCGCCCGTAATAACTCGTTTGCTCTCGTAGATGGAAGAGAATGCGTCACGCCGAACTTGGTGTCCAGAGACTTCGTAATTCGATGTTACTAATTTAATTTATAAGCGGAGGCGTCAAGGTGATGCGAAGGTCAATTTCGCTTTTTATTCATGCGTCGAGAGACTGTTTCGAAACGAATACAATGACATATTGTGAATATCGTTCAAGGTCAACTGCAATAGAAAATGAATTATATCTGTATTGTCTGTCGAACGGACGTCTATCCCTGTTTACGTAAATTAGTATTTTATGAAATAATAGTCGTGAATGGACAGCAATTCCGTCTCGCTTTCCATTTCACGTTTTATTTAAGTTTCAATACGAACTCGTAACTGTGCATGCATATATTTAATATTATACGAACTATATATCATTTTTTGTAATTTTAATGAATAATTTTTACAATTTTAATGATTAATTTTTAATAAATATTGTTTTGTAATTTTACCACCGTCGGTCTTCAAGGACTGCAACAGCGGTGAACATGTTAAATAAGTACAGTGCACGTGTCAGTAATTAGATCGATTTTTTAAAAAGCTTTTGCAACACGATCAAGTCGCCAGAAATAACGTAGACCGTTTTAGAAACCTTTGGAAAGTGAATGGGACTGTCAACGGTGACATATTAAATTTCGTATGCATTAGAGACTGTGAAACAGTCGTACAGAATGTAATCGAATAACCATAAAAATATCTGCTCGTTATTTATTTTACAAACACCAACGACTCGCTAGAATGACACAATACAGTTTTCCAAACTACCCCGCGGATGTTTAACTTATCATGATGCATCGTCTCAATTTCGTAAGTAACTCACGACGTCGCTATCGTCGGCTCTCGCGCTTCTTTGAAACGCCGGGTCGAAACGGACCCGGACCGGGACCCCCGGGTGATCAAGGCATTAAAACACCGTATAGAAACTGTCACACGTGATATTAAAGAAAATTGGTCTGCTCATGAAGGCCCATAAGAAACCTTGCAGCCGGTTAATTACCGGCTCGAGGAGAGCCCATTAAACTCCCGGCCGTAGTCGTAGAGTGTTAAAACCCGAAACATTTTTGCAACAATAAACTTTCGCGCGAGCAGCAATTAATACCAATAAATCCCGCCAGTTTTCACCTGGGTTCGATTCGCCGCGGAGATGCAAATGGCGAGGCCGAAAAATTCATGCATGTACTCTCGGGCCGTTCGGTTTCGTAATATACGAAAAATTTTTCTGCTCCTTTCACCGGCGACGAGACGGGACGAGGCCGAACCCGAAGCGAGTACACTCGCGTCCAAAGTAAGTCATCATTCGGAGAACCTGCCTGTCGCGGAGTACGCTGACATTTCAGCTGCAAGACAAATTGTGAAGCCGATTCTATCGCACCGTGAGAAACCCGCGGATCCCTTACGTTAGGCGAGAGGGACCCCGAGTTTCTCCCCAAGACGAGAGGGAAGGCTGCATTTGGCAGAGGACTCGAAACGAGAGAGCCAGGGCCCCGACAATTGCCATTCATGCGGTTACCGTTACCTGTTTCCACAATTGAATACACCTAGGCCGGCCGACACGCGCAGCGAACGCGTTACGCAACTAGCGAACCAGATTTATAAGTCGAGCTACAGTTTTGGTATGGGCTCCTGTGTCCGTTGTCCTTTGCTGGAACAGGTTTCCACGACGACTTTTCCATCGATGAGCAACCGGGACTGGTTCGGATTTACTTTGTCATTTATTAATCGCGCAATCGAGAGCCTCCGCGATCGTTCGACTTGCTCGACCGCTGACGACAGCGCCCAGCGAAACACCGCGCGAGAAACCTAACTGAACCTAACCGATTGCGTCTGTTAGGCTGCTCGTTTTATAGGGAAATTGTTGGAGTTTTTTCCTCGTTCTTCGTGATTATCGATAACGCTTTCCCTGATGGGAGATCGAGATGAAACCTCAATCTGTCGATTTGACGCATTTCCTGTGTTAGACAACGAATAGAAACAGAATTATTCTTTTAGGAATCACACGACCTGTTTCTCGAAAACAACCTCTGAAATTATACCACATCGGAACTTGACCTAACTCATTCCTGGTTCGATTTTATCAGGCATGCCCCGCATCCGGCACACTCTTTAGAGCTTAAAAAAAGTGGATGTCTTTATATAAATAGAAACAGGCGGCAATGTAGGATAAAATTGTAAATGTGAGGTTATGTTTTCGAAAAAGTCGAATTTCATAGAGAAAAGAAATAAGGGATAAAGTATTAATGTCTCATTGTGTTAGGCAACAAATAAAGAGAGACTTACTTTTTAGGACGGCCTGTTTCCTGAAAACAATCCCTGTTACTACACTCCATCGGAACATCACTCAGCCAACTCCTCGTCCGATCTCATCAGGTATGGCCCGCATCCAGTACACTTTTCAGACCTTAAACAGAAGAGGATATCTTTGCATAAATAAAATAAGTCGACAATGTAGGATAAAATTGTAAATATGAGGCTATGTTTTCGAAAATGTCGAATTTCATAAAGAACAAGAATAAAGGATGAACTATTAAAATAAAGAGAGAATTATTCTTTTAGAATGCCCCGTTCCGCAAAAAACAATCCCTGAAAGCACACCCCATCGGAACCTGACCTATCCTACTCCCGGTCCGATCTTATCATACATGCCCCATCACACTTTTTAGAACTTGACGAAAAGGAGACGATTTTACATAAATAAAATAAATTAAAGGTATGGAATAAAATTCTTAATATGAGATTACATTTTCAAAAATGCCGACTTTGCTAAAGAACAAGAATAAAGGATGAACTATTAATGTCTCTCTGCGTTAGACAACAAATAAAGAGAGAATTATTCTTTTAGAGCGCCCCGTTTCGCAAAAAACAACCCCTGAAACCACACCCCATCGGAACCTGACCTAGCCCACTCCCGATCCGATCTCATCAGGCGTGTCCCACATCCAGCGCCGGCGGAGTTCCGTCCGTGGAAAATAAAAGTTTCGGTTACAGTTGCGTGACATCGCAATCTCGGGGCAACAATGTCGAGCCTATTGTCGGTGGATGGTCGCCATTGCGATCGTACGATTTTAATATTAAGGTCGCGGCGGTCGTAAATCCTGAAAGCAATAATGTGGCATTGTACTTGGTGGGAGGTCGCCAGATCGAATGCAGTCGCCGTGAATAATCCATGGCGTTTCCCCGCGGCCAGAATAATGCGTCGTCGTTAGACGATGCCCTGGTCGCTCGTCCGTGCTCGTTGATGTTTCACGATGACCGAACGAATGCTCCGTAATCAGACTTTCTCAACGGCGACGACGACGACGTCGACGTCGGACGTTGCAGAGACCACGTGAGCGCTGAATTAGCGTCCGAACGATAAATTAAACCGAAGGAAGAGGTCGCGTCATCGAGGTAGGCGGAAGGGTCAATTGGGTTGAGCCGGGCTCCGAGGGTGCAGAAAATAGAAAGGACGTTTGTTGACAAGCAATTATTAGAGTAAGGATTTCATGGATTTATGGCCGACGGACACCGTACGGAACGCCACTAAACTTTTCCGACTTAATAGAATGGAATCGACATTTTATTTTATTCCGTTTACGACGGCGGGGCCGACGACCGCGACTAGCTGCTTAGAATTCCCCGCTGATGCCTCTTCAAATGGTCCCCTCTGACTTTCGCGATTATCCCTTTGCCCAGCCCTGTTGGAGATTTTATCGAAATTATAGGAATTTTGCGGATTTTATTTAGTTCTGTCTGATTTATGGTAACGGGGACGATTAAGGCGTGAGACTTCCTACCAGATGTTGTTAGAATGGTCCTTTTAACTTGTGTGATTACCTCTTTGCCAACCCTTTGCCAAGCCATTGTTGGAATTGTTTTTTTAATTTGAATAACTATCCCTTTGTTTAACCCTGCTAAGGATTTGATCGAAATTATTTGAATTTTGCAGATTTTATTTGGTTCTATCTGATTTATGGTAAGGGGCCAATTAAGGCGTAAAACTTTCTTCTAGACATTGTTAGAATAGTTCCTCTAACTTGTGCAATTATTCGTTTGTCTAGCTTTGCTAATGACTTAAATCAAACTACTTCACATCTATTCTACTTATTTATTATTACAACGAGACCGACGATCACAGCTAACCGCAACTACTTTCGTTAGAAGTTACAATATTTAGAATACAACGATGCGTACATAGGCTGTAGTTTATTTCTTATATCCTGGAAGAATTATTATGATTTTATCAAATCATGCTAGAAATGCTGCATCCAATGAAATGGTCCAGTTTAGTTTTAGTTAGGAATTGTTTAGTTCACGAAGAAAAATATGGCTGTTCATTATCACTTTTGTAAGTAACGTACAACAATTAAAATTTGCATAAGAATCCATTGTACATGGAAACTAATGGGGCAGTGATTTAGGATTTATTTCCTTTCGTGTATACGAAATTTGTTACTATTATTCGTACGTACGACACATTGAATTTTTCTCGATTTCTTAAATGCAAACATGGCAATGTAATAGTTGATTAGGATAATAGAATAACAATTTTTTGTGTTGCCTCAGAAGAGTCACTGGAGTGGTAAGGTCACTGTCCAATGAGGACAATCGATAGAAATGTAAAAAGAAAAAAATAGACGAAAACTGTTAGGTTACAGTTTCCAATGAACATACGTGAAGATTAAACTACGTGTCGATCGACCATCGATCGCACTGAGTTTAATTAACAAAAACAAAGATCGTTTCCATTCGGCAATGAAAAGAATCAGGTTCGCGTTCCGGTTGTTCCGGTGCGTCGTAAATCGCAAAGAAGGAAATTCCAAGCCGGGTTGGGATAAAGTAAGCCGTTCGTGTCCGCACGAGAGACGCCTACGGGATTGCCATAAGCTCCGCATGAAAGGGCCTTGCGGGCCGATCTTCCCGATTTACGACAGTTGTCGTCTTCTACCGGCGAGGACAACGACGCCGGTTACACGGGATTGCGAGGCGCGTGCATTATGTTTAAACTGCGCCGTTCCCTACGTAATCGTCCTCCTTTCTTAAGCGTGCTTAATTGTCGGGGAAATCATTATACGAACAGCAATTAGGCTTCTTTCGTGGCGTCAAGTCACGCCAGCCGCTTTGTCGGCACGGAACTTCGCCCTTTCCCGGAGCTATTTAGGGCAGCTGAAGACGTTCACAGCGTCGCGTCGTTTCGAAATTATATTAACCCTCGAATGGAGTAAGTTACTTAACAGAGACGCTAAGAACCAACGTTGGGTCACTCATGACCGCCCAACACTGCCTCTCCTTCACGCATTTATGTCTATCTCTGACAGAATGCGTCCTAATTAGCAAGACTCATTTTTAGCCCTCTGCGGTAGAATTTTCCTTCGCGCATTTGCGTGCTTATAAAATTTATACAATTTTACAGCAGCGAATGTTAACCTCTAAATACTAACAATTAATTTATTGAATTTATTATCATTACAATATAACGCGCGAAAAGCCACGAAACAAAAATTGATAGGAGCGATAGACAAGTTACTTGTCTACCTAAAGAAGATAATAAATCGTGTTTCCAATTTTCACTCATCCCCATTTCAATTTTAATAATAATTTATCGTCGTATAATGTATTTACGCTTTCTCCGTTCGCTTTTTACTCGTTTAATTACACTTGGAGCTTTGCATTAATTTGTAAACCAGAAGCAATTAAATTTAGGCTTTGCAACTCTCTTAATGACTACGGTATTTAATGATTAACGACAATCGTTCGTGTGTTTGCGCAAGTGTAAATGTTTTTGCAAGCAATTGCAAATGCAGAGGAGCGACCCGTAAGAGTTCCATTGCTTTACATTAAACGATGTATTAATTTGTAGGTTAGGTTGGATTGATGTTCTGAAAAATTCAGGGAAAAGGCAATTCATTTGTTACCTATCATGCTATCGCAAGTCGCAGCGGCTTCAATTTTCTAACTCCACTCATTAACAACGTAACATAAGGATGTCCCAGAAAATATGGCGCATCTTCAATCACTTTCTCCTCCATTATTATTTTTTTCTGAATCGGAGAAACAAAATCGTTCGCGGCACCCTGACAGCTGACCATAAATCAAGATGGTACACATTCTGACGATTAAAACGCTTTCTTACTGCGCTCGTGAGTTCTAAATCACGAGGTTTCAAATGCGCGATACTTCTTTTACTTTTTTCCGTTCCCGGTCGACGTAATTATTATATTGTATCGCGCTAATGCTGTTCGTTGAACATTTTTCGATATAGTTAATGATTGAAACAGCGTAAAAGACTTTGAGTAATTATTTAGAAAGTCATTGTGAATAGAAAGCGTTACGTAAACGTAGATCATATTCGCGGTATTTGCAACAGTAGTGCCGAGTAAATCGTAATTAGAAACAACCATGACATTCTGCATTTTTTCGGAACCACCACCACTGAAAACTCTTAATTAATGTCTGTGCACTAATTTACGGTAACAACGCTGTTACGTCGGTTGATTCGACCGACAATCTAATAATTATTACACTGATAATCTTTATTTATTTTAATTGTAAGAAACGGAAACCTCTTAAAAATTTCTTTCCTTCTTTAATTATTTTAAAAAGTGCGAAACAAAGTGTCCACGTGCTTAAAACATGGACATTGCTGTTGATCATTCGTTGATGTTAATTTCGTCTACTCGTTCTTGGCATACATAAATAAAGTCCACAATGTATATTAATTATACATGCATCAACTGTTAAACTGAGGAACTATGTATAAAGTAAAATTGATTTGCCTACTCGTTCTTGGCATACATAAATAAAATCCACAATGTCTATTAACTATACGTGCATCAACTATTAAACTGAGGAACTATGTATAAAGTAAAATTGATTTGCCTACTCGTTCCTGGCATACATAAATAAAATCCACAATGTTTATTAACTATACGTGCATCAACTATTAAACTGAGGAACTATGTATAA
>CM052098.1:9105984-9135099 GCA_028453745.1 Agapostemon virescens
AGTAAAATTGATTTGCCTACTCGTTCTTGGCATACATAAATAAAATCCATAATGTGTATTAACTATACATGCATCAACTATTAAACTGAAGAACTATGTATAAAATAAAATTGATTTGCCTCAGCTACAAGAAACAGGAACATAGTAATTAATTACATTCCTTAATAATGCAGATGAACTGGAAATGATGTAGTGGTGTGTTTAAATTTATCTGACATTCTCACTAGTTTACATTTCTCCTATACATTTCTGTCACACAGGAATAAAATCCACAATGCAAATTAATTATTAAACTGCGGATCTATGAACAAAAAGAAATTTGTTTACCTCAGCTACAAGAAGTAGAAACATAATAATTAATTCTTTTGCTTAATAATTCGAATAAATTGTGAACAACGTAGTTCTTGAATTCATCTAACGTTTTCAAACGTTCTATATTTCACCTGCTCGTTGCTATCACAAACGCATTAACTAAAAACGAATGAGAATCATCCAGAAACGTTCTCAGAGAAGAAATGTTTGTCCTCTTTTATAAAAATACAAATGTTTACGTTAACGCAATGCTTATATAATGATAGAAAGGCTCGATAAAAATTGCAAATATCACTGTGCAGTGTTGTGGGAGTAAATGTGGTTGGGCAAAAGTAAACTGGAAATTGCTAGCTAACCGATCGAGATTGCTGATCGACATAACATGCCCCGGACACATCATCGACAGTTTTTGATTCGATACCGATGACCTTTCAATCCCTCGTATCCCGTTAAGTGGCTGTAAATTAATTTCGTGTAGAACAACTCTCGACCGCCTACGAGGCCGAAATCCTTTGTTCAAACACGATCGCGATCGACGGCACCGTTGATCCTACGATCAGTTAGCACCGTGTAGAAAATGTGTTAACATCTTCACTCTCTACCTTGTCCGTATTCTTTTCTATTAATTTTTTTGTTTGTTAACTCCTTCTCTATCAGCAACGTTCCGCGAGGTTCCGTAGCTGGAAGCGTTTCGTGCTACATTCGATCAGCAATTTATTACACAGATCTACTCATTGCTAGATCCTAATCTCGTGAATTACTGTGCGATGTAACAACAGTGCAAACGAAAGTGCATTTCCATTCGATTTCCTGCGATATTTCCTAAGTTTGATGGTCGCTTAGAAATTTTTAATAAACGGTCGCTTAGAAATCTCCGCTTATATAATTCGAATTTTACACTTAGCATGCAAAGTTCAGTAACTGGCCGTTTTTATAATTTAATCTTGGACCAGTTCGTGAACGAGTTACCTAATATTTTGGAAAGGGAGGAAGTATGTTGCTGCGTGTTTCGTCAAACTGTGCACGTACATTCTCGTATATCATTGTTCAATAAACTGTTACAGAGCTTCCGACAACAGCAGCCATTTCATTATTTTATTTCAGCTAACCAGGAAAGTTCGCGCCATTTTAATCAATAAAACTGAACGACATGCAAATTCGATCTAGCCGTATTTTGTTTAAAAATGAAATCACCTTTCGATCCTATGTTTCTCTTTTTAAAAACTTTCATCGTCTCATTTAGTTAATATTTATTTATTAAATTTAATTTATCTGATGTTTCATTATTTTATCTTTGGCCAACTCGGTTTTGTCACACAAAATTTACAATATATATTAATTATTAAACTGCGGATCTATATGCATAGTATTTTATTATTTTCCTTAATAATTATAATGAAACATGAAGTAATAACATTATTATATATTATAATTTAGATATTAAATTTAGTACCAGAATAGTCTTGGTAGTTTCAGAATCGTTTGGTTAAATGTCTAGACAAACGAGATGATAGTTAAACAAGTTAGTAGTTAATTAAATTCTCCATTAAACAAGGTTGTGTTCAATGATACTTTTGAAACCATTGATTTGTATGCATGTGCATAAAAAAGGGGCAATTAAAAACGAAACTGTGAGGACGTTAAACAAATTAAAGAACATTATTTCGTTATGATGTTCAATTTGGTGAACCCACTACTGAGTTTCGGATTTTTTATTTATATAATTTGATTATATATTATATCGAAAATCATAGAAAATCTAAATAAATTAAACGTTATCATTTTCATAAAAGAATACTGAATATCTAGCCTATCAAGCATTAAAATTCACTTGCACTGTCTCACAAAATTGACAAGATATAATTTATTTAGAATTACTGCAATCTTAGGAATTTTTATAACTTCGGTAATAATAAAATAAAAAATCTATAAAAGGTGATTTGACCCACCGTGATAGGTTTAGTATTAAAATTGCTGAAAGAAGAAACAGCTGGTCTAACGTTTGTTTCGTGCGATCTAGAAAATGGTTTAGTCGGTATAAAAATCGACAGTCTAGTTACGGAACTGGAAGATGACTATCATGAGCGAAGTAGATTGATAAGATGACTGGATTAAACAACATCTGGCTGACCGATTAGCCGACGCATCAGATTCAACAGGGATCATGTTTTTCACAGTTCAAAATGTGGGAATATCCGTAGTTGTAATTAGGATGAATGCCGATTGATGGAACCGGCTGCATCATTACCATTCAAGAAGGTGCCAATCAGCTATCATGGCCGTCTGGTGCAATTATCATCAATAGCGGGGATATTCTAACGATGATGCGCAGCCGTGCGACTATGAACTTTAAAGCTCCGACATTAAGGATCATCAGTCGCGGCTTGAAAAATTTCCGGGGATTATTATAAGATCGTTTCGGACACAGCTTTCTGCATTACCTCCTTTTATATCTGTTCGACTTGCTTCTATCATTTTTGTTTGCCCGTGTTTATCTTCTCGATTCTAATTCTTCTGTCGTATTTAACTATTTGCATCGCTCCTTTCCTATTCTATTTTCGACGCTGGGTTTCCTGTGCCGCAGTTCATTTTATTTCTTTCTCGCATCCTCGATAATCATAGCTATTTTTCTTATTACCACAGGATTACTGTTCAACGAATTATTTTCATTATGTTCGAGCCTCTGGTCGCTATCTTTTTTTCAAAATTTAGAGAATTTTTGAACTGCGGATTTCATGTGGTTAACACGTTACACGTGCCAAACTGCTTTCGCTCGATTTTTTATACAGACCATTTAATATTTAAGTAAACATTTTTTTGTTTCATTCTTTTGACCTGAGTCGTATATTTACTGAAAAATATATATTTTTAGCGCATTAAGTATATTTATATTTATATATATGTATGTATATTTAATGCGCTAAAAATATATATTTCATAGTAAGTATATAACTAATGCGTATAATCTAGATCGAAAGAATATATATATCATATACCATCGGTGATACACGTTGCACGGAACGTGTTAAATACAAAACTGTGAAAAACAGAAGAATTGAATAATTGCTATGTTGTTGTAGATTTATTGAAATTATCGAAAGACAAAATGCATGTTCGTTTAACTTATTGCATAAAGATTCGTAGTTTGTAACCGTTACTACTCTGCAAAACACTACTCGCCATTTTTATTTCGATCGAATACCGAAGATTGAAGATCGAAGAGGAAATATAGAATATTTAACCCTTTACAGAGGAATCTTGGCGTATCGACAACATCAGACTCACGTATTCAGCTCCCGAAGTTACAAATAAATTATTTAATCATTTAACACTTTGACTGCCATGTCACCCATATATGGGTGACAGAATTATTTGTCTATGTTTAAAAATAAATTTGTACGCTATATATTCCTTGCACTTCATTTAGTTCATATGTGGAGACTACAAGAAGGTTGAAGGATAATTTAAGTTTTCAATTGTTACTGCATTACATAAATTACTTTGATTTTGTGAAATTTTTGAGGCTGTTGTTTGGGCAGTTAAAGTATTAAATGGTAATGGCGTCATATTGCGATACACAATCTAGTTCTTGAAGTATTTCTAATAGTTTAAAAGGTGCTTGTCCGCGTAATGCGAAAGCACGTGTCACGGCGAAATCAATGGATGATTCGAACAGCAATTTATGCAAATCGAGTTCGCACGTCTTAACCTGCGAAACTTTAAGGTTAAGATATCGTGTAATGTTAAGAGATTAAATCGACAACGAAAAATCCAAACTTTTCTGCGTATAACTTGTATAAAGATATTATGTAAGACATTCTGGACCATCTGTGTCAAGGTGTGTTTAATTTCGGTGATCAAACACAGGCTTGGGGTCACGACAATTAAATAGTCTTGCGAAATTGTTGGCGAAAAAATTGAATGGTTCCCCGTGCAAATATTTATTGTGGTCCCCCTCATTTGCATTTACGATGCGTGGTACACGCGTTAAGATACGCGCGAAATCTCGTGTCCCAAGGTTACCGTGAAACGCGAAAGATTCGGCATTGTTATTAAACAACCGAGGATCGCTTTCCTTTTTTCGTAATGAACATTTTATTTGCGATGGCCGGTGTTAATCAACCGAAAATGAGTTCTGCGAAGACACCACACGCTCTTCTCGATATTTCTTACACTGTGTTTTAATTTGCACGGCGTACGCGAATACGACGGTCAACGGTTGTGAAATATGTTCGTTATTTTGTGGATTATTCGTAAATAATCGTGACAATAAATATTTCCTTACGACCGCGGTGAAACATTGCGGGAATGTGCCAAAATATTCAGAGCAGCTTCTTAGCCGGTATCAAACAAAAATTGTCTTAACGTGATGAAGATTTTAAACGAAGTCTAACGAACCGCGAATATTATGCATTTTGTTTTAAACGACGTCGAATGCTATGGTAAATTGTCTGTTCTTTTCTGTAACCCGTTGCCATATTATAACTAGTCAGACGAGCGACGAAGGATTCAAAGTTTAACGAACAGGAATATTATGCATTTTATTTTTTACGAAATCGAATGTTATTCTTTTGCAACCAATACTTTAATATTGAAGTGAATACGGCAGTGTAAAAGCTCTAAATTGTCTGTTCTTTTCTGTAACATTTTTAGTAATGAAGATGTTATAGTAATTGCAGTGGCAAAGAAAATGGTGTGGCAAGGGGTTAATATTATCAACTCATTGCATTCTAACATGGAGGGACAACGAAATAACAACGAAATCAAATGTAGTTAATTTCTAATTGATATTTAAGCATCGAAGTAGCTGTAGTAGTATAATAATATAAATTGTCTTTCCTGTTCTGTAACATTCATAGCGATGAAAATATTATAATAGCTTCAAATACAAAGAATATAACGTGGCAAGGGGTTAAAGGAAATGAAAATTGCATTTATCGAGCTAGAATACTACAATTTTCAGTTCCCAACCTACCGTGCTAACATGATTCGTGTTCCTACAATTATTAAAATTATAAAGATACTTCTTGTACAGTATATAGAGTACTGTAATATACATGTATTGTATTGTGAAGTACTTGTACAGGGGACTCCTTAAAACATAGTATGCATCACTACAGATACAGACTCTGTTACTCTCCATGAAAAATTCTTTACAATATCGGTAACTATAAAATCATCAATCTGAACACAATTATTGAACCACTTTAGTGTTAAATCTCAAATTTCTTCGTTCGATTGCATTTGCACGTCAGAAATCAGTACAGGCACGAAAGTACGGGCGTCGAGATCGGCAAAAGAAAAACGAAAAATGAATAGCAGAATAAGTCAAAGGGGATCGAGAAACGAAAGCGGCCCGGCAGATCGATCTTGAGGACGACACTTTCGCCAGGGTGGCGTTCTGCACTTTCTCGTCGTGAAGGGGGCTAAAGCGTAGCCTGGCACGGGCCTGGAAACGAGGCACCAACAATGAATTCATCCGCGACCCACACCAGGCCGCAAAGTCGCCGCAATAAACTTTACGACACTTAGTAACAGTATCTGGCCGCGTAGAGGACTCGCGAAGGCGAAACGCACGCGAGAATACGCGCGCTCACCCCGCCCAGCACGTATCTTTATCACCCGGTTTTACTGCACCACCTTCGTAGCCGTCATAACAGCGTCTCGTCGTCGTTGTTCCTTATTAAAATCGACGCCGAAAGCAAAAAACCACCGTCGCCCACGCGTCCCGCACGAAATCAAGCGCGGCCGCATGCGATACGCGATTAAGGGTGTTGCACACTGCACACCCAGGCTGTCTAGCTTTGCTACCTGACCACCACAGGGTAAGATAGTGTCCGAAGCACCTACGAAGCGAGCCACGAAACTATTTGACTATTATTTAACCAGTTAGCTGTGTTTCATGAGTACACTCCGGGACAAAAAGATAGTACACTTCAAAATTAACGTTATTTTTATTTAACATTATAACCAAGGTTTTGTTTTTATAAATTCTTGCAAAATACCTCTATAAACATACACGGATGAAATTGAATTGAATTTCGCCAATCTATACAATTTTATTTAAATAAAAAAGAAATTTTGAGAAAATTTAGTGGGACAAAACGATAGCATATCTTAATATCTTGTGGCTGCTCTTTTATATTTAATAACAGCCATCATTCTCTTTGGCAGAGATTTACAGAGTTTTTTAGTAGCTTTTTGCTTCCACTCATGTTAAATACATTTTTTTATTTTTGTTACTGAATATTGGTCTTCTTTCAATTTTATTATAGCGTCAATTTCTATCTTCAATCTATTATTAATTATTACAGTAAATTATTAATGTTTAAATATATGCATCATATCTTTTAGAAAAATTACAATTTAGTTATGAAAAACTTCATTCCAAAATTATTAAAGTTAAAGTATATGCACCTTCTCAAGCATATATCTGTAAGAAGAATTATAATTTAGTTATCAAAAACTTCATTCCAATGTTCTCTGCCGTACAGAGAAACTGCCCCGCACAAAATTCAACCGTGCCTAAGAGATTAAAGACAATTTCTATTAATAGTTAATTTTAAGACTCTGTGAGATCAGTATCGAGGACAAGTTCCTAGATGAAACTATTCGGATAGATCGTCAAAGTGATAAAGCGATGTATATTCATTTTTGCGAGTACAATCGGCAAGAGGATACGAAAACAAGGAGATCCGTTCTCGCGACTCGGAAATCGGTAGACGTTGAAGCTAGAATCTCCCACGATTTCTTCGGCTAAGAGAAAAAGAACAATTCCCTCGACGAAGAAGGAACCTCCGCGAAAGCGAGAGTGGTCAGCAAGCAGTGTGCGTGAAAAGGAGTCACGTCCGGGTCCAATTAAAACACTCGGCAGCAAATCATCTGGCGCGTACGTCGCGCGATAAACGAGCACGGGACAGGAGAGACAGAGACAGGTTCGCGTCGTAATAAGTCATCCTTCAGAGAACTTTCCACGGTGCCAACTTGTCGGGATCTAATTAATAGAAATTAATTGCGCTCCGCTCGGGGAGCGCCGCTTTTCTCTCTCTCGTTTTTCCGGAACTAGTTGCCGATCGAGCGACACCTGAAGCCTGTCTTATTAAAACACGCCGATCACGTACTTTTCTTTTTCGCCGGTGCTGTGCGCGAGCTTGTTCTTTAATCGTCAATTAATTAATAATACAGCAATCCTGCGGAACTCCATGAAAAAGATACTCGGCCTGAAATATTATTGCAAAAAAATGTAACACGTCGAATCACGCGGCTGTTCTCAATTTATTTCGAACACTGTAACACATATTCGGAAGTAAAGGGAACGTAATTTAAACATTTGTTCCATTATTACGAGGTCGTAAAAATTACCGTGTACAGATGTAAATGATTAAACCAATAATCTTTAGCATTTTGTTTGCAGTCTCGATCACTCTGCAATTTTTGTAAAAGTTCGGCAATTTTATTAAAATTGATTCTGACTTCGTTTACAAGATTTTTATAAAAAATTACGTACACCCACTACAGCGAATTTTACTGAACCTCTCTTAAAATAATCTAATCGAGTTAACTAAAAAATTAAAATTCGTTTAAAATGGCGAAGAGCGCTGTTATCGACCCCAAAGTTCATTCTGTAAATATCTCGGAAATTAAAAACTGATGAAACCCGTTGAAAATTGATATTTCTCTCGACTTCTAGTCAGTTTCTGCATAAAATCCACAGATTCGTACATTTCTCGTATTCCTCTTTTCTACGTGAATCGACTTCGATGAAATTTTCAGCATACATCGATAGAATAACTGGAATAATTACAAGCACCCTGTATTTATGTAAAATTTTAGCTTAATTGGTCCAAGATCTTTCGAACTATCTTGCACGGCATTTCTGAACGCGCTTCTCGCGATACAACCTTTTCGTTGTCGCAGTTAGCGAGCAAGATAACCAGTTGGACAATAAAATCTCATTAAAATAACGAGCAAGATAATAGCTAGATTAAATAAGCATATTTTCTCCAAGTTGGGCGCGAGTAAAGAGGAAACTTAAAAACGCGTATCTCTCGATGCCACCATCTTCTTCTCAAGTTTTCTGTTTCCCTGCGCGTAACTTCGGGAATTTATTCTGCAGATGAACCGCGTAATACGATCATTTTTAATTTATATCTTAAAATTTTAAGACATCGAATCTGTAAAAAATTGTACAATAGACATTTTAAGTGGACATGATACAATTCTACTTTCTTTATGATTCATTGGAGCTAATGAAGAGGAAGATGATGTCAATTTAGAAAACAGATCTTGTTTCTGAAAGGTTTGGTTTGATGGACAATTTGCATTTTGATGTTATTATAGCACAAGTAGTATAATCACTTTTAATTCGTAAGTTAAAATTGAAAGACTTATATTGAATTTGTAAAAAGATTGTATAGTATACATTTTAAATGGACACAATATAGTTCCATTTTTTAATGGTACGTTAGAGTCAATGAAGAGGAAGATCACGTCAATTTAGGAAAGAGATATTGTTTTCAAACGGTTCCGGTTGACGGACAATTCGCATTTTAAATTTTATCATAGTACACATGATACGATTACTTTTAATTCATATATTAAAAATTGTAGACTTACGTTGAAACTTTAAAAAATACTACAGTACACATTTTAGTGAAGCACGACAGACAATTAAAATTCCTTTATGTGTCCATAGTGTGCAAAGCAACGAATGGAATTTATGAAACACATTCTAAAATAAATTAAATGTAATATGAAATTTTGCAATACTATTTTTACTCTTCTACTTTCACACTTGTATTGTTATATTAATTTCTATTGTTGCCAATAAACTGCGACTAATGTATCTACAATAAAGACTGCGAAACGAATAATTTCTTATTGAAAAGAATGAATTAGAACCAAAAATATTGTGGGAATGTAATTCAACGTAATAGTACTACATCGTAGAATTACAATTATATAGAGTATTTGTAAATAGTCTCAACAAGATGTTAATTTATTAGAGGTGCTATGGAATTTATGGAACACATTTTAAAATAAATTAAATATAATACGAATTTTTATAATACTATTTTTACTCTTCTACTTTCACACTTGTATTATGATACTAATTTCTACCGCTGCCAATATGTCTAATGTACCAGTAATAAAAATTCCAATTACAATCGAAAATATTAAGTTAATGAAATTCAACGTAATAATGCTACTTTGTAAAACTATTACCATACAGACTACTTGTAAATAATTTCTGCAAGATCTCAATTTATAAGAAGCGTATATAAATCAATAATGAAAGCGTGACATTAGATTTTTACGCTTAGGATGTATGACATGCGCAGTTGTCTGTTTACCTGCGCGCGCATATCTTTGGGAATATATTCTGCAAACGCACCGCGTAATACGATAATTTTTAATTAAAAAAAATGTGCAATAGACATTTTAAATGGACACGATACAATTCTACTTTCTTTATGATTACGAAAATTGATGGATTTTATGGTATTTATTGCTTACCTTTTGCTCGTAGCCCAACGGTTAACAACTGCGTCGTGTCTCCGACGCCTCGCCGCTACGCGCTCAAACGTACAGACACACACACACACACACGTCTCAACGGAATAACCTACAGCGCCAAAACAAAACACGCGCTCGTCGATCGATTTTCTAACACAATTTAACGTTCTCCCACCATTGAGATGAACGACAATTCGATGCTTGGTAATTTGAAGGTTTTCTTATTTTCGCTAGATTCACTTGACATATTTATTACCAACGACGGCATCGTTATCATTTACTCTTATATTCATCCGCCTCTTTATACTCTTGATCGATAGTTTCGTCGGTCGCCTCCGTCGACTCGAACTCCCTCATTTGTACGTCCATTTCTTCCAAATCTCTCATTTTTAACTCCAACATCTGGAAAGCGACTCTTGAAGCCTTGATGTCGGCAGCTGCACCCAAGGTATCCTGGAATGCCTTCAAGGCTCTGGTAAAGCCCACACGATTTATCGACCTCTTTCTTTTTACTTTATCCATCACAATCCCATCAACCGTACACTACACTAGACACTACAATCCCAGTCCTGTCACGGTCGCCAAATTGTTCAAATAGAATCACTAAATACTGGGATTATTAAGGATTACGAAAATTAATGGATTTAATGGTATTTATCGCGTACCTTTTGCCTCGTAGGCCAACGGTTAACAACTGACTCGCGTCACCGACGCCTCACCGCTACGCACTCACATGGACAGACACACACACACACACATCTCAACGGAGTCACCGACAGCGCGAAGAAACAAAAAACACGCGCTCGTCGAACGATTTTCTAAGAAACAAAAAACACGCGCTCGTCGAACGATTTTCTAAGAAACACAATTTCCGGAATCCGGAAGCGTGAACGATCTTGTTTCTATTACTTGAAACTCTCTGTTGCTTGAACCTTTGCACTCCAATAAATTATTGAGCTAGAATGATTCAACACTGCAGCTTCTACCGATTTCTTAAATGTAAAAATTGTTTTGAGTAATATATGGCAATTTTCAGTGTAATTTCAGAGGTACCATTGGAGCACTAAGGATTAACTATTTCACACCGACTTAGAATATTTTCATTCTCTATGATTTATTTATTTTTATGTATACGAATTTTTTCGCTATATCATTTTGTCACTATCTTAAATGTGTATTACTAGTGTAAAAATTGTTTTAAATAATAGTATGGCAATTTTTAGTGTCTTGGAGTCACGATTCGAGGGCCAAGTACGGAGTTATAGTGGAGCGGCGAGGAGAGCGTAGCGGAGAGCGGTAAACAAAGCGATGCGGTGCGTGTTTTGTTTCTATGTGCATGATATAATCACTTTTAATTCATATTTTAAAACTTGTAGACTTACGTTGAATCTTTAAAAAATTCTACAGTACACATTTTAATGGAGCACGACACACAATTAAAATTCCTTTATGTGTCCAGAGTGTGCATAAACAACGAATGGAATTTATGAAAGACGTTCTAAAATAAATTAAATGTAATACGAATTTGTTGGAATTTATTTCATAAATTTTATCTACAAAATAAATCTATTATTTCTTTACTAGGAAGGATCGAATAAACCGGCTGTTGAACCTATACATGTATATGCATACATTGTATATTTTCCCGGCATGGGACCCTCGATCTTCAACTGTTTATATTCGACCGTTCCTCCTCAGTATCGATCTCTAGTGTCGGTCTGTAGTAACGTTTCTTTCGTAGAGTAAAGACTTGTCTCACAACGTGCTTTTAGAGAAGCTATTAAAATATATAAATTTTATTTCATATTTTACAATAGAGTGGAGTTTTATTTTATACCCATATCCCAATAGAATTTTTATAATACTATTTTTACTCTTCTACTTTCACACTTGTATTATGATACTAATTTCTGCCGCTGCCAATATGTCTAATGTACCAGCAATAAAAATTCGAATTACAATCGAAAATATTAAGTTAATAAAATTCAACGTAATAATACTACTTTGTAAAACTATTATCATACAGACTGCTTGTAAATAATGTCTGCAAAATCTCAATTGATAAGAATCGTATATAAATCAATAATAAAAACTTGACATTAGATTTTCACGCTTAAGATATATAACGTGCGAAGTTGTCTGTTACCTGCGCGCGAGTAACTTTGGTAATATCTTCTGCAGATGCAGCACGGTCGATTAAAGCAAAATAATTGGATTTTTCGAATCCTCCGCGGCAGGATCCCCCCCTTAAGAAACGACATCGTTCCCGGTCAGCCTGGCAAGCGCCGGTGGTACGTTATCGGGCATCGAGTCGGGTGCACCGGCCTCATCACGCCTCGCTCTTCGCCTCGCTGTTCACCGAGCGTATTGCGATCACCGTGTAGCCTAACCGAACCGGGAGAGCTTTAGCTCGGCCTCAGCTCCGAGAATCGATGCTCGTTTCAAGTTATGCAACTATGTAGATCTCGATAGAGCGAGCGAGCCCCTTTCAGCGGATGACACGAGCTCAACCGGAGAGAGCAACCGATACCGGCCTCGGGAATACTGCGCGAGCGGTTCGTTCCCGGCTATGAGCCACGATAACGAGCGGATAATTCGCGCCGCGTTATTCCCCGAGTGCCCCGGTGTTAATCACACGCCGCTGCCACTGATAAGGGCGTCTCTTGAAATTGTAATTACCGGCGGGACTGCCGCGACCGACGTAAAACCCGAGATAGAACTCGACTCGCGGAACTCTTCTCTCGTCTGTGTCCGACGTTTCCTACAAAAGTTCGCGATTTTTCCAGGGCAGCTTACCAGGTTGCTTCTCTATCGTCATATTGGCTCTTCGTGCTGCGATTGGGTGGATTCGATGGCTCGCCGTGCTGGAAACGCGCGTCGCACGGAAAATTAACCCCTTGACATATACCACTTTCTTTGCCACTACGGTTATTATAACATCTTCGTCGCTAAAAATGTTAGAGAAAAAGAAAAAAAAATCGAAGAGAAAAGATAATTTATATATTTTGTACAGCTGCATCTACTTCGATGCTTAAATATTGATTAGAAATTAACAACATTTAATTTCGATATTACACTACAAGGAATTGATGACATTAACCCCACTGCCACACCATTTTCTTTGCCACTACAGTTGCTATAACATCTTCATGAATAAAAATGTTACAGAAGAGAAAAGACAATTTATATGTTTTACATTGCTACATCTACTTCGATGCTTAACATCAGTTAATGATGCTTAAGCATCATGCTCAACTACAGTTATTATTTAACTTCAGATTCTGAAGATTCTTTAGATTCTTATTATTCGATTACTGTAGACCCCGAATTTCCAAAATCGAAACAATATTTTTATCTATAATAGCTCCATTAAACATAGTTTATTTCCTTTCGTACATACGAAATTAATTACTAATACTCGCATTTAAAACATTAAAATATTTATCGATTTCTGGACTGTAAACCTTGTTTAAGTAACAATATGACAATTTTTACCAATGCCTTAGAGACACCGTTCGAGTGCCAAGGATTAACCCTTTGGCGCCACGAGTTATCTATTAACTTTCTTCATCACCACAGTTATCAAAACATCGTCGTCAAAAATATTACAGAAGAGGACAGAAAATTTGCATCTCTTGTACGGCTATATTTACTTCGATCCCGAAACATTAGACTAAAGAAGAATAACATTGCATTTTATCGAGTAACACAGGCATCGCATTTATATTTATTAAACTTTGTTTAAAATCATCGGCACGCGTCTATCTCGTCGTAAGACATATTACGAGGGGTTGATACAGTGGATCCTAGATTATCCATCGGTCGCCCGTTTGAATATTCTAAACTTGTATCTGTCAGATTTAAGTTAGTCTTGCCTTGTTGCTAACGCGTGGGATGACGTTACAAATTCACCGCGTCGCGAGACACTTCAGTTTTCCAGATAAAGGAAACACGCTGCGTATGCGGATGGAGAAAACCGGTGGGTATATCGTGGCAACGTTTCCTCGTCAATGTATCATAACTTTAAAAGACAGTTCATGAAAGAGACTCAAGGATTGAGCAACAGAAACAGCGAATTACCATGCTGGCGAACACTTTACGATAGAACGAAAAACGAAGTAGAAGAGATTTGAGCGTTAAACGAACGAAATCTATCGAAGTATCATTTCTTTCTTTTTCCCCCGCGAAACATCCTTGCGAATTCCATTTTACGCGCGCCAGTTTACACAAAGCAGAAATAAGCCGAGATTAGGAGAACTTTCACCGTGTCTTAATCCACCGGCTCTTCGACGCGCAGATTTTTCTAAACACCATGGAATTCCCATCCTCTTTCGAAGCTAGGCGAGTTCATGGGGAACACACCTTCATGCTCGGACGATTCTAGCAATGCGACGAAAGGAAACGCGCGTGTACGAACGCAAAGGACACAGACGACGAGGTTTATGATTGGATGAGGAACAGCGACGGTAAGGCTGGTGCCACGCGTAATAGGATATCTGATACTACTCTTCGATGATCCAGGATAACGCCATCCAGACCGAGTTCGATCCTTATCTCTCGCCGATTTAATGTATGCAAATTACCGGGGCTCCGGGTATTACCGGGATTAGAGAAGCGAAATACAGATTGCGGTAATGTCAACGAGTGCTGTCCAAATCGGTGTCTCGGAATCTGATTATTCCGTCTCTCGGTGCACGGTTTTCCTGTGAACACTTCGTCCGTTTATCTACTTGTTGGAAAAATCCAACGATCTTCTAGCAACTTTGCTGAGAGATGTTCGGCTCCGCATGAAACGCGATTCTTACTGAGGTTGATTATTGCGCGGGTTACAGCACTTTTTAAGAATGCCTTGAAAATGTCAATTTTATCTTGAATACACACAAACTTGTACCATGTACGTTTTAACGATATGCAAGTCCTTTTTCTTTTTGGTTTAGGTTGACAGACAATTTTCAGTTTGAATTTTATGGTACATATGATATGTACATCAGTTTTACACATTTACACGTTTTAAAAAGAGAAAATGCAGTTCTGTTTTCTTTATGGTTCATTGAAGAAGAAGATAGTGTCAATTTAGGAAAGAAATATTGTTTTTGAAGGGTTTGGGTTGATGGACAATTTGTATTTTGGTGTTATTATAGCACAAGTGATATGATCACTTTTAATTCGTAACATAAAATTGAAGGACTTATGTTGAATCTATAAAAAGATTGTACTGTACACATTTTAAATGAATATAGTACAGTTCTATGTTTTAATGGTACGTTAGAGCCAATGAGGGGGAAGATCACGTCGATTTAAGAAAGAAATGTTGTTTTTGCAGAGTTTAGGTTCATAGATAAATTGCAGTTTGAATTTTATTATACTACACACGATGTGCTCACTTTTAATTCACACTTTAAAAATGTCTGACTTACGTTGAATCTTTAAAAAATTCTACGTTACACATTTTAATAGACATGATACAATTAAAATTCCTTTACGATTCATAGTGTGCAGAAGCAACGAATGAAATTTATGAAACACATTCTAAAATAAATTAAATGTAATACGAAATTTTGCAATAATATTTTTATCTTTGTACTTTCATACTTGTATTGTTATACTAATTTCTATTGCTACCAACAAACTGCGTCTAATTTATCTACAATAAAAACTGCGAAACGAATCATTTCTTATTGAAAAGAATGAATTAGAACCAAAAATATTGTGGGAATGTAATTCAACGTAATAATACTACATCGTAGAACTACAATTATATAGAGTACTTGTAAATAGTCTCAACAAGATGTTAATTTATTAGAGATGCATATAAATCAATAATAAAAGCTTGATATTTGACTTTTATGCTCAAGATGCGCAGTGTGCGGTCGCGAAATTCGAATAATTCCGCGCATCCACATAAATCAGTCAGCCCGAGCCACCAACAGTCATGTTCGTACGAACAGAAACATATCTTCAATGACTTCGAAGCAAATCGCTGGGAAGTAATTGGAATCAAGGTTGAACCTTGGACGAAAGAGTCCCTGGGCATCTGTGGAACGTGGCTGTCCGAATTTTCCTTGTTCCACTAGGACGTCTGGCTTCTTTGAAACGGGCTTTATGGTCTAGTTGTAAGGATCGCTATAAGCAAGAAGTAGTTCAGGGTGCATTGAGTGATTCGAAATTAGAATCGAGAGATTCGCGCTCGTATTTTACATTCCGCGACTAAGACAATTGGTAAACATTGCCGCCAAGAATAGGGACGCTATGCTGATAGGTAAAAATAGACTCGGTAATGGCGAAATAAAGTTGTACGAGGTGACCAGAGGAAATCTGTTCCAGCAATAAAATCTCTAATTCACGAACATTGTGAGCAATGTTAGACTTCGATAGACAAACCCGCGTGATCGTAAACGCTGAAGCACGGTGCTGTATCTATTTGTAAAAGATTGGATTTCTGCCATTTTTGCAATGGATATAAGTGTAAATCGGAGACAACGATTTTGTGCATCGTTTTATCATAGGAATGATTCAATTTGCTATTAGTGGATTTCAAATTCTTATGCATTTGTAAAGAAACAAAATTCTTATGCATTTGTAAATATACAAAATTCTACGACGAGGAATAAGACGACGTGAGAGAAATAGTTTTACCGGGTCTGTATTATTTTTAAACTATTAATCAATTGGGGAATGAAATTCTATTTTCGTTTGTAATTTTGGTATCGTTAATATGCTACACAAAAATGGGTAAACATGTAACTTGCAATTAAAGTGTAGATATTCTGCATTTTTCACAAAGGTAACTACTTGAGTAGTGAATACTTTGTTCAAATAATGGAGGTACAAGCAGTTGATAGTGTTTGACTAATCAAAATTATAAATTATAAATGGTGAACATGTGGATCGATGCACATGAATTATCCTAGCAGCCGATGGTGTTCAGCGTTCCAATCTTATAAATTTCGAATGATGAATATATAAATGAAATAATTGAAGTACGAGCAGTGAATAGTACCCGGCTAACCAAAATTAGAAATAGTGAAAATTTCAGTCGATCAATCTAGATACAAACAAATAATTCAATGAATCGATGGCGTTCACCGTGCCAATCTTACAAATTTCAAATAATGAACATATATCAAATAATTGAGATACGAGCAACGAATAGTAGCCGGCTAACCAAAATTAGAAATAGTGAAAATTTCAGTCGACCAATCCAGACACAAATGAATTATCTCGACAGTTGATGGCGTACAGCTATCCAATATAAATTTCGAACGGTGAGCAGTTCGGTCGAATAATGGAAGTCCAAATGAACTATCCAAGCAATCGACGGTGTGAAACGTTGTTCCCATGAGCCGGTTGGTAGCCCCCTAAAGCCGCGGAACACCCTATCGCGGTACGAAACGGTTGACAACACAATCATCGAATTTCCATGGGGGATAAAGCGATCCAGCGGATGATCCAGCGATAAAGCGTTGCACTGCCTACGATTCCCTGCATCCGGTCGAAACTTCGAAGCTTATATCCCGATAGTGTGCCGCGTTCGTAGGATACCGCATTACGTGGGATTACGTCCTCTTCGCCGATGTACCTACCCTAACGTCCCCTCGTAAGCGACATCTCCTCTCGGAGAGCCGGTGCCGGGCTCACCTCGCTGCCTAAGGCATGTCTTCAATGGCGAACACGCTGTTAAATATAGCCGGGGCATTCATAAATCAGGCGAATACCGACGATGTTAAAGGGGCGGTCGCCTTGCGTGGGCAGGCAAACGCGAATGTGAGGAACGTTAAGGCAGGCATAATAACCACGCCGAGAGACCACGACTAAATTCTTCCGGCGTGATGCCGATCCCCTCTCTCCTTTTCTCCGTCTCCTTCTTTCTATCGTCCTCTATCTCTTACCATCTTCCTCCGCCTCATGTCCCCTCGATACTGTATCGGAGACACTTCTTTTTCAGCTTCTTTTAACCTCCTTTTGGACCAGCGTCCACTTTTGGTCTTTCATCGATGCTCGCTGGGTCAAGCTCGAAGATTACCACGGTTCAACCCTTTGACCTTCTACTCATTGCCGTACGACCTATTTCTCGGATGGAATAATTAGAACTTGTTTGTGCTTGAAAGTTTCCGTAAAGGAAGAGGGGAAGTGTAATACTTTTTTTCTGAGTAATTCATCTTGATACCTAAATTATAGATTTTGATTTGAAATTTCGAGCACTAAGCTTCTTGGGTCATTTCTGATTCATACTGATAGTTCACTGATATAGGCGTTTACGGTTTCTCGCGGTTTGTATCAATTCTTTGATAGTCGCTCGAGAGTTGAACTCCTTGAATTGTTTGTGTACAGCAATTTTTAGAATATTGTTAGGCACACTATAGCGTACTCCGCCATTTTAAACGAATTTTAGGTGGGTGAATTAGGTTATTTGGGAAAGGAGTGCAAAGGAAGAGGCCTCGCTCTGCAAAACGTGTTCGGTTAATTAAAAAGCGCATAATTCGCGAATAATTGTTAAGAATTGTAGAGAAGCTGAGGTTGTCGAAAAAATACTAAAAGCTCTTCTTTTAGTCATCCGTGTCTGAACACAGCAATTTTTGAAATTTTATCAGGTACATTGCAGCGTCTTCCGCCATTTTATAAAAATTTTGTTTAGATCAGTCAGCTGACCTGGGAAGGCAATGCAGAGGAAGAGGCTTCGCCCTGGAAGACATGTTCGGTTAATTAAAATGCGCATAACTCGCTGAAATAGATGAGCAGCACTATCATGTCAAAGGAATAATGGTTCTAAATGCTAAAAACATTTTCTATACAATTATCAAACATTTTTAAAAATTGCAGCTGCAAGATACTAAAAGTTATTCTTTTAATCATGAATGTCTGTAGATAAAAATGTCTGCAATGCGCGTTGGAGTGAGCTGACCGCCGAAAATCTAAATAAATGAAATCTTGTAATTTTTACGCTACAAATGTTCACTAGCCAATTTTAATACTCGGTAGACTTAATGTTAAGGACGCGCAAGAGAGCAGGACGCCCACTTGGATCGTTCCGGCGTCGAACGCAAGAAGAAACGAAAGATTGATCATGCTATTTGGATAATAGCCACTGTCGCAGCCGGCTCGGCAGTTTCTGAATAAAGGGGAATCGTCCTCCTCGGAGCGGAAAGCGTGAAAATGCGGCCTGGACGCGACTGAATAGCCGCCGCGCAAATCACCGTCGTTCGAGTCAATGGGAAGAATGACCCATTTCCGGGTTGCTACCATATACGACGATTCTTGGCTCATCTCGCAGGATGTCACCTTTCATCCTTGTCCCTCCTACGGTCATTGAAAACGAAACCGGTTACTTTTGTCTCCGGCGACCAGTCCTACACCTAACACACCGAGGACGATCGAGCCACGAGGCGAAAGTGAGCTTGATTTGGTCATCGGCGTTGCTGATCGATGTTCTAACATAGCACTTCTTGTCAGCCGACGGATCCGGAAAGTTATACGGAACTTTATGTGTGTCGTGAAACGAACCGTTTTTGAGTTTTATTAGGCCGGGGCCTGGCTAAGTTCAGTTGGTTCGAAGGAACCCGTTTTATTTCGGCGTAAGCCGTTGTTTTCTGTGTAAAACGATTTTAGAATAATATTAAGTGATTGCAAAAGATGCGTAAGCATTCTCCGAGGGTTATACGTCGGCAACAACTATATAGAAATTTATTTCCGTTTAAAGCAGCTGTTCGAATTCTTCGTCGCGAGTCTGACTCGATGTTACAGCACAAGGAGTTGATAATATTAACCCTTTGCACAACTAACACGAAGCAAAACCGACAAATTTATCATTGCACGATTGCTGTCGATCAACAAGAATATTATTATTAAAACAAAACGCTGGAAGATTTTCGCATCGCTCGAAAAAAAATAGCCGCAACGTAGGTTTTGCGAACATGTTGAAATTATCAATCGCGTTGCCATAGTATTTAACATTTAAAAATGGAGCCGCAAAGTTGACCGTTAACGCTTCAACTAACACGATGCAGAGAACCGAGAAAATTTATCATTGCACGATCGCTGTTCGACCGACAAGGATATTATTATTAAAACAAAACGCTGGACTATTTTCGCATCGCTCGAGAAAAATGGCGGCAACGTAGGTTTTGCGGACGCGTCGGTGAAATTATCAATCGCGGCGCCATAATATTCAACATTTTAGCTTTACTGTTTCTTGCCAATTAGTGGGCAAGTCTGTCTTACAGATAGACATAACGATTCTCGTTATTCCGCTATTCGAAAATACCGCATCCTGCAATTTAATAATTTTCAGCTAGATAAGCAACGCGACCTGAGGAAACACCGTGGAATCGATATGTAACGGAGAAATGATATCGCCTCGTTAATTTAAAAAACGACCGTGCAGAAGTAATTGCAACGAGAGGCGGCACTTAAACAACTGACAATGTCGAAATTATTATAAAAGGGAAGAAGATGGAATCGAGGAAATCATTCGAACCTGTTAACTACAGGAAGAAAGCCAATTAGGGTTGTTATTTATAGTTGCAATACGTGTGCATCTTTATACCGTTGGCAGAAGGTGAATAACCTCGACAATAAAATAAGCTTATTATTACAAACAACAACGAAAAGGGGGTTTTTGGTCGTAAAGACGTGCAAGAAAACAATTATGAAAATTATAGATCCTAGCGGATGCGCACGATCCGATGAAGACGTTTCCGTCTGTGTGTCATCGAAGAAGATACTTGCGCTCGAGATTCCGCGTGGCGCACGAGCCGGATGCAAATTTTTTTGGTGCAAGTTTCACCGTGTGCCATGTAGCAATTTCGCCGGAATTTGGGATACTTACACATGCAAATTTTAAATGTTGCCGACAGGTCAGCACGCGAGAACAAGGACACCGAGGTGTCGAAGTTGTTCCAACGTGTCGTCGGAAATTACTGTTCGTGGGGGAAAAAGTATTCGCCGCGGATCTTATCGCGAAATCTATGAAGGGTCCTCACGCTGATCTTATTTATACTCGTTGCAACGACATGGGCAACCAGAGGATTTTCAAGATAACAGCCCCGATCCTTGCTGATCAGTTTTGCGAAGCTGTTAATCCCATTGATGTCCAACCACTGCGATCTTATTGATAGACCGCAGAATTTATGCAGTCACGACGAAAGTTACACCCCTTGCCATGTACCACTGGCTTTGCCGCTGCGGTTGTTGCTACGTTCTCATCGCCAAAAATATTGCAGAAACAAAAAGAAAATTTATATTTCCTATAGAGCTGTATTTTTAAATCTGTCAGATTTTGTTTAAAATATTTAACACGGGTCTGACTCGATTTGACTTGTTTCTCTGGAGACACTTTATTGAAAAGTTCTATAAAATAAAATAGATAAAAGACATTTATCAGGTGGAAATTTGAATTATAAATTTCTGCTGCATGCTTCTCAAATAATTTTTAAAAATCATTGACACGAGTCTGACTTGTCATAATGATAAGGGGTTGTTGAGAACCAGACTAAAAAAGAATTTGACGTTCGAAGGGATAAAGTTGCTTTAAAAATGAAAGTGAGCGTACATTTTAAAATTATTAGTTTAAATATATATAATTATAAGCTATTTTATATATAGTTTAAAGAAACGAACTTTGAAATTATTAACAGGAATGAAACTGTCTTTTGAGATGCACTTTCAATAAAACCCTTACAATGGCAAAGAATTGTTGAAAACCAGACTGAAAAGAATTTGGTGTTCAAAGGGATAAACTTGCCTTAAAAGTGAAAGTGAGCGGACATTTTTAAATTGTCATTTAAAATGCACATAATTATTAGCACGTTTCAATATGAACTAAACAAACATTAATAACTTGCTTAAAATGGCAGAGGGTTGTTAAGAACCAGGCTGAAGAAGAATTTGATATGCAAAAGCTTAAGCATGCCCTAAAAGGAAAAGTGTCTTGAAACTTTGAAATGGTCGCTTAAAATATGCATAATTATTAGCAATTTTCACTATAATCTAAACAAACATCGATAAAACGCTTAAAATAACAAGGTGCTTTTAACCACCAGACTGAAGCAGAATTTGATATGCAAAAGGTTAAACGTGACTTAAATGTGAAAGTGACTTGAGATTTTGAAATTGTCACATAAAATATGCATACTTATTAGCAATTTTCGTTATAATTTAAACAAACATGAATAAAACGCTTAAAATAACAAGGCGCTCTGAAGCACCAGACTGAAACAGAATTTGATATGCAAAAGGTTAAACCTGACTTAAATGTGAAAGTGGCTTGAGATTTTGAAATTGTCACTTAAAATATGCATAATTATTAGCAATTTTCACTATAATTTAAACAAACATCGATAAAACGCTTAAAATAACAAGAGGCTCTTAAGCACCAAACTGAAGCAAAATTTGATATGTAAAAGGTTAAACATGACTTAAATGTGAAAGTCACTTGAGATTTTGAAATTGTCACTTAAAATATGAATACTTATTAGCAATTTTCACTATAATTTAAACAAACATCAATAAAACGAATAAAAAACGGACAACTGTTACGAACCAGACTGAAGAAGAATTCGATATGCAAAAGCATAAGCATGCCCTACAAGAGAAAGTGTCTTGAGACTTTGAAATTGTCGCTTAAAATATCCATAATTATTAGCAATGTTTAAATGTAAACGAACACCGTTTCACAGAAAAGAAACTGCCTCTCGGGATGCACCGTCGCTGGAAACTTCGCTTAAAACGACAAAGAATAAGTTAAGCAGCAGGCCTGAAGAAGAATGCAAGGTGCGAAGGGTTAAACAAGCCCTAAAAAAGATTGTTTAAGGAATATCGTTCGTGGTACCGGATGTTCAGAGCACGTACCTGATTCACACCTACCCGAGTTGGTCACCGCGGTGTAAGAGATACGAGAAAATTCGTTACTCGGCCCCGTGTCCGATGTTCCTATCGTCCAGGTCATTACTCATTCCCGCAGCGTGCCCTCGTATCCTCTGGTCGTTCCACTGTGTCCACCTGAACTTACCCTGCCCCCGTCCCTCTTTTATGAGGGCTCTATATTGATTTCACTTCCACTGCCCACGTTAATTTCCTCCTGGCGCTCATATCGGTCCACGTGTGCACGCCGAAATTAAGAAAAAGTTCCGGTCGACGCAAGTTGCAACACGCACCGTGGCCTTCCTCCTCTTCCTCTTCGACATCTTCTCCGCGCGTCTCTTTCCTTTTCCTGTTTTTATTTTTCTCTCTTTTTCTTCTCACGAAACGTTTATTCCCGCCATTACGGCTATAAAAGCGAGAGAAAGGGCTCCGGCGGCCCATGTAACGCTGACGATCGTAAAACTTAGAAACTCTCGAGATTCTTGTTGCCCATTGAGTGCTTTCTGTGAAGAGGAGGACGCTCCCGGACGATTTTATCTGTCGCCGCCCTTCCCGAAAGGTGCGGCAAAGAAATTGTTCGAACGCGGAGTGCTTTTAGCAGCGATTCGCTGTTGCACGTAATTAATTTATTGGCAGATAACGGCTGGCCCGGGTTGCACCGGGTTATAGTCTGCGCGAAGTGCTGGCTCGATTGAACTTTTCGTTCGAAGAGAAAATATTGTATTTGGATCGAAAGGCTGAATTGAGACGATCACGCTTCGCGAGGTTTGGCATCGTCGCGTTTACTGGTTTGGTAGCAGTTTTGTTGACTTGTCCTTCGTAGAACTTCGAGCTTTTCTTTTTCTCTGTAAGTAGAATTGGCGAGCAATGATCAGACGCGTTATAGGTGTTTCGTAAATCTGTGTATTTGTGGATCGAAAAATCTTGAAAAATTAATATATAATACAATATTCCGTGATGTTGCATAATTATACTGTAAGTGCCCATATTATAAAAATTGTGAAAATCTTAGAGAAATCTGAAATATTTTTAGACTGTTTTCACCGATTCGTTTGTTTAAAAAATTCACTGAAATTTAACTGAGAGAAAGGGACAAGTTTTAGGGTCTCTGTTTCTCTAGTTTCAAGCACAATTGTCTTTCTTTGTTTGCAATTTATTTTGCTGAGAACTATTTTAAGAAACTGTAGACGATAAAAGGGAGAAGCAAAAATAATTGTAGTATGGTACATAACGATTTCTCACGAACGATATCGCTTCAGCGAATCGCTTCAACTTTGTCACGTTAAGTGACTCACCCTTTATATCGAAAACTAAGAGCTCCCGGCCATTAGGGTTATCATTGCTTTCTAAAATTAAACCCATGATAATCGACTAATGAAACCACGTTAGAAGAAAAGCTTCGATTACCGCAGTTGAAGGGAGATTATGGTCCCGTTCTCGAAAAGTCGCCTATCTCGTCCTTTAAGATAGAACTGACTTTCCCACTAAACTATTTAGGTGACCGTTTAACTTGTCACTCGTCCCCATTGAAAACTTGAAAAATTAACCATCAGACCAGCCATTACTTCTAAAATGAAATTCTCGTAAATTTGTAGATCCGATCGATCGAGACCTAACGTTAGTTCGAGGTTATTCCAATTTCAAACTCTGCTAAAATATTTAAACAAACAAGACTTAAATTTATTATTTTTCTCGTCGTTGAAAGAAATGAGATTTCAGCAAACACCGCAATAAATTTAACAGTGGGTAATCAATTTATAAATCATTGTTTGAAAAACTCAACATTGTTTCCTCTCTTCATAATTTTAAATAATTGAAAATACTCCACTAAACATTTTCAGATTTTTAAAAATACATTTACTATTGTAGAATTGATTTACTCATATTTCTGCTTATCATTTTCAATCTTATTTTTGTTTTTGATCAAAAATCACAAACGTGGCAACAGTCAACATATTCTTAAAAATATATTCTACAAATATACATATACAGGGCAGCTTCATTAACGAGTTATGGACGAAAAATCACTGGCCAATGAGAGAGAAGCGCGCGACATAATATTTTTGGTTTTGCGAATCGTTCGTAGAATTCTGTTCGGACACAGAATTATTTAAATTAAAATATTGTTTACGTATTTCTACGGGGTTACTTATTGTTTATCTTCACAGTACGTCTCGTATAAAAATTTCATGAGGTACGCGTGAGATGTCATGCATACCAGAAAATTAAAACGGTTGACATGGCTAAATTGTTTATTATTTCGGGTCTGAAAAATTAGTTATTATTCTTGCCATACCACTTTCTTTGCCTCTGCAGTTACTATAACATATTCGTTATTAAAAATGTTACAGGAGAGAAAAGATAATTTACATATTTTATACTGCTGCATCTACTTCGACGCTTTTAAATATTAATTACAAAAAGACTAAAATTTTATTTCATAGTAAAAGAAAAGCATGGAAGTACTCGTTAGACTTCGTTCAAAATCTTCGTCCCGCGTCAGACTCGTAATACGTCAAAGGGTAAATTACTATCAGTTTTACTTAAAAAAAATTATATATGGTCTCCAAATATCCAATAATATGTGTACAAAATCCCAATGGAACAGGTTGAATAGTTCCCCGAAAAAAATTCGTAAAGATCGTCAATACAGTCGAAGGCAATGAAGCATTTGCCCTAATAATTTTCACGGTGTCCCATAATTTCGTCGGCTAGCGTATATTTGACAAAGTTTGGTTCTTTTACGAAACAACATTTCCACGTAAAAATACGCGGTTCAAGATCGAACGCGATATTCTTTCTTCGGCCAGCTGGCAGAGCGTTGGAGCTGATCCAGTCCGGCAGGAAGGCGGCGCATACGATTCCGCTTTGGCCCGTTCTCTAACAATGAGTCAGGAGAATGTAATCACAACATTGAACAACAGAGTTTTTTACGGGGCAGAGAGGCCTCCTAATTTCCGCCGGTTCGGAACACGTAACTCACGAGAAAGGAGGCGAATTTACGAGCGGTCGTTCACCGTGTACACGAGCGGCCGTACACCAGAGCGGGCAGGTAGCGAGGACGCCGATTATTTATAGTCGCTCGCACTTACAAACGCATCGTGCCGGTGCAGATCGCGAGGGGGTCTCTCTCGATAGCATCGGCTTACTTTCCAGTTAACCCACCAGCAATCACACCTCGCGAGAACGCAAATCCTCGAACCTTTGCCAGGAAAATACAGATGACCTTCCCGTAATCGCGGCAGGAGCGGCCGCGTTGCGCGAGCGCACATCGTGGCGGGCCTTTTCTTTCGTGACAGAAAACCTCGTGAAAGATTTTTCTAACACGCGAAACACTGATTTTTTAACTCTTTCGCTACGAAAGGCATTTATAGACGCTCTACCGAGTCTATCGATATATACGAAAGACGTCTATAGACGCCCTCGCGAATTTATCAAAATATCTGACGCCCTCTGCATTCTTCTTTCTGTAGCATCTTTACTGCTTTAACAATTGGAACGTAACAATTCTTTGTGTGTATATTTTTCAACGAAGGTACGAGTTTACGATGCACTTAGTCAATTGGAGGGCTTAAAGAAACCGCGACAAGTTTCTAATTTTGTCAAGAGTCCTCCGAGTTTCTTAAGGGGGGAATACACTTTGTAAGATGAAAATTTCCGATTTTTTTTTGTTTGTTTGAAATTGATTCCAGTATGTGTCTAGAATGTCTAGAATTTCTGTGTCTAGAAAATCTAGTATTTTGGGAGATACAGCTAGCCGAACAGGTAAGCGTTAGGTGCAAGTAATCAAGATTTCGAACTGAATCTTCTGAACACGGTGATTCCTTTTCTTCGAAAAATTGAAATACTTCGTGAAGGACCGAAAAGACGGTGCAGGAAATTTTGAGATCAAATTAACTTGTCGACGTCACGCGATTTTCCTTTAATTCAACGACCTGCATAGAAGCCGAGCAACGTTTGCAATCGTCCAGTAATAACAAAGTAATAGAAGATCGAGAAAAGAACACATACGAGGCTTAATACTACAAACATAATCGCCAGACTTGCGTACACACGATCACTGATAAAATACACGCCGACGATGCTTACCGGCGTGTAAACGCTTCGCTCAATCATCGATCTGCGAAATGTTTGCAAGAGAGATTGCAGGGAAAACAGCGATTTGAAATTTTGAAAAAGGGAAAAACAAAATTTTCTAGGTTAAACGGAGCGGCGACTTTGGAACGGGACGCTCATGCACCTGTCCTGAACCAGGAAACGGCCCCCGGGGAGAAGCAACGAAATTGTCCTGTCGGTGCGCAGGACACCATTTTTCTAGTTCCCTTTTCTCTGCTTGCGATCGACGTATAACTATCGATCCGCACCTCCGGTTCCTGCATGATTGAATGCACCCGGCGCCATGCCCGAGCACTGTAATTACATGATTCCGTTGAATAACGACGAAACTATGCCCGCTAAAAACACGTGACCCGACGATTTACAACGCTCCTCCACTGGTTTCTCCGATGACCGCTCGAACTTTAAAGTAGCCCTTTAAGACATGAATTATGTTTGTCGGTATTTTTAAGAGCGCTGGCTGCTTGAAAATCATCTCGATTACGCGTGTTTCAACGATGGGGCCGTCGGAACGATTTAACGGTTTAAATCGATCGACTTCTGGAATCGCTAAAAGACGTAAAAACGCTTCTTCGTGGATCCTATACAATTTATAACCATCTCTACGTGACCGTCTTTTGACCACAGTACTTTAATTCTATAATTACCACGGGGCGTTAATGGCCCTTTCCAGAGTTTTTATTTTAAAAGTTATTGAAGTCATAAAATGGCCATCGTAGAAATCGATTCGGTAGATCTCAACTATACCTCGTAATAAAAATCGCAGATAATCCAAATAAATTAAATCTCGACATTTTTATGAGACAATACGTATCAGCAAAATTTAACGCTAATTTACGTTCGTATAAATAATTGTGTTACCCGTGCAAGATTCATGCTCGTTACAGATGTTCTGTGTTTCTTACCTCACACGCGACGAATTGTAAACTTTAACATTTACTATTCTTCAATTTTCTAGGTTTAATGATTTACAACTAATGAATCACAGGAGCAATAAATATTTTTACGTCGCAAATAAACAGTTGTTCTGGTTCTCAAATATTCTAATTCTATTGCCCAGAAGCAATAAATATAATTTCCACAGGATAAATAAACTATTCATGGAACGTCTAGTTCTATTGATCGCTAGCGCGGTAAATATTATTTTTACACGGAAAGTAAACAGCTCTAGTGTTTCTCCGATTTTCTAATTCCACCGATCCCGAAAGCAATTAATGTTCGCTTGTGAAAATTGAACAGTTGAAATTCGTGAATATCGCGTACCGAAAATATAAATAGACTTCTGGTGTCGTTAGTTAAAATAGTTGTATACGCGACAACGATTTAAGACAGCTCGAACCCTGTTTCCGTTAAATTGTTCAGGATTTAAAGTAGTTAAAATATATTGGAATCGGCTCGCCGGTTATTCGACGAATTTACGGGATTTTCTGTAGGCAACGTGTTTCTTGATATTGAAGTCCGATCCTCCCGATAAATTTCTGCTGGACATTCCATCGCACGCTGGCACGTGATTTATGGAACACCTGACACCCCGTTGGTACCCGAGAAAAATTAATCGACGAAAGACAAACTGGCCTATTAATAGGATTTACGAACTCGACTAGGTGGAGGTGTCAGTGTTTTGGCAGCCTCGAGTATTTTTATATGCTTCCCCTTTCAATAGTTTATGCATTCTATTGGCCTGACGAAGATTCTTGAGTCGAACGTTTATGAAAATATCGTCGGTCGAAGATATCTTTCGCAGGAAGTGCAGCAGATGATATCCAAGATACACATTTTTCAATTCAACCCGGGGCGTGCTGTCGTTCCTTCAACATGGACATTTCAGACTTTGGACATTGAACAGACTGCGTATTTTATTCGTTCGTGAGGAAGCTTAATGGTTGTACTTAAAATATTAGAAAGATCGATAGAATTTAATAATGCCAGTGATGGAAATTATTGGAAATATAGAATGTGTACGATTTTTAATATAAAGAAGTAATACTGTCACTTTTAATATCATGTGAAGCGTTTTATCTTTCTTAATTTGATAGCAGGTAGTCGATTCATGAATTATTGTTTCAAAAACTCTGCATTATTTTTTCCCTTCATAATTTTATACAATTGAAAATGAGCATTCTCAGATTTTTTAAAAACGTTTATTATTTTAGAGTTGATTTACTCATATTTATGCTGCATTTGCCATTGTGAAATGGATAAAATAAATTGTGCTAATTAATATGCGATAGGAGTATGAGAAATAATAAACCACTTCATCAAGGAATCTAAATTATTTAACATAAATTGTTTTAACGGCGCATTTAACTTTTT
>CM052098.1:9135499-9151937 GCA_028453745.1 Agapostemon virescens
AAATAAACGCTATTCAGTGCACAAACAAAACGAAATAGGCTCACAAATACAGATTTGTGCTAAGCGATCGAAACTTGCAAATCTGTTTTCAGCCTTTTCAACACTGTCTTCAGCATTTTAAAATCAATGAAATAAATCTTTCTACCACTGTGCACTGTTAATTGGCAAACCATGGTTTCCCAGAAACACGTTTTTAGCAAAATCCGCATTAAATTCGTCGGGAAGTGAACGATCCTAGGCATGCTAGTCGAGGAAGAATTCTACTTGGAGAAATATACCGTGGTTTGAAACGAATCGCGGCTCGTGACCAATGTTCCACATTTTTTCGTCGAGTTTCGTCCTGGCGCACGGACACGAAAAGGAATGTCGCGTCTATTCTCTATCAGCCGTCTAACGGTAAAATCTGCCGGCGCATTTGCGTACGCAAGACCTCCGCGAACTAACGGAGTTAATTAAAATCGTTAAGGATGTTTTGCGAGGCCCGTCCCTTCGGCCGTACAAGGATCAGACGGGGACCAAGCCGATCGTAGCCTTTGGCGAGAATCGCCGAGCTTTTTCAGCCGCGCCCACAAAAATTCCTCTTTGCGGTAGCGCGATTGGTGTCCACGTAGCATGGTCGTCGACGATCGTTCGCTTTAGATATTTCTCATACTCCTGTCACGGGCTGCGTTAACCAGATAACCTAAATGGAGCGTCGTGATTGAAAAAACCACACGGCGGTAGCTAAAATTTGACAGATTCACATTTCTTCATATTTTTTACTGCTACTTCTAAAGTTTAAAATGTGACAAACGATTCTTGTGTAGCAGTTTATAATCTAATCTCGTGCAACAAATTTGAGAATACTCAGGTTTAGACGTCGCATAAGTTTTTAAATAATATTAATCAACAGTAGGCATACCGAATCAGTCAAAATGTCTAGTTCCCCATTCTTTCTTTGACAATTACTAAAATTACAAAAATTGTACCAGGTCCGAATAGTTTCTGAATGTAACCTTCATGCCTAGTTCCTAATTTTTTCTTTCACAATTACTAAAATTATAAAAATTATACAAGGTTTGAATAGCACTAAATGCAGCCAACACGCCTAGTTCCTAACTTTTTCTTTCCCAATTACTAAAATTGCAAAAATTATACATGGCTTGAATAATTCTAAATGCAGTCTTAAAGTCTAATTCCCAATTTTTTCTCTTACAATCACTACAATTATAAAAATTGTACAAGATCCTTCTAGCTCTAAATGCAGCCTTGCATGATTAGTTCTCAATTTTTTCTTGCACAATCACTAAAATTACAAAAACTGAACCAGATCCTAATAGCTCTGAATGCAGCCTTACATGTTTGTTTCCCAATTTTTTCTTTCCCAATCAGTAAAATTGCAAAAACTGTACGAGCTCCTCATAACTCTGAATGCAGCCTTGCATGATTAGTTCCCAATTTTTTCTTTCACAATCACTAAAATTACAAGAATTATACCAGATCCTAATAGCTCTGAATTTAGCCTTGCATGTTTAGTTCCCAATATTTTCTTTCCCAATCACTAAAATTGCAAAACATGTACGAGACCCGAACAGGCGGAGTCCTAGCCATTATTACAAAGCAATGTGCATCGGTCGCATTTGTTACTCGGTAGTTCGTGCGTTAAAAACTGCTTTAAACGGGCAGGTATGCTCACAGTCTGTGCGGCGACTATCATAAGTCTTCGACCGAGCTGGTTCCCCATTTCCACGGCGTTCCCGTTGAAACAACGCTCATAAATCTAAGCGTGCAACTAAATACGGTGGTGTCGGTCGAGCCGCGAGGTGTCCAACGTAAATATCGGTACACTTATTATTAACTCGAAGACCGCGGCGCGGAATCGCTCGGGACCGCGGAATTGAGTCATTTGCCCGATGATGATTCCAGCGAGTTCCCATCCCGCGATAGATTAGCTACCACGAAGAAGCGCGCGCGCTCTCGCGTCGACAGATTTATGCGGTGATAATTATCGCGACCGTTATCTGCTAATCGTCTGAATTCCAAATTACCTGACCGACATAATTCATCTCAGTCACGGGTCAAACCGACTAACGCATGCCAAAGAATTATGCGGCCTCCGTTGCATTCCACTCCATTTCCATAACTTTTCGGAAGCGTTCATTTTCATTTGATCTGCCCGTCTACGGATAATTGTTTCGATTGCTCGGATGTTGCTCCATTCGTTACATTTTATGTCCCTATTAGAGATCTTAGAAGCAGGTATCTATCCGGCGATCGCTATCGCATTCTGTGGAACTGCAATATCATACGTTGGATTATAAGTCATGTTAATGTATTACACTGTTGAATGTAGTTATTACCTTCGGTTCTCGTTCGAACATGCGTATGTCAGTACATAATTACGTTCGTGTATAATTATGTGCTAACATTCTGCGCTCATTCACAAAAGACGTAAGCGCAGGACGCGCGTGTTTTACGATTATGTACCTCGGCGTTCTTGATTGATCGGTAGTCCTGCGCTACTCGTATTGTATTTCTTTTCATCTCTACGTTCGTGTATAATTATGTGCTAACATTCTGCACTCGTTCGCGAAAGACGTAAGCGCAGAACGCGTGTTTTACGATTATCTTCCTCGTGATTGATCGATGGTCCTACGCTACTCGTATTGTTTCTTTTTATTTTTCGATTAGGACGTATCCGAAAGCATTAAGTCTAATTCTAATTTACTGCGTTTCAATATTTCCCAAGCATCATTTCTTCCCGTTATTCGATTTTCCGGAAATTTTTATTATTTATTAGTATCCTCCTTTATTTCCTATCGTTATTAATTTTTCCTGAGTCCTTCATTATTTATTAGCATCCTCTATCACTGTTACTGTATTTTGTATTTTTTAAGCATTATTTCTTACCTCTATTCTATTTAGTATTCTCTGTTACTGTTACTGTATTTTCATACTTTCCAAGCATTATTTCCTATCATTATTCATTATATAAGTATTTTATTATTTATCAGATGCAACTGTGTTTCACATTTTCTAAGCATTACTTCTTACCACGATTATTAATTCTTCCGGAGTGTTTTAGCACTAATTTGTATTCATTGTAAGTGCCACTGTATCTTACTACTTTCTTTGATCAACGCGTTAGCAGCGGCAATAGGCAAAACAGTTAAACGAATCATTATTACTAAACTTCCTGTTCTGAAATCGTACAAACTGTTTCGAAACTCGCGAACAATTACTTACACCGTACATAAATCGGCAACTACTTTAGCAATTACGTTTATGGGACCCGTCAAACTGGCGGACTCTATTTTCCACTGACAATTAATTAATTTGTAAAAACGCATTGTTTATTCGACTATATAATAATATATATTATTAATAAAATAGCTATATAATTTTATCAACAGATCCTTGATACTATTTGTATAAAGTAATGCAAAATAGTCAAGTATAGTGCTCAGTGGACTCAGCGTTAGCATCTGAAAGATTCGAATCTCGTAAAAATGGCGTGCTAAATCTTGGTGGGAAAGAATTGCAGAAATAAAAATAGTAACAGACATTCGCGCAAGACTATGACCAGTATAACAACTCCTACACCGAAGACGAATCAAACCTGATTCTTCGTTGCAGCGTAGGTTCTAGGAATCGATTCAAGGAATCGCGACGTCGTTCAGCAGTCGTCAAAATTATTTCCAGAGAATCGGTGCCGAGCACAGGTCCCGATATAGCCAACGATATCGGATATAATCGTTGCCAGGCCTCCGAAATTATCCGTTTGTTTGTTTGGACGTGCGACTTTTGGCCCGCGGGGACGTCATCCAGCCACGATAATACGCGGAATGGCTATTTTCGCGTGGAAATCCCATTGAAATAGAACGGATCTCTAGGAGGACGCGGAATAATATTCAGCTCGAGGTGTGATCAGGACGAGAAACATTTTCTGTGTCAATAGCGCGCTTCGAAACGCACGTGACGTCGCTCAAAATCAAATCGCTGATCCGATACTCGCGAACAGACTACCCAAGGATGTTGTTCCCCATTTAACGGCGGTGTTTGCATTGCTATCCCCCATTTTGAAATTGAAAAGAACCTTGCGATGCTCCTAAGTTGGCACTTCTATTAAAAAATGTCCGAACTTGAAACAATTATGAAATGAGTATGCATCATTGTGAGCTTGCAACGTTGGCAATTTTGTGAGGAAGTGTCCAAAGTTACAGCAATTGTGAAAGGAACAAAAATTGGCACACATCATTGTGATCTTTCAACGTTATAATTTTACGAAAAAATGTCTGCAGTTACAACAATTGTGAAATGAGCACAAATCACTCTAATCTTTCGACGTTTACAATTTTACCCAAATATATTTGAAGTTACAACAACTGTGAAATAAATACAAGTTACTGCGATCGTTTAACGTTGACAATTTTACTGAAAGATGTCCAAAATGGGGGGAATTTTTAAACAAATATGAATGCAAGTATAAATACAAGATGATCCAAAAATGAGAACCTTTTTCCTTCGGCAATTTCATATTTGACGCTTCATTTTCGAATTACATAAAACGTATTAAGTAATTGCTACTTTCGTATACTTTTTTAATCGTATCCACAATGTTTGCAATTTCAGATAATCATTCCAAATTTTCTCTATTCGATTTGATTTGATTAAACGCAAGCGCTATAACGTAATAGAAACGAAGAACTGTCTACAGGAAGAACTTGCGAAAGGCGTTAGAACCGCAAGCAATACAGCGTAATGTAATAATAAATTTAATATTCTTGTTTCAACTAAGATAATATTAAAGTGTAGCACCAAGCTTACCGTACAAAGTGATTTTACTTCAACGCAACACCCTACGTTCTGAATGTTTGAACACGTTCGAATAATTATCAGCGGTACCGTAGCTTTAATTACAGATGCAACCATGTCTTATGGAAATTAGGTTACTTTACCGATAGTACCAATCAAATACTTATACTACTTACGAGACATCCGTGAGGAGTTATGGATCGATTTCATGCTCTCTTATTTTATTTCAGAATTGAATTCTTGCAACACGTGCGAGAGCATTTCGGTTCAAAGACCGCCTCCTCGCGGTCTCAGCTGTAAAAGTGAACAGAACAGTCAAAGCGGTTCACTTCGACAGCTCGTAAAAATTACAGACGCGCATCCGATAAAACCCAACGTGACTTTTATTGCAGTGTATGCAAGAATATATTAAATTTAATAATCTCTCCCAGAGCACCGTTATGATCTTGGTAATGTACCACGGAATTGTATAATCAAAACCTTAAATACCAGCTATTTAATTTTAAACGAAATCGAATGCTATTCTGTCGTAATCAATATTTAAACATTCAAGTAAATAAAACAGTATAAAATATATAAATTATACATTCCTTTCTGTAACGTTTTTACTGATGAAGACTTAAAAATCGATCAAGATTATCAAAAAGAAGTACAGCAAAGGGAGGAAAATATACGACGCTGATATTTCGAGATTATGTCGTTGACAGATGTGCAACCTTACATCTGACACTAGCCGCCATAACTTACTGATTGCGCTATCTGATTCCAAACGGCAGAGACTTATTTGTACCCCCAATATATACAATTTTTCGTCAGTAAAAACGTTAGAGAAAGGAATGGATAATTTATATATTTTATACGACAGAATAGCATTCCTGTTTCGTATTTACAGTCCTGATAAATATCTCGGAAAAATATCGGAATCCGATCGCCCGCGTCATAAACATCCTTGCATCCGTTGTAAAAAATCATTGTTTCAACGAGTAAGTGAAAAATTGTTTTGTACAGCGGCGTAAGGTGATTTTTCGCGAGACCGGAGAGGATCGATGCAAAGGGTTCAAACCGCAATCAGCTCGAGTGCACTTGAGTGCAGCAACCACGGCGATCGGTGCACCTTTTCGATCGACTATACATCGGTCCGGATTGTTGGGCGTGTCACGTCAGTGGGTCGACGAGCAGAACATATCGCGATAATGTGTTTCTAGGTCACTCACCGTCCGTGTACGTTCGCGATCGCGCTTGCTCGCGCGCGCACACACGCATTCCTTTCTCTAAAACCAATCGTGAATCCCTGATCGATTTTTCGTCTGGCAACGACCGGGCAAGAGGCGTCGGTATTGGTGGAGCGCATTAACGAACTCGTTAAGTGAAATTGCTACTCGAATTTTATCGTTATCGAACCCGGCCCGATACACACGCGGCCGATCGCGTTTTTAATCGTTGCTTTTCGAGGGCACGCTTGCGGAAAAGAGCTTAATTGGCGACAACCTCGCGGGGGACTCGATACCGCGTCGTTATCAATCGGCTATCACGATCCCGCGTGGAAATCGTCTCGCCGGATTTTGTTCGACGGATAAAACGCTCTCTGCTGTGATAAACGATTTTTCCGCCCGGGAACCCAGCGCTTTCGAAACGTTAATTAACGTTATTTATGTTCACTTCCGATTTCTTTCGGCGGGTACCGAGAATTATCGCGTCGCTCGCGGCCATGCTTGCGTTCGTTTCTCTAATCGATCGTTGTGTTTGCTTTGCTTACGGGTTTGCCACCCCTGGATGGATGTGTTTCAACGGAATCGCGTATGTGGGTGTTGGAATTATTGTTTGAGCGATTGCGGAAGATTAATAATGGCGTTCATTAATTTGGATTACTTCGAGAAGTATGACTAGACATTAAAAGTCAACTTCGAAGTGATTCTAAAATGTGTTCTTGTAAGAATATTCAAACATTTGAGGAATTAAATTAAAGATCGAAGATCACACTTTGCGACGATACCATTGATGGTTGCAAGAAAATTTACAAATTACATTGACAAATTTAAACGTCTCGGCCGATGGGTCTGAATTAACAAAGTCGATTTTTGTACGCAACTTAGAAAGTAATAAACTTCTAAATTGTCGAAAAACTAGAACACACACATTATCTATCCACTCGCTGGGTCAACGAAAGGGTCTCACAATTTTTGTAATTAAAAAGTTTCACTCCGTGCAAGGATATTTTTGTCACACATTTTAACCCTTTACACTCCAAGCAATTTTGCTTCAAAAATCGAAATACTCATTAATCTGGAATAGTTCTATTATACCTTCATTTCCTTTTATGTATATACTCCAATTTGCACAGATTTATGAACCCCATGCCCTACAACAACGAGTCAAACTCGTGATCAAGATTTCGAACTAAATCATCTAAACACACATTTCCTTAATTATCTTTAAACGGAAGTAACATTTTATTTAATTGTTAATCGTATACGGTCATTAGAGAACAACTAGGCACGCGGTAACTAAACATTTGACTTTTCATTTTGCTGTTCTGTGGAAAACAAAGTTAATTTAGTCACTGTTATTGTAAACTAATTCGTAGGCCAAGGGATGTTCAATTGCCATTTCAGAATCGTCACTTTGCGGATTGTCGGATTCCACCGATCATCGTTTTTTTCGTAATTTGATTCCGACCGACCTGAAAATTGGCATACACTCTGTCTATGCGTCTAGAAACGTGTAACCAAAATTACAAAAGAATCGGCGATCCAAAATTCTTTTCCAACTTTTTCCAATTTTTCGACAGGTAGGGGGTCGTCCCTTTACCAATTGGCAATATTTGGCAATCTTTGAAGTCGTGCCCCGACCAAACTATTAGAGCTATCGATATGGTTCAAACGCTAAAATCTTCCTCAAACCTTCCTCTTTAAGAAGAGCTCCTCACATTGCGGCTAGCGTTTCAGTGGACTTCAGGAAGCTTCATTTGTGAAAATGTTTAAAGTCGCGTCACGGCCGCATTTCGATTCCGATCGACTTGAAATTTGGCATCCATGCTTCCTACGCGTCCAACTACGTATATTCAGAGTTATAAGTGAATCGGCGAAACTAAACTTTTTGGTCCCTCCGAACCCTCGCGGAAGATACCAACTTCCAACTTCCACAGTTGCCGGGTGGACCGATCAGGCCAATTTCCGCAATTCGATTCCGATCGACTCTAAATTTGGTATGCATACTTCCTACGCGTCCGGCTACGTATATCTAGAGTTATAAGTGAATCGGCGAAACTAAACTTTTTGTCTCCTCCGAACCCTCGCGTCAGATTCCAACTTCCATCTTCCAACTTCCACAATTGCCGGGTGGCCCGATCAGGCCAATTTCCGCAATTCGATATAAAAATTATTTCGAATAATAATGTGGCAATTTCTAGTGTCGTCTGAGAGGAGCATATTGAAGTGGTAAGGGTTCAAAAACAGACGATCTAGCATTCCAGATGAATCTCTGCACACAGAAACATAACTCTTATTAGTCGAATAGATAACTTCTAATCGAAATTCTTTACTTGATCGTGGAGTCACCGGTACATCGAAGTTTAAATAGCCAACATGTCGGACACGAGCAGGCCGATCAAACATCCATTTCTACCAAACAGGTATTACACTCGGCTAGCGTATCGGCTATCAGGAAGCACTCAATTTCCCAATTCCATTTCTCCGCTCTCCCGAGATAGCTTTATCAGCCTCAATAACAATCGAAAGCGTCCAAGCTGTGGTGCCCCCGTGTACCGTAACGATCCCGTATCCCGATCAGCCTCTTTTCCCCGGTTCCCCGTATTTACCGAGAGCGCCTCGGCGAGACAACGATTCGATCGATAAAAGACCGCGTTAATTGCCTTTCCATTAGACCGCGAGAAACAAGGGGCACGTGCATAGGAGTCGGCGACCGGTCCACGACCGGTTACGATCGAAACAACGGTCCTATGGCCGGGGATCTAAACGAATTAGATCCCCCCGATGGGTTCAGGCGTCGAGGTAACGAGCGCGACCTAAACGATTGGTTCGCCCGATCACTGCTAAACCGCCATGGAACAGAAAAATTAATTAACTTCCTCTCCCGGGGCTGGGTCGGACCCGGTGAAAGTAATTAAATCGAACGCGAAGTGTACCTGCTTCTCTCGAACACGCTGCATCTATTGTCCTTCTGTCTGCTTGCGTTCTGCTTCGTTTCGACCGACAATTCGATCACACTACGCCACGCAATCGATTTATGCTAACGAATACAGTCACGTCAAAAAGCAGCTTGAAACCTCTTTGTATCTTCTTTGGAATTGTAACTTTTTTGGAATTGAACCTAAGATTTTCTGTTTCTTTTGGGAGTCGGAAGGATCAGTTTCCTGGGTATTCGATTATAAAACTGTTTATTTTCAAAGGAATAGTTTGATTCATTGTAATGGTCTACAGAAAACTGTTAGCATGAAGCATTTTGATGTTTCCGACGATTTTATCCGAACTGCAGTTCATTGTCCTCGGTCACTATACGCGATTTGTTTTATAGTCAACCCTACTCCATACCTACGCAACACACATTTCTACATTTGCGTACACCAACGTTCATCCACGCAATACATATTCCTATGTTTACGTACGTGAACGTTTGTCCATGCAACACACGTTCTTATAGTACGAACATAATTATATGAAGATTGTCATTGGTCAAAATAGCGAGGAAAAAGTATATTCTGAAATTTGCTTTTTCTAGACCCAAGAAAGTTATATGCATACACAAAGTTGATTAATCCCTTGCCACATTGTAATGAGTCAGATAAGTGATGAAGAATTTAAACAAAGTTTAACGAACGCGGATATTATGCATTTTGTTTTAAATGAAATCGAATGCTATTCTGTCGTAATCAATATTTAAACATTAAAGTGAATATAACAGTATAAAATATATAAATTACCTTCTGTAACGTTTTTATTGACGATGACTTAAAAATCGATTAAGATTATCAAAACGAAGTACAGGAAGGGGAACGCCATTTTAACCGCTTTGCCTATGACTTATTTTACAGTAACAGTGACTAGATTTTCTTCGTCCTCCGCAGAATGACAAAATGAAAAAACAAATTTGTACATACTGCGTGGCTAGCTATTCTCCAATGACCGTACACGACCAACAATTAAATAAAATGTTACTTCCGTTTAACACTTTGACTGCCACATGTCACCCACATATGGGTGACAGAGTAATTTGTCCATTTTTTTAAATAAATCTGTACATTAATATAATCGTTGCACTACATTTAGTTGGAATCTGGAGAATACGAGAAGGTCGAAGGATAACTATGTGTCGTACATTTTAAATTTTATATTGTTGTTTCATCAAATAAATTACTTTTATTTTGTGGAATTTTTGAGGTTGTTGTCCTGGCAGTTAAAGTGTTAAAGATAATTAAGGAAACGTATGTTTAGAAGTTGCAGTTCACAATCTTGCTGACGAGTCTGACTCGTTGTTGTAGGGCAAGTAATCAAATCTAAGATCAAATATCTACGAAACACAATATCTGTGTGAATTAGACGATGTTGTACCTACAGTGTTTCGAATCAAATATTGAAAACGAATATATAAGAAGACGGACAGATAAGGAGGACGTTATCGAACGGTACAGTGAAAGCTACTATTTTCCGTAGCGCAACAAAGTAGAATTTGTTCGTTAAAGCCTGATATATACAAGACATTCTGTCGAACCGAATAAAAACGGTACTAAATCGTTCCCGGTCGGGTTTGTCTCGGGTGAAACCGCGAATTTGGCCATTCCCGGGGTACTTTCTTCTGTGAAATCGATATGGGCGCGTGGCCATCGTCGAAGAAACGATCGAGATAACGGTGATACTCGGTTTACCGATCGCGGCGGAGGGGACGGGGGAATTGCAGAACGCGAGTGGACACGCTCGCCGGTACGGTGTATCGACGTACATATTTATTTAACAAATAATAAATGGCCGGTGTAGCTCGCAGCCGTACAACTTGCCGCGTATATAAGGACAATACATCTCTATTTTATTCGTCCGGGTATAATGGATAGCGGACTTTATGTGTATGCAGAACGCCGCGGTAACAATATAATCGTGATCCCACGAGAGCGCGCTCTTATAAAGCGGCTTTTGCAAGAATGGCCGCTCACGCGAGACAATATGCGGAAATCGCATTATCCGAGGCCGCAGGGTAGAAACCCCGCCACCGTTTCAAAGACAATAAGATCGACGTCAGCGAAAGGGCGACTCGATACTATATACTGACGAGACTTTTTTCTCTGCCATCGTTCCACTTTTTTTCTCTCTCTCTCTCTCTCTCTCTCCCTCTTTCTCCCTCTTTCTCTCTCTGTCTCTCTTTTCTTTTTGTTGTTTGTTTGTTACCGTTCGTCTTTTTCCTCCCCGCCATCGATCTGCCCGCTCTCTCGAAAGCGGAGACTTTTTCGCGTCCGCCGAGGAGAAACGGTGAAATTCTAATTTTGTTTTAGCGAGCGCGCGGTGTAGTCAGCCAGGAGAAAATGAATGCACCGCGCCGGTGCATAATGCTGATTGTTCGCGCTTCGACGCAGACCTTTTCGAGATTCGCCCCTCAAGAACTGTGGAAATTTTCGAACCTCCAAGGACTTGAATTAAAGCTGAATAATGGCGCGTTTTGATAGGTCTATGGAAGTTTCTCGGCAAATTCGAAATCGTATTGGGAAATAAAGAAGTCTCGAACATGTGCAAGAAATACGAGCCCAGATTTATTGGTTACCACGATGCAATTTTAATATGGATTGTCGTAGAAATTTTCAAACTTTTAAGGGCTTAAATTAAAGCTGAATTAACGCGCTTTATGCTGAGTCTGATTAGTTGAATAGAAGAATTAGAAATTGCATTGAGAAAGTAAGAAAGCTCAACTGGTAGCTCTGAGAATAGCGAGCCGGCTTTTAATACTCCCGACGATGCAGTTGTAAAATGTACTCTCATAAAAATTGTTCAACTTTTAAGGGCTTAAATTAAAGCTGATTTAACGCGCTTTATGCTGGATTCATTTGGTTCAATAGAAGAATTAGAAATTGCATTGCGAAAGTAAGAAAGCTCAACTGGTAGCTCTGAGAATAGTGAGCCGGCTTTTAATACTCCCGACGGTGCAGTTGTAAAATGTACTCTCATAAAAATTGTCCAATTTTTAAGGGCCTAAATTAAAGCTGATTTAACGCGCTTTATGCTGGATTCATTTGGTTCAATAGAAGAATTAGAAATTGCATTGAGAAAGTACGAAAGCTCAACTGGTAGCTCTGAGAATAGTGAGCCGGCTTTTAATACTCCCGACGATGCAGTTGTAAAATGTACTCTCATAAAAATTGTCCAACTTTTAAGGGCTTAAATTAAAGCTGATTTAACGCGCTTTATGCTGGATTCATTTGGTTCAATAGAAGAATTAGAAATTGCATTGCGAAAGTAAGAAAGCTCAACTGGTAGCTCTGAGAATAGTGAGCCGGCTTTTAATAATCCCGACGATGCGATTTTAAAATGTACTCTCATGAAAATTCTCAAACTTTTAAGAGTCTAAATTAAAGCTGAATTAACGCGTTTTAAATAAGGTCCATTTAGCGCAGCAGAAAAATGGGAAATAGCATTGAGAAAACAAGAAATCTCAACCGTTCGCTCTGAAAAGAATGTGTTGATTTTTACAAGTCTCTTCAACGAGATTTTCAAGAGGAATTTCCGTGGAATATTTGAACTTTCAACGGCTTAAATGAAAGTTATCAAGAAGGCCTATAAATAGTTTAAGGAAAATATCAATAGAAAGTTAAAAATTTCTTAAATTTCAATTTCAATGTTGTCCGTGTTGACAAGTCTTTTTACTCTGCAGTTGTGACCGATATTTATTACTTCTCGTTTCATTCCTTCCCACCATTGATCTATCCGCTCTCCCATCGAGGAGAAAAGGTGAAATTCTAATTTTATTTTAGCCAGCGCACGTTGCAATCGACCAGGAGAAAATTAATGCACCGCGCACAGCATAATGCTGATTGTTCGCGCTGCAACGCGGCCCGTTTCAAAATTCCCGCCCCGGCGTTTGTGTGGTAATGGCGGACCGGTTAAGGTTAATTGCACCGCCACGGACTTTTCGAGAGAAACCGTTATAGATAAAGCCTCTCCAGCAAGGTATTGAACTGTTATTTATCGATTTTATGCTCTTACTTTTCATTAAAATCGAGTACAGGTTTCAAGCTTTATAGAATTACAGTAAATTGATAACCTTGTTTGATGTCGTAAAAGGTAGTACACTTTGTAATTAGAAGACTTATACAAATAGCTATCTGCGGTTCGCATTGACCGTTTTCTTAGTAAGTACAATAAGTACTTAGTCTTACAAGTAACTTGTAAAGCGAAGAAAAGAAATAAACCGGTGAAAAAGTTCAACATATTATTCTCAAAGATTTGGTTTAAATTCTTTACATTCATAAGAGAATTTTAGAGAAATTGTTAAATAAATTGATATACTTGCACACTGCAGTAGCTAAAAACTTGCCAAATAAACCATTAAATCTTACATTACCAAATAAAAACGCGTCGATCTCGCTGCTCAATATTTCCAAACTGAAACGATCGTCCTTGGTAAATTTGCAACTGCAAATCAATTTAAAAATCACACTAACTCCACCAAGATTACAAGAAAACAGTAAAGGGACTTGCAGCGTTGAGAATACAGAAAAATTGGAAAAATTCGAATTACAAAATCACAATCACTCCGCTCAGATTACAAGAAAATAGTAAAGGGACTTGCAGCTTCGATAATATAGAGAACTTAAAAAAATCACAATAACTATACCAAGATCACACGACAACTATAAACGCACTTGCAGCCCCCCAGAATACAGAAAAACTTTAAATATTCGATTTAAAAATTTGCAATAACTCCACCAACATCACACGAAAAGGAAACAGGAACTTGCAACTTGGAGAGTAGAGAAATATTTTAAAAATTTCCAATTTTTTCTCGAAGATAATAATTTGCTTATGTAATGCGAATGATTGCATTGCAACGTATCACAAGAGGCTTACGTCACGTATCTACACGAAAATCCGCGGCAAGATCTGCGTAGCCATCTATCATTCTCTATAACTATAATGCAACTGCCAGTCGTTCAAAATTGTAACAAAACGAACGGGCGAAGACGTAACAGCTTCCTGAAGAAACTTTTCGTCGCCTGTCCGACGGTCGGGACATAATTCATAGTTTTGAAGAATCGACGCCTATTCGACTGCCCTCGAGTGACATCGGCACTCTATCATGACACATCGAGGCTCTCGGAGACACTCCGAAGATGCTACTCTCCGATCGTGCCAGCCGGTTGGACAACGAAGAATGCGAACGGTCAAAGTACTCTCTTCTCGAACACTCTGCTTGGCCCAGTTGACACAAACCGAGCATTGCGCAACGGTGCTCGATATTCGGAAATGGATAGCTCCAGAAACCATTCGTAGCTCTCGGCAAAAAAAGATTAACCTCTTTCTGAAAAAATCGTTTTATCAAAATTGGACGGTTGGAAGTTTACCAGAGTTTTGGTAGGTTTGTAGAAACCGTTGCGAAGAAATAAATGATAGAAGACTAGGATTTTTAATATGGCGGTCGCATTCTTTTATGTAGTATACAGATAGCAGGACTGATTATTTTTTAAATTTATTGTATGATAGAAATGACATATTCCTATTAAGTGATAATTGTACTCTTAATTTTTAAATTTTGTATAAAAATTGTGAAAGATTTCAATAGTTAAGGTTTTCGATATGGCTACATTGTTTTATGCAAGATTGAATTCCTGAGAACATCGATTAATTGTTAGTTTATACTATGGCAGTAATGTTGCATTTTTTAAACTAACAATTTTACACTTCATTTTTAAATTGTATAGAAATGTTATGAAAGGTTCCAATAGATACAGGTTTCGATGTGGCGGCCATATTATTCTGAGCAAGTTCAGTTACAGCAGCCATATTGTCTTGTGCAAGTCCCAATTTGTTTTCACACCTATTGAAAATACTTTTCAATATGTATTATTATTTTGTCATGATATTTATATTAATTCGTAAATTTAGGACTACTTCTGTAGATCTATGTCAGAATTTGAAATGCCTCGATATCTTCAGTTTCCAATGTGGCAGCCATTTTGTCTTGTGCAAGTCCCAACTTGCTTTAGCACAGATTGAAAACGCTTTTCAGTATATATATTATTACTTTGTCATGATATTTATATTAATTCGTAAATTTAGAACTACTTTTGCAGATCTATGTCAGAATTAGGAACGCCTCGGTATCTTCAGCTTCCAATATGGCAGCCACCTTCTCCAGTCGGTGAAAACAACGAGTGACAAATCATTTGGAGCATACTATCATTACTATACCCACTTATACTAGATAGTTTCCTTGCATGAAATGGATATTAAATGAAAATAATGCATTTTATCGTCCGAAGACAATGCAAACTGCGAAAAGTCTACAGTTTTTCGCGTTTCACCTAATTACGAGAAATCGACTGAACCGAGTTTCCCCATAGTCCGATAAGCTCGTCTATAATAACAGAGAACGCTGTCGTTCTAAGATCGATGAGGAAAACTGGACCCGAACACTTCAGACAATGAGCAGTTGCCAAAGTGTAGGTGAAAGCATACCAATCATCCGCAACTAGTATGTTAACGTACTCTGTCAGCCATGAAGAAACAATACAAGCCAATTATCCAGACGATCTAGCTATTGCCGAGATCCTTTAAGAAGACACTCTCGAGATTTATTTCGTTTTTCTTATCTTCTTACTCTCATCTTCTAAAGAGGAGATATCATCTGGAAAATTTAGTATTTCTGTATTGACAATCTGTGTAAAAAGTATTCGTGCACTCTTAAAAAACGAATAACTTTTTTTAAAATTGCAGCAATGACATATTCTTTTGAGCAGAATTAGTTTTCGTTAAATTTAAATAATTAATTCTGAAAATTTAATTAACTCTGAATTAATTTTAGATTCCAGAAATTTTAACTTAACTAAATTCTAAAAGTTTAATTAATTCGAAATTAATTTCACAGAATTAGTTTAATGTGTAAACAATTTTTGTTTTAAAAAGCTATTCGCCTCAATTGCAATGTAATGCGTTAGTAATAATTGGATTGATAGTAGTTACTTACATTGACCAATAAAAGCACGTTGCTCACTGATAAATCTATGTCTCCGAAATGGTTCAGCTAGCCATCTAGTGTCTACAACAAAAATAACAAATGTATTATTAATTCTTAATTGAGTAAAAGAGATTGAAAAAAGTTGTAATCTTACAGAAACGTCTTCACGTCGCCGAAATGGTTCATCTTGTGTCTACAATGAAAATAACAAATTGATTATTAATTCTTAACTCAGTAAAAGAGATTGAAAAAAGTTGTAATCTTACACAAACGCCTCCATGTCTCCAAAATGGTTCAGCTAGCCATCTAGTGTCTACAATGAAAATAACAAATTGATTATTAATTCTTAACTCAGTAAAAGAGATTGAAAAAAGTTGTAATCTTACACAAACGCCTCCATGTCTCCAAAATGGTTCAGCTAGCCATCTAGTGTCTACAATGAAAATAACAAATTGATTATTAATTCTTAACT
>CM052098.1:9151947-9165271 GCA_028453745.1 Agapostemon virescens
GATTAGAAGAGTGAAAAAAATCGCAATCCTTGACAAACGTAATTATAATTAGATTAGTAATATTTAATAAAAAAAATTTTAAAGACGTTCCTCAAAGCGATTCTATCTCTACATTTTCGAATTCTCTATTATTTACTGGTTTCCAGAAAATTGTTGGAATTCTATCGAACGGATAAAACGCAAATACTCACATTTTTCCGACACCGAACCGTGCAGGTATAAATAACACGCTATGGACGCTGGTTATTTTCATTCGCTGAAACACCGATATGCGGTAGAACGTAGAGAAGAGAAAACTAACTAACTCGTTAAAAAAAATCGTATGCTCTCGTAAAACTACTGACAGTCGAATTTCTTATTTACTAAGAAAGTCGAACGACCTTGCACCGGGAAATTTAAACTGCGCAGTCACACTGAATCTATTTTCGTGTCGGTGCACGCACTGCTTCAACGATTACATTCACTATCACCGGAAGGTGGCCAATCATTATATTTCCTAACCAGATTTTATTATTATTTCAATACAACTGTTATTGCGACTGATCTCTGCGTTGTCGTTTAACTTTACACGTATTATTAACCTTTCGTGGATGAATGCCGGCATTATAGCGGTATAGAAAATATATTTCTTAAATATAATTAACCAAATGTTTATTTAACACCAAACCTAGCACAGTGGGTCAAACAGCACTTTTCAGAATTTTTAGATTGCAATTACTAAAGTTACAAAATCGACTCTTTGTTCAATTACCAACATATATCCTTAAATTTATACAAATTCTTAAATTTATATATATCCTTTTTATATAGGTCCTTGCATTTATATATATTCATTTTATATAGGTTCTTAAATTTGTGTAGATTCTTAAAATATATATCTTTAAATTTATATAAATCCTTAATGGTGTACTTTGTATCGAAAACCGAAATAAATTAAATCTTGGCATTTTTAAAAAACAATATACATCAGTAAATTTAAATTCTTGGTAGGTTTAGCGTTAATACAATTTCTTTTCTTTAATCAATCTGAAGCAATTTTTTTGTCCTTAATCAATTTCAATCTTATCGTTGGAATGCAACGAAACCATAGCATGTCTGGCTTTAAATGCTTAGGTTTAAGGGGTGGTTTCTGCAAGAACAGAAGGATCCACGCGGAGGCGTAAAGTCAACAGCACACGCCAGAGCGCATCGGTCGCATAAAGTTACAGTCACACATTCCTTTTTCACATTCGCAGACTTTAAACACGAGCCACGCGGAATCCATTGTATCACTGCTTCTAAACGACACTTTGTTATACAATTAAAATATATACAGGATATAACGCGTTATCATTTAGAAAGCAGTGTAAAGACAAATTTCTAACATTTACCTTCCCCTTATCCGCAAAGGGTTAATTGGGTAAAATGATTGATACTAAGCTTTACTCGCGCTACGTTGACACAATAACGGATTGACACAGATAATCCACTGTAAAACGTGTCCATTAAATTTGTTATCTTGATTTCTTTTTTCTTTCGGAAAGCAAGCGTGCGCAATAAAATGCTATCCTACATTATCCCATTCGTTCTTGCGTTTCGAATGATCTTCTTTTTCCCTCGGGAATTGCCGCGGAACCTGTATACGTTTTAATCGGGTTGCCTTGGGATCGGCCGAAAAATGATCCCTTATCGACGAGGCGACTTGCGAACGCGGATAAGTGTAGCCAGTTTCCTCGCGTCCGATAGAAGTGGCAAAGTCACAATGCAGTTCCCGTTGCTCGCGAAAATCTAAAACGGCTTATCGCCGGCGCTTAATGCGTCGCCCGAGAGATCTAGCTACGCGAAATCCGTTTCGCACAGCAACCCGAGAGCAACCAGCAACATTCACTTCTGTATAACGATCCTATTAAGCATGCGCAATCGCGGAGCAACGAACAGGCGCCAGGCTAATATCTAAACTAACCATAAAACAGCGGGGAGGAAAAACGTCTAATTAAGTTGGTACGCGGAACACCGGTGAATTTACGAGGTCGCAGAACAAGCTTCTGAAACAGTGTGTACACTTGTTCCACAGCCATTGATAGACGGAAACCCCGAGGATCGGCCTAAGCCGCAGCTGCCGGCACTATTTTATCTTTTACTATTACTTAACTGTTGTACCATTCAGACTCTAATCGTTTAATTTACAATTTCATTTTTAATTGAATCTATTTTAGTTACGGGAGACCGCTACAGAAACCGATCCCATCGCAGCGAGAGTTGACTCTCATGCAAATTCGATTCAACAGTTATGTTTCTGACATAATACATATGTATCGGGTTTCATCGAAAAGAGTGCAATAAGCGTGGTACTAGGACAGCGGCGGTGCAATCGTTGAAGCGTAATAATATTTTGGTATTTTTGAAATTTTCATAATGGCGAGTTTAAAATTGCGGATTTTGTGTATGTATGAGAGAAATTAATATAGGTGAGACTCGAAATTGTGAAAACGTTTGAATTGGGTCTAATTGAAAAGAGTGAATTAAACGTGATACAAGGACAGTGGCGGTGCAGTCGTTGAAACGTAATAATGGTATTTTTTAAATTTTCATAATGGCGAATTTAAAATTGCAGATTTTGTGTATGTGTGAGAGAAATTAACACATGAGATTCAAAATTGTGAAAGCATTAGAATCGAGTTTAATTGAAAAGAGTGCAATAAACTTGATACGACTTTGATTGATTTGATAATAATAAAATAGATTTTTACTTGGGGTTGAAGAGAATTAATAATATGCAAGAAATTGTGTTCGAAATCTCTCTGTTGTACTGCAATGGGTTAAAATAGTCTCGTTATGTATATGTAATAGTATGAATGAATGTCCTAAAATTGTCAATTATTTGATTGATAGTATAATAATGAAAGTCATAATGAAAGTAAAATTGATAGTGATATAACGATGATTTAACATTTTGTTCGTCAGAGATTATTAATGGATGTTTTATAGGCGATCTATTTATAATTGTCGGTATTGCAAAAATTTATTAAAACCTCTTCGGTAGCTGTCCATATCGATCATGTACTATTCAAAGACTGAGTTAGCCAATAAGTAAAGTCGTTATACTGAAATCGAACTAAAATTAGAACAGGTTCGATAACGAAAGTACGTTGGTAACGATTCAATGGTAAAACTGTAAGCCACTTCATAGTGAAACTGTGTTGCTATAAATAATTAAATTAGTGCCGATATTGAAGTGGAAGTGAAATCAACTTTGCACTAAAAGTGAGTCAAGAGTGAAGCTGATCGTACAGTGAAACTGAAAAACAAAATCAATTTCATGCAAAGTACCTGTCCAAAACTCAAGTGTTAAAACTCTCCCCTACAAATATCAATATGCTAAACTGCAGAAAATACAACAATTACAGCTAGAATGCTATAATAAACTACCGGTATACAAAATGTTAATTCATATTCACAAAAATTGATTCGTCACGGATTAACAAACTCCCAACAAAAAGTATTAATCTGCCTATATTTAATACAGTTATATATTTATATTTTGGAGTTTTCACCAACGAGACATCTACCATTATACACAACTCGCTTTTCTTATTGAAATGATTCCAAACACGGTCTAGTTACTATAATAATTACTCGTGTAACATGCTAGTACATATTAAAATTTCAAAACTGGAAGACGACGACGAATAGAAAAGAAATAGAGTCCTTCTTTTTCAATCGCTGTCGTTCCTCACATTTACAACACTTCCAAGAATACAGCACCTCTTCTACATTTGTTGCTTTGCAGACCCGAATGTGTGACAGTTACGGAGAGAATACTGTATAGCTAACAATTTACCGAAATTAAAGCATACGGAGTGTGTAGTGTGACGAGATTAAAAATTGGCGAAGAAAATACCGTTACATGAAATTCGACCGGAAAAACGTGGAATGTACAATGACCTGTCTTTATTCCATCTAGCAATACATCTATCGCTCAATAGACTCGAATGTGCGACAGTTACGGAGAGAATACAGTGTAGCAAACAATTTACCGAAATTAAAGCATATAGAGAGTTTGATAAGATTGAAAATTCGCGAAGAGAATGCTGTAACATGAAATTCGACCGGAGAAACGTGGAATGTAACGGAGCAAACTGTGGTCAGCTAATTGCGATTTGAAGAGTACAGTAGAATAGGATCGTGCAAACGGTTGTTCGACCGCCTAAATCGGCAAGCGATCAGGAAAGCTTAGCGTCTCGCGTTCACAGGGAGCGTTACGTGCGCCGATCGGATCAAGTTTCTCTCGTTACGCTTGTTAACAATTAATTTTATCGTTGTCACGGGACCACGGTCGCATGGCAGCGCGAAAATCCGCCGGCATTAAAACGGCGAACTAATGCCGGCCAGTTGGTAACCGAATGGCGGTTAAAGAAACAACTATGTAAACGCCTCGCCTCTCTAACGAAGCTATAGCCGACTACGTACGCAATAAATACGGCCGCTGGACGTAGCAATAAACACGAGTCTAATTGCTGCACTCGCATTCCCGCAGTAACACGCGACCGATTTGCATTTCACCGTAATTATGATTCCACCCTGTGGTGCGCCGGCCGTCGATGATCACCGAGTCATCACGAGGTCTACGAGAATCGACGAGGGAGAGAGAAAAAAAAGGAGGAGGAACGAAAAGAATCGAGGAGCGAGAAACACTAACAAGGGAAATTTACGAGGCGAGCGAGATTTTTATGAAACTTCGCCGACGATGTAGAGCACGCGGTATATAAATAATGAAATTATTAACTGTCGAAGAGGCTCCGCCGTTTTCACGTTTTAAACATTTTTCTCTCGCTTCACAGCTTCTTCAGACGCGAACGTTGCGCGCGTGTAAAATTAAAGAACCCCGAAATCTTCGACGAAAATTTTCCATTGTGATTTTTGAACCGCTGTAACTTCGCGATATACAGTCGTGTGGCAGTCATTCCGCGGTCGTTGGAAAGCGTAAAGTATCTGCTTCGAATGTACTTGATTAGTTTTTTCTTTTTTAAGACGCTCTTAAATCCTGCGGAATTGTGGAATAGCAGAGATACATTTTCCCTTTGTACATTCTACATTGTCTTTGTTCACAATTTAATAAAATGACGAAAAAAAAATTGTACGTTAAGTTTTCAGTGATTTTTGGAGAAGAGAAATTCCAATTTTTAAGTTTGTAGCAATTTTAGTACTGAATGAACTTGTTTAATGTTGGTAGAATCGTTTGAATGTGAACAGCTTCAAGAATTTTCGGAAAGCAAAAGTAATTCTGGAATGTTTATAAAGTTGTACAATATTTCTTTATCGTAAAGAATAATATTATTTTTAATAATTTAATAATAAAAAATAATTTTATTTTCTCGATGAATAAACGTGTGGATTTAAGCTCTAATCTCTACGGTATAATTTGCATTTATGTACACTATCAAAGTATTTGTGCAAACAAACTCATCGTAAACTGCAGAGTACTTCCTGCGAGGTTTCTTTTATTTCAAATGCAATAGCAACGGTCTATAGAAATTTTTATTCATTTCCAATTTCTTTAAAACGATCTCTACAGTTTTATATTTCCATATAGTTCAGCAGTGCAATCGTTAATTCTCTAATAAATGAAATTGTATGGAATTAAGTTATATTACCGATAATTAGAATTAAGGCAAATATAAGAGTCGTAAGTACATCCGTGAGTTTTTCTCCAATTATTCTGAATAAAAATCCGCGAACAATCATTTCACCTTAATAAATCTTTTTGCACTCTGTATTCAACAGAGAACGGATATTAAGTTATATTAACTAGATAGGAGAATGAAATTCGTACTCCGTAATTATTACGTCATAAAAGAAAGGAAAAACTGTAGAAATACTAGAGTATAAAAACAGGAATGAATAATGCGATGCACGGAGTAAAAGCGATTATTAAACTGTGGATTTTATGACAAAAATTAATCGGTGAAACACGAAATTGTAGAGATACGAGAAAAATCGATGAATAGTATATTACTTTCGACTTATTAACATTATCGAACGAAGAAATATAATTTTATTTGTCATTCGTGACAAAGAAGTGAAATTTTTTTAACTTTCCACTACTTTCAGTTAGCGAAAATTGTCAGAAGGAAAAGTACATTTTCATTCCACTTCTGCTTCTGTAAATTGATTTACTTTCATATTTTGGATGAAGATTGAAAATATATTGACAAGTATAGTTCAGAAAGTAGTCAATTGTTAAATTTCGAAATCCAATTTTTATAACAATTTATTTAAATCTAATTATTATTTTACTCTAAACCATAATTTTTTCTTTTGTACGTAGGTGTTTAGGTGCATGTTATCTGATATTTTATATGTTCTTCTAAATCTCCATACTAACATGTTAACAATAGGTCCACAGAATCCGTCAAAATGGCGAGTTCTAACAATCTTATTTTAAAATGATCAAGATTGCAAAGATGCATCTGTAACAAATTATTCATCGAATTTATTCCTTCGTCTATATATTACTTAAAAAATTGCTGAAATTTCTAAAACATTTTTGAGCCTTCCATATTTATAGTTAATACTAGGATCACAGAACCCGTCAAAATGGCGAGTTCTAATAGTCTTCCTTTAAAATGACCAAGTTTGCAAAGATGCAGTCATGACAAATTATTCACCAAATCTATTTCTTCGAGAATATATTATTTAAAAGATTGTTGAAATTTCTAAAAAAACTTCTGAACCTGCCATATTTACAGTTAATACTAAGTTCACAGAACCCTTCAAAATGGCGAGTTCTAATAGACTTCCTTTAAAATGATCAAGATTGCAAAAATGCATCTGTAACAAATTATTCACCGAATTTATTCCTTCGTCTACGTATTATTTAAAAAATGGCTAGATATTCTAATAAAAACGGTTTTATTACTTTTCTAAAATGCCGTAAAATTGTGAGTGTTGGCCCCCCGGAAACCCAGCGTTTCCCCTCGACGAAAATGAAAAGCAGCAAGTGTCTGTAACATCAATCGCAGGAAAATGCATCCTGGTGAAATCTGTCGCGGCTCCATCGGGTTCGAACGTTGTGCATACAAGTTTATTTTCAGGAAATACGATTATCGCGATCGTGCTTCTGGACCGGTGATAATTAGAGGTGATTATCCAGCAGCCGGGACTTTCTACGCCGAACAATGGTGCCCGATAAATAGTGGCCGCCACGATGCAGAAGGCAAAAGACTATCGTAAAGCAGAGGCTAAAATTACTGTTCTTAAGATATCGTACGGGTACTGGCGACGATCGTCGCCCGGTAGGCTCGCCTGTCTCTCGCGATAAGAGATTTATCGCGCAAATTTCTATGGGCTCCGCCGAATGTTCTGCTGGCTAAATTAATACCAGGTGAAACCCGATGTGGCACACGATCGCCAGCCTCTTTTTCGCCTAGTCGAACTAGTTTCCTCGTCGGCGATATTTTTTTACCGATAATCGCTAAAACACTTGTATTGTGCACCGCTTGCGCGCTCTTTAAAGAGTTTTCTCTCTTCTATCTTCCGGGGGCATCGAATAACTGATTCCGCAGCGACCTTGAATTCGTGAATTCGTATAATTGAGCCGTTTATTTTGAATGTGGCTTAATTCCATTTATGCTGGAATCGAGATATTGAAGGATTTGCGTTGGATTAAATTTCAAAGTATGGGTAACGAATAACATAATAGAATAATGTTCTTGGGTTTCTACAGGACTCAAATTTATCATCCCAATTAGCATAATTAACATTATTGAAGAAATAATATGTTTTTGATGGCTATGAATGGATTTACGCCATTTTCAAAATCAATGGAACGACGTTTTCCTTACTTACCTGAAAACTTTGTAATGGCTCTTTCAACGCTGACAGCAATTTTTATTGCAGATCAACAAAGCATTCCCAATAATATTGTCTGATAATGTTGTTACAAATTGTAATGTAAAAATAGAATTTTAAGCTTCATTTTGATACAGCGCTAATATTGAAAAGCCTATTAATAGGCTTCCGGTCGATAAAGTGTTAATTAATATTTTAGACAATTTATACGAGAGTTAATTGAAAGTCTCAAGCTTTCGGTAAACTGTTTTGCGTTGTTTTCCTTCTTCCGCATCGCGTTGTGTTTTACTTTGATTCGGATTTGCTGCTATTGATTGATTGGGAAATGTATAGAGCGACTAATCAGGAAGTAATAAATTTCTGTAATATTGATTAGAAAATTTAGACGCCGAATTAATTTTTATTTTAATTTTGGGCCCATTCTCTTGCTGAGAAAGATGGAATTGAGATACGTTTAAAAATGGCGGCTTAATGTTTCCATTTACAGATTTCGTGGTTGGAATAGCATTATGTTGCAATGCAACCGTATCTTTTATGAAACGAAAGATATAAGAATTAACGTAATCATCGATTTCCTGATTATTATGGTGACCTGTAGAAAATGTGCATTACGCGTTAATCGCGCATAATCAATAGAAAATAAATGGAAAATTACGTTTGAAAAATTGAAAATTGTTTTCAATCTACACATCACGAAGTATGGTAATGAGTTACCAGTTTGACAACTTGCAATTGTAAAAGTGTTATCTGGAAAAGTTTGTTATAGTTTGTTACGCATACTACACTGAAAGCAATCTCAGTGCGCAGGTGTACTCTAATTGCGTAATAGTTTATGTAAGGTAATTCTAGTAGACGGAAGAGGCAACTGAATTTTAATTACGATACACCATAGGCAAGGTAATTAAGACGCAACGTTGTACACGTCGACAAGTTGCCATATACTAGAACGCTAAATGATACACTGCAACATCTACTCTAATTAGAAAGACAACCTTAATTAATGCACAAGATTGTAAAAGTGTTGGTCAATTACACGGCACGACCGTATAATTATTTTATTCGACACAAACGTAACGACATGCACGAAAGCCAATAAAAACGGAAACATTGCCAGGCGTTGAACATTGGTCGGTTAATTGTTAGTGCAGTATATTCCGACCAGTTTAAAATTAACAAACCGATTACAACAGATTCCACAATCTCAAGACAATCATTTTTTTCTTAGCTGATCTACTGAAGTTTATTAAATTTATTCAATCGAGGAAAAGAAGCATATTTAATTGGTTGTGTATGATTAACAAAAATGAACAAATAAAAGGCTAACAATTATACATTTAACCCTTTGCGGTCGTATTAAGTCGTATAGGTGTCATGCTGATCGGAATTAATTTTCCTCGAACGAACGATAATAATTAACTATTATAAATCAACTTTCTGACTTTTGCCTTTGCCCCTTTCAGGCTAACATCTAAAAAAACGTTATCATCGCACATAAATCAATTCGTTATGCGAACTGGTAAGCTGTTTCAGCCGGTGCATACGGGGACGCATGAGTTCATCTCAAATTATTTATATTTTTTATTTGCTTGTTTTATCCACCATGGCCTCAAAATATTCTAAACATCTTGAAATTTGAGAATATGTTTTGTTTTTCTCAAAAATTACAATTTAAATAGCCAATGATCACTACCTAATACTTTGACGAGTATACTCGTCAATCACAGTTAATTGATTAAATAATTCTGTGTCCGTACAGAATTCAACGAACCATTCGCAAAGCTAATTTAATAATAAATAATCGCGTTAAAGAACGTGCAGGATATGTGTGTTTAAGAATTGTGAAAGAGTGTAATTAAAAGTAAACTCACCCATTCAGTTGCAAATCCACTGCATGGTTGGAAATGTGAACAGCAGGACAGTGCGTTGACTCCTTGCAGTGTATGCTGAACCGATCAGCTGATTCCTATTCGATGGCGACGAAGGCAGGTCATTCCAATGTTCACTTTCATTGCACTATCACTAAACACTGGTACCATTATTTAATAATATTTAAGACGATGTTAATATTTAACACAATGCCTAAAACACATGTTTCACACATTCTCTTCAATTTGTTCACACCGCACAAGGACATTTAAAAAGATATTATAATGCAATAACACGCTTGCGACGTTCTTCCATCCGAAGAAACTGTGAAAGACTGGCGCGATGGTCGTGTTTTCCTAGAAGGAATGTGACGACGAGGTCGTGGAAAATTTTGTTTTTATCCTAAAGAGTTTGAAATGTTTACTACCGAACGCGATACAGTGTTCTCGATTGGGCTTCGTTCTGAGTACGTGCCTTATGCGATGGGGTCTCAAGGGCGGGTCATAAATATGACAAAGTCTAGATTTTGGAGGCCAGTCGTTTGAAAGCCCTCACAGGTGACAAGGTATGTATTTTCCTTTTCTGTTTTTCAGAACAAGGAATTTCTCTATCCTCTTTGAAAAGTTACAAAATCGCCAGCACAGAAATCGATGCAACAGATTTCCCTTTTCGAGAACACATTCTAATAAAAACCGCACAAGACTGAAACTTAAAATGTGTCATCTTCACGAAAACGACGAAATAAATTTCTGAAAAGCGATCGTTTTTCCAAGTGTCTGCGAATACTTTGGCGAGGGTGCGTCCGCGAGATTACCGCGTGTATCACGATGTCGAATACACCCACACGGCATTTTCCAAATGTAGGGGTCGTCTACTCGAATGGTCAGAGTCGTTTCTATTTACAACCGAGTCGAGAAACAATACCTTTGTCCAGCGGTGTGACGCTCGCGGTATAGGCGCGATATGGGCGGGTCAGTCGCAGAAATATTGAATCGTAAGCACCGTGGACGGACGCGTAGATCATAAACAGGGTCGAAAAATGTCCGGAGAGACGCGGGACCCCCGCGGTTATCATCGAAAATGTCAAAGAGCGAATTGGAGCGCACCGGGAAACTGGCGCCTCGCCGGGCGCCGCGGTGTTTCTAATTTTACATCGAGGAATACGAGCGGCGTGTCGTTCGACGTTCCTCGTCGTCGCCCTAGTATTTTCCGCCCTCTCTTCTCTCCCCGTGGTTTCTCTCTGTCTCTCCGTTTACGATCGTAAAACGACGCCGGACGTCACCTCCGGGGGCCGGATACGTATTTCGAGAGACAGACTGCAAAACCGGCTGCGATCAACGAACGATTAATAGATTGATCCTTGGTTACGCGTAACGCCGAACAAATCGGCCCATTCCACCCCCGGAAACGTCCGTTCCGCGGCCGTGTCCACGACGCCACTTAAATCTCGTACCCCCGCGTCGGGACGCCTGAATTATCTACCCCCGGATCCGGTACACGAGCCCCGCAATTTATGCGACAGCTTTTCCACGATTTTAATCGAGCGATGTGCACGCCGACTCGCGTATTTCTGGATTCGGAAGGGTAATGAACGGAGAGGATCTTCCAAGTTTGATGGATCATTGTCTGCGGGGTGGAACGCGTGCTCGGGAGCTCGCGAGGGATGCTTCAGGGCTCAAGGCTTGCGATTTCGACCATTATCCTTTTCTATATTGATTTGATATTTTTAGAATTTTTTATTTTTATATGATCGTTATAATGCAGACTTGTATGTGTAATAAAAGTTTTCTGCGTTCGTTGTGAGGTGCAGATGCTATAGTATATTATTTTCATATTGTTATTAAACTGCAAAGTTTCATTTGAAATTGTCTGCTTTTACTGCAAGATGCAGAAGATGTATTTTAAAAATTTTATATTATCGTTGCACTGCAATCTTGTATGCGAAGTAAAGATTTTCTGCATTCATTGCAAGATGTAGAAACTGTATTCTTTTATTTTCATATTGTTATTGCACTGCAGACTTTCATTTGAAATAAAAATTGTTTGCGTGAATTGCGAGCTGCAGAAGTTATATTTTTTTTTTTTTCATATTATTATTACACTGCGGACTTTTATGCGACATAAAAATTGTCGGCGTGCATTGCAAAATGCAGGAGCCATGCAGACATTATAAATATTTTTGGAGTCGAAAGGAGAATGACCGAAGACGAGTTTCTACGTTTGATGGATGTGTCTGCAACGGTGTAATGTTAGCGAGGGAGCTTGCGAGGGATGTTTTCCGGTTGTCATGTCATTTCAACCATCGTTTGTTCATCAGTTTTCTAATTCGATGGTGAAATACCGTCGGTCGAATGAACGGTTTTAGATTTCCTGCTTTTTTATTCAAGAGATTGCATAAATATTATTTATAAATTGCAGATTTTTATATCAAGTCAAATATTTATAGGGTTTTCTAACTTCTTGGCTTGGTGAGCTTTCGAAGGATATTCCTGGCACATCAGGCGATTATAATCATCGTTTGTTTCTCATTCATTTAGTTTAATAAGTCCATTATTAAGATTTGGATTAGGTTCAGCTTTATGCAGAACAAAAATTACTATTCGTTTACATTTTTCCATTGCATTTCCATTTTATCGACCGATATAGTTTCATTGATTATATCAATTTCAATTCGTACATGTTTCAAATGACTATTATTGTATATTGTATCGATGATATTTAACGGATGATAGATACTTAGATATTTCGGAGTTCTTTTAAATCGGTATAACGAATTACTTCCGTTTGACGTAATTCGATGGCGACGCTACCTATGGCGCCAGTCGAATTTATTAGTTTTCAGAATATTTTCAAAAACTAACAATAAATTCTGGCAGAATATGCTACCTCGAGAAATATACGAATAACAAGTGCTTTAAGGATTTATATGACAGTACGGAATGAAACTTTTGTGTTGAATACAAACTGCGAACGTTTCGAACGTCTTTTTCGTCTCTGTTTCGCTTTTTACGTTGGCCCGCTTGAAAATAAAATAATAAAATAATTAATAAAACAATATTAAACTGTCAACGAGGCTCGTGCAGGCATTACAATACTTAAACTTCCATTTTCTTCTGGGTTTTTAAAGAATTAGAATTTCAAAATACTCTTACGTTATTTTGCACGATTTCTCTTTCACACTCTAATAAACGGATTGCATTAAACATCATTCCTAGAATGCAAATTGTAATTTCCTAATAGTTAAATTTCTCCGTGCCCATAGAAGCCTGAAATACATGCAACTGTGCATTCGTGACATGCTAAATGTATATTTCACACTTACGCAAGGACGTAATAACACAATTCTTAAAATTCTATTCAAATCCCAAATTTTCCAGAAACCTCAATTTTTCTTGGTATTTAATATTTCTTCGGGGATTCTATATTTTCCATAGTCCTCCACATCTATTCGGAATCCCACATTTTTCGAAAACCTCAGTTTTTTTGGACCTCAGAATTTCTTTAGGGATTCGAGACTATCCACAGTTCTTAAAATTCTATTCAAATCCCAAATTTTCCAGAAACCTCAAATTTTCTTGGTATTTAATATTTCTTCGGGGATTCTATATTTTCCATAGTCCTCCAAATC
>CM052098.1:9174923-9189685 GCA_028453745.1 Agapostemon virescens
TTAATGCAGAGAGACATAGGTGGATGAATTTGGACCGAGGAAGTGTGGTAGCCGGAAAAATCGAATTTTCTCAAGATATATTTTTTTTTTAACAAAAGAATTTTATTCTTTCTCAATTTACGATAACAAGTGACTAGCACTTCAAATACAGCGATCGATATCGGCCAGAATTCGAAAACCGCATAACACACACGCGCCCTTCTAGATTCTCCGATTTTCACACGCTTTTTTTGGAATGTATCGATTAGGCACGCTCTGGAAGCACAATCTTTCATCCCTCGATAAAAACTCGCTCGTCGGTTTACCTTTTCTCGAGCCACGAACATTTTCGCGAACCAACGGGGATATATCGATGCTGCACAAATATTTATCGTTTCACTTTCTATGGTGGAAAATATAAAAATATAAAAAAAGAAAGACGAGAACAACGAATTCAGAGAGACCGCGCGAAGAAAGAAAAATATATTCACAGCACATCAAGGATTATAGAAGAGACGAAATTAATTTTCGGCTCAAGGTCAACGATAATAAATCCACCCCCGCGCTCGCATACTTCTACCCTGTTGCTCCATTTAGTTTTTCGTCGCTACCAACTGTAGATCATACCTCAATCTACAGTCAAGGAACTGACTCCCGGCCGAAAATTATACACGTTCTCCGACCTTTCAAATTCTTTCATCGAAACCACATGTATGATTTTTTTCAAAGTTACAAAATAAAATATACAGAAAATTACATTTTAAGCGAAGCCTCTGGATTGCTGCAGAGGGTGCAGAGATTCTAACGATGCAAATGAAGGTTAATTAAAACTTTTCCAAGTGTGACAACTTCAAACACAACGAGTCTACTTAAAACCACTTATCTCTTCTCTCTTTGTTTCGCATTATAATTGAAACTAAGATAATCTAGGACAGAGTACACTCTGTGGATAAATTGGTTTTTCAAGACGAAATATAAAAGATTCAATTTTTACATTCATCATATTCCAAAAATAAGCACACTATAGTCTAAACTATCACTTCCATGAAGATTCTGCTATGGAACAGATACGTTTAATCTTTTGGTCACATTTAGTTCAATTATAATTCAATAATTTATGTACTTCGTTTCCATGTTAATAAAAACCAATTACGAAGAAATAATTGCGAATCAAAGACAAACAGAAATAATTCAGAATGTAAAGGTTTAATCGAAAGGTCGGAACAATCGTCGAAAGTGCAAAAAGAGAACGCGTTCGTCGTCTCGACTATACCAAATTCTCGAACCCAACGAAAATCGACGATCGAGCCCAGAAAAGGTATGCCCACGAGGTTCAGAAAAGAATTATCTCTCTTTCTCACTCTCTCTATCTCTCTAACACCCGTCACTGTCAATACGGAAGGCACTGAAAATATACATACACGTAATACATATTACGTAAGAACCTTAAACTCGACCATAGTCGCTAGCGTACGTTTACCGTAGAAAAACGAACGATCTTCTTTTACGACAAAAAAAAAAGAAAAGAAAAGAAATGAAAGAAAACGAGAAAAAAAAAATGCTCGAACCTGGTCACACAAAATGATCTCCTCTCGGCGGAAGAGAAAACGCAAGAAAAGAAGAAGAAGAGAAAAGAAAAACGAGAAACAAAACGAAGGTTCCGAATTCACACGATACGAACGAAAAACGTGCACGCGAAACTGCGATAAATATCTCTTCGACGAATCACGATCGTGTCGGCCCATCCTCAAATTTGATGGCCAATTCTCTCTCTCTCTCTCTCTCTCTCTCTCTCTCTCTCACGCTCTTTCCTTCATTTTTTAAATCTTACCATCTATGTTTCGTCGATTCCTCGAATCTCTGTAGTTTTACTCAGCAAGTGAATGTGCGCTATGTACACTTAGGCTAGTTTCGGTAGGAACATTAAGGTCATCGAATCGATTACTCCGCGCTCGGTGATACTATCGCAAAACTGATCATATTCCGCGTCTGCCTCTGTCATTTTTCGTAACACGTTGACCGATAAACTGCTGGCCACGAAAATGGCAATGCAATCTCACACAGACTGAAAAATTTGAGATTTGTGGTAACGATCAGTAGATTGGGCATCTTTGACAGATTTTCAATTATTGCTTGAAAGAGACTGGAATAAAAGAGAAATTTTAATGATTCTAATAGGCTCCCAATTAAATAACAAGCTATCAGAATTTTTTCTAATTAAGTACAATAAAATCCACCGTCTAATGATTTTTAAGCAGAAGTTTTGTTGACTCTTCGATGGATCTTTAATCGGATATTTTTCAAGTACTATGTGTTCCTAGTAACGCGAATAATAGTAACTTGAAAAATTTTCTAGTCTTAAGTGGAAATTTTATAAATGCGTATACACGATGTTTTTAACTCTTTAAGAACCAGATACGTCTCCAAAAATTTCCTTAGACAAATTCTTAATCAACATCAACATTTAAATTCTTCAATTTTCTAAGAACCAGATGCACTTTCTAAAACGATCTCAAGCAATGCCGACTGCGTCAATCAAACAAATTCATCACAGTAAACTAAAATAGTCTCTTTCCAAAAAGAGTTCCTCAAAACTTCTTCGCTCAGTCGTGATCAGCTTAAATTGCAGCCTGAACATTGTCGATCAAAGGATGCTACAACAGAATGAAGAAAGAAGACGGAAGCTTCTACGAATGGCTACGTGAATTGACGTCTAGTCCGCGGTGTTGCGCAAGAAATTCGAACGATATAAAAATACGAGTTCGCTTTTCCTGAGTAGATGATTTGTGAAAAATTGCTGGTCCCCTAACCGTTCGTAAATAATTTAACAATTAGCCGGCGCGGACAAGAGGCACGTATGCGGTTCGTTGAACGGCATATGCTCCGCCTCCTAATATTCAAAGACGTCGTTGGTGCAGGCTCGTTGCACGGCGGATGCAACGGCCATCGACAGGTTCGCAGGAGCGTCGAACGTCTCGCGATCGTTTCCGAGCGCAGAATAAACTCTCGAAAGCAAAACTCGGCCGCGTGCCTGACATTACAACCAGTTCGTTACGATTTGAGCTGCTCTTCCTCCTCTCGTTTCGCGAGATCGTCGAGGTATCGAGCGATCTCTTTCGGTGCGAGTTCTTCTCCTCCTCCTCGTGCGTTTAAATAAACGATCGTCGTCGCGCGCGCGACCGTCGCCCCGAATACGATGACACAGTTGATGGCAGCGTTGCGAACGCGATCATAAATTCATTAACACGCTCGGTGCACTTGCTACGCTCGCTACGCTCCTCTCGCATTCCGCGTGCGCGCGCGCACACACGCACGCACGCGAAGAAAGTCGAATTAATTATATGCATATTGTTATTTAAAGGCGGACCCGCGTAATACTGGGAAAATCAATGACTTGTCTCTCCCGTAATTTCTTTTTAACCCGCCTGCAACGCCATATAGGACGGCCGCGCTAAAGTTTCCGGTCAGATAAGCTTTCCACTTTACGTGCCGGAAGCCGATATCTACAATATTTTTTATTCGCTGCATAGAAAATAATTAACTATGATTGCTTGTTTTGCATTGTCGTTCGTGTGCTCGATATTGACTCGCGTTCTTTTATAGACGGGCGCGCGTCTATGAATCGTCGAGTGGTTTATTCGACTGCGAAATTTCAGAACGTCACCGTACACGTTTCTTCTAACCGTAAAACACTTTTATCATTTGCATTCTTTCATCACAATTTCTCTGTACAATGTCTCATTGTACCATCACTTCTTCGTGGCGGAGAGAATATTTTCTGTACTAGTCTAGAACAGATTGTGGAAGCTCTTTTAAATAATTTATTTCAATTGTAGGCGGCTAAATTGTTCGTAGAGGATTGTTGCGTTTGATAGAACATTTTGCGTCTAGAGCGAACGTGTTAAGAATCTTGAAATGGGATTCGACTCGAATGCGACAATGACGGCGCAACACTACCATTGACTGGAGATCGCGAATTTCGACGGTGACGTCGCGGGAAAAATCACGATCGCAGAGCGTTCCGATGTTCGCCGGAAGCTGCACAAAATTTGAAAGACTGTCGGGTTTCGTTTCGAAGGCAACGCAAGTCCTCGCGCTCGCCGCCCGTTTCCAGGTTCGTAGCCGCGAAACAAGCTCAGAACTAGCAAATCTTATAATATCACACGCGAAACGTAGATGGCAATCCTCCTCTCATCAGGCGAGCCGGTTTCCACATCGACGAGAAAATCTTTGATGGCACGAATTCTCTGTTTCTTTTGTGATCGATTTTCTTTCGATCGAACGCGCCGAGTACCATCGGAAAACTATCATATTTTTCGTGGAACGATTTCTCCGTGTAAAAGTATTGAAACCGATTTATTTACACAAGGAATCGGCGGACTCCCGCTCGAGGAATACGCTATGCACGAGAATCTGAGACTGCTGAATACTTATTTTCGGAAATTAATACACTGGAGGCGTCAGGAACGTGACGATAGCTGGCGACTTGAACGCCTGCACAGACGATGACGCGTACGTCGGAATCACTCGATTCCGAGGCTCCTTGGATTACGTCGGGAAGAAACTGCTATGATAAACTAATCACATATCTCAAACGTGTCTTGAGATGCAGTTACGACATTCTATGTCCCAATTACCTATTTTTTCTTTTCGAAGAAAAAACAACGGACTTCGCGAAACGTGCGAACGAACGCGAGAACGGTCGAAGTATCGACTTTCCCTGTCCAGCCGTAAACAGAATCGATTATAATGGAGCAGTGACTTTCCGCATCAATGAGAACACAACGATGCATCGTTGATCGAAGGTGCGTTTAAAAATCTCGTACGAAAATGGTCGTAAAGAAAATCAAGGATCGAAATGCGGCTTTTTGATTGGTTCCGTTGAAGGCATGAACCTTGGGACTTTTGTTTTTAAATTTTCTTTATTTTCTTCGGCTACAATGATCGATACTTCGTCTTTGATAGTTTCACAGTAGAAAAGGAAAATTCTTATTCATAATAGGTCCGTAATTACTTGAACATCGATACGAGACGAATAACATTTATATTTGCAATCTTCGTCACAAGTTCATCTCGTTGTTCAAAAAGCTACCGATCATTGTAACAAATGCTGAATACTATTCAACGAATAATAAACAGTTCACGGTCGAAACCTCGTTACTATCCCTCTTATAAAATTCTGTAGATGTTCGATGAACATCCTAAATGATAGTATTGGGTTGTTCGGAAAGTAATTTCGCTTTTTCCCGACAGAGGATTTAATTGTATATTTTTGCACCCAACTTCACACTTAAGCCGCATAATTATTGTATGTTTTGAGAGCTGATATAGCAAGGCCTGTGTGTGAAAAAGTCCAATTGATTCTACACAGCAGTTTTTGGTTGGTGCTCTTTTAACACTTTTACTGCCATATCACCCATATACGAGTGATGGAATTATTTATATAGTTTCTAAATGAATTTTAACGTGAATATATTCATTGTATCAAAGTTGATGGTGATCTAGAAAGTAGCAAGAAGATAGCAGGTGTATTCTACATTATACAGTTTTATTTTTACAATTTTCATTTCATTCAACAGCTCATTTCGATTTTGTTAAATTTTCGTGGCTCTTAGCTTGACAGTCGAAGTGTTAACCCTTTGCACTCGAAGCTGCTTCGACTAGAAAACATAGGCCTTTCTTCCGACCTAGGATATTTTCATTCCGCGTGATTTTTTCCATCCTGTGCATACGGGCGTTTTTACTATTACTCGTCCTTGCAACAATTAGATTTTTCACGAATTTGTTAGATACGGACATAACGATGTAAAAATTGTTTTAAACAGCGGTGAGACAATTTTTATTGGCGCCACAGAGTCGCCATTCGAGTGCAAAGGGTTAAATATGGAGAGCAATAAGTAGCATTTTCGTCAGATTTTACTGTTTTACTATAGAAAAGGTTAAAATGCTGTTCAAGCCAGAAAGAAATTAACCGATGTGTATGGAGAAGATGTGTTGACAGTACGCCAGTGCCAGAACTGGCTTGCAAAATTTCGATCCGGCAATTTTGATGTCGAAGATGCACCACATTTTGGAAGGCCGGTTAAAGCTGATAAAGACACGGTGTAGGCATTAGTTGATGCAAACCGGCGAATAACAACACGTGAGATCGGTGAGAGGTAAAATGATCAAATTCAACTGTTTATGACCACTCGAAAGGCCTGGGTTTAACCTCGAAGCTCGATATATGGGTTCCCCATGTTCTCGCGGAGAGAAATTTGTGTCGTCGCGTTAACGTCTGTGATTCGCTTGTCAAACGTCACGAAAATGATCCATTTTTGAAGATTAAACGCAAGAGATCATGGAGCAAAAAAGATGAACTGGCTCAAAGCATTTCCAAAGCCAATAGCCATCCAAGAAAAAGGTGATGCTGTCTGTTTGGTGGGATTTTAAAGGAATAGTTTTCTTTTGAGCTTTTACCGGATAACGCAACAATTAATTCTAAGTCTACTGTTATCAGCTGAACAAACTGAATGGTGCACTTCAACAGAAAAGGCCAGAATTAATCAACAGAAAAGGTGTAGTATTCCACCAAGATAATGCGAGAGCTCATACAAGTTTGGTCACTCGCCAAAAGCTTTTACAGCTTCAATGGGATACAATGCCACACCCACCATATTCTCCAGATCTGCCACCTTCGAATTATAATTTGTTCTGGTGACTGAAAATTTTTTTAGACGGTAAAACCTTCCCTTCAAATGAGGAGGTCAAAAACCACCTCGATCAGTTTTTTGCCAGTAAAGACCAAAAATTTTATGATCGTGGAATCATTCTACTACCAGAAAGATGGCAAAAGGTATTGGACCAGAATGGCCACTATACAATTTAATAAAATATTTGTTCATTACACGAAAATTGTCTTTCATTTTCACAAAAAAAAAAGAAACGAAATTACTTTCCGAACAACCCAATAGGATAGTTTTTAACGATACCGAGTGCTCGAAGTCCCCAAAAGTTCACGATCGAACGTCTTCTTAAAACCGTAGAGAAATTGAAAAGAATGTATCCTACGGCATTATGGCAGCCATTTATTTCGATCCCTGAATAAAATGATAATTTTTCGTGTTTTACCAATCCGCCGAATCCATCGATCGGAAACAAGGACACCCGAGGGCGCGACAGTTCCGCCACGAGATTCCTGACGAGAGGCTACCATCACGATCGTGCCATTCCGGACGCGTTTAAAGCTAAAACGTTCAGGAACACCGGTCCGACCGTCGAGACTCTGCGGCGGGGTCTTCAGAGGCCCCGGACTCTGAAACGAGAAAAGAAAAGGGGAACCGTGCACACACTGACACAGACGGTGGCCGCTTATCGAAGGATAACGAAACGAGAAACGTGTCCTGCTACCTCGGTTTCCACTTCGAATTTCACTCGAGGCATTTCGTCGTCGTTTCCACGGTCGCAGCAGTTCTTTCACACGGCCCGATCAATCTCACTATGTTCTCACGAATAGTTTCTTAGCCGGATACCGAACGAAACGTCTCTACGTTAGGATCTCACGCAAATGTCAGACCAAGAACGGTCGTTCCTCGGGCGTCGTCGAAATCCTTTGCATCCTTCCAGAGATCCTGCGCCATCGGCCAGTCGTCGGTAGCAAGCTCCTCCTGCGCGCTCCTCTTCCTCCGGAAGATCCTTCCGAGTCGATTGAATCAGCAACCCAGCTAGGAAATAGGTTCTTCAGCATCCTCCTCGAGAAAACTCGTCGACCGCAACGTCCTCTTCCCGGTCGAAGACGCCGGCACCCATGTCGAGAAGATCGAAAGGCCTTCGGGGATGGCTAAAGCTGATTCGCTACCACCCGATGGCAACTCCCGAGATTCTCGTCAGCGATTCGCGTAGACGTTGCTGCTCAGGATCACCACGTCGGCTCTCAAGTCTGGTTCGTCACGGCCTCCGAGGAGGAGGGCGCACAGGAGGCGTCATATGCTCAGCGAGGGCCTCTTTTTCCGGTCCTTGGTGGTGTTCTTCCCGAAGATCGTACCAAGCACCCTGGAAACCGAGTGGACGCCTAGCTTCCGGCGGATTGGCAACGCTCGCAATAGCTGCACCGATCGAGCCTCTCTGAGCAGAGCCTGGAAAGCCAGCGCCGCTCCCGCGGGACTCTCCGCCGCGCTGACCTCGTAGAACTGACAACCATGAGCCAGGGACAGCTGCTGGCCCTCGTCCACGCACACCTCTCTGATACAGAAATGCAGGATTATGGTTAGTTTCGATCTGGAGAAGAGAAGCAGGAAGATATTCGAAGTAGACGCGGAGGGAAACGATTGTTCTCTTGGATACCATAATCGGTACATGCCTGAGCCACTCGTCTGCTTGCAGAAGCTTACAGTGTTCTACCGTATTCGAGAGACAGAACTTCGGTCAGTAAGCTATTGTTATCTAATATTAATGTATTCTACAGTGAGGGATTCGGATGAACGTTCGAGACATTGTGTATTGTGTGAGAGCCAAATAGAAAATAACGCAACAAATATTTACGCGATGTGTTTAGCAAAGCTGCAGTAATTTCCAGAACCTGTTGAAGATGAATCGAAGAATTTCGAAATGGTGATTTTTCGTTGAAAGAAAAGACAGATATACATTAAGATATATTGATATTGCAAAGATGGAGTTCGCCAGACAGCTGCGGATCTCGTTAATAAATGACTTGGAATTTATAAAAACGACAGAACTTTCTCTTACATTTAACAAAAAGTAGAGAATATCGGTGAAATAGTAGAGATACGAGTAATGGAAAAAATAGTGTTTTTACAGAAAAGAAAAATGCGATGAAATACATTTGCTGAGATATTTAATTTACATTAAAAAATTAGGAAGACATTAAAATTATCAGACCGTCATTGCCTCCGACACCGTAAACACCCGCCCCGTATTCGAAGAGAACAAGAAAACCTCGAAACTCTTACATCCTCGCAGGAAATTCCTCCGCAACTCTTTATATATAGCCCACGCAGCGATGCTAATATAAACTCTAAGAATAAACATCTAACGATAACGATATTTATAAACTTTATCTGGCTGACCTTTGCTGGTGAAAAAAGTCGAGTTGGCGCTCAAAGGAAGCAATTTTCCGGGGATGAAGCGGCCCAAAACGACGAGGGAACTCTCAACAGCCTTGTAACGTAGAATTTACAATATCGCTTCGAATCGCTATCATTCCGAGAATGATTGTACCGGGCCGAATAAATTGTCGAGGTTGGAAAAGAAAGTATAAAAGCGTAGTTGCCGCTGGTGCTCGGCCGCTTCGTATAATAAACGAGTAAATAATCGTTACAGTCAAAGGTAACGAGGGTACAAAGAACTATCCCGGGTTCTCGAGTGTTGCCAGAAGCCGAAGCCGAAGCCAAGAATCCCTGCGGATTCGCGTCGGCTGAAAGAAATAGACAATCGCAATGGAGGGTGGTGGACGCGGTGTTCTTTCGCAACACGCGGAGACCGTAAATTTTCGGGACGGGAAAAACGCGTCACGGGGGATCAACGGAAGCTGTCAAGGTCCATGAAGAGGATCGGAACGAGTGGACGGGTCACGACTTCTTGGCAAACACCGTTCCGGATGAACGGAAGCGGCGGAAGGTGAGTGAACGCGGACATAAAGGCGGGATGAACGCCGGAGTCACTGGAATTTCGCCAGCCTGGACGCCACTGGATATTTATAATTGCCATTGGCGGCGGACGGTCGATTCTAAGATCCACGGAAACCAGCCGCAAACCTTTGATAAACGTTTCAAAACGGATCGTTGATCTTCGTTACGCCGACCGGCAACTGGGTAACTTCAAACATCGGAAGCCGCGAGTTCTTTTCACGAATTGAACCGTTTATTTTGAAAGTGGCTTAAGTTGGATTAAATTTAAAAATATGGGTAACAGATATCATAATAGAATAATGTTTTTGCGCTTCTAAAGGTGTCAAATTTATCATCCCAATTAGCATAATTAACATTATTGAAGAAATAATATGTTTTTGACGACTATGAATGGAGTTACGCCATTTTCAAAATCAATGAAACGACGTTTTCAATTCTTAAGAAAGCACAAGTCCATAGGAAAAGTAAATTTCCCTTGAAATTAAAATAAATGTATACACTTTTATGTTATAAAATCAAAATAATATTCAACTTTCATTCTTTGTTAAATAACTTTTACATTAAAATTAATATAGTTTTATTAATTATTATTCAGTCTTGTCCAGTTTGTGTAGGCAAGAGGGATTTAAAATAACTGTGGTGTGCAGGTGGTGTATAATGTAATAAATCCATTAAGTCCTTAATGGAATGAGTCCATTGGTGGAGATCGAGTGGATTAAGTCCTTGTAAAATGATCCACCGTTCGAGGATTGATGATTGTAACAAGCGAGAAATTATACAACAGTATTTTTAAATTCTTCGAGTGCTTTCACTGTTTTAAATTTGATCTACTTGTTTCGATATAAATGCATACGTCCACGGTGTAATCATGTAGTTTCTTTAAAACCGTATGTGTTTGTTCCAGAGAAACTATATTGTGCTTTCGAATAAGACGAAATTTTTAATTACAGCGTTCACACGAACCTGCGCAAGGAGCGAGAAGCAACCCCGCAAGAGATTGCATTTGAAAGCAGTAAAGTCGCAGTGCAGGATCGAAGGATACTAATATTAAATTTCAACGACTAATATATTCGTATAGTAAATATAAATAAGATCTTGCAATATCAAATAATCCGTTAAATATTCCAACCTATAAATTCAACATCAAACGTAACTATCCAATCTCATAAATCCTAGTTTCTCATAAAGTATATTCACATAACCATCAACAACGAATGAACTATCCGGAATGGCAGCAGCTCGGTCAGCCAAAGTTGATTCGAGCTGTCGCAAATTAGTTGAACAAGGCAGACATTTGCGAGAAGATTCGCAGTCTATTAATCAATCGTCTAAGCCAGCGAATCATCGCTAACGAAATCCGTCGGGCATAATAGTTCGACTTTTTCGTGTTCGCCGATCGATCATCAATCCTGCAGGAGCGTAAGAGGGGTAACGGGGTATCCGCCGGTGTATTTTAGCCGGGATGAACACCAGCATGGAGGCCAGCGATATTTATGGTGGCAATTAAATTCGCGGGAACACATGATACTCTCGAAGCGTCGAACCGGAGGGGGAGAAATGGGGGAAGGGAATCGCGTGGGAGGGCCGTGCACACTTCTAATCGCGCGCACGAGTCCTGTATGCATGTACACGTGAGCAGGCACCACGTCCAACGGCCGTTAATCTGTCCCCTTTTATTTTATACGAGGCGATCCGTTGCTTTACGAGGAACGGTGTTAGATTCGAGCCCCTCGTTTCCCGCGATCCGAACCGGGGAAGACGACACGATGCGACGCGACGCGACGCGACGCTAAAGAGGGAACAGCGCCGCCAAGAAAATTGAATATCTCTTGGAAGAAAGATGGCCGGACGAAGGGAGAGGCTCGACATTTCAGTGCCTCGACGCCGGATCAGGATACCCGGCGAAACGACGCGACGCGACCTTTAAGCGACGACGCAGATCACCGTCGACCGGATTACACGCAGCGCCGGTTCGAACGGATCGGGCCTCCACGGGGTTCACGCGAGTCCGCGCAAGGAGCGCTGCGGACGTAGACTACGCTTAACCCCTTGCCCTACAACAACGAGTCAGACTCGGGATCAAGGATTTCGAACTGAATCTTCCAAACGTGGATTTCCTTAATTTTCTTTAAACGGAAATAACATTTTATTTAATTGTTGATCGTGTACGGTCGTTGGAGAATAGCTAAGCACGCAGTAACTACGAATTTGTCTTCTCTTTTTATCGCTCTGCGGAGGACAAAGAAAGTTTAGTCAGTGTTATCGTAAAATAAGGCCAAGGGGTTAACAAATTGTTGACCGGCAATTTTTTTCAGAATTTATCTCCTCCCGTCGGCTATTATTTCGTAATTAGAAATTAACTTCGATAAATTCTTCACTATTGCGTTCTGTCATGGTTGAATTTTCTTTTTTTATAGTAAAGGGGATACAACTCGACGGATTTTATTAGCGAAAGACACAGGTTGTGGTATACTGAACAACAAATTCTATGCTTTCCGAGAACGCACTTACCGAGTTAAGTCGTGACCGGTCAACAATGTGTTAACAACAGATTTTTTGTTCATGATGGACCCAAGCTACTTCGTGAAATTCAGGAAACTGAATTCTAACGCAGGACATCGACAATGTTTTTCTGTAATTGCTTCAATGCGAGAATTTTGTACTTTATCACTACAATTAACGAACGATAAATCTAACAATTGCAGGGATAATTCATCCGCTAATCGTTTTAAATACTAATTGTTTTAATTCGATCGATAATCGTTTTTTTCGTTTGTCTCGAGGAGAAGAGAGATCGCATTTGCCGACTAGACATGCTCAGATATATATTAAGTCGTTATTTTTATTGATTAAAAATCTATACAGTATACACTGCTTTGTAATAATAACGAAGCTGCACGTATTCAAACGTCATACAAATTTTATTGTAATATGTGCTTCATAAAAGAATTACTTCCGAAAATATCTGATATGAAAACGCTTTTATAACTTCAATAATTGCAAAAGAAACAGTTAAGAACTGTGAGGGATTATGATTGATTTGGTAGTTTTAGTGTTGTGTTCCTGAACTTTATTTTATTCAGTGACAATTTTGTATGCAGTGGAAATTAAAATTAGTGGAAGTATGGAAATCATATTTCTTTGCGAATTAGGCCTCCGCGGGGTTCACACGAGTTCGTGCAGAGAGCGCTGCGGACGTAGATCCCTGCTTTCTAATTGTCTACTAAAATGATCTGGAGTGGATGATCGAATTATTGGATACATCTGTACAAATTGACGATTTTATATTAAAGGAGGAATTTTCTTTTCTCTTTTGTTTAAATCTTTTATTTTAACTGATGAAATATACTAAATAATATATAATCGAATACTTGGACGTCAGTGAGAGAATTCTATGATAAAAATTGATTGTATGCCAACACCTTTGACACTTAGCTGTTCATCAATATGATAAATGCATTTTTTATTAATTCTTTAATAACTTATCGTAAAATCTTATTTATTGAACGATCACAATTCTCTAACGCCGGTTTGCAAAATCTTTACGATGCAGAAAATCCTCGAATAACGCTGAATCAAAACGGTCTTAAGGTCACGGCATAATATATGAGAATTTCCCACTTTCCCTTTTCTATTTAAAGAACTATGAAAACTGTGCGGAATAAAATAACAATAAAATAAGATAGAGAAGATTACTGGTGTCTCTCTACTGAAATTATGTAGGAAACCTTCGAGATAATCTCGATACTAAAGGCTAATGATGTGTATCCGACTGAAGGATTTCCTGGTTTTCACATTTTTATGGAAGAAATGAATGTCCGATACCATAACGTTAGACACGCGCTTATTACCGAAGCGTGAGATAGGTTCTTTTGTAGAAGGAAATACGAATTTACATTACGATGGAATTAATTAGTTCTGGAGAATTAAAACGCTCTAGCGGTGAGAATCAATTTTTATTTCGAGCCTTGTAGTCGCGTGTTAATTCGACAAACACGGTCAAATGTGAACAGTCGGGACTTGTTACAAAATAATTGAAAATAATGAAACATTTAAAAAGCGCCGGAAGATTAAAAGAATTCTAAGATGGAAAGACCGTTTGAAGCAAAGAAAAATAATACTTTATGTCTGTATAGTATAAAACACAGTATGAGAAAAAATTTCACTGGTAATTTACAATTATATTAATATTATAATTATATAGTTGCGTTAATTGCTTAACGAGGGAATTAAGATTGTGTGCAATCTTGATTTTTACGGAATGGTTTACAAGATACCTATTTGCTTGGAAGTTAGCAATTTAATAGAGACATTATCGAAAGCAAAACTATTCAAGCTACGTTTACAATTTTCGTGGTCAGAACATTTTCAACGAATTCTTCAACGACGATTCTAAACAATCCTGGGAAAAATCGAGTTCGTTTAAAGACTCCTTTCGTTGATATCAAAACATTGTTCACCTACATATCTCGCCGCGAGACTTGTTCCTCCATTTGCACGAGACACGTGCTTTCTACTTGGCGCCAGCTTAACGCTCGCCGCAATTTCAACAAATGCTCGCTCGGAAACCAGAAACATGCCGTCAAGTATGCACAACATCCTGAAAGAAGTCGCCATTTAACAACACCGCAGAATCAAACTGTACACAGCCTACACTGAAACTATCAGCGCAATTATAAACGCATTTAGGACAACGTATTTTCCAATATTCTGCAGACCTCTCCGTTTTCGATATATCAATTATGCCATTTGTGTACCGAGATCGTGAAAACGATCGTTAACGTACGACTATTCCGATCTGATCTCTATTTTCATTGATTATTTCCATCTTCATCTTCATATCCACGTATATTATTTATTGAGGTCACGGGTATAACTTCTGATCTCCTTTGCGTCTCACAAAAACATTAATTAATACCTGTTTTTTATCGATGAATCTCATTCTCTGATGCTTGGTCGTTAATGCTTGTACAAACAAATACGAAAACTCGAAAATATGAAAAATTCAGAAATGAATTTCGACGATTAGTGAATTTCATCTTCTAAATTGTTTCAATATTTTCTGAGAGAAAGTGCAATGCGTTTAACAACGAAGATGAGCAACAAAATGAATGCTGACAGCAAACTTTTCAATAATACAAAAATAGTTTGGATTGT
>CM052098.1:9194685-9205495 GCA_028453745.1 Agapostemon virescens
AAATACGCTAAGTTTGATAAAACATTATAACAACGAAGACGAACAGCAAAATAAATGCCGGTAGCAAACGTGTAATGATGGAATGAGATTTTGAGGGCTCGTAGCAAAGCGATTAAAAAAATGAAGGATGTTCGAGGGTAGGAGGTAGGATGATCACGGGACAATGGCTGGCATGATCTTTGATCGACAAGTTTATCCTCGGCCTAGGAGGAAGGAAAACCGCATGGTAGCCAGCTGGATCTCTCGGTCCGCTCTAAATGCGGCTTTCCAGCGGTGGGTTTTCAAGCCGCGGCCGAACCAGTTTGTCAGCCGTGTGGCTCCGAGGGATTCGCCAGCTGATATTTCGCGATAAGTTTATCGATGTACGATATTCGCGCCCGGACGCCGCTTCGGATGTATCTAAAGCGGCGATAACTCGTTCCCGGGAGAGTGGTTTCACCAGCCCCACAGCGGCAGGCTTCGGTCTAATCTTTATGAACTCCATTAAGACGGCCGGAACGGCTACTGGGTAGGAAGGAGGCGAGCTGGAAAGAAGCTGAAGAAGCTGGACCCACGTCCACGGAGCTGTGGCGGTTCAATGAAAAATCTCCGTACCGCGGCGTAAATTTAATTAGTTGCCGGCAGATTATTGGCAACAGAATGGCGGCGAGGCTGCGGCGCCGTGGAAAAACAGACGGTCTGCCGATTTACGCGATCCTTTTTCGATCTTTTCAATTAGGTCGTGAGAGTCCACCCATTTTCTCTCCTTACGACGAAATGACTATTAAAATTGCGACCATCAGTTTTCGTGAATTAGTTCACTTTCGGAAATCGTACGAATCGAATCGCCGAGTGCAAGTTGCCCTAATTCTTCTAATGAACTGCAACGATCGATCGAATTACAGTCCGTTCGCATTCGATTTTAGCGAAGAAGCAAATGTTTAATTGACAAACTTAAGAATTCGCGAAGCTATTGCGAGAATGCTAAAAATATAATAGATTTTTCCAGGGATTTAATGAAACGCGTAGAAGTTCGTTACGAGCGTAAACATTGGTTTGATCTATGGGCATAACAAGTTCGCGGAAGCGTCACGAAGAAATTATGTTTCATGGTTGACGCGAGCGGTTGAAAACCTTTAGCCAGGAAATAAATTGCCACTTGGTTTCTACTTCTCTGAATTGATCCATAAAATCTCTGGCTGCATAAGTATCCGCAATCTAGTCATTAGCGGTGGTTATTTTGTTCGCTTTAATTTATGTAACAAGCGTTTCCAGCAGTGCTACTATCGAGAAGCTAATGCGCGACTGGCTCTATAATTTTATACATAATTATAAGAATACATTTTCCGAGATATCATTGTCATTTTTCCCGGCGAGCCTTTTCTAATTAGACCTGTTCTCGAAATTATCGATTTATTAAAGTGTCACGTTCGATTAATACGAGTTACGGTTTTACACGCGTTTCGAGAAAATGAAAAAAGGGTGGTCGGCATTGATAAATAATTATGGACCACTTTTGCCTGTTCCATTTCTATCTATCTTTGCCAGCCCCGACAACTACGGTTTGTTGCTTTCCGGAAAGATTATCGGCACGGTCGATGCGGTTTGCAATATTATCTTCGTCGTATATTTTCATGGTTTTCCGAGTTCCGTTTCGTTTCTCGTTCATAACGATTCCACCATAGTTTATGTCGCGTGAAATTGCAACACTGCATCGATTCTGCGGGTTTGTTGCGGCTTCTCCGTTCCTGCTTTCTAACATGTCGTCGCCTATCCGATGACGCGACGGTAGCCGTAAGCAATTACCCGATTCCGTTCTTGTTCTCGAAAATAACCGAGAGACTAGCCGAAATCCGATTATCTCGAGGATCGACGGGAAACGCAGTTCGCTTGCCGAATGGCGCGCGTTTCGCGAGACTAATCGATAATGCACGGAAGCGTTAGCCAAGGATAAATGAGCGACCGGGGCTAAATCGTCTCTGAGAGGCGACTGGCTAGGCCTCTCGAACAAATCCGCCACGACCTAAGTGATATTTGATGCGATAAAAATGCTCCGGCCGACGAATATGAAACGCCATTTCGCGCGAACCGGACGTTAATCTACCGGCGAGATTAACTGCGGACAAAAGGTTGCACAGTGACGAAAGATAATCCGTGATGATTGATCACCGGGACCCGAGACAGGGTCTATGAAAGGTGGAAGGTTGCCATAGTTGCAAACTTCCTCAAACCGTTTCTCACCGTGTGTTTCGACGAACGAAACCTGCAAATGGAAATGATCGTGTTCTAATGGCCGACGCGAGGCTCTCCGCGTTCTGATCGATTTGCGAAGCAGATCGTTGCCTCGTTGCTTGTGCATTCCGTGCACTTATCGTAAGAACGAATAGTTGAGAAACGAAACTGCGAAGAGAGAGGAATTTAAAAACACAATTAAAATGTTTTCAGTCTGATACAATTGTTAAAGAAGAAAGTAAATTTCGATGTAAAACGTGCACGTTGTGATCGAGGTATAAAATGGACTGCGGATTCCGTGCTCTTATCATAAGAACGAATAGGTGAGAAACAAAACTGCGAAGGCAGAAGAATTTAAACATACAATTAAATTGTTTTCAGTCTGGTACAATTGTTAAAGGAGAAAGTAAACTTCGATGTAAAACGTGTACATTGTGATCGAGGTATAAAATGTTTACTTTGGATGAAGGTTTGCTGGCTGTTTGTAACTGGACTGCGGATTCCGTGCTCTTATCATAAGAACGAATAGGTGAGAAACAAAACTGCGAAGGCAGAAGAATTTAAACACACAATTAAATTGTTTTCAGTCTGATACAATTGTTAAAGAAGAAAGTAAACTTCGATGTAAAACGTGCACGTTGTGATCGAGGTATAAAATGTTTACTTTGAATGAAGGTTTGCTGGTTATTCGCAACTGGACTGTGAATTTCGTGCACTTATCATAAGAACCAATAGATGAAAAACGAAACTGCAAAGACAGAAGAGTTTTAGAAATACGATTAAATTATTTCCAATCTAACATAATTTTTATAAAAAGAAAGTAAACTTTGATGTAACACGTATATGTTGTCGTTGAGGTATAAAATATTTGTTTTGAATGAAGATTTACAAGCTATTTGCAACTGGATTATGAATTCCGTGCACTTATCATAAGAACGAATAGATGAAAAACGAAACTGTAAAGACAGAAGAGTTTTAGAAAAACGATTAAATTATTTCCAATCTAAAATAATTGTTACAAAAGGAAGTAAATTTTGATGAAATACGTGTGCGTTGCGGTCGAGGTATAAAATATTTATTTTGAATGAAGATTTGCAAGCTATTTGAAACTGGACTATGGGTTCCGTGCACTTATCGTAAGAACGAATAGGTGACAAACGAAATTGCAAAGACAGAAGAATTTTGGAAGTACGATTAAATTATTTCCAATCTAACATAATTCTTATAAAAAGAAAGTAAACTTTGATGTAACACGTATATGTTGTCGTTGAGGTATAAAATATTTGTTTTGAATGAAGATTTGCAAGCTATTTGCAACTGGATTATGAATTCCGTGCACTTATCATAAGAACAAATAGATGACAAACGAAACTGCAAAGACAGAAGAATTTTGGAAATACGATGAAATTATTTCCAATCTAAAATAATTGTTACAATGGGAAGTAATTTTTGATGAAATACATGTGAATTTCGGTCTAGGTATAAAATGTTTACTTTGAATGCAGATTTACAGACAATCTGCAGACCATTTGCAACTGGACTGTAGATTCTATGCACTTATAAGAACGAATAGGTAAAACACGAAACTGTGAAAACTCCCAAGAATTTGGAAATACGATTAGATTATTTCCAATTTAATATAATTATTACAAAGAGGAAATAAACTTCGTTATAACACGCGTGTACTGTGATTGAGGTATAAAACGTATGATAATATAAATTTACTTTGGATGAAGGTTTGCAGTCGATTTGCAACTGTACTGTGGATTAAATGTATTTATAACAGACACGAACGAAGGGACATACAAAACTGAGAAGCCATTAGTAGAATTTGGAATTCTAATTGAAACTCGTGCACTGAATAGTCTTCTCATACAAAAGTATAAAAACGAGGAAGTAAACTTTGATCGTAGACGGTGCATTGCTTGCAACAGGCGTCAGAGCGGAATAAAAGAAGCGTTTGGATGATCGCGTGGTTAATCGACTGATTGGGAGAAACAAGGGAAAGTTAAAATTCAAATTGTCAGATTGAAATTGAGTTTGGCAGGAATCATCGCGCTTATCCCGTCGATAGGAAAGCCAGTGACACGTAGGTGAACCGGATATCGATATCCCTTACAGGCTGCAACTCTGGAACAAGAATTTCCTGGGCGATCCCCGTAGGAATGTGGATCGTCGTTAGCGAAGACACGTTTCCCATTTTTCCTCCTCGTTCGCGTTCCTATATTCATTTACGGAGGTCCGGGTGCCGTGGTAACATCCGATGAATGATCAAGTAGGTACATGGACATCGTCGTTATGACGTTTTATATACTCCAATAATATTTTTTGTCTTGTTTCTCGTTATTTCGATATTATACTGTTTCCACGTCTCCCACATATTTTTTTTTCTTTATTATTATTGGTACTAATATACTTGGCATTTCTGCGTACACAGGCGTCCTGCTACCGGAGGCATAATCACCGATTACTTGGTAAACCTATGGTGGAATCTGTAATCTGTTAAGTTCGTTTGGTAAACGAAATGTTCTTTCGATATTTTCCAGCAAAGAAACAGATTTTGCAGTTCTCTTAGAAATCCTAGTGGGATAAAATATTTTAGATTAATGAGATAATTAATTTCTGCCTTGTACTTCAGAGCAGACAAATGTCATATCCGGATAAAACATTCTTTCGATGGCAAGAAATCGAATGTTTTATAGTATCTGAAGAACATATTTCCACCCTGAGAAACGTGTGAGAAATTCTTTAATAAATTCCTTCGTTCGTTGATTTTTCATGAAACCACACATACCAGTTAGATACTTTCAGCATCGACTTTCGAATAACGACTTGAGCTCATTGAGAACCAAAATTACAAACGTTCCATGCAAATTTTAATTCTCTAGCAGCCAATTGGTATCATTAACCATTTTTTTTAGATTCGCTAAGGAGATCGTCATTGATCTCTGAGAAGAAGAGTCTAGTATCTAGTATGAACGAATCTAGCAATAGCTAGCATGAATTCGTTAAAAACAATTGCTGTACGAGGATTGAAGACAAATTCCAAAGTAATCGAGTGATTGTCTTCATCGATTTGATGGATTTGTAAACCACATTTTCCGGAATAATACTTCGAAGTTCGCCCTATTAAATAAAATTATTCTACCAAATCATTCTGACCGCCTCGCTGCGCGTTTCCTCTCGAAGCTTGAAGACAAGGTTTCAAAATAACCGATTAATTATCCTCGTCAATTTCACGGATTTGTAAACCACATTTTCCGGAATAATACTTCGAAGTTCGCCCTATTAAATAAAATTATTCTACCAAATCATTCTGACCGCCTCGCTGCGCGTTTCCTCTCGAAGCTTGAAGACAAGGTTTCAAAATAACCGATTAATTATCCTCGTCAATTTCGCGGATTTGTAAATCACATTTTCCGGAATAATACTTCGAAGTTCGCCCTATTAAATAAAAGTATTCTATCAAATCATTCTGGCCGCCTTGCTGCGCGTCTCTTCTCGAAGCTTGAAGACTAGGTTTCAAAATAACCGATTAATTATCCTCGTCAATTTCACGGATTTGTAAACCACATTATCCGGAATAATACTTCGAAGTTCGCCCTATTAAATAAAAGTATTCTATCAAATCATTCTGGCCGCCTTGCTGCGCGTCTCTTCTCGAAGCTTGAAGACAAGGTTTCAAAATAACCGATTAATTATCCTCGTCAATTTCACGGATTTGTAAACCACATTTTCCAAAATAATACTACAAAGTTAGCGGCATCAAACGAAATTACTCTTTCAAATCGTTCTGGCCGCCTGCACGTCTCCTCTCGAGGAGCAGCAGCGTTTCACCCAGAAATCGAACTTTCCTCGGCCGCGTCTATCAGGTCCCGCAGTTCTGTTGTACCTATTTATAGTGCACTCGCGCTTAGTGCATCGAGCGTAGCTGCATCTCGAGCAGTGTCGTGCCTGCTATCGGTCCCGGGTTTACTCCCATTAACTATCTCGCGCGGAGGCGGCGTAACCGCGCGCGTTTTGACAAGGTTAATAAGCTGCTGGGCGCTCGTTCGCTCGCGCGCACCCATTCGCTCGCAGGCCACAATCTTTCTCGCGCGAAGAAAAACCAAAATGGACAAAAAAGAGATGAAAAGGGGGAAAGAGAGGGAGAAGAAAATAGCGGCGACTGGTTCATACGATTTCCTAGCTTTCTCCTGTCCGAATCACGCAACGGCGACGCCGGTGATGCACTTCGTGCCGAGCGGATTGCATAAAATGCAGCAGCGGCCGCTTGACAAGCCGGGTCACCGAAACGCGCCGGGGCCACGCCTGTTCCACGTTGATCCCGCGCCGCGCAAAAATAATATTACCGCCGGTTTGCAAATCTCGGCTGAATCGATCCCGCCTCTCCCGGTTCTCCATCATCCGGACCCGGAGAAATTAAGGGAGGTTATCGTGGCAACTGATCTCGCGAAACACGATTCTAAATTAAATCTATCGCAGAAACGCGACCGGTGAAAGGAGAAAAACCGGGGTCTTTACGCCGGCCAGAGCTAATTTCGAAAAAGCTGCTGCAATTAACGGAGGAAACGCGTGTGCGGGTGTGCTGCCGCAATTATTCGATCACGCTTCCGCGCTTGTAATCGAAAATTATATTCGTAATTCAAGTTACTCGCTGCTCGAACGGATCTCAGATTCAATTTCTGGGAAACTGGCATAGTGTTTTATTGGTTTGCTATGTTCGCGGTGGTCTTTCGTTCGTAAATGCATCCTTTTCGATTTTTCTTCGCAGGTCTCTTTAATGCTTTTCTATTTTCCGACGAGTCCGTGAAAGTTTTTCTTATCCGACTTCGGTGAAAGGACGTCTTTTAATGAAGTTAATACGAAGACATACTTTGCTTCAGAATACTGCAATTTGTTTAAGCGAATTCTACTTTAATTGATTTTTGAAGTTCCGTCAATCTTTGGCTATGTTTTCATTCGAGTTTAGTCGTTTTTCTTATTTGTTTTTAATAGGGCATTTGCAGTTCTAGTGGAATTGTATATATTCCCTCAAGAATTGCAAGTACAGACGCATTTCAAACTTTTTATTTCGCCATTAATAGGATTTTAACAAAAATTTCAGTTCAGACGAATATGAGACTTTCAGACATTTTTAGTAAATTCATTTATTTTAAATATTCGAGAGGCCCTTATAACTTTCTCTATATTTTAATTTTACCATTAAAGTTTCTCTTATTCGTCTTTAGTGAAAGGCGGTTTTTAGTAAGAAGAATAGCAAAGACTAATAACATTAACAATATCAGAGAGATTAAATTGTCCTACATTTGATATTAACAAAAGAACGCATTGAAATATAGTTTCAATAAATAATATCGGTAATAGTTCTGAAACGAACCGATTGAGCGAACCACTGAAATCGATTGTGTTGTGTTAATGACTGTCCAGTCAAACCTTCGAAGTGGACACAGTCAAATGCAATCGCATCGAAACAGTTTCTCCAAACACAATCAAAGTACAACAAAGTACTCCACTTCTAACTTCGATCCTGGTCCTCTAATCCGACGGAAACCGCGTTTACCTCTCAATTGCGAAACCATTCAAACGAACAAATACGCAGCAAACATCAAGTCGAAGCTGTAGTTGCCCCGTAGCTGACCCCTTTCCCCAAACCATACCATCTCGACCCACTTTTTCCCCCGTGCAGGTTGATTGTCATCTAATTGCAGGTCCTTGTTCCGAGGGACCACGAAAAGAGAATCATAATACCGTCGGTGGTCCCGAATCGCTGAGTTCACGTGCCCCCTCTGGCGATCCCTTGATACCCAACTCATCCTTTTCCACTTTGTGCTCTCGCTTTGTTGCACCCTGACCGACATCGTGACTGTTGAAAATATACTTTGTAACTCCAGTCTCTCATTATTCGAACGTTTAACAACATTGTGACAAACCACTGCGATCTTTTAATCAATTAATGTGTAACTCTTGTCGAATTCAACCACGCGTAATGTTTCATCCATCTAGTTTAAAATGATTAACCTCTTAAGCACGATGCGTCATTATGGTGGCTTGAGCACACTCAATTCTATTATTAATTATTACAGTAAATTACTAATGTTAAAATATATGCATCATATCTTTTAGAAAAATTACAATTTATTTATGAAACACTTCATTCCAACGTTCTCTGCCGTACAGAGAAACTGCCCCACACGAAATTCAACCGTGTCTATGAGGTTAATATAACTCTGGAAAACCGTAAGCTTGTCAGAGTATTTGAAACAATTTTTACATTGTTATATTTTTACCCAAGAAACTAACAAAAATTTAGCTTTCGTAAGGATGAGAAACAGTAAAACACTCCACTTGCGTGAGAGGAATAAAGCATTTTATAACAATTAGAAATTATGTGTTACATGAGTAAATTTAAAACAAGTTTTACATTGCTATATTTTTATCTGAGAAGCTAACAAAAATTTAGCTTTCGTAAGGATGAGAAATAGTAAAACATTCCACTTGCGTGATAGGAAATAAATCATCTAGAATGAAAATATTGTAGGTCAAAAGTAAAATAGCTTCGAGTGCAAAGGGTTAATTTGCCAAAATTCTCTTAATATTTTACCTCCTCTATTTCTTGCCACGAATACGAAAAATCCGCAATCTATTAATTTCTCTGTTAAGAAAAAGGAATTCTTCTTTCTCAAATTAAGCAAAGGATCCAATATATAACAAACTATCCCACAAATAATACTAAACCAAAGACATTACTAAAATTCAACACTGAAACCTCATCGAAAGCGTAGCACCACTCCCGCAACAAGTCCATGCAGCACGAATCTTCGAAACCATAAAACGTAACATAATATCGTAACACCGTCGGTTAATTTATCACAATACTCGCACCGTCGATCCTTTCTATTTATACAACCGCTAATTAAATCCGTTTCAACCCACCGACCGTCAAGCGATCTATATTTAACTCCCGCTGTTTGGTCAAGCGGTTCGATTAACACTTGCCTAACTAACAACCTCAAAAATTTCACAAAATCACAGTAATTTATTTAATAAAACAACAATTGAAAACCTTGAAACGTACGACGCATAGTTATCCTTCACCCTTCTTACATTCTCCGGATATCAACTAAATTTCATGCAGCGAATATATTGTAGTTGATTTAACTAATTTATTTAACAGAAATCCGTTTTACAAGTCAACTCGTCAAAGGCCCGGCGAATACTGTTTATAATTTCGGTTCGCCTTTGTCTCCTTAACACTTTAACTGTCCAACTAACGACCTCAAAAATTCCACAAAAACAAAGTAATTTATTTAACGAAGCAACAATTGAAAACTTAAAATGTATGACACAATGTTATCCTTCAACCTTCTTCTATTCCCCACATCTCAACTACATTTAGTGCAACGAATATATTAATGTACAAATTTATTTTTAAACTTGGCCAAATAATTTTGTCACCCATATATGGGTGACATGGCAGTCAAAGTGTTAAACAAACATTGGAATAGTAATATAGAAACTTCTCATTGATCGCATTTCACAGTAGACAGGGTGTAAAGCATTCTACAATATTAGCGTACAAATTTATTTTTAAACAGGGACAAATGAGCCGTCTATTTTGAAAGTGGCTTAAGTCCATTTATGCTCGAATCGAGATATTGAAGGGTTTGCGTTGGATTAAATTTAAAAATATGGGTAACAGATAATATAATAGAATAATGTTTTTGATCCGTTGATCTTAAAAGATCTTGTAAAATATGTAACTATTATTTTAGTTGACTCGATTTTTTTTTTAAATGGACTTACGTCACTTTCAAAATTAACTTTTTCATCGCTTCATCAACCAGCAAATTTTCGTGTTACAAAATCTTAACGATTTTAAATATCTTAGTAACAAGTTGCCTCAGAATGAAAAGATCTTGTAAAAATGTAACTATTGTGGTAGCTGACTCGATTTTTTTTAAAATGGACTTACGCCACTTTCAAAATAAACGGCTCAAATAATTCTGTCACCCACATATGGCTGACATGGCAGTCAAAGTGTTAGTTACCAACGAATCCTACTCGCAATCAAACAAAACCATCCTAAGGGAATAATCTTTCAGAAATTCTCCTCGAATTCGTAGATATCGGTCGATCGCCAAACAAGCAAGACCTTCCATCGAAGCAAAACTACGGCGGACGTTTTATCAATCTCGTTTCGCCGGTAGTTTCTAAAGCCTCCTAATCAATTGGCATTCCTAGGCGAGCTCCTCCGGCCGCTTATCAATGGCACTTAGCATACTCATCTCCCGGCATCCTCTGGCGTGCGCGGATCGATCGCGATCCACGGCCTCTACTTTCTTCCATGTGCGTGTTCGGCCTATTAATCGGGACGGTTCACTTTCCCGGTCTCTCGTCTCGGCCGCGGATCGGTCGGCCGGGTAACAGGATCTTCGCGAAACGTTTCCTAGACTCGGCTAGACCAGACAGACCGGGCTCCGGTGTTCGGAGATTTCGCGTGCGCCACGCGATTCGCGATATACTAAGACAGTAGGTTAGGCTACCGACAGAGAGAGAGAGAGAGAGAGAGAGAGAGAGAGAGAGAGAGAGAGAGAGA
>CM052098.1:9206781-9217657 GCA_028453745.1 Agapostemon virescens
TAAGTTGACATTCAAAGGTGCAGAGGCTTTCGATTCCTCCTTGACACCTTGACGACAATCTATCGATTTTATACAACACTCTAAGCTGATACTAGCTGAAATTCAATAATTCCAAGACTTCCGATTCCTCCTTGACACCTCGATGACAATCTATCATTCTCAGACATCACATCGAGCTAGGATTCTAAGATTCTGTATTTTTCAATGCTTCTTCGAAACTTTAGCTGCAATGCTAAAAATGGGACACTTCATATCCATCAACCTACTCAAGCTACCTTATAAACAGACGTTGGTTACCCGAATTTCTCACGGTCTCTCCTCGCATCCTCGTAAACGTTCATAATCGAAAAGCCACACGAACGAACGATGATAGGAGTATAGAAAACGCGTTGCAAATACGACTCTCGCCGTGTACAATAAATACTGTATATAAATGACAGAATTAAAGAGCGTCTCCGAACGGTGGATCAGTCGGCCACTCGAATTGCCACGGGTGTCGGATGGCCGGCGCGAATGATCGGTTGCATAATCGTTCGATAACGATCATTCGATTCGACGGTCGGATAGAGGCGACGACCGATCAATCGATCCGGCGAGAGCACCGGGGACCGGTCGCGGATCGCGTACATACAAATCGGTGGCACGACTGGCTTCCTGTATCGCGTTATTTATTGAATCTATGCACTTAACGGTGCACGGGTCCCGGCGTGTCTCGCTGCACCGTGGAGACGGTCTCCCGACGCGAACGCGCGCGCGCGCGCTATGCCATTGTTTATACTCGCGAGCTGCATCTTGTGCAGCAGCGCCGTATGGTGCATGTTCCAGCCATTGAAATGGCGTTCCACGAATCTGTGAAACGCACGGCATGGGACCGAATCGACTCGATACAAATAGAATCGCGTTAAACGGCGCGACGCCGTTGTGCACGTTTGCACACATCGTGAATGCCTTTTATCCCGGAGGATTGTTGCAACTAAATCGACCCGCGCGACGACGCTCCGCTGCAAATTGTTTCGCACTCCCTCGTTGTCACGTTCCTATTGCTAGGTATTCTTCGTGCTACCATGATTTTTCCAAGCTTCGACAACCCGCGTTACGCACAGATCTGACACGGGGACGTGTTCAGATGCGAAACTCCGATTTTGATGAAACTTATGGGTGCTTACACGTGTTTTTTTTTATCGGCAACCATCCACTTTGAAGGGGTGAAAACAGCCTTCAAAGTTTGGGGGTCGAAACCATATTTTTTGAGATACCTCGAAAATCAGAGGTCAAAAACATTTTGACAAATCATATCCATAAAACCACCCCTGAAATTCTTATTCACCCATCAAAAATCATCTACACTGCAAAACCATTTACCCTTCACCGAACATCTATTCCAAAACGCTCCTAAACACTACATTTACGTCCGCCAAAATGGCGACCTCTAGAACCTCTTATTCAACATTACTAACAAGGGAACATATTCAGATGCGAAAATCCGATTTTGATGAAACTTATGGGGGCTTATAGTTCTTTGAGAAATATTTCACACGTATTTTTTTTTTAATCGGCAATCATTCACTCTGAAGGGGTGAAAACAACCCTTAACCTTGGGGTACTTTTTCGAGATATCTCGGAAACTAGAGGTCGAAAGAATTTGAATTTTTTATTTAAATTGTGTGTTTTTCAGTGGGAAATGTAGTCGCGCATGAAAATTTTAACAGAAGTTTTTCTCGATCAATCACCGAAAAAGTCGATGAAATTCAATGATGATGAAAGTCGAAGATTCAGGACAACTTGAATTAAACAGGTCTGTTATTAAATTACATTCCAGTAGACATTGTTTTACATTATTAAATGTCATTACAGTAGATTAAATTATAGTACAAGATATTAAGATGTTACAGCCATTTTTTTATTTAACCCTGTGACACATACGAACTGTACAGTTATCTTATCGACTTACGAGAAACGATCCACAACCCGAAAGTTCAATTTGCATTAAGGTAGTCTGAAAACTCGACATTTTGGATTTTTAAAAAAGAACAACTTGTTTTTCCATCCCTTGTACAACTCCTTTTCCTGCAATGTCAAGTTAGGTTTGCACAGATAGCAAACAATGCCAACTAAACATCTGTTTAACTGAAACAAAATTCTATAGTACCTGCGACATTTAACCCTTACACTACAATGGCTCCTCTCAGGCAACACTAAAGATTGTCAAACTATTATTCAAAACAATTTATATGTCATTACGTTTGCATTTAATAAACCGGTGAAAATTGAAATGAATAATGTAATACGAATAATAGTAATGAAGTTTCTATGGACGAAAGGGTATGAACCATTTAAAATGGAAGTATTTTACATAAAAGAAATGTTGCGATTTTGGAATTAAAATTGTTTGGATCGCAAAGGGTTAATCATGAGAAACGTATAAACGACAGAGAAGTTCTAATCACAGGAGATACAAAGAAACTCGTAGAGATCCGTCAGAGATCCACAGTACAATAATTATGATTTTAATCTACCAGTCATTAGTACAATCAGTACATACTCGTTTAATCCCCTGAAGCAGTGTGCAATTTCAAAGCCATGTACAGCAAAGCATAACTGGCCAACATTATCTTCGTAATTCAAGTTTAAAAATAAATGTTAACTAAACTCGATTACGATCTCGAGGAACCAAAGAAGTTAACCCTTTTAACTCGATAACCAAGGTAATCCTTCTGACCTAGAATATTTTCATTCTACCTGATCTATTTTATCTTACGTACACGCGTTCTTTTACTGTTCCCACGTTTTTACAACAATTAAATTTTTACTGCAATTAAATTTGCAACAGTCGAATCATTTACCATTACACACGATGCTATGGCAATTTTCAGTGGAGTCTCGGAGTCACCATTCGACTGCAAGGGATTAATAATCTACTAAACAGCAATCCCATCGTTTTCAATTTAATCCAATAAATTGCTATGACTACGTAGAAACTTTCGAGAGGATTCATTTTTCAACGCATCGAATATGTTGTCGGTAAACCGTGAAAAGAAAATCCGGAAAGGTTAATCGGCAGCGAACGGGGCTCGATTATAGCGGAGCGCCGAAATCGGCGTTCATGAATGAATGATCGAAATCCGTTGAATGGGTCGCGCGGAATATGGACCGTGGACTAAAGGGAAGCGAGTCGGTAAGTCTCTTGAAAATCCTCTTCGTCTTCGTTGTCCGCTAATCCGAAACGCCCGGTATAACCGTCCCGGTCCACGGTTCACAGCCTTTTAAGCGACAGGTGCAAACATTCGGTAGGGGTGGAGGGGCGTCGCAAAAAAGGAAGCCAGTAATTGTAAGCCCCGGGTAGAAAAACCAGTTTGCTAAAAACAACCTGGGCTCGATCGTGTCTTGTTGCGGGGCTACCGAATAAGACGGGACGAGTCAGTGTACCGTGAGTACGAGGTCCGCGTATAAGGAATACGGTTGGATTCCTTTTCGAGACGAGAGAATGTATGTAGGCCCGCGTGCATACAGGTGCGCGTGTTAGTCGCCGCGGACCGATGCTGTTACTTTTTCTTCCTCTTGTCTCTTTCTTCTTTGCGTCGCTTTTGACTGCTTCTTCCTCTTTTTTTCTCTCTCTCTCTCTCTCTCTTAATCACCCCCCTTCACCTCTCTTTTGGTTTAATCAGCTGGAACGAATCTCGGTACTTAACCGATTCCCGAAAAATCTGAAAAGGAACACGCGGAATTGATTATTTGCGCGGGGGATGGTCACCATCCATTCGCTGCGAAGGATACGTCGGGGAACGATGTGGCCATTCAATCAATTCTCGGTTGTTCAAAACAGCTGAGCATAATTACTGGTGATAAGTTCAAGCATTTTTCAGATATAAATTCGAACGCTATTGAAGCCATTGTATTTTGAGGGAAATGGAAGGGGTACTTTCAAGTAGGTGTGAATCTGAATTTTCTGTGAGTACGAGTCGAACGTTAGTCGAATAGATTCGAAATTTTATAAGAATTTTACTAGAAATCTTTTTGTTTGAAAGTGGATGTCTTAAGCATGTATAACAGTCTTTTATAAAATAGAATATATTGTATATAAAGAAATTTTATATGGATTTTATTAGAAATATTTTTGTTTGACAGTGGATGTCCTGAGCATGTGGAACAGTATTTTCTAATATAGAGTGTATTATAAAGAAAAATAAATTTTATAAGGATTTTATTAGAAATCTTTTTGTTGAAAGTGGATGTCGAGAGCATTTATAACAGTGTTTCCTAAAATAGAGTATATTATTAAAAAAAAGAAGGAATAGATTGAAGCTGAATGCTGTGAATAAAATATTATTTTTAAATAGTTGGAGAATGCTAAATAATATCAAATAAATTATCGAAGTACTTCGACTTGATTTTCGAAACTCGTCGCACATTTTTAAGCTGAATAACTCCAGTGCCTTTTTCTATTTATTGAATACGACACATTGATCTAATTCTAGAAAAATGAACAAGCTTAAACAAATGTGCGATAAAATGTTCTTATCGGGAACCTAGTTTACAAAAAAATCGAGTTTCGAAGTTCAGCGAGCAGGAAAGCGTTAGTAATTACAAGAAGTAGAAACGGTACGTCATACACAGACACGTCAGCCAATTCCTGCACAACACCACGTACGTTCGTAGAATTTTGAAATTCGATTTCCTCGAAAACTATGACTCTAGGGAACAAAGTTTAGTTTACACTTTCGGGCACGTTTGCTTAATGAATCACATTTTGTTCGAATTATCTGTCGCCAATTGGACGCATCCTAATATTTCTTATTTAAAACACCACATTTAAATGATATCCGGAGAATATATGAAGCTTGAGGGATTACTATGCATCGTATGCTTTAAGCTTGCAATTGTTACCTCATTGAATAAATGCCTTTTATAAAACCACTGAGTTTGTTAGCGACACAGTGAACGAGTGACAGAATTATTTATAAAAATTACTTTGTGTAAATGATTGCTTTTTATTACACTTCTTCTATTATGTATTCGATATGTTACACGTTCAGACCGTTCAAGTATCGATAAAATGATAATTGACGGTCCTGTATACGTTTATATTAATAAAATGCTATTTAAAATCACAAATGAAATTAACACAGTAATTTGAATTAATAAAGTAGAATGAATTAATACAGTAATACATAAAATTCATTACACCACATTTACACAGGTTTCTGCAGAATATATAAAGTATGAAGAACTGCTATGCATCGTACATTTGAATTTTTCAATTGTTACTTCGATCCATAAATTGCTTTGCATTTACAGAATTTTCAAATAGTGAAGTTGTTGGTTTAACAGCAATAACGTTCAAAGGTGTATGAATGAAAGGGGTAATATAGTTGCAATTGGGAGGACGCGGATAGAAAAAGAGTCAGCTAATAAACGAACGAAGAAGTGAGAGAATAAGAGTATTCGGCGGTGTGTTTCAGTGAAAGCCGATCAATCCTGGCGCAAGAAAGCGTCAAAGGCATTCCGCGGGTCTGTTCTCGGCAGCGTTAAAGGTCGTCGACACCCGAAAGTGTGCAAGCCCCGAAAAAGGAGCACCGGGATATGGAGGACGCGTCTCGCGAACGGAGCCGACGGCGGCGACGGCGTCGCTCATTTGAACCAGCCTGACCTTACTTAACCTAAATCTCCTCGGAATCGGCCAGTTTCAGGCCGATCGTCCCGACCTGACCTTCCTTAACCCGATTCTTCTAGAATACGGTTACGAACCGCACGCGAACGTCGAAGCGGAAATCCTACGACACGGCCCGTTAGCCGCGCGTATTTGAATTGAATAACGATCGCCTTTAAATTCGTATCTAGGCGACTGTGACTGCACGCGCGACCGCCGACACATGGATACACAGACGGGAAAAGAGAGAGAGAGAGAGAGAGAGAGAGAGAGAGAGAGGGAATGAGAGAAAACGAGAGAGAAAGAGAGAGAACGAAGATCGTGGCTGAGGCCGCGTTCACGGATCGCTGTGTTCACCTGTCGCAGGCAGAGCGGAATCCTCATTGAGATTCCGCCGTGGTCTTTTTCTATTACCGTCCCGGCGGCCATTGTTCTACCCGTCGTAAATTATTGCCAACGGTTGCTGGTCGAATTGCTCAAAAACTGTGTGTAAATCACCGGGTATTAGAAGGTCGTCGGGACGATTGTTCCAGCGGTGTTTTCTAACATGCATTTATAGTTAGATCGGTGCAATTTTGTATTTCATCTTTCCGTAATCGAATTCTGGGTTTCGCAAGCTTGAGAATTTACACTTTCAGATCTTATAAATTGGAGAATCGTGTCTGTGTTAGACAATTTGTATCGAACTTCTGAGTTTATGAATCGACACGCGAATATGCGGATTTTTATGAATAACGATGATGCAACTTTACTGCTTTTATCCATTCGAGGATTTGTAGTCTCTGTTTTTATAAATTCGAGGATTTATATTCCACAATAATATAAACTTGAAAAATGTGTCTACAGGTATTTAAAATTTTCAATCAAATAGTAGTTTTATTTTATAAATTGTCCTTCAAATGGTTGAATTTTTATAAATGTTCTCCAATGTATCTTTATGTTGTAACTTTCTAAATTCGTGGATATGTATTTCCCAATTACATAAATCTGAAAATTGCATCTATAGATATTTATAAACTTGCACAAAATTTCTTTTATTTCATAAATTATCATTAAAAAGATGAATTTTTATAAATGTTATTCCATGTACTAATATTTTTTGATATTATAAATTCCATGATTTGTATTTTCTAATTTTCTAAATAAGAGAGCAGCATCCATATTTAAAATCCTGCAAAATAAACTCCTAATTTCGTGTATTCCTCTATGAAAATATTCACTTTTATAAGCGTTGGTACCACGATAATGTATCAGTAATGCATACTGAATAGAAATAGAGAAATTTGGGATTTTACTGCGTCCAACAAAACGTGTATTTACATTAGGGAAATGATTCGTCGAACATTGTCCACGCGCTGTAACGAGCGTTTTCATGAGTGGAAATGGTCAGCAAAGGTCGCTATTTGTATGTTAAATTAAAGTACACACCCAGGTGTGTACGCAGCATCATATAGTTTAGCCAATATAATCGGTTGAATGTTGTTTAAAATTCATGAGAAACGACTTCGCGTAGAAATAAAATTCAACAGGTGAGTTTCTAATGTATATTCAAATTGGGAAATTTAATGTTTGAACTGTATATTAAAGTTATTTTCGGATTACGATGAGATTGTAATTTGAGCAAGAATTATTTTGCAAACGGACACTCTTATCAGAAAATTACACTCGAAGCACAGTGACTCATAAAATTCCTGTTAAACATAATATTTTCCTTTATGTACAAAAATGTTGCAATATCAAACAAATGAAATAATCGTAACATCCCTTGATCATGCGTCGTTTATAAACATTCAAAGTCTGAATCATCTCCAAAACATTGCAGTGTTTTAAAATAAGTTTAAAACAAGTGCAAAGTTGATGAACAACATGGAAGTTAAATATAACAATCGTGCTTCAACATCGAGGAAAATATTGAAAGCCAAAATATTGAACGAAGTAAAACGTACAGTGATATCGACTATTTACCTTCATAACATGCAATTTCGATATCATTAATTCAAAATTACTCGGTAAAATCACAAAACAGCAACGTGTGATTAGAAACGCTCTTTCATCCGATATTATTGTTCAAAATATTCTCTTTCATGCGTTTTAGAAATGCTTTGGATGCAGAAAATCGATCTTTTTACAAAATTTCCAATACTTTATCTACCAGCATGCATAATTCACTATAATATTTGACTATATTATTTTCATAATTGATTATAATAATATATCTTGAATATACTTGTTAAAAATCCATCACTTTTCTGTATACATTCACATATATTCATATTTTCAGTGCACGCACATCCACAATCTGCTTAACACAAGATACCCAATGATCAAAATTATAGAGGATCAATATACACATATTTTGTACGCAATAATTCGACTTCGATGCATAATACGATTCCCTAAATCAAGCACTCTTAACATCGTAGAAGATTCCGATCGACATAGTATTAAAAACAAAATATGACTAGATTCGAACGGCGGTGAACCAATTTGACCTGTGCACGGCTTCTACCGTTTATTTCGACGTCCGTTTTCTATTCGATACTTGATCCCCTCGAAAAGCAGCCAAACGAACGGCAGCCGATTGCGAAACCCGTCTCGTCGTCGCATGCCCGGCGAGCAAATGATTCATCGTGACTTTCACAATGAACATCGGTCTAACGCCTGCCTCGAAGAGGAGGAGGAGAAGAAGAAGAAGAAGAAGCAGCAGCAGCAGCAGACGAAGAAGCAGCAGGAGATGAAAAAGAAGAAGAAGAAGACGAAGAATACGACGAAGAAGAAAAAAGGAGCGTCTCCCGGTGTTCGCGGCGGTTAGTGTCCGCGTCCCCGAGCCCATAAACTGAAATAGTCGTGTTTACAGCCGTCCGAGGCAGATAAATATAAAAGGCGGTACACAGCGGCGAGTGCGCTTCTACGCGCGAGGAAAAAATGCAAAAGGAAACACTTGAGAAGAGACGCAGAAAGAGAGCTAAAGAGACGGAGACCAAGATAAGAGGAAGAAAGAGAATGAAAGAAATAGCAAGAGAGACGCGCGTACGACGCACGCCCTCCGGGAGCCTCGATACGTTTCTAACGGCAGGAATTATGCCGGGCAGAGTGTACATAAGGCAACCGGCTAGAATGCGGATTTTGTTGGTCGCGTTGTCCCTGACACTGATCGCTAAAGATGTCCATCCGTGGCGTCTCGCCGGCGATCGGAGACTTCGACGCGCGCGCAAGACGCAACCTTCTTTTTCCGCGACGCTTCCAAGGTTCTCTCTCTCTCTCGTTTTGTTGCCACCGCGATGATTGACTCCGGACAATCACCAGGGTCGAGGACCCTTTTCGGCTTTCTGGTCTGTTTGCCGTTCGAAAGTGCGCCGAGAACAACCAGCCTCCTCTTCAACCTCAAATAATTGTTCTGGACAGAACGTTTTAATTCCTGCATTGACTTGCAAGCTTTAAAGAGGGATCTTCACTGAGTTGTTTACCATTGATTCTTATGAAATTGTTAAGTGGAAAGGAGTTTTGAAAATTGTTTAGGGCTCGGAGAGCATTAAGAGTTTTGTATTTAACATGTTCATTTTTAACCTTAAAGAGGAAGGATTTGGGGAGACTTTAGCGTTCGGACCATGTCGATAGCGTCGCTTCTTCTATAACTCTGGCTACATGTATATGTATGCACGCATAGACAGTGTGTATATCAAAGTTCATCTCCATCGGAATAGTATTGCGGGCGTGGCGGGACGTTGAAATTTCGAGGTGTTCAAAATCGCGAAAGTGGGCAAAAATGAGCAAAATGAGCAAAATGGGGTTAATAAAATAAAGATTCCTGAAGTCCCTTCAATACTATCCTTGAAATGAGGCGTATGTTTAAATAATTGTTCTGGTCAGAACGTTTTAATTCCTACACCAACTTGCGAACTATATTTTGAAGAGGTATTTTAACAGAATTGTTTATCATTGATTCTTATGAAAGAATTAAGTAAGAAAAGGTTTTGTAAAAATTGTTTATAGCTCAAAGACCACCGATAGAAACAAACTTCGCCTTTAAGTTATTCAACTTTAATGTCAAATAATATAACGGTGGACTATATTTTGTATATCGACTTTCATTGGAATTTTATTTGTTCAGCGTTGATTCTCATCGAATGGTCGATCGTAAATCAATTTTCAAGAGCCTTCCAGTAACTAAATTTCCGGATGCTCAAACGGAAATAAAAAAAAAGTCTGGTCGAGTTATGAGAGACTTTCGTTTCTCCAATCAGCACCCGGCTCCGCTCTTTCCTGTTCCATCTGGCAACAATCGCGAAGCGTAAAGATTCTCATTATTCCGCACCAAATGTTTGCAATACACTGCGGATGTTATTTACGAGCGGGTCGAATAGCATTCCGAAGTTGAAAGACGAAAATGAAAGTTCCACGAAAACAGTCTCTCGCATGGGAGGGATCAATAACCAAAAAATCACCAAGCCGAGGACCAGGTGGACAGAGAAGAGGGGAGTACGCACGCTTGTTATTTTCCCTGTACGGCTGACGTGTGACAGACGTGGCCCTTAAGGGCCCCCATCGACTGCCTCGGGGCCCGTTGCAGAAGAAGAAGATATATTTAGACCCCTTTGATGGGTCTCTTGCGTTCGCCAGGTACACGGCACACAGTGGGTCGATATTGTAAAATACTGGGTAATTCGCAAGAAAAAAATGTCTTTGTATTACAATATATAGTATAAAACATAGTTCGGTATTACGAAAGAGTAGTTCGATCAATTACAAAGAAAAATGATTTTCTAACCCAAAAAATCACACAAATACCAATGAACATGCGTATAAAGTGCTGATGCAAGAGATTCAACAGTTTTTCTTGCACAGCCCTTCGATATTGAAGCCTGGGTCTATTTTCATACCGAAGATGAAAATTGCTATTTATACATTCAGTTTCTGCCGATTAAATTAAACGAACAGCTATTTATTACCGTCAGGAAGAATAACATGACTAATGTATCTATAGGAAGTACCTCTAAAAATATGTTTAATAAAATTAATAAATCAACCAGTTAGTAGTCTCAAACATTATCGAGGGATGATCTGGGGTCCGTAAGTTAAGCACCGAGCATTAAAACTGGCTACTTCTAATTTATTTGGATTCTGTACGATTTCTGTTACAATATCGAATTAAATAAAGAAATCCATCGACTCAATTCTTATTAAAGATCATCTAACTCTCATGTCCGAGATTTAACCATCGAGCATTAA
>CM052098.1:9222657-9236422 GCA_028453745.1 Agapostemon virescens
TGCGGGTCGGTAAAGTTTATAAAGCCTATTAATAGGTCATTCAGTAATTGCCCCGTAACGAAATGAGGCTTAGAAAACTGCTTTTACATTGTAATTTGTAACGAAATTATTAGATAACGTTACTTAGGAGGGCTTCTTGATTCGCAATAAAAATTGCTGTCGGCGTTGAGGGATCCATTAAAAAGTTTTCAGTGATGGATTATAAACTTAAAAGTTTCTGAAATAATCGCCGGTCGGTAAAATGTTAAGAAAACGTATTCGGTCCCCATCGGATGCACTCTGACACCCCAGCGTGCACTGCTGTACGTAATTAAATGAAAATAGTCCGATTTGAATGGTGTTTGGACTCGTTTAAATCGGAACAATTCTAGCCATCCATTTGTAGCACAATAATAAATGTAAGACGACAATTATCGCTAATTAACGATCTGTCTTCAAAACGCTGAGTCTGTTAGACTATTTTGTCTTGCCGAGGCGAAAATCAGTGCTGGTCCTGAACCAATGTAAATTTAACCGTGCATTACCGCGGAGGATAGACGAAGGGAACGTCGGTAGAATCAGGGAAGAACTTACCTCGCACCTGGAAGTGTCCAGTATCTCGACCTCGGTATTAACGTTATCGATGGTAACACTGTGCCGGTACAGGAAATCTGTAACAGAGTAGAATGAGATTATACTGACGCCTTGATGAGCGATAGCCGAGAGAGCATTCCTGAATCGCTATCGCCGCGGACGGTCTACAGGGCTAGCGAAAGGAGCCCGCAAGAGAGAAGACGTACGAGCTCGCTCGGCAAGGATAATGAAATCGATCCGTCAGTCCTCTTCGAGGATCGGGAGAGATCTCGCCGGCCGGTGGACGAGTAATCGTTGGATCTAGCCTAGCGTCCTTGGTCCGGCAGCCGATCCAACCGACGATAACTGAAACTGAATACCGGGCCCCCGAGATCGATCTAAGAGCAAACCCGGGGTAATATTAATGTCGACGCGACGGTGAAACGGCCTGCGCCGCCGCGCCGCTTAAAATCCCTGTTAATTCTTGAAATCATTCTTTCCGATGGTTTTTCACGTCCTTTTAGTTTCGAGATCGCTGCTTCCCGGCACCGAGAGAGCAACCGCCACTTCCTCCTCGCGCGCTCGACGTTGCCCACAGTGATTTACGCCCGCCATTTGTCCGCTGTCTTCGGTCGCCGGGATAAACGCGAAACGACCCCGGACCCGCGGACAAGAACCATGGAAATTGAAATTCGCGATCCGGGCGAAAGTTACTTTGATTGCTTTCGAAAAATAGACGCCGATTTGTTTCTTCCTTTTTTCGGTACTCCTTTTTTTCGTTTTCTGCGACGCAATTCTTGCGAGCATCGAGTACGTTTAGTTTCTATGTACTCGGATAGCACTGTACATGAAACGTCCGTTCTATGGTCAGTTTGTGATAAAACGTTCCACGTCTTTAGGACTTTTTCATATGTCCTAGGTACGCTCGTTTCTTCTTCTCTTAACCCCTTGGCCTACGACTTATTTTACAATAACTAAACTTTCTATGTCCTCCGCAAAACGACAAAAAGAAAAGACAAATTTGTAGTTGCTGCGTGCCTAGCTGTTCTCCAATGACCGTATACGATCTACAATTAACACGTTGAATGCTATGTCAGTTCCTGGGGACTGGCTGTATCAAATTTACAAAATAATATGTTATAGATAATTCATATAATATTAAGAAATATTCGCACTATTTCAATAGATTATATTGAAACCGAAAAGCACAAATGGGCTAAGCGAGTCTTTTGCTTATGCACAGTTGCGTTATTTCCATTTAAAGGTAAAGAAAATGTGACGCGAAAGCTAAGCAAAATAGCTCCGCACTCAACGTGTTAAATAAAATATTATTTCCGTTTAAAGAAAATTAAAGAAATACATGTTTACAAGATTCAGTTCGAAGTCTTAAGCATGAGTCTGACTCGTTGTTGCAGGGCAAGGGGTTAACACTGGAACTACTGAGTAATAAATCCGACCGATATACATATATTGCTTTATAATAATGACAAAATTCCATCCATTAAGATATCGTATAATTTTTATCGTAATGGCTGCTTCAGTGAAGAAATTCATTCGAAACTTTCTGGTGTTTTTATATCTTTTATACTGCTACATCCACTTCAGTGCTTAACCCTTTGCCCTATAACAACGAGTCAGCCTCGTGATCAAGATTTCGAACTGAATCTTCTAAACATGAATTTCTTTAATTTTCTTTAACACTTTAACTGCCCAACCGACAACCTCAAAAATCCCACAAAATCAAAGTAATTTATTGAACGAAGCAACAGTTGAAAATTTTAAAATGTATGACACAAAGTTATCCTTCAACCTTCTTCTATTCTACAGATCTTCGCTAAATTTAGTGCAACGAATATATTAATGTACAAATTTATTTTTAAACGTGGACAAACAATTCTGTCACCCACATATGAGTGACATGTCAGTCAAAGTGTTAAACGGAAATAACATTTTATTTAATTGTTGATCGTACATGGTCATTGGAGAATAGCTAAGCACGCAGTAACTACAATTTTATCTTTTGTTTTTGTCATTCTACGGAGGACAAAGAAAATCTAGTAAGTGTTATTGTAAAATAAATCATAGGCCAAGAGGTTCAATATTGATCGCAAATGAACAACATTATATTTCGTCTAAAAAGAAAGACACAATATTTATTTAATGTCTTCCCACACGAATCTGACTCGTCATAGTATGGCAAGGGGTCAATAAAAACATAGTTGATGACTTCAAGACCTAAAACGTTGCAACCTACTAATACTATAGGAAAGGGCCACCATAAAGGGCAGATCGAACACATTCAAACCGTCGCAGATTCGATTCCCAATGATTTCAATATTTTTTAGTTGTATTCGAATACACGAAAATTGTCCGAAAAATACGTGAAACAAAATTTTTCTTCACTCTCTGCGAAATTATAAACGATAAAGGAATTTCATCCGTTGCAAACGTAAAAGAAGAGATTGTGCTAATAAGAGGGAAGAGAAAATTTCATTTGGGATACTTGTATTATATATTTTAAAAATAGAATCTTTATGTGGCATTGCAAAACACAGTTAACGGCTACAGAAAATTTTGCAATTGTTCCGAGGTCTTCTTGTTTACGTACGTTTATACGGTCGTGTAATATATTTTGGAAAGGAACATTGCGGCGATGGATGATGGCCACAGAGTTTCCCGCAAATAGAAAACGCGGCTAATGCGCGAAAGTCTCGGACCAGTTAGTAACGACAATTCCGATTTGACGCGGTGACGCCAGGCGTCGCGCCGCTCTGTCATTACGCCGCTGACTGACAATGACGTATAACTTTCGCCAATGGAATAACCATACGGCTACAGCCCTTAGGGAATCGCGAAAAACCTCTGCGAAAATCCATTAAACTTAAACCCAACTATCAATTTATTAACACGTACCGTCTAAGGATTTTCTATTGAATCATGATGGTACGTCCTGCATAGAACAATAAGCAAAAAATATATTACCCAAATGATCTTTTTCGATAGAAACTTCGTAATCCGCGATATCTTGCGAAAGCAACTAACATGTATATAACTCTTGTGTAAAAAAACAAATTCCCATAGATAATGATAATACGTAAGCTGTCCCAAGATTTTCTGCTGAATGATAATACCATGAATGTTCTTCTACGAAGAACAGTGGACAAAAAGTGTCTGAATTATGACTGTAAAAAATTATTCCAGGACGGAGGTGATCTTACAAAAACAGTTTGATGTTTGAATATCCAGATTAACCATTGATAATAAGAATAATATCAAGAATGCATAAAGTATATCAAGATTTCTTGTTAAGTATATGTATGATTGCTTGCCCGTATATGGGTGACATAATTATTAGTCCATGTTTAAAAATAAATTTGTACATTAATATATTCGTTGCATTCAATTTAGTTGATAACTGAATAATACAAGAAGGTTGATAGATAACTATGTGACATACATTTAAAGTTTTCAATTGCTGCTTCATTAAATAAATTAATTTTATTTTATGGAATTTTTGAGGTCTTCAGTTGGGCAATTAATGTGTTAAAGAGTTAAGGGAAATCCTCAAATGATTTCCTATAAAAGAAACTTCTGAAACATCTGTAATTCTACTTTAAAAAAGAAGGCAGAGATTTTTACATAAAATCAAAATTGTCCGCATAAACAAGTAACCCAATAAAAATATCTTTACTTCTCAAATGTTTTCAGCAAGCTGAAAATAATACACTCGTGTTCATAAATACTAATCAGCTGACTTTCTTCGAGTACTTGGACGATTTTGGACCACCTCGTCGATCAGTTATTACGCATTATTATCATTAGAAATCATTACGCATTAGAAATCAGGTTTGAAATAAAAACCCATCATCCCCATAAAGAATGGAACCGGGTCGATGCGAGTTCGCAGCACGGTAGCTCTATGGGAAAAATGCGGGGGAGAGAGAGTATAAGCAATAAATAAACGATAAATAAACACATAAACACCTCGTCGAAGGCGTCGAACGCCGTAGAAACAAGCAAATAAGGATGCTCGTTATATTAGCGAAGCCGTTACGCTCGAGAAAGTTTTATTGCCAGACAATACCGATGGGGAAGCGATTTGAGCAACCGTTGCGCCGAGGAAATTTATTGCGTTCCTGCAGAAAAATCGTGTCCTGGGATAAGAAGCTAGCGGGGCAGTGCCGGATTAGCCAATAAGTGAAGGAAAACACTTGCTTCGGCCATCGGGAAAGGGTAAAAGAGCGCTTTAAAAATTTTTTGCATTTTACATCTTCCAATAGCAGCGATATTGCTAAGTACTTATGCGCATACGAAACGTTCATTATAAAAGAATCTTTCAAGATGAAAGATGAAAGATATCTTTCAGCATAAAAGAAAGATTAAGATCAACAGCGAGCGAGTGCGCTCGAATTTTTGTTAAAATACTTTCGAGTGAGATTATCGAAAATCCCTAAGAGATCGTTACAGGTCCACCCTAGGCTGCGTTCGAACGATCCTGTAGAAGGGGATCCTAAAATCTTTGAACCGCTTAGGGCCTCTAAAGGTTTTAATCCGGCACTGGGATGGGGAACGCGAGAACGAAAGAATTTCAGCGAGCGAGAGAGATGGGCTGAGCAGCGTTTTAAACGATACAGTAGGTACAAGGGCCACGGGAATTCTTTGAAGGCCTCGCTACCGATCCCGGCGGGGATAAAACGATCGGCTGAACAATTTTCTACGAACCGACGAGCTTTCGTATCTCTATTCATCCGTTTCCCTCGGAGATTTTCTCGGATACGTGAAATTATTCGGTGGCGTTCGCTGGAAATCGATAAATTACGCACCGTTTCGAAAAATCGCTAATTTTATGCGTTCATTAACGCATAACCGAACGATATTTTTAGTCTGTTCATATAACTCCGTTCTCTCTTACGATTTTTAACAAATTTTTATGTCTTCCGTCAATGTTTATGGATTATCCTCATCTTTTATCTCGGGCAATCGTTTTTCTGGTCTTTCATTTATTCTCGAAGGAATTATAGCATCTTTAGTCAATGTTTAAGGATTATCCTCATCTTTTATCTTACTCGATCATCTTTCTGTTCTTCCATTTATTCTCTAAGAAATTATGACATGGTCTTTCGTGGATTGTTTTAAAACATTCATTGCTTTGATTATATATATATATATGACTTTTACAATCTAGCAATTTTCTTAAAGACAGTCAAATTAATTTTTCAGACTTTGCTATTCAATGTCGTAGTACGTAACCTAATATGCGAAGATTCTTCGACTGCGTTCTATTAAATTGTTTTCATATTTCGTAAGGAATGCAAGGAAGCTTTTTAGCAACGTAGGCAGACAATGGAACGAACAATGTATTAATTCATTACGAGTTTAAAAAATTAGTTTATTTGCTGCAGGACTCAAATTACTAGTGTTAGCTGTCTGGTCATAGGTGAAACGATTAATGTCAGTCGTTCGATCGAGTGTACGTAAAACAACTAATTAATTTAAGTAAATTGTGCTAAGAGTTCTGTCGTATCAATATAATATTAAGACTTTGAAAGCTTTCGTTTTTGAGAGAAACGAATTCGAAAATTGTTTGAACGAGTTGAGTTGAATGAGAATCGCTCGACGTGTCTGTGCATGGCACACTGTATCTCCTAAAATGAATACTCTATCCGCTGTCTGAACTTTGAATTTTTATCAAATAAATAGCTTTGCGCTCGCTTATGTAAGCCCTATTAAATAAACAATTTGTTAAACGATGAAGGAAGTAAATATATATGTATGTCTTATTGGATAAGAGCTATTGTAAACAAGTTTCACTTCCATTACTATTCTATGGGATAAATTAAACATGTAATAGGATGAAAGTTACAGGTGCATTAACAAAAAAAGGTCGTGAAATATGATCTACAAAGACTGAGAAATATAATATCGACAGAATATGGTGACCGCTTACACGCAATATGCTTCTGCTATAAACAATAATCGAAGACGTTATTTAAACGATCGTAGCTACGGATCCAGTGAATTAATTATACCGAAAGAGAAAATGGTAGAGGAAACTTTTGCATAATTTAATATGTACCAGCGAGAGTTTATTTATTTTTTTTGTTTTAAGAAATCGCAAACGAGTATCCCGATGCTATTTCGTGTTTGCTTGTCGTATGACAAAGTTGAGGATTCGATTAATCTTTAGTTAATTAATCAAGTAATGAAGTCAACGGATGGGTCTTTGATTATGGCAGGCGACCCCAAGTCCTACCACTGTTTTAAAGCACAAGGGTAGCACTCTGATAACAGGACTATGTTTGACCATTTGAAACTTACCCCGAAACCATGCATTCTTTGGATTCATTGTAGAAACCCACTTTCAGAATTTTCTCTGCAATTCCAAATCCTTTCCAAATTCAATGAACTAATTGTTCTAACTTGTGAAGAAAGTCAAAACACCTACGATCGAATGTTAACAAGTTTAGAAATCTCCTTTCACATTGTGGTCTCAAAGAAAATTATAAGATGACGTTACTGAAAGTGACCGTTTGGATCACAATGAAGATTGTCGTTAGCGTTCAGAGTTCCTTTAAAAAGTGTTCAGTCATGAACCATGAACTTTAAAAAATTATTGAAATAATCACCGGTCGGCAATGCGTTGAAACGGATACCGTCTTTTTAAGAATGTCCGAACATTGCTGCCGGTGACTGTACGCAAGGATCGTTTGCGATATATTTTTAGCATAACAAGTTCGTTAGTCACCGAAGAAAATTCTTTTCTTGATCCAGTTTTGATAGAACAATACACGAAGGGTTCTATATACGAATGATGCCGATTTTTTCCGAGCGACGTGTATCGATAACAAGCATGATCGACGTGTCAAAGCCCGCTAGGTGCCCCGCCCTTTTGCATTGCTGGTTTAATTCTTCACACCCCCTTGCACGGTCGCTGGACACCGATCTTATCCAGTCGATCGAGCCAAACGAATGCAAAAACGTCATTACGTATACAGGGCCGACCGAGTGGCCAGGTATTAATTAATTTCCAGCGGAAATTGCGGATAATCGCCGGCGAATATAACCAGGAAGCGGATAATCGGTTGCGTTGCGGCAATCGCGGCAGGGATAATTGCTTAATCGACCCTTTGGAGAGGTTGACGCCGGTGACGGTGTCAACGCCGTTGCTCCGCGAGCTAATGCTTCGTAACGATCGATGAAAAACTAGAACAAACCGCGACCGATCGTGAATGTTCACTTAGGCGCGTCCATTGCGACAATTATTTTCTGCTCCACATAGACCGCGGTCGTCGGATCACTGTGAACCCAGCCAGGAAACATTTACATACGGTTAGATCAAAAATTCATGATGCCGGGAGGAAAATGACGATCAAAGGAGCGTATCGGTCGTCGAGGAAGATCGTCATTAATGTTATTATTGAGCCGGACGATTTCCTTATCGGATCGAATTTTTATCCAATACACGAGAGTAACCACGGACGATAATCGAATATTAATGCTGGTCGCAGAGAATCTTTCGAAAAATCATGTTAACGATCCGTGCAAGACGTCCCTCGTGAATTAGATTAGACTTGCAGCGATTTTAACTTTCTATCCTTCGAGTAATTGATATAGATCAATATCATTAATATTTCATTTCGATCAATGTAAATAAAGTACGCAGAAAATAAGATTAGGATTGAGTATGCATCTTTCAGGATGTCTGAAAAAATACGATAAAGCCACTGCTACGGAGACATTCGAAGTATGCTCAACAAATTATGCAATTAAAATGAATACTATTGTCAGTCAAGTTTGGAATAGATACGCAAAAGAAGTACAAGTAAGTTAATTAAAAAATCAAAGTCAGAAACTTCAAAGTCGCACCACGGCTGCAATTTCACTCCGATCGAGCTAAAAATTGGTATACACACTGCCTATGTGTCCAGTTACTTGTAGCCAGCGTTAGAAACGAATCGGAGAAACTAAATTTTTAGACGATTTCGGGAGTTGGGGTCGCGACTTCCCCGTTCAGTTTCCCAACTTCGGGAGTTGGCCGATTCCACCGATCTCAACATTTTTCGTAATTCGATTCCGATCGACCTGAAAATTGGCATACACTCTGTCTATTGGTCTAGAAACGTGTTACCAAAATTACAAAAGAATCGGGGATCAGAAATTTTTTCCCCTATTTTTCACGATTTTCGACAGGTAGTGAGTCGTCCCTTCGCTAGTTGGCGATATTTGGCAATCGTGCCCCGACCAAACTATTAGAGCTATCGACACGAATCAAACACGAAAATCTTCGTCAAACCTTCCTCTTTAAGAAGACCCCCAATTTTCTAGACTTCCGTTTCAGGGGACTTCAGGAAGCTTCATTCTATCAACCCCATTTTCCCATTTTCGCGATTTTCACCAGCCCCAAAATTTCAAAGTCGCGTACCCAGTTGCCCAACTTCGGGAGTTGGCCGATTCCACCGATCTCAACATTTTTATATCTAAAATCTACCGATCTAAAATCTTCCGCAAACCTTCCTCTTTAAGAAGAGCTCCTCACATTGCGGCTAGCGTTTCAGGGGACTTCAGGAAGCTAGATTCTATGAACCCCTTTTTGCCAATTTTCGCGATTTCGAATGCCTCGAAAATTTAAAAAACGCACCACGGCCGCAATTTTATTCCGGTCGAGCTGAAATTTGGTATGGGGTGAATGTATTTTCCGAAAGGAGCGTATCAAGTACCGGGCCAAGGGTGGTTGCGCTCTCGCTAATACCTGGCGGTTCACATCTGGAAGTTTATGACACGTCAATTGTTATTGAGCGAAAAAGTCACAGTCCTGGTGGCACACGTGTCTACAAAGGGCAACTCCTAATAAACCGGTGTCCCTAGATGGTGCTAAAATGCTAATTAACACATTAAGCCCCACGTCAGTCACCGGAGACTAACACGGTCTGGACGGAAAATTTAGCTAAACTGTATTTAAGTAACCGCTAAATTTTCCGTCCAGACCGCGACTGTCGCCGGTGACTGACGGTATAATATACGGTATGAAACTTAACAAATTTCATTCTATTAATAAATTAATAAATGTACCTAATCAAGGAAAAATCGGCATGGCGTTTAACGTGTTAACCCTTAGCACTTCAATGGCTCCTCTAAGGCGACACTGAAAATTGTCGGACTATTAATCAAAACAATTTGTACAATACAAATGTTTGTAATTAAAAAGTTAGTAAAAATTGAAGTGTTACCGTACGATTAACGGTAACAAATTTGGTATGGACGAAAGGAAATGAAGCACGTGCAATGGAATTATTCTACGAGAGGTTAGGGTCTCAAGTTAGAAATTAAAATTGCTTGGAGTGCAAAGGGTTAAGACATCGCCGTCTGCACCATGAACCCTCTTCATTCATCTAAAATGTCTAAAGACATTGCTCGCCTCTTAACAATATACTACGTACACACTATTTCTCTCTACACTCGGCACACTACAAAGGAAGTTGCACCTCTTCCGTCATCGTCGCCGAGTAGACCCGAAGTTGCGACAGTTACGGAGAGAATACCGTATGTAGAAAATCTCAACAATCCTCGACGAGAGAACGTTGAAGAGGCAGAGACACGTTATAGAATTGGAAGATCGATCGCCGGCGACACCTAATGGAGCAGATAGGAGCATTCCGTATCTGATTCTCTTTCATACAGGCACATTCCCATCGGTTTCCAATCAATCACAGGAAAGGTTTATCTTAAATCGCCGTTGAACGTAGAGTCGGAGAAGCCCGGCTTTCCTACAATTGATTGCCGTTCCCGAAGAACAACAATCTTCGGCGAGGTAGAAAGTAATGGTCAATCAGGGGTACCGGGGCTCGCAAATTAAATTTGATTTCTCGAAGCCGGGAGGAATGAGGTCGATGATCTATGGCAGTGAATAGGTAATGACGACCGGTCCGAGGATGGAGGATGATTGCGAGGCCTATCCACCTTACGTGGCCGGCGTTTGTAACGTTTTGCCGGGCACCGAATAAACCATATATTCCCTGGTCTTTTCCCTGGCACACCAGCGACCACTTTGCGATTGTTTCGATTTTCGATTAACAATGCAAATCTCTTTCACCGGGCCTCGTTGCGTGGAATAATTTCAGACAATGATTTAGAAAGCGAGGCTTCCTGCCCTCACCCCCCGTGTCCCGTACATTGTCGATCGTTTCGTGGATGGGAACGTTTTGTCCGCGGTCCACGAGAAACACAGCCAACAGATTAGATCGTGCATCCCGATCGTTCGATAGATCACTCCGCGGATCGATGGATCACGTACCGCCGTTACACAGACGGATTTCGAATGGCGGGATACTTATTGGGAAAGACTACCCCTCGGCGCGCCCCTCGATCGATCATGTTCAATCCGAATGTGAAAATGGGAACCTGATGAACTTTAAGTCTCTCGGGTTTCAACTGCATTATTAATTATGTTTGCGCTGGGTACTTGAAAACCGCTATACCGAACATCGTTTCGAACAGTATTAAGAGACTCAAATGCATACAGCATAAAGTCGGCGGATTTTAAGCAGTTATAACAGAAATGAGTAGTATATTAAAATTATCAAAGAAGATATTTTTATCCGAAACCTGTTATTTGCAATAGACGAGTAACATTTTCTTTCCTTTATTAATACTTTCAGTATACTGCAAATTAAAATAGTTTCAGGCTTTCTCTATACATGCACAATGTTCTGCAATCAATTCTCGAATTTTAATTAGTTTAACCAACGTCCGAAATATTCCTTTGTTTCCGGTTCTGCATCCTCCAAGAAACCTAAAACTGTTTAAAATTATTTCAATTTGTTTTGAACTAGGAGAAGTGTTTGCAATTCAGCACGAAAACGCTGTTTCCTGTCACTCGTATTTTTACTTGTTTGCTAAGCAAGTCCAAGAGTTGCATGATTATCCGTTCTGCAAAGTCGTCCCATTATTCTTATTATTATTTATCCCATCCGTTCGATTCTTGAAACCATACCCACCCAATCTAACTGTACCCAACACCCACAGTTTCGACAGGATTGACACGAAGCCAACATCTCCGGCCGGTTAGTATCACGATAACTTAACTTCATTACGCGTATCGGGGCCCGCCAAGGAATTACTCTTCGTTATACGCGACAGTATCTCCGACAACGTGGACGTATAATATTTCCGGAAAACTCTGTCCGGCGAATAAAGCTCCAGTTACAGCTTTCGTCGGCAGAAATTTTCTTTCCGTAATCGTTCGCGCGTGGAAGCGACGATCTAACGGTACGCAACAATAACAATCGCGCGCAGAGATTGTTGTTCTATACCGAATCGACGCGAAGGATTTTATCGACGATCGACTGCAACGTAGCTCGCGTGAAATTAGAAGAAGTCGTCGTCTTGCTGGCTTCAGACACGTTTGTAACATAAGAGCCTTCGAACTTCGCCTCGTTTGCTCATTTTCTTTGCAACGTTGTTGCGCAATTTTTATGTCGAGACCAATTTGTTATCCGAAGCTGATTCTTACTGCGATAAATAGCTTTATGCTCGCTTCTATTAAATTTTCTTCATATTTCGCAAGGGATTTAACCCCTTGCCATACTATGACGAGTCAGACTCGTGATGAAGTTTTTAAACAAAGTCTTACAAATATAAATATTTTGTCTTTCGTTCTAGACGAAATCAAATGTCGTTCATTTGTAATCAATATGTAAGTATTGAAGTAGATATAGCATAATAAACGATATAAATTGTCTTTTCATTTCTGTAACATTTTTAGTAAAGAAAACGTTATAATAACTTTAGGTACAAATAAAATGATAGGGCAAGGGGTTAAGGAAGTTTTTTAACGACGAGGTAAAGAAATTGGTTTATTTATTGCAAGACACAAATGACTAATGTTAACTGTCTGGTGAAACGATTAATTTCAGTCCTTCGGTCGGAGATACGTAAAACAACTAATTAGGCATAATTTAAGTAATTGTGCTAAGAGTTGTAACTGTATAAATATAATATTAAGATTTTGGAAACTTTCGTTTTTGAGAGAAACGAATTCGAAAATTCTTTGAAGGAGTTGAATTGAATGAGAATCGCCAGACGTGTCTGTGCATGGCACACTGTTTCTCCTTAAGCGAATATTCTATACGCTGCATGAACTTTGAATTTTTATAAAATAAATAGCTTTGCACACAGGTCTTATATAAGCCCTGTTAAATAAATAATTTGTTAAACGGCGGAGGAAATAAATAAATAAATATATATATATATGTTTTATTGTATAATGGCTATTGCAAACAAGTTTCCGTTCCATTTGTTTGCTCATTTTCTTGGCAACGCTGACGCACAATTTTTATTTCGAGAACTATTTGTTATCTGAAGCTGAATCTTTTTACTGCGATTCAGATCGCGTTAACTGTTGTAATAATATCGCATTCGATCGCAAAATTTGTTGAGAAAAATTAAGTTCATTCGATGGGAATGCCATCAGAAAGGCCTTGCCCAATATCTTTTATTTCTTGACGTTTGACTTGTTACATCTTGTATTATATTGCCAATATAATGTTACATAATAATAATCTCAGAAGCATATATATATTTCGTTCATTAAATTGTTTTTATCTGTCAAAATTTTCTTTCCTGCTTAAATCAGGATAATTAAAAACCTGCATAATTAGATCGCGAATTTTATATACTCTGATGTCGAAAATAAAAATATGTTAAGAAAATAGAATGATCAAAGCAACAAATTATCCGATTAAAATAATTACAGCCAAATAGAATTTCCTAATCAGCAGTCTTGAAATTCTCGCGGAAAATTCGTGTTCCGCCAAAGGATTTCCATTGTGCTTACATTTCCCCTAAAATTTGGCTAAATTTGTGGTTCAAGAACGCAGACGAGACGACAGCATCAATTAAAGTATCTTTGTTTTCATCTCTCGATGAAAAAGCTACCGGCTGAGACACACCTGCCCGTGCGTTCAGATTTTTCCGCTCGCGGATATCCGCGAGCCGCGGCGTCATAGCTTATGCATCCGCGAGCGTGCACGGCAATTATTATGGCAAGGTAGCCTGCATGAGTTATGGGAGAGATCTGCATTCTGTGGGCCCTCCCCATAGGCTCTATTTCATATCGAGTGTTTAAATCTCCGCCCTCTTCGTAGACCGGCACTGCACGCTATTCTTTCTCTCTCTCTCTCTCTCTCTCTCTCTCTCTCTCTCTCTCTCTCTCTCT
>CM052098.1:9236432-9302730 GCA_028453745.1 Agapostemon virescens
CTCTCTCTCTCTCTATCTCTCTCTTCACTCTCTCTCTCTCTCCTTCTCTCTTTCTTTCTCTCGCTCAGTGTATTTCTGTAACCGCTAGAATGCCCTCGAGATCTCATCGTATCGCAGCGAGGCGCCATGATTAAGATTTTTTCGGTGAACCCTTGAATTAGAGCCTGACTATCTGCACCACAACCATTTTCCCCGTATTTCTCGTCCTTCCTATACTATTCCCTTGCTCTCCTGTGCTATTCTCTTGCTACACGCAGTCTACATTATTGCGGAACAATGTTAAATCACGAACTTAAGAAATATAGGGACCGGACGTGCATAGAGGAGACTCGGGATGCGCTCCAAGCCGAGGAAGAACCATTCTTCCTTAACACATTGCTTGAAAGCTTCAACGATTTTGTTTCTATTAAATTGTACATGACGAACAGTCAATCGAAACATACTATTTTACGAAAATATATAAGGTTTTAAATATTTTCTTTCGGCACTCATTGTTCAGAAACAAGCAAATTAACTCGTAATTAATTAAATGGCTCACATGTCGTCGGCGCTCATCGTGTTAAACTTGTGTTGTTTCACAGTAGAAAGTTTCTATGAAATTTAAATATTGCTTTTCAGTGTTTCGCGTGACAATTTTTCGGAGACACAAATAGGCATTTCATCTATCGTACTTGTTAAAACTTTGCTTGCTGCAAAGCAACCAAGGGCAATATAAAAAGAAAGATGTTCCAGCGTTACCTTTTCCTTAACACTAGAACTACCGAAAGATAAATCCAACGATACGCATTGCTTTGTAACAATACCGAAACTCTCCCTATTCGAACGTTAGTTAATTTTTATCATAACGTATGGTTTCGTGAAAAAGCACAACTGAAAATTTCTAATAAAAACATTTTTATAACTTCAACAATTGCGAAAGGAAAAATTGGGGCACCAGTCATTTTGACTGGTTTGGTAGTCCTAATGTTAATGATCTATCAGTACTGCACTGCTTTCATCAGACTCGTTTCCAATGTCACAATTAAATTTAGCATAAATGCGTTTCGCTTTGTGAATTGAATAACTTAAACGTTATAGCACACACACTGTTCGCGAAGCATCCATTATGCAATCCCTTCTGGAAATTGCATACGTCAATACCTGGTAATTAATCGGTTATGTAACGATGACCTTCTAAAACTGTCCTCATTCCTCATTAATCCTGTTTGGTCCCCGTAATCCTGCGTGAACGCCAATAAGCCGTGATAAACGTGTGCAATCCCCTGATGATCTATATATGATCGATGAGGTCCCTGAATTTTCGTCGAATACAATGTGAATGCATGTTTTTATACGATTGAGATTGACGTTAACAAATTTAATGAAAATGGTAAATTAATAATATTGAAAAAATATATTTACACTAGTTTGCTTTTCTTCCTTAAGATTGTATTTTCTCGTATTTAGAAAATTATATTACCCACTGGCAAATATTCTAAAACAACCAATATTTTATAAAACGCTATGTAACAACCTCTGCGGAAAATTTTAAAAATTTAATAGAAAAAACTCATCTAGTAAGGGAATCTTTTGCGTCGCCTCAGAGCCGCCATTGGAGCGCTAAGGGGGTTAAACTGATTAACACTAGAACTACCAAACCAGTCTTGGCTTTGACTGGTCCCTAATTTTTTCTTTCACAATTGTTGAAGTTATAAAAATGTTTTCATCAGAAATTCTCGGATGTACTTCTTTAATGACGTATACCTTACAATAAGTATTGTATGAAGTTTTAACCCTTTGCACTCCGAGAAATTTTAATTTCTAACTCGAGACATCTTTCTGTCCTGGAATTGTTCCATCGTACGCGACACATTTCCTTTGGCGGATGTCAAATTCGTTGCTATTAATCGTACGTGCAACACTTCAAGTTTTAGTAACTTCTTAAATACAAACATTGTAACGCCTAAATAGTAATCTGACAATTTTCAGTGTCGCCTCAGAGGAGCCATTGAAGTGCTAAGGGTTAATAGATGCAGTCTCGTTATTATTACAAAGCAGTGAATATCGTTGGATTTAACGTTCGATAGTTCTAGTGTTAAATAATGAAATAATTTCTCGTAATCAAAGCATAAAAATGAAAATTCGAATAAAGCCATCTGCTTTTCTTTTCTTCTTATTACATTTATATTTTATTGATATTCTTTGTCGAAAATATGATATTGCCAGGAATATGCGCCTCGAAATAACCGTCAGGATTGCATAGAAAAGAACAGACTAAAAATAAAATTAATATAAGGCTCTCTCCACTAAAGAATTTATTGAAAGTACCTGCACATTTTAACTTCGCGAAGTAGAACACACCCTGAAGCGCTTAACGCGCACCTCGCGGCGAGGAACGTTCGCCACGAAGCGCGCCGATCAAAATGCATCTTTCGATCGTCCGTCGGTGGAAATCCGTGTCGTTTATATGCGAAATTACGTTCGTTTTGCCATGATTTTCCCTGGCGCAACGGCCCAGCGATTATACACGTCCAGTTTTATCGCGAACGTGCTTTCGTGGGCGCCCGAAAAAAAAGGAAAGAAAAAATAATCATGGAACAGAACGCGTCGAAGATTAAGATGTAGCACTCGGCCATTCGAGTTAACTGGCTGCCAGATTTCTCTTCTCCTACCATCTGTTGCAACCATGTGAAACTCGGTTGCAGATAGGCTCTCCAAACAATGAGATAAATGTGCATCTATTGTCTTAGCCAGCTGCAAATTGACCGGATCTTATCGCGCTGTCTGTAAATTTGCTAAACGATAACCGAAAAGATAACAGATGTTCGCGGAACGTTGTGATTCCGCGGCAGAGTCTGCGGATATAAAAATTCTGCGCAATGCGTTCCCTTCGTTTGCAATCTCAATTCAACGAAGAAAAATGTAATAAATTACTTTCCGCATTCGCTGAAATATTTCATCCATTCGCAATATTTAATTTATTCTACGTATATCCGCAAAAGTTAAAATTTTGCGCATCTGTTTCATGGCTGGCAATCTCGATTCATCGTGAAAAAATGTAATAAACTATTCCGCACCTGCTGAAATATTTTATCCACTTGCAATATTTACTTTATTGTACGAATATGCGCAAAACAATATATTTATGACGGAGAATCCGCAAACGTAAAAATTTTACGCACCTGTTTAATCGTTGACAATCTCGATTCATCGTGAAAAAATGTAATTAATTATTCCGCACTATATGAAATATTTTTTATCACTGCTGGTGATTAAAATTTAACGAAAATAACATGATAAATCATTTTATACTCGCTGAAATATTTTATCCACTTCTAATATGTCGTTTATATTACTGGTAACGAACTCAGAATAAATAGCAGAAATAATTTTAAAAAAACTAAATGTTGAAATACGTTTGATAGCTAAAATTGCGAAAATTAATCAATTATTTAGAAAATAAATAACAAAAAGAAACAGCAAGAACAATAAATAAGCAACATAACGCATTTCCTTTCTCCGCAGGAGTGTACACGAAAAACAAAGGTTCTAATGGCAGCCATAAATAATCTCGACTTGGCTGTAAACAGTCGCATTGCTAGAAATTATGTGGCATTCCATTGTTTCGCACTTTGTAGATTGTTCATAAGAGGGAACACGACTACTAAAATATCTCTTAAACTGAAATGAAATAAATCACGGCATAACTGTACGAAAATTTATAGTCTTCGAAGCAGTAAAAATGGCGTCAAGTTTCCCGCGGTATAATAGAATTTTTGTTCGTTCTATCAAGATCTACGAATAGATTATCGCAACTTCTCTCCTATTAAATCGTGGTGATTTTTATTCCGTGTCTATTCATCACGAAACTCGATGGACGTGCGGGCTCTAAATAGAGGTGTTGCTTTAGGAACTCGTTGAAGTCTATAATTCACCGAGTGACCGATTAAAAAGTCTCCGGCTGCTTCCACAACAACGATCCAGCAACTATCTATCTACAGTGTTATGCAAATCGGTCGGTCTTGGTAGGCAGTACACCTTCGAGAGTTGCAGACAATGGTTTTCTACCCCGTGGCCAATTCGACCCGTTGCATATTGATACAGGAGAAACAGAGTGTGACAGGAAGAAATAGCGAACAAGGGGGTCAGATGTAAAATAGTTAAAGGGGACAAGTAAATAAGCACGAACGCCGATGGAAAAGTCGAGAAGATAGATAAGTGATAACGTACGGAAAACTCGTCCCCGGAAACAAGCTGCGCTTTCTACTAAATAAATTTTCCATCTTAGAAACTCAAACAGAGGAACCCATTTGCTTCTATTAATCGAATACACGGCGGGCACATAAATTATATTCTCTCGACTTTAGTGCAATTTTCATTATAACATCCGTTTCAATGGATTCCTTAAGATTCAGCAATAAAGAAAGTTAATCAGAACGTAATCAATTTACGTTTAATCGAATTACGTAGAAATTAACCCTCTACGGGGCCGTGTAACTTTCAGGTCACATTTTTATTTATCGACATTTTACCAAACAATTATAGCTTTTTTTTTTAATTCTATAACGTTGCCAAGACAACCAATATTAATATTTATGACCGTTGCTAGGCTCATCAACCCGAAATAACAAAATAAATGCTGTGCAAACTGTCTGCAGTAAAAATAAGCGAAACCATTTGATCCAATTCATATCATTTGTGCTTTTGTCAGCGATTACCAAACTAAAAATAGTGCACATAATAGCTGTGGATTCGTATATCAATAACAACCTATTTGTTTGCATTTCAATTTTCAATTTGTTACTGTTCTTTTATGATACTGTTTTATAACTTTGAGATTACAGTGGGCTGTTATGGCAGATTTCGGTACATTTAGGATAAAGCTTGTACTTTCTCCTGTTTTCAGATTTATACATCATATACCCAAAATATGAATGCAAAATCAGATAAAAAATGCAACTGCACATTATCAGCATAAAACAGATAAGAATTACATTTCCAAAGTTTGTCTGGAGCAAAGTAAAGTAAACACATGCTTCAATCTTGTTAAATTTCATCAGGAATCCATTCCTGTTTTCAGATTTATAAATCATAAACCCAAAATATGAATACAAAATCAGATAGAAATACCAGAGGAATTAGAATTAGACGCATTAGCGGTAATAAATCCGATGATTCCTTATTAGATTCCGAATCCGATGAAGATGTAATAGTATTTCCCCGACGACGGATAAATGTCATTGACAGTGATGAAGAATTTAGTACTCGATCCTTGTCAGATGAGGAAGATGCAGGACCACAAAGAATTGTTTGGCAACCACTATCCCAGACGAATAATAATAATTGTTATCGCCCTTGGAAAGGAGATTGCCTTAATGTCCCCGAAGCACCCCATTCTCCTGTGACCTATTTTCGAAAACTATTTGACAAGGAAATTATAATCAATATAGTTGACTATACCAATATGTATGCACCGCAATGTGATCCAACAAAGAGATTTCAAAAATAAAATGTTTAACGTCAAGTGCAAATTGTTTTATGGAATTTCACGCTTAAGCTTTTATGCACAGAAGTGCAAACTTTATAGGCCGTTGTTACCTGAAAGTCACATAGTGAATATATTGCAAATAAAATTGTTTAAACGAAAAATTTTTTTTCAGTTGCATATATAGATTTATAATTTCTGATTTTTCGTTCCCCCAATTCTTTTTTTGGATTAAAAACAAAAATTCGGCCCATAGAGGGTTAACATACTTTTTCTTTGAAACTCGAATTTTTAAGAAAATTTAATCATGCATGAATTTACTACGATAGATATTTAACTTCTCGCTTTGTAAAATAAGGTTAAGCTATTAAGTCTCGTATAAATTTTTCCAATTATTTTTCCACTTCGGACACAATTTCGAGGAAGCGATAAGGACGTAGTAATTATATGAAAACAGTAGTTAAAGTAGGAAAAAAAGGAATGATTGCGACGTAGACAATTATTGCCAATAAATCTATAAGGAGCTGTTGCCTGAAAGCTTCCAGTAATGAGGTACAAAGCAAAAAGTAATATCGATCTAAAATCGATGGGGAATTATCTTTTCGATCGTTGTTAGGCTCGGCCCGATATCACGGTCCATAATATTCCCTCGATCCTCGATCGTCAGACGTATGTAGGCTCGTCGGTGCAGCTTTTTGCACTGCTCTAGATCGGTTGATTGCTTTATTACCGGCGTTACTTTGTACTCTAGCCTAAGCCGAAGGAAGCGCCACTTTTTCTCACGTTAATGCACGATCACGTTTTAACGATATAGAGCGTGTACCGTCTCGACAAAACACCGATCGGCGACATTGCTTTTAGCCGAGCCACTTAATAGACGTAATTTTCTGCTGGTAATTGCCAAAAAAAAAAAACAAAGAATTGTTCGAAGTGACAGATAATTTCCTCATTAACGTTGCCCCCTTCGTTTGTTTCCATTTTACCCAGAAATGAAACAGCTGGTCTACGAAAGACGACAAAGTAATCGAATCGAAGATTCTTCTGTGAGTTCAGAGACACTCAAAGCGTCGAACTTCGCATAAATAATCAATACTTCGCATTTGCACACGTTAGAGTTATTAAGAGACTGCGAATTTTATGCGAGTACGTTTTAGTCCATTTAACTTTCAAACGAGGATTTTTTTAAATATCCCAAACAGTAATTTTAAATTTTGACTAAGTGCTGTTCTTTTCGGTTCAGTGAGGACTGAACTGCGGTTTTTATTTATAATAAATTTGGGTAGAAAATATTTAAAACGTTCAGAGATAATATTGTACAATTATCGAACATTAAAAATTGTTATGGAAAGAGGTAGATGACTATCTTGCCCCTGAATGTTACAATAAATTCGCACAATTTTTCGACGCCATTTTTATATTTGCTCTCGGAGTATTGAATGCCGACTTATTACAAACGCTTCTGATAATTTGCATCAGAAGCTGTCTCTCTTCAAACAGAACATTTTCGATCTCTCATTTTTGTAAATTGCAAAGTGAAAATTCCGTCCAGCTCCGGGCTCGACGCCATTTTTATATTTGCTCTCGGAGTCTTGAATGCTGACATATTATAAACGCTTCTGATAATTTGCATCGGAAGCTGTCTTCCCCTTTGAACAGAACATTTCTAGTCTCTTAGTTCGTTTCGGAAAGAACTGAATCGGTCACGTTATAAGAATCACTCTGTATAGTGACAATCGCGCCATACCGGTCCCATAAATTTATCGCCGCGCTTCTCCGGCAGCCGGAAAAAAAAGGATGAAGCTTGAGTTATGTTTTTGAAGGGTGGGAATCTTGAAAATCTGGTCGCCATCCAGGATTCTCAGCTTGCATAGCTTAAGGGAGGAACCGAGACTCGCAGTAAGGAGTCTAAGATAATCGCAGCGAGCAGTCCGCATTCCGAGAATTCGATACTCCGCGGGGAAGAAGTTGTTCGCCGGTTTCTCGAGAGCCTATTCTCGCAATCGTACAATTTGTACCCGGGAACCGCGGCGATTACATTTCGAACCGGACCCTGTTGTTTCGAGAGAGACTCGGCTAGAGGAAAACGGGCCCACGTAATCCCGTGATTCTTCGAACGCGACCGGACGCGTTCAAGCTCGGTCGTTACCGATACGATACCGATCTCGGAGTAAATTAAGCCGGTATTAACGGCGACAGAACGTAAAACCAGCGCGCCCCCACCTTGCAGACTTGTGCTCGGGCCTGCAACCATAATAAGGGAAGTTCAAGAAACCCGGAAGCTCGGGGAAATTATGAAACCTTCCGAGCCAAGTGCTGTACCGTATAACTCGACAATAGACTCCCGATGACTTTACGAATATCGCAACTTTGGACGAATTGTTCTTCGGGTATGAATGAAATTCGCCCAATTTAACACTTTGACTGCCATGTCACCCATACATGGATGACAAAATTATTTGTCCATGTTTAAAAATTAATTTTTACGCTAATATATTCGTTGCACTCAATTTAGTTCATATCTGGAGACTACAAGAAGATCGAAGGATAATTATGTGCCAAACATTTTCAGTTTTCAATTGTTACTGCATTAAATACATTACTTTGATTTTGTGGAATTTTTTAGGCTGTTGGTTGGGCAATTAAAGTGTTGAAGATGCCTGTCGTTTGATAAGAGCAGAGATAGAAGTTCGACGATATTAGGTAGCATGGTATCGAGGGCAGAAGGAGAAGATCCACGGAAAGTATGCGAAAATTAACGAAAATGCTTCAATGACTGGTTTGCCTGAAAAAAGGAATTTTTATTGGCGTGCCTTCTACAAATTGTCAAAGAGGTGGGAAAAATGTATAGCTATCGATAGGCAGGGTTTCGAATAAAATATTTTATATCATTTCCGTACAATAAACGCGCATTTTCGAAGTGTTAAACAGCAACAGTTTATTTACGGACAACGGAAAAACACAACAACTTAACGAAAACAAAAGAAAAATTATATATACTTCTTTAATGACGTATACCTTACAATAAGTATTGTACGAAGTTTTAAGAGATGCAGTCTCGTTATTATTACAAAGCAATGTATATCGTTGGCTTTATTGTTCGGTAGTTCTAGTGTTAATTAGATATGATACTTGGAAAATTGGACTTTTCAGCATTGTCTCGAACAGTGCGCGGCAGGTAGGCCGGCCGTAACTCGGCGCATTCGTCATCGAAGCGGATGGTGAAATCGAGCGATCTCTATTATTTACCGTAGTGAAAACCGAGACGAGGCCTACACGCCGATTGTAAATCGCGGCCTATTATACGCGCGAACGATCGCGCATCGGTCATCGGCGCCGCGACGCGTCGCGTGTGTGTACCGCGATGATGATGATCCCGATGATATCCCCGGGAATACGGCGTTTTCCCTCTGCCTCGATTCTCACGGTCCGCGAAATAAATTGCGGCCAACAGGAACAATGAAACCGGCCGGTGTCCTAATGAAAACCGTCACGTAACCCCCGTGACGCGTTCCGCGGCGAACGATAATAGCCCGGCGAGGGCTGGTAGCGCGATTAACAAAAGCGATCTATGAAATGGACCATTGTACTGTCTAGAGAAGTGAATGACACCGGCCGGTGCACGCTCCGACGAGAAAATTGAATTCTCTGCGCTCGCGAACGCGAGATTCGCGTCGCGTAGATTGAAATAATGCGGGCAATAGATAAGACGATTGTCCGCCGCCGCTTTACGGACGCCGACATCGAGGCTGCGGCACGTGGGAGAGCCAGATGATTGCTCGAAATGTCTACTGAACAAGCCGCACCGATAGTCAGACCCCAATTTTATCGGATATCGATATTAGCGATCAACCTTGATGGTTGATCGCATTTCTATTCTGTTTGCGGACCGATCGATTCATTTTCAACAGTGAAACTATAGCGGTACTGACATTGCCGTTTAGAAAACTCCATATTAATTAGTTACTTCGCTTCCTATTGTTCTCCGTCCTGCGCGGGCCTGGTCAGTCATCGTCATCTGATGACCAGACCCACGGAGGCCGAATCTTCTCCTGGCGAATCTTTACTTTTTCCTTGTAACATCTTCACCTGACCCTTTTTCCCTTTCTGGTTTTTCCGTATCGTCCTCTCCTGACTTTCCTCTCCTTATTTTTCCTTCTTTTGACTTTTCTCCCACTGTTATGTTTCCTCCTCTCTATAGATTTTTTCACAATTTCGGAAAGAGTTTTCTGAACGGGAGAAGACCCTCAGTCACTAGCAATTACAGAGACAACAATGGTCTCCAGTCGTACACCTGAATATTTAACCCCTTACAATATCGTGTCAGACACGTAATCTAGACTCTGAACAGAGTTTAATAAACATGTGTATCATTAATATTACTGAAACCGAAATAATGTTCTATTTGGTTTGTTGCTAATACATATTCATTGGAGAAAATATAGACATACAGTAGTTATAAATTTTCCTTTTTTTTTTTTTAGAAAATTGTGAACTAAAAAGAAATTCTAATCACTGTAACCGTAAAATAAATCAAATTGTACCTATTTTCTTATTATCCTCCACAAAACTACCGATCGCTAAATGTATGCGATACGTATTGCTTTATAGCAGCGACAAGGTGGACTTGCATTGCTTCGCAACAAGTTATTAATTAATTAATTTAATATTGCTACTGGATAATGCGTTCAAAAACTGAAGTGCATCAAGGAATAATGTGAATCTACGTTTATCGATTTGTATTCTGTTTCTTGAGGTAATTATTTATTATCAAATTATGTTTGTTATTGGAGCGAACGCGAAGATTTTTAAAAAACATTTTATAATGTTGCGATTTAAATGAAAGTGATTGTACAGTAGTGATTCGACGTTTAGCGCAAAATCGCGAATGGAGAATATATTGCTTTGAAATGCAAGAACAAAAACCATAATTATTTTTGCATCAACCTAATACGGGGTGCGATCAGAAGGAAGCCAAACTCTATCAGTTTCCTTGCGAAGGTGTGAGATAAAGTTTGATTGCTTTATTGATCATTTCTCCATACTCTTATACACGTTTGACGAGAATGAATGGATCGACTGCAAAACAATAAAAATATTTAAAGATTTCTAAGATGCTGTTATACAAAATCAACTCGCAGCTATAATAGCTCCTATTACGAATTACTACAGAGCAATAAATCAGATTGTCCCAAAATTCAATCTAATCGTGTAAGAAAGAAAATTGTACAGCCACCTAAAGGAAGCTTACTAATTAATAATAATATCTTCGCGTTGTTCAACAATATTAAACAACCTGATACATCCGTCGTGACATTATCCGACACGAATTGTCCCCAGTTTCAGATTGTTGGATCGGCTACCCTCCAGGATAAACTGTACATCGTCTAAATAAATAATCGTTGAAATTAGTGATAAACTTACCGCTGGTTGAACTGTACTCGCCGATATACCGCCTGGTCAAATACCGCACGACCACGGCTGAAAGAATAATGAGAAACGATTAAAAAGCTGCCTAGTTTTCTATTCGAAATATCATGCATTCAGTCAAACCGGTAAATATGAAACTGAAAAGTTTTATCGTTGCTGAAAATTGCAAAGTGAAAATTCCGTCGTGCTCCGGGCTCGACGCGACTCTTATTTGCTCTCGGAGTCTTGAATGCCGACTTATTATAAACGCTTCTGATAATTTCGTTCGGACAGAATGTATCTGCAGTAATATCTTCGCCGATATCAAGATCGAATGAACGAAAGCGGCGCTCGTTTGTTTCTTAATTTTAAGCAGGAACAGGTTCACGCGAGTGAAATGCAATTAATCATCGATATAATTTCTCTGTTCGCACGTAACCTCCTCCGCGCCTCCCCCCTCCCCTCGTACGCGAAAATTTTTCAATTCCACAGGTAGAGAAATCCGGTTTCTGATTTTCAGATAATACGAGACGAGAGCCCTCGAATCCATCTATCAGACGGTTGCGTAAAATATCTGTTAGTACTTGCTAACGGAAAAATGCGTCCCGTCGAGGGCAGAAAAAAATTTGTTCCCGGCCGGCCGCCGTTAATTAATTGCACGGGCTAATTGGCAGGTGCAATGCGCGACCGTAAATATCGAATTTCGCGGAATCGATCTGCACGGAACACGTCCGATTTCGAGCGGCCGATGTGACAGTCGGTAATGGAGATGAATTTGAATAATTCATTCGGAAGACATCTCGCTCTCGTAAATGGATTAGCGAGAGACTTCGTGCGAATTTATGTACGGTAGCTCGAATATTTGTGTAACCTGACGTATCGCGGATAATTTACACGCTTTTCCTATTTCAGTCAACTAATTGACGTTGATAAGTTTGACAGGTGTCTCTCAGCTGGCGGAAAATAACCCGTTCCCATACGTATCAACTACGCATTCCGCTGTTTCACTTCTTTTTTCTCTCTCTCTCTCTCTCTCTCATCGAAATCGACGTTTAGCACACGCGACATCGACGCCACTTTTATCGAAACGAACTTCGATTTCGTGAACAGGCTACTTTCCACTCGTCGGTACTCTTTTAATCGGTAATTACTACATGATACATTGTAACTTTTAATTTCGCAATTAACCGCTTCATTGTAACTCCCCGTCTCGCAATTATCGCTTCATTGTAACTATTTATTTCGCAATTACCATCGCAGTTTTTTTCTTTTCATTTCGTAATTACTACTTCACTGTCACTTCTTGTTTCACCTGCTACCGTTTTATTGTAACTTTCTGTTTCGCAGTTTCTATCGTGCGTTTCGATTAGGTAGGGTGATCTGTGAACGAACACTACGTTCGTGTCGAAGTTTATACGGTGATTGTATTCTTCTTCTTCTCGTGGATCTCGAACGAACGCACAGACATCTTTCTAGACAATTTCGTATGTTATTTAACGCAAAATAGAATTGATCTTGTGTAAACGAAAAATAAATTCAATTAATAATGGATTAACTAAAGCGTTTATACTCTGGATAGATTACCCTACGTTTCGATGTAAACTGCCTGCAGTCAAGAATTACATATTTGCACTCCAAGCAATATTAACACTTTACCGACCGGAAGCCTATTAATTAGACTCTCAATAATAGCACTTAACAGAATGAAGCTTAGAAATTGAATTTTACGTTGTAGTTTGTAACGAAATTATTAGATAACGTTACTGAAGATGCCTTGAGGATTCTCAATAAAAATTCCTGTCAGCGTTGAAAGTTGGTTAAAAAGTTTTCAATCATGGACTGTGGACCTTAAAAATTTCGGAAACCATCGTCGATCGGTAAAGTGTTAATTCCTAGCTTGAGACATTTTTTTGTCCTAGAATAATTCCATTGTACGCGGTTCATTTCCTTTCGTGCAACACTTCAATTTTGACTAGCTTCTTAAATACAAACATTGTAATATAAAAATTCTATTGAACAATATTCTGTCAATTTTTAATGTCGCCTCAGAGGAGCCATTCGAGTACAAAGGGTTAATAACGTGCATTACGACCCGATATACAAAACAACAACGAAATTACATCACACAATACACAAACACATTATTTCTTATGCAATTTAGTTACAGTAGCCGCACAACCAGTCGCCTACGCCGTCGCATCGAATTTTTCAATAAAACTTATTAAATAACGACGACTCATATATTATCTAAATAATCGTAAGTGTCCATTCGGTGATCAGATCACCCAATAATATTATACTTTAAAGCGAGAACTCGGTTATAAGTAAATTAATACCCTCGCTTCGATTACGCCATAATCGAGTCAATTTTGCGGCTGGAAATTCGGGTCTCCGTGTCACAATAAATTTCGCCGGATCGAGGGAGGGGTTAATTGAAAATACGGGATCGATATCCGGACACCGGGACCAGAGTGACTTGATTGAAGTTTCGTCGATTCTCGGCCGAAGTGGACATGCAACCTAACGCGGGCACGTCGAACCGCAAGCAATCGTGGAATAACGCATCGTACATTATTAGCCACGATAAAAGTATTCCGTTGCCGACACACCACACCTCCTGTCGACAGCTCGCCGACGACGACGCGAGAAACACGCTAGGCGATTCGCGAAGCACCTCTGCTTACTCCATTCCGTTTCAACCCTGCAATTTCGTGAGCACAGCAAGATCCTCCGACATCCTATCGATCCATAATTACACGCTATAACGACCTAGCGCCTCGAAAAATTGCCTATCCGACGATTCCCTTACTGCCCCGAGGTATGAGACTCGATAATTCTACGATATAGGCCAGAACGGATTCTTTTCACCCTGCTGTTAGAAAACTTTACTCCGAAACACGGCGAGAACGGTTTTCTGAAATGTTTGCCGCAGCACGATTGCTACTGTGGCTGGGTGCTCATAAACCCAGTCACGAAAGTATTCGCCCTTGAGTCGGAATAACTCTTTTAACAATAAACCAATCGCTGGCGATCGAATGGACATTTCTGATAGCGCGGTAAACCTGTTAGGTAATAGCGCGGTAATCTGTAAATATGAAAACGAATTTGCCCATACATGGCGCTATCTGTCGATGCAGTTACCGTCAATCCGTGTCGTTGATGACATTTTCTTGCTATGACGTCCGATAAAGAGTTTCAACTCACAGTCATACAAGTTTTGAGACAGCATAGGTTTTAATAGAGTTGAACATGAATTTTGTGCCAGGAAACTACGATTTGTGAGCAGCGTTGATTTTCTGTTATCATTTCAAGCAAACTGCTGCGGATTCCAATAGAATGCTCGTCGAAACTTACGGTGAATATACTGTTGGTAAATCAGAATGCTTTGAGTGGTTTACAAAATTCAAGAGTGGCGATTTTGATGTGGGAAACGGAGAACGTGGAAGACCACCGAAAAAGTTTGAAAACGAGATTTGAGATCAGTGTGCTTTGAGTGGTTGTAAAATTCAAAAGTAGCGATTTTGATGTAGGAAACGAAGAACGTGGAGATTCATCGAAAGAGTTGTTTAAAAAATTCGAAAGTGGCGCCGGTGACAGACAGTATAAAATACGATATGAAACGTAACAAATTACGTTCTATAAATGAATTAATAAATGTACGAATCCCTAAAAAATGTGCGAACACCTAAATGGAAAAAGCCGAACGTTGTGACCGGATGACAAGATATCTCGTTTTCAAGTGTATAAAATAAATAATAGTTATAATGTAACAAAGCCTACATAATAAATAGATGTATAAAAAATATATAGGAATATTTAGGAATACCTTATATAAATATAATAGCAAATGTAAATTAAAAAAGTGCATGTGTGCATCGTATAAAGTGTTTCTGGATCGCTCAAAAATGTACGGGCCCTGAAAGCGCGTTGAGCGAGCAAAGTACCATACGCCATGTTGTAAATTGAGGTTGGCACGGATGCACAAGAGATTTACAAAAGAAGAAACTGCGTTTTCGAGCGTATGATACATATGGTATCGTCCTTTCGAAAAACAATGAACAATTTCGCAGAGACTCATCCAGCATTCGTGAATGAAAACGATCTACGCGAGAGAAGAAGTCCCGACGTCCAGTTTCCGACTACTTTTCCAAGTCCTGTTTCCTGCATCATCTACGCCGGCAACATTTTCTCCAACAATTAAACCAGATCCTGTAAAACGAGCCTACTAACAAACGATCTGTCTCCTCACCTCTTAAAAATGTAATGAAAACGATCCGAGTATCGGGTCTCCGGTCGCAACTACCAAGGGAAGAAAGAGCGTATATAGCATCAAATAAGTAATAACAATAATTAATGACCACGATATACAGGAAATGTCGTCGAGAGGAATGTCCGCGGTGCGGTGCACTTGCGTTTAGAGGACGGTCGCTTCATAAATTTCTTCGTTACTCCGCGGATCGTACGCGAGGACTTAACATGTCGCGGACGTATAGTATCCTCTCTGGTTCGACCCTTCAAGACTTATCGAGTACATAGAGCTACGGGCCCGTACTCGTCCAGCATCTTCGTGCACAGACACGGATATACACAAACGAACGGGTACTGTTTATAAATCTGTCGTCTCGGCAGACTCCGGGCCTGAAACTCCTCTCTAGACTGCTCCGAAGGACCCGAAGAGGGTTGCCAGCGTAAAACTTGATCCGCGAAGTGAGGCAACTGGTTCGCTCACTTCGGCGACGAAGTGAACTGGTTACCGGAAATTGATGAGACTTCTCGAAAGAAGTCAGACAGGAAGCACTCTCGAACTTATGGCTGTGTTCGCGCGAGCGAGAGGCTCTCTTAATCCTAACTCACTTCACCGGTCGCTCTAGAACTCACCGGGGTGTCGCAAAGTAACGATAATTTGACTACGTTTGTTGCTAGTCAACCTCCGGACCATTCTTGTAACTAAAATATGGATCTTATACAATCATAACAAAAGTCAATAGATCAATCACTGTATCATGTCATACAAAAATTGTTACACTATTTTGACTTTGCAACAAAGTTAGAAGAGAAAGTGTATTTATATTTCACTTTGATTTCTTAAAACTGATTAGAACAAATTTTATTTTGCATAAAGATCCACGGTCTAGTTATAACTATTCATTTATAATGTTTAAGATCGTTCAGTGCTTTATTCACTAATTTCTTTTTGTATATGTACGTTTGAAGATACTTCTTGCAGCAGTTATTGATTTTATCAATTTATTAAAAACCAAGAAACCGAATAACGACCTGGATAAGTTCAGTCATTACTATTAATTTGCAATGTGTAAAATCTTTCAGTGCTTTATTCACTAATTTATTTTCGTATATACGTTTGAAGATACTTCTTGCAACAGTTATTGATTTTATCAATTTCTTAAAAACTAAGAAACCGAATAACGACCTCGATACGTTCAGTCAAAAGGACGATCAAATCCCCTAAGACTTCTTGTACATTTTAAAATAAATTCCAGATATATTTACGATTGGATTATGAAAACACACAAGAGACACGTACCGAAGAATACTACGCAGAATGTTATACGAGATCAAGATTACGAATCGAAAGATTTCAGCGTGACAAACGTTCGAAGGATAGACTTCGGACATCGGTGGTTTTATTCCGACACGATGATGCGAGCCGCCGAACGACATGCCCGATATTTCTAAAATCATGCCAGGCCTGTCCAGTCTCTAAGTTCCTAGAGACAGGCCAACTCGCCGGCAATAAAAACTGTTTCTCCAGGATCGAGAGGATTCAAGCTCACCCACGCCGCGTCGTTCAAGGATCTCTTCGCCGGCTAAGTGGCTCGCGATCGCAATCGAGGCCGCAGATACGTGCAGTGTCTTTTGTTTCCGAAAGATAGAAAGCTCCGGTGTCGAATAAAACTTGTCCGAAGTGGGACGGGATCGCTTCGGGAGCGAGCAGGCGGCTGACATTTGAAGCGTTCGCAATTTGTACGCGGTGTCGAACTCAAATACGTGCAAACTCTCTAGCCGAGCCGAGCGTACGAAAGTTCAGAGCCGAGGGAAATTCGAGACACACGTATCAAGATAGGTAGAAGTTCACCGTGGCGGCGCGAAATTTATGGTCGGCCGGATCTCCCCGGGACCCGAGAGAGGGCCCCGGGAGAGTCCGCCAGAAGGGGGCATTGTTGCATCGGGGGCCTGCTCCAGGGCCCACGGTGTCGTTCGAAGAAGAAACTCGTGAATGCGTTCTCGTCTAGTTCATAAGTCCTGAATTGAACGCGTCAACGGGCTTATCGGGGCCCGATCTTGCGGCGTACGCGCGCTCGTAAATACAACGGTTGTATTACCCGACGATACACGATAATGCATATCATTAAACAAATTCATAAAACGCCAGATAATCAGAGTTATGGGAGGTTTAATCGCGTCGCGGTTGTCGCCCGCGCGCGTGCCCGCCGCCACGCTAATGCCGACACGTCTGTTCCCGGTGGATCGAGATCCAGAGACTGTCTGCCTAGATCGTCGGATTTTTCGCGGCGGTAATGTTTCTTACAATGGGAGGTTGATTTTCTCGACACGGATTGAAATTTATGGACGCGCCCGTTGGACGTGTCGATGTACGGAGACCGGAAGTGGAGTAGATACGGACTGATAGGTTCAGAGATGTGGATTGGTGTCACAATACGCATACGTGTTTTCTGCATTTACGATGCCGGAGTATGTTCGCGCAATCAGAATACATTATAGAGGTGTCTAATATATTCGAAACTGACAGCCGGCTATTTTATGGAATTTTAATTCCGCGAGTAGAGAGGCGGAAAATTGTATAAACGATAATAACGTCTTCCTGCTTCGATGGAAAATGTACTATGTTTAGACATTTTTTTTTTTAACGATGATATCGAAGGTGTATGTCATCGATCTTCGCAGAGTATACGGGAGATTTTGTTGTACGATGTCGAATAATCTAAGAAGAGTGTAATCTCGTAAAATAAACTGTTACGTGTATCATGGATTTTAGAATTTTTGTAAAATTGACTATGGCCTTCCACTTTTATCATGTGACGTACCAGTCGAGATCATAATAACCGCATCGACCATCAATTAAAAATTCAGCAAGTACCATTTGACTATTTTTCTTTTAATGCACTTAGTCGCTTATCATTGAACAACAAATTTGATAAATTCGCAAAATGAATTGATAAGTGAAATATACCCAAGAAAGGAAAGATCCCACAGAAATGACCTAGCGATAAAATTTCTGAAAATAAGTTCGTTGCAAACAGTGGCGAATAGACTTTTCGAAAAAAGGAAGAGACGACCCGACCTGATTCACCTGACCAAGAAACCTTGCCAGGATGCGACCAGGACAAGAGTACCGAGCCTACGATGCAGTTCGGCGCGTTTACCGCGCCGTGAATCGGTCTTTTTTACCCTTGCTCCTCTTATCCACGGTGATCGTACCCGTAATTACTATTTTCTTACGTGCACCGTGAGCTTTATCCGCCGTGAATCTATCTATAGACCACTGTACGCCTTGCAGACAAGCATCGCGCGTCAGCGAATGGCACTGTGTTGCTCTTGGGTGCAGCTCCAGCTCGTTGCAACTTGCAACCGCAGCTGTATTTCGTTCCCGTGCACCCGCGCATCTTCCGAGCAACGCGCACGATTCTCCGTCGAGCGACTTAATCGCTTTTCTGCCTCCTTGCTCGTGTTCCTCTTTCGTTCGTGTGCCGATGATACACGATCCCGCTTGTGCAATCGATCGGGAGTTGATTATCAGCGCGTTTTAATTGGTTCGATGCGCGTTTTTATCTCTGCCCCAAGCGAAACGTTCGCGATATCTCTATACTAAAATTTTTGAATTCTCATTACGCGAAAACGTTTTCTTCCGAATAAAATTTCCGAGGAAATCCTACAGAGCATCCCGTAAAGTTCAGAAAAATTAACTAACAGGGGAACATATACAGTTCTTTGAAAAATATTTGACACGTGTCTTTTTTTATCGGCAACCATCCACTTTGAAGGGGTGAAAAGAGTCCTCAAAGTTGAGGGTCGAAACCATATTTTTTGAGATATCTCGGAAACCAGATGTCGAAAAATTTGAATTTTTTTTAAATTGTGCGTTTATCAATGGGAAGTGTAGTCGCGCAAGACAATTTTAGCATCTCCAAAACTCTGAATTTTTCGCCTAATTGGGGTACCATAAACCTTCAGATGTGCACCGCCATTTCGAAGTTACTCTCTCACCCTACTAATTAAATAGCTAATAAGGATGTACAAAGATTATTGCAAGTGTTCATTGGGAGAAAACGTTTACGCCCCATCAATGAGCACTGGTATATGTATGGGATCGTTGCGATGCTCAAGGCAGTTTTTAGTAAGACATTTTGTTAGTTTTCTTTATGTTATTACGTTAGCTTCCCTACGTTTACGCTAGTCTTTATGTTCTTACGGAATCTTTTACGTTCGCTCATTTTACTGTTGTCTGTCCTTCGAGTAAAGAAGCCTATTAACGTTCGTTTCAATCTCTTCCTACGGCAAACGCTCCATTTTTGACAAATACTACAAAACACCACACCACTACGCACATACTCATTTTTGCACTAATGCATAAAATCTGCAATCTGTTAACACCACAGTAATTATGTATCCTAATAATTTATAATACCTTCTTCTACAGTTTATCTTGTAAATTTTCTTACAATAAAGTTTTTCAATAAAGCTCCAAATTTTTGTACTTTTTGTTGGAATTTTTTTAGTTCATCGACGAAATAATTTTATAAGGATTAAAAAAACTTTTGTTTTCCTGTTTCAGATGAAAATTAGAGGCTCTGGGATATACACAAACTGACGATGTGCGTGGCGCGGAGCTGTGAAAATTTATAAATATTGCGCAAAAAAATACAGTAATCATTAAAATAGAAAATTTTTTGTATTGTTTAAATATAGAACATAATATCATGAAAGTTTGAGAATGATTCGCTTTGTAGTTATTGAGAAAAAAATTCCTAAAAATCACTATTTTTTAGGCGCTCTAAAGTGTATTTCCCCCTTAATGTAGGATTACAGGAAAAGGGGGAGAAACCCGGACCGGAAATTGAACCCGGGACTTTGTGTCCCGCAGAGCCTCCCGCTCTTTTCCTAATTTCCTAACGTCTATTTAGTTTGCGGGTCCTAATCCCACATCAATATTGAAGACCTAATTAATTTGTTAACGCTTTACACGCGGAGCTTCTTTGCTCAGCTTTTGCGTTACATTTTATTTAACTTTAAATAGAAAGAACACAACTGTGCGTAAGCAAAAGACTCACTTACTCCATCTATGCTTTTCTGTTTCAATCAAATCTATTAAAATAATGTGAATATTTCTTACTATTGCATAAATTATATATGACACATTAATTTATAAATTTGATACCGTGTTAACGCTACCATTGCTTCTACTTATTCTTCAGCATTAAAATCAACGGACTCAATGTATTAAAAATGCTAACGACTATTATTGCGAGGTAAGTTTGAATGAAAAAATCTATTCAACAATAATCAAACATATAAACAAAATATATAGGTTTAGTATTAAAGACCCACTCGAATCATCCACTCGACTATAGTTCTCCAAATGTAATTTTAACCCTTAGACGGCGCACCTATTTTACAAATATGCAAATACCGATGCTGAAGACGATTCGCAATTTTATTTATGTAAATGGACCGACTTTAAAAATAGCTCGTTATCTGAAATCCACTCCGAAAACTTAATAATTTCTGGCTTCGTAAGTCGTTCGCATAAATAAATGAATTTATTACAGTCTTTTCTTTACTTATTCGCACCGTAGTAATAATCGTTCTGCATAATTACGACAGGATAACAAATAAGGCTGACGCTTATCCCAGCACGATCGAAACGATTTTTCCAGCGACTCAATAAGGAGGAAATATTTCGAAATGATAAAAGTTTTTTACGAAGACCGACAAACACGCGCAATATGGCCGCCGCTCGTTTTATTCGTTCGCTCCATCATCCTGTTTGATTATTTATATCTGTAACTTCGGGCATCGACGTGGTCGCATGAATCAAGATGCACGAACAAGGCTTCGGGCCGTGAATTCAGCTACGACAATAAATTGTCGTGAATCGCTGATTCACTCTTTACTTATATGCTCATTTATGCGCGCGAGCGCAATCGTTTCTTCAAATCACCGACACGTGTGTGTGCGCGCGCGTACACATTCGCGACACCGAATTCGACTCTCCTCGAGAACAAAACTTCGCGTCGACTCGCTTCACTTATAAAATATTGAAACAACTGGCGGAATATTTTCGAGCAGATTACGTTGCAATTGTCCTTCGCGAATTCATATGCTAAACTCGAGTTCCAGTACTTTTTATCTCGACCTTTTACATCTTGCATGCGTAATTAAGAAATATTTTAGTAGCTGCTCGCGTTGCGCACTGTCTCGAGTATGTTTGTTGTGTTTAACAAGAGATTCTTGCGTCTGATGGTTAGATAAGGGTATCTGAAGTACCCTCGAAGCTAATTACAACGATAAAAACATAGTTTATGGCAATTCTCCGGATTTTACCTCGTCTCGGTTGATAAGCTGTACGTACTTAAAAAAATCTGTTTAACCCTTGATTTTAAATTGCAGTTAGTATTATAATACGAATGAGAATACAAATTCTCTCCAATAATTGCACGAAATAGGAGATTTCCCAGAAAATAGAGAATTCCCAGATTGAATGGTTTTGTGAGAACCCACATATGCGTTCATAGCCAAAATCGAATGGTTAAACCCATGAAATCCACAGTTCGTCGGTTAGAAACGCTTCTTCGTAGCTCGAATAAAAATATATTTGCATACTTTGGTCGGTTGAAGTATTTAAAAATAACCATGTCCTCGCATTCTCCCGATGCTTTAAACGTTTCTGTGCGCGTTCGGCGTTCTCGTTTCCCTCGCGAATGCATAAAATCCGTCTACTTGTAATTTTTTATGCAACGTTTCAATTTGATCAACAAATTCCAAGCGTCCCGTTAAAATCCTATAAATAAGCGTGTTAATGCGATTTCTATCCCTCTCGACCAACCGAACGAAGAATCCGAAGAGTCGGTCATAAAAAATAAGATTAAACGGGAACGAAGAGTTCGAGAGCGGCATAAAATAACGATCACGTGGAGACGCAGAACGAAAGGCGGGTGCGCGTTATATATTTTTTTTCCCCCGTCTGTCCGGTGCTTCTTCTTCGTTTTTTTTTTTTTATTTTTATTTCACCGTGCTGGTAATAAAGCGAGCCGTTTAGCCGAAATGAATTTATGAATACTTCGCGCGACATGAAAATGCGCCACCGGCTTCCAATTGCCACTTCAATAGGCGCTAACGCAGATAAATGACTCGAACCATAATCATCGGCATTCTCGTCGCTTCCAGGAGCTTTTCTATTAGCGTATTCTCTTCTCGAGACTCCGCTTTATCTTTACGTATTGCCCTGAAATTTCTGTGCGCGCGCGCGCGCGTTTATAGCCGAATTTTATAGTCGCCGCGGAAGAAGTGGATTATAAAATTTTATGCAAAATACCTTCGCGTTTCGGACCGCTTCATTAAACGATTCATTTCAGCACTTTTGTACGGTGGCTCTCGCTCGTATTTATTGGTTCGATGGGATTAGCACCGTAACCATTGTACTTTATTGGTATTCTTCGATACTCCCGGCGATTAGTCTGTCGATTTTATTACGCATTTACGATGCAATTTTTCCGGATGTCTTTCAATCGGGACACTTTTTAATAAAGTTTGCGTTTATAGCAGCTCCAGGTTTTCCGTAAACTCAGGCTAAACTGCAGTTACGTTACCCTTAATAGTTTATCGAGAGCCCGTTAACGAGTCTTGCGATGGCTACGCTACATCGCAGCTTATTATTATTGGTCTAAGCTGGATATGCCAGCATACTTATTCGATCAAACTGCTGACAAACGGTGCACGATATACCTGCATAATACTATACCATCGTGAGATATTACAATTTTATTGATCATAAAGCTCTCTAAATAGATTTCGATGTTCTTGTTCCATCGATTGATTATAATAAACGTTGGAATTTCAAGAATCTCAGATACGGAATGCGTAGAACCCCACCTAAGTAATAACTTAAACATGTCGATTAAGTAATACGCTGTTAGTTGAGAATCCTAACAGAAATTTTCCGATTACGCTACTCGAGAGAGTAGTTTACGATGCGCTTGCTGTGGCTGTAGAAAAATGTATTCGAAAACCGTTGCCTATTAATAATCAGATTGTACGATAATCTAACCGAATGGTCCAAGTTAATGGAACAATTTCTCTTCGTTTCGACTGTAGTAGAAGGAAGCAATCAACTTCCGAGTTATTCCAACAGCAACGAATTATCAAATTGCTTTTCTCCGAGACTTCCATAAAGTCCTCTGTATCTCCCATAATTCTTTCCGAACTGTGCGTGGTCGTCCACAGGTACAAATCAGAAGGGATCGAAAAGATTCGCGGAGGAATGTCATAAAATTGTATAAAAGCGAATCCGTAGTTGAAAGAAGCGACTGAACGTAAAGATCCAATTAACTTTTGGATTAACACCGACCACTAACAGATAAATGATCGCCTCTCTTTCTCTCCGAGGCTTGCACAGAATCCTCGGCATCTCCCATAATTCTCTCGAAACCGGGAATAATCCTACAGCATACAAATCGCAGAAATCGCAAGAGGCTCGCGGCCGAAAGTCTGAGAAGTCGCCAATCAGCCGGCGCGCGGGGCCAACGAAAAAATAAAATGGTAGGCGCGCGAATCGTTTAATTTGCCGTACGCGGGTCGCAAGATTCCACGTCTCGGGATTCGATCAAGGGGAGGATCCGAGGAACAACAAAGCGTGCCGAGCGATTCCAATTAGAAAGAAGACGGCGGCAAGACGACGATCCTCGAGAGGATCCTCGGGACGCGATCCTCTCTCCTCTCCCGGCGCTGATCTCTCGCTGAAAAATCCGTCGCCATCTGACCGAACGAGGGAATCCGCTAATTCGATTCCAGCCGACGATTTGTTGTTCCCGGTGCTGGAAGCGTGGAAACACAGATTCCCCGGAAGCCGATAAGGTAGGAAAGCGTCGGGCCGGTGCGTGAGCCCGGCATGCAGGGCCGAGAGCAGCAGCGAGAGCGCGCTCGGTAACAGAACGGATGTATCGGATGTCCAGATCTCGCAACCTGCCGCTGCCGTGCAGGGATTTTTCGTAGCTCAACGACCTGCTGACCACTCTCATGTGATATCCGATAACGTCCACGGAGGTCCTTATTATACCCAGCAGGACACTGGCTCTCTCACGACTTTTACGGATTCCCCCGCGCGCCGGGAATATCCGCTTTCTGATCAAACGCTCCTCGTACTCCGCGAGCACCGGGGACGATAGAAACTGCCCCGGCCGTGTGAGAACGTACGAGTGTGGATCATCGAGCTGTTTACGATCGGATCAACAAATTTTCATGGTTCTGCTCGTAGACTGCACGACGAGACGCTACGTAATTCGGTTGGATGGAATTTCATTTGGCCGAGACTCTGTCTATTCCCGAGGGATCCGAATAACCAAAGCGTACGGATAATTGGAAGCTGTCGGGTAACTGAGACGGGCAGACGACCGAAACGTTTAGATAATTGAGACGTTCGTGCAACAAAGACGTTCGGATAATCGCAACGTTTGAATAATCGAGGCGTACGAGCTTACCGGGGCATTTGGATGGTCGAGGCGTTTGCATAATCTGCACGTTTGGAGAACCGATGCGTTCGGATACTCGAGGTGTATTGATAAGCGGGTGATTGGGGCATTTTGATATGCGAGAAACGCTCAGATAATTGAGGCATTCGAACACTCGTAGAATTGAATTAGCATGGTGTTTAAATAACCGAGGCGTACGAATAACCGAGGCGTACGAATCACCGATGCGTTCGGGTATTCGATTGATAAGCAGATGATTGGGACATTTGGATACGCGAGGCATTTAGATAATTGAGGCATTCGAACACCCGTAGAATTTGAATAACCAAGGCGTTTAATTAGCGCGTACAGATAATCGAACGCACAGTTGTTAACCGAGGCGTTCAAATAATCGAAATGTTGGAATAATCGAAGCGTTCAAATAATTAAGACGTCTAAATAACCAGAACGTTCAGATAACCAAGGTATTTGAATGACGGAAGTATTTGGATAGCCGAGGAGTTTGAATAACCAAGGAATTTGAATAACCTAGGTGTAGAAATAACCGAGAAGTTCGAATAATGGAGGCTCGCCTATAAATTCATATCTCTGACAATAAACAAAAACTTATTTACGTAAACAACGTTCTAACATTTTACCGCGACATTGTGGTGTATCTTATGCACCACCCCCAACAGAAAGTGTTCGATCGAAACTGGTTATGTGACTCTATACCACGTTTTTGTTACGTAGCACTTACTACGATTTTCTAGTGTTCATTCGTACGCAAAATAATCCTCGGTCTAACATTTTTTTAAAACTATACTATAACCATCCTCATTTATAATTTTGTTTAGGAAGAAATTATCAATGCTTGTCTACCATGGGTGACTTTAGACAGAGTAACCAGTGAGGCTGATTATTGCTGACTATTTCCACTTGCAGTGAACTGTGATAATCCGATTATGTCGTCTGTGTTTCGTAAGTCCCGCTGTAACTCAAGTTCAGTTTATTTACTGTCGGAAATAAAAGCTATCACATCACTGTCACTGCGGATAAATATTATACAAGTAGAATTATCTCGTAGCGATCAGACAAGCAAACTGAAATCGTTCGCATAATATCGAATTTCGCGCAGCCGAATGTACGACTACGACTATATCGATTTATCTTTGCACGCGGAATCGGCATAAGCGTTTCTTCTCAAAAATAAATTTATATTACTTGTAATTTTAAATCATTTCGATGTAATACGAAATGTTACGCATCACTGTGCGAAACATCGTTTCTCACAATTGCAATCGTTTCAAAACGACAAATCAATATTACAATAAATATTAGTTACAACTTAAAGAAACTTAGTATCGTCCACGGTAAGGCCTAATATAATCTAACACGATCAGTTTATCGATATCAACGTTTCACCGATATCGGCATAATAAAAGTAGAGAAGATAACACTCGTGAAGTGTTCACTGAATTCGCAATTTTGGACAAGTTTTTATCATATCGAAGATCGATGTAATAAAATTACATATATTTATCATTCGTTTATTTCTGGACTGTTCCCATTGCATTCGATAAAACGATCTCTGCATGAAAGTCCGAAGCAACGGAACTCTTTATCTTTTTATTTCCCGTGCCAGAAGTTTCCTCACAAAAACTATTAATGGTTTTAATGCCGTGCCATTAATTGCAAAAATACACGGAAAATTAATCGCGATCTAAGTGCAAAAAAAAAAGGCCGGTGACTCGCCTATACAACGGAGAAATTACACGTTTATTCATGGTATCAGTTCCGCGGCTTATTAATAGGATTAATTCGAGGTCGGTGAACTATCTTATTGCCTTCATTTACTCGCTTTGTATGCGTCGTACGACTGTCGGAGCTAACTAATGCACTGTATTATACCAAAGACTATACGTATTCATCTTAACGGCACTTTCATTCAATCCGTCGTTGGGATATTAGATGGACGGGCAGAAATTACACGCTTTACATGACACAATATTAGTACCGTCCATAATAATTAATACCCTGCCGATATACGTTTGTATTAGTGCCGTGGGACATACTTTTGCCATATCCGTGACAGCGAGACGCGTTCGTATGCGAATAAATCGCCACACGATTGAATTCGCAATTAAAATCACCTGAAACCTAGAATTGAGAATTTCCTACTTAGAAATGACAAACTACAATTTTTAATATTTTCTCCCAATTGTTCAAATTTGACAAATGAAACGGAAAACAATTTTTCTTTAGCGGTTGCATCGTAATATTGATAATTCGATGCATCTGTAATTTGCTTATTTTTATAAATGCATTTATTAGATTTTACGATGATAAATTATATTAATGCCCTTGCGTTGTTAATACCGTCCATAATAATTAATACCCTGCCGATATACTTTTGCCATATCTGTGACAGCGAAACGTGTTCGTATGCGAATAAATCGCCACACGATTGAATTCGCAATTAAAATCACCCGAAACCTATAATTAAAAATTTCCTACTCAGAACTGACAAAATACCAAACCACAATTTTTAGTATTTTCTCCTAATTGTTTAAATTTGCCAAATAAAACGAAACGTAATTTTTCTTTAGTGGTTGCATCGTAATATTACTAATTCGATGCATCTACAGTGTGTTTATTTTTATAAATGCATTTATTAGATTTTGCGATAATAAATTATATTAATACCCTTGCGGCGTTTAAAAATGATTATCATAAAATTAACCAAATTTAACCAAAACTTATCTGAGGTACGAAAAATTCGGTCGGCATTCAACGCGGTAAGAGAATTACTTTCTATGTATATTTCATAGTGAATTAAATGGTGATACAAAGAAAAGAATTTTCACTTTGCAAAAAATAAAAGATGTACTATTGTTACGCTAGAATTGTATCCATGAACTCTAACCTTGGTCAGAATTTAAGTTTTGACCATTAGTAAACATTTCGACATTGAGGGGTTATAAAAATGTTGCTACAACACGATAATTCACAAAAAACGTTTCAGTTTCGTGACAAAATTTAAATAATGCGACTTCGAAGTTATTTAAAATATTTGAAAACGATTAACCTCTTAGGCACGATGCGCCACTATAGTGGCTTTCCGGATGTCATCTTATATTACGATGCGTCACTATAGTGGCTTGAGCAGGCTCAATTGGAGTATTAATTATTAAAGTAAATTATTAGAGTTAAAGTATATGGATCATATCTTTAAGAAAAATTATAGTATATTTATCAAAAACATGATCTGCGCAAAATTCAGCCGTGCCTAAGAGGTTAATGGCGGTGACATTCGAGCCACCTAAAAAGATACGAATCGATTTAAAACATACCTGATTTTCCGACTCTGGGGCCGCCGAGGACGACCACCCTAATTCTGTTGACGTTTGTCATCAGACTTCGATGTTAGGTGTCATCCGAGCCTAGCTTACACATTATATTCTTCCCAATTGACACTGTTCTGGTTGCTTTTCACTCTACGCGCCGTTCATTTCGTTCGAACGACGTTAATGTGCGTTTCGATCGCGCACGCGCTCATGGGAACCGAGAACGCGACGGTTTATGGGTAACGAAACAACACAAGCGCGCCACAATACGAATTCTCTCGTTCGAGACGCACAGTTCGCTACGAAGAGGTTAACATTTACAGACAACGAACTCCCGAAGAAAAAACTTTCGTGCTTTTCTCTTCCCGTGCACGCCGGGGTAAACGGTTTTGCAACGACGATAAAAAGATCGATTACGATCGATGACTGTGTTATTTGCTCCTCCGTCGAGCTTCTATTTGTTCGGACTGCGAAGCAACCAGTAGCACCGGTAACGTTGGTTACTTGTTCCGCTTCCACTAATCACCTCGAACCGCAGGGACTGCCTTCACGGTGTACACGAATCCGCGATGTTCATTCCGCGCACGCTCTTCAATGGCGCGATAAACTCCGTTGAGCAAGGAGCCACCTTTTTAGACGCGTATCGATCGTTTCGAAACGCCGCTCGATGCCGCGATTCACTCGCAATCCTCCAGCGAAGAACTGACCGCGAATTGTCGCAGACGACTACGAACGGCTCCGCCGGACGACGAGAGGAGGTGTACGACTGCGCGGTTCGAAGCAATTCGACACACGCGACGCAACATCGATACCTCGATCACTTCCCGCGCTTCGAACTTCCTGCGTACGCAGGTGGCGAAAGATCTGTCGCACTGGAACGCGTCCGAAAGTTTCTCGGGCCTTACGATGTCACACACCGGTCGGTACGTCGCGTCGTTGAAAATGCCACTTTCTGTCCCTCGATTTCTCGCTCGTACGATTTCTCTTTTTTGTTCCCCTCGAAAACTTCACTTTCCACGTACCGGCCGCTGACGGCTGCTCTCGACGACGAGACGACTCCAACCTCTCTGGACCACAGGCGGTTAAATGTCGTCGTACGGCGGCGTTCCGGTCGCGTCGCGGGAAAACATGCGGGCCCGTGCGCCGACACGCTGCGAATAATAACACAAGAAACGATTCAAGAAATGCTGTCTTGCTAGTTCCATTTATAACGGGTCGACGGCCTCCCTCTCCTCATCTTCTCTTCTCGCTTGGCGCCGCCAACGTCGCTTGCCCCGTTCGGATTACGAAAAGGGAAAAAAGAAGGTTAGGAGAGACGTGTATACGCGAGAGCTCGGGCTCGAGCGTATGCGCGCGCGCGCGGCGAGCCCGCACAAGCAAGCGACCAAGAAACCGAGGCACCGACAGAAGAAACACTCGCTCCCGTGGACGGGCAGACGAATACTGGAAGCGAACGGCGCGCAGAACTAGACTCCGAGCACCGCCCACGTGCTCTCGCAATTCCTGCGTCGCGCCACGACAATTTTTTCCCTGTCGCGATCTTTACGGGCCGCGGTTTTTCGTGTCGTACGATACCGGCGACAAATCACTCGAACACCGCCGATTAAGACAACCGACAGCCTTTCGGACGTCGGTTTTTTACAGGAACCGTTCGAATTCCTCGTAGCTGCGCGCGCACGCACTTCGCGACCGGCATTTATTTCGGCGAGTTTTCACGGGGTCACGGTATTCCATTCAACGCGAGTGTTTTAAACGAATATGAAATAAGACGTCGTTGTAAAAATGTAATCAACTCTCCGATTATCGGGGTCAAATAGCGTTGGCACGATAAGTATATCGAAGTACACAGAATTAAGTTGATTTTCTCCATGTCATAGACAACATTGCGGTCGTCACGTGACTGGGCTAAGTTGGTGCATTTCAAACGAATAATGAAGTAACGTCTAGTGAGATTTTATTCACGGTTATTGTACTTTATCAAATGCAATATTTTCATAGTATATCGTACAAGGCAGTATTTTTTAAAAAAATTGAAAGACTCTCCGAAAATTATGCCAGGCGTTCAAATAGTAAACATCAATTGTTTTTCGATTTTCTACGTGTCAGAAACAATATTGTGATGGTCACGTGACTGGGTTAAGTACATTTAAAACGAGTAACGAAGTACCATCTAGTGAGTTCTTATTCCCAGTTATGGTACTTCATTGAATGCAATATTTTCATACAATGTGAAACAAAATATATGTTAAATAAATAATGATTTTACGAAACCAATATGATTTTCTCCGTATGATGGGAACCAGTCACGTTTTTCTATCGAATTTAACAATTTAGCAAAATATAAAACAAAATGTCATTACAGAAAAATGATCTAAAAATTATACCAGGCGTTATATTAATAAACACCTACATGCACAGTGCGTGACTATGTTAACTAAATTTAAAACGATCTACGACTATTTAACCAGATCTAATTGAATTCATGACTACCATCAATGATCCGTACTTTTTTTCAAACAAAATGCTCAAATTCATTATACGAGTTCACCTTGTTCTACCGTGAAATTTAAATTTTCTGCGTGATCCTTGAAATACTCGTATACAACAACGGAACATGGATACGATTATATGATTCACTGTACACGATTCAAATGACGAGATAAGATAGCCTTAATTGACATTGCCGCTCGATCGGCCGGATTGTCTTGTTAAAAATACAAGCGGTTGCTCTTGAAAATATTTTATCATCTGCACGAAATCGGTGACAATCGTTTCCGCGACGAGCCACGGTACAATCGTCGGTGTTTATGTATCGGCACAAATGTCGAAACACGGGCAATTAAAACAGTACGTGCGCCGGACGGGTTCGTTTACACGTCGAACACTTTATCACAGTTTATCGTACCCTCCGGATGACAGCTGCACACATTACGATACGAAGAGACGCGGCAAGCGAGAAGAGACTAGCCTCGACCATCGAGTATAGACGAGAGAGTCCATTGAACGTAAATTGTACCGGCCACGATTGGTGCTTATTGTAAGCCAATCAAAAATTCGGTGTTATCGGTACGGCCTCGAGAAGGTCGACCGCGGTGTGCAAACATCGGTGCTGCGCACAGACATGGCTCGGCGTTTACACGAGCGGGTCGATCTCCCCGGAATAATAGCATGTGATTCGGCTCGACGCAACCGCCGATGCGAAAGCACCGCGTAAATAAATACCTGATATCTATTAGCGATAAGAGAATTCACTCGGACGAAGAATTCCACGGTCGGTACGACTCCCACGTATATATATTTCGCTATTCGTTATACATGTGTGTTAAACAATAACGGCGACTATGGTTGCGCGGTTGGAAACGAGCGATTCGAGAACGAGCACGATACACGGAAAACAACTCTGACGCACCGATCTCACCGAGCGCTCGCCGGCGAATGCTCGAGCTTGAGCGCCTCGCGCTGTCTAATATGCACTCTCCAGTCTGCCCACTGCACGCTTCGACCACGGCATGGCGTACCGCTCCACGCTACAAGGTGACTGGCGTGTTAACAGGTAAGCAGAGACCGATGTGCGAGAGCGCGAGCGCTAGTATGCAAGCGCGTGTCCGCCGCCACAGCCAACTATGCGAATACTTTTCTCTTTATGGGCACAATAACTTCTGGCCCGTACGAGGCACCTCGCCTCGAATTATCGCGTTATCGTTATCGGATCGAACAGCCAATGATAATTCCCGATAACAATCGTCGCGCCCTCGCGAAAATGATCTACGGATCGCGAGCCCGGTATACCCGGCGCTGCGATATTATCGTTTACGCGCATCTGTCGAGATTTTTATCTTAGTCGTTCGCGTTCTAACGCGGTCTCTGAAACTGTCATTTTATAAATTGACCCGATTGGTAGCGTACGCATGTTGGTTCGTATAATTGGTACCGCAGCCGAATCTATTTATGTTCTTGTGCAAAGGTCTTAAACTAACCGAAGATTAGGTATCGTTCCGAATGGACTGGCACGAGTAATCGAACGAAGCGTATGCACACGCCACTGTGTATTGTCCGGACTTTCGTTGGAAACGCATCATGAGGACGCCTCCCTGCATTACCGGTCGAGTCGACGTGTTCGCGAATAAAGCGATATTGATAATTAGATGCGGTGTCCATGGCAACGATATTAACTAAGTTCCACTGGAAAGGATACCTTTTACCACCAGACGTGATTATTCGTTTAGCAACATGGGCGAAAACGACACGGAGCTTGTTCGCGTCGCGAAACCTGAAAAAAAGACGTTGCTCGAAAGGTACGGCATACCGGTCGAGCATCTTTCGTACGAATACATCTCGAAATGCGCAAATGGGAAAACGTTGGAGCGTATTGTGACGATACTGCGGTAAGTGGAAATTAAAATACCGCGCGGCTTTTGAAGCATACGGTTTTTTAAATACTACCATCGATATTAAATAATTGTCTTTTTGCTTTTATTTGTCCTTCGACGGTTTATTTTAACGGAAATATTAAAATCGTAATTTGCTTCCTCATTGAAAACACGAGAAGGTTTAACGGGTGTACAGGTACATTGGACTCCCGTACAACGTGATCATAAATTGTTAAAAAAGACTAAATAATAAGGAAGAGAATAAATAGCTGTTCCTAAATAATTTTCTTGATCACGTTATACGAAAATCTACTGTAGCTCAATATGTTTTGTAGAATTTACAAATATAAATAATAAACGGTTCTAAATATTATTAATTATATACTTGTAGGAATGGTCCGCCATCCAGGAGTTGAAGCGCTTAAATGCTTGTTACATTCGTATGCATTTTAAAATGTGATTTAGTGATACCTAATGTTTATACACCAGGAAAAAATAATAATTATTAATTTAAAAATATTATATATATAATTTAAAAATATTATGTATATATATATATATATATATATATATATATAATTTAAAAATTTTATATATATAATTTTTAAAAATGATTATTAACTGCTAAACGTGTGCGCTAAGTAAATGCAGGTGCGGCGTTTTATTAATAGATCCGGTGAAGAAGGGTATTACCCAGATTTAACGAGACACGCGGAAGAACGTCTAGCCGTTGTTAAGCCAACGAGCATAATTCTAAGAAAATCTGAACCCATTTTAACACGGAACATGTTAGACCCATCCGAATGTAAAGAACTTGATACCGACATGAATCACTGGACATCCGAAATGCAGTCTCGAGAGAAAGATCTTGAGGAAGGAAAAAATACTCTACTGACGGAACCGATTCCTCAACCTAATGTTAGGCAATTCAAAGAGGAGTCTGTAAATGTATCTGTAATTGTATAGCTTTCTTAACTTCTATAACTATCGTTATTGTATTTTTATTTATGCCGAACGTTGCATAAACTTATAAATCGAATTTAATCTAATCAGAGAAGCACGGTGACACGTTCGAGAGTTTCTAATGAAACGAAGCGAATATCCTCGTGCGATTATGCAGCATGGGATAAATACGATGTAGACACTGAATTAAGTAAAATTGATATACGGGACGAGCAAAAACAGGTTGAAACGAGAAGGATTCAACAAAAGCAAAAGGAGAATATGAAAAAACAGAAGCTCAATAAGGAAACGATTATTAACAAATGTGAGTTGTAAAGCGGGCTCCTTTGGACAATCTTTTAGTTCCATTTCCGTCGGAATGGGCGACTGTATAATCGTTTCGATCATTAAATAAGGTTTATGAATGGGTTTTAAAATAACGCGTGCATAATTTTATCAGCGTCATTAACCGGGACCGAATTAAACGTCATGGCGGAACAAGAAAGAGGAAAGGGAAACGAGGCTTTCAAGATCGGAGATTACGAAGAGGCTCTCGAACATTATAATACTAGCATAAAAATAGATCCGACTCTAACCACTTACAATAATCGTGCGATAACATGTAAGAACATTTATTCGAGCATTATAATTAGCGACTGGTGTCCGCGTATAAGCAACAATCTCATTTATTCGCGTATTTTCAGTTATCAAACTTGGACGATACGAAAATGCCCTTAGAGATTGCAAGTTTGTACTCGACACGGATTGCACAAACGTAAAAGCTTTGCTGCGACGAGCCGTAACTTTAGAGCACCTTGAAAAATCATCCGAGGTATCGCATTACCATGTGGTTTGTTCGTGTACGCAAAATTCATAACAGGTTCCGTTAAAACTTAATTAATATCCAGGCATTAGCTGACTACGAAACTGTTCTGAAATTGGAACCGACCAATGCTAGTGCTATAGCTGGAGTAAAAAAATTAAGAAAACCTTGCGAATCTAGGAAAGTAAGGTACGAAGTTTTACTAACATTGAACCCAAGCTATATCTAATTAATCTTAATCTGACATTCGTAGAATGACTATTGTTGAACAAAGCGAGGCTGAACCCGAAGAACCGAAAATCAGTAAAACGGAAAGAAATAATAATTATAAGCAATCTAAATCGAAATTAAATATTGAGAATAGTATATGTTTCTGCGATAGGGCTCCAGGATCATCGCAAAATTTGAAACCTAGGCCACACTTCAAAGCCGATTACTGTCTTGAGAATGACAATAGACAAAACATTATAGCGAAAAAGGATAAAAATTCGATAGACGATATATTTAATTCGGAGAAAGAAAATACGAATTCAAATTTATTTAGGAATCCAAAATCAATTTTCTCCTGTCCGATGCCCTCGAAACAAAATGGTTCCGTTATTATCGAAGAATTGCCCAACGAGTCTATTAACAATAATTCTCCAAGACATAAAAATGTGTCTAACGGAACAACCTCAAATAAAAGTAATATCAATGCAAAACTTACAAATAATAATAATAATAATAAAATGACTGAGATTAAGAAGTCGAATGTTAAAAAGTCAAATAAAAATTACGAAGGCGATGTTACGTCTCCGAGAAAAAATCAAGCGGCAGATAAAAGCGAAAGAAAAACAAGTAAACCGGAAAAATATGTTCCAAAGGTATGTTCCAAAGGCGATTTCAGTGAAGAAATATTAATCATAAATATCAATGTGATTGCAGAATTTCAATAACATCGAAACAGCTTACGAATTCATGCGCGTATGGCGGTCATTGAAGAACGATGATTTAGAGATGCACGCCCAATTATTACGATCGTTGAATGTTAATAAGTTAGGTTTAGGTTGGTATTCGCAATGAGCTATGTTAGTACTGTCAGAGAAGAAATAAGAATGCTCACGTCCAGGATTTTGGTGTCCTCCATATAGTGTTGCTCTTGGTCTCGCTTTAGCTTATATCAGATCCTACATCATTCTTAGCATGGATCAGAACCTGCATCATTTGTTAGCATGAAACAGAAATCAAAAATAATTATCACACTAGCATGATTTAGAATTCACTGCGCAAATATCTAATAATGAAATTCTCAAATCAATTTATACTTTCAGTAATATTTTACAATAATTGAAATTATTTAAACAATTTTTTCCTCTGCACATTAATAGTGATTTATTTTTGTTTCCGAGATATTTTTGGAAAACTATAACAGGGAAAATTGAGGGGAATACGGTTACCATCTCTATGCCATCTCCGTGTTAGTCACGTGGTATTGTGACACATCCAAGCAGAGACGAAATTGATCACGTGACAAGGGCCATAGCCAAAGCGTGGGGATGATCGTTGCCAGGGAATAAAGTAATGGCGTCATAGAAGGGGTAAGAAAGAGTGGGAGTCTTAATTTGGCGACATTGCTCGGTTGTCGGTAAATTAATAATAAAGATTGTCTCCCACTCTGCCTTATCCCTTCTAAAACGCTATTCCCCATTACTTGGCGGCAAGCATCCCCACATTTCCGCCATAACACCGTCACGTGACCAGTTCCCTCTCTGTTCTGTATGTGTCGCAATGACATAATTAATACGGTAATGGTAAAGAGAGGGTAACTGTATTCCCCTCAATTTATTCAGTTTGACGATATTACAACCGACAGTTTTCAATAGTCTATTAATTTTTGGAACTGTTAGAGCTTCAAAACGTGTAAACCAAAAAGTCCTGTAAAAATTTTAATTTTAATTCTACGATAAATATGAAATGGGTTCTGCTTAGTGCTAAAACTTATGTTGGTTCTGTTCCATACTAAAAATGATATAGGTTCTATTCCATGCTAGAGCATTGAAACTGAGAAAGGTGGAGACACTGAAACCCCGGGCGTGAACATTCTCATTTCCTCTCTAGTACTGTATACATAACAAAATTCTGAGACCCCATTTTCTAACAAATTATATCAGTTTTAGGTAATGAGCTCGATGGAAACATGCTCAGTACAATTTTACACTGTTTAGAACAGCATTTTTGTAAGCCCAGCGACAAAGAATTACTGAACAATTATTTAACGTCGTTCAGTCAAATGAAACGATTCTCGATCGTCAACATGTTCATGAACTCTGGGGACAAACGAGGTAATACTTGCATTGCGACTAGGATAACGGTAAAACTGATAAAATGAAATTCCGATTTTTATTGTACTTAACACTAATTGCATTTGTTTCACAGCTGTGAGCAACATATTGAACTTTTTAGAAGAACATGGGACATCGGGAGTGTCTTCGCTGCGACAAATTTATTGCGTCTAAGAATACTGCACGTGTTCTAAGGCGTTTTCAAATTTGGCAGTGACATCTAATCGACGAGTACCAACATTATACAACATAGAAACAATCTAACTTTGAAAGAATACGATGCTTTTACATTTTCCTCTGTAACAGTATATACACAAAGAAAACAATTGATTAATACTAACATTGTTTTAAAGAATAATACCATTATTTCATATTCAATCGAAACGTTTCGAATCGCAACAGCTAATCCTTTTCTAAGCGCTAATTCGAGCTTCTGCTCCTGGGCAGATACTATTTTAGGAATCAAAACCGAAAATATACGTGTACGGGGTGTCTCAAAAATGATGTATTTTCCTGATAAGGAATGTCCACTACAGCGGACATTGGCATTGGTCGAGACGGAATTCGCCCGCTTTTCGATTGACCCATGTTTTTCGATAATAGCTTATGAACAAAAACTCCGAGAATATTTTCACAAAAGAAAAAGATTCTTCAAATAACCTCGGGAATTGGCTCTTTTAAGAAAACTACAACATTTCGTGGGACGTCCTATACATTTTCCCGCATCCTGTATAAATTGAAATATTATTGGTTAATTGTTTTTTGGATCCCCTGCGTCGATGAATGTCGATGATTTCGGTGCAGCAGGCGATGGTGGCAGCACGTGTAGCCTATGCAAGCGAGTGCGCACTCTGGCTTTGTCCGACATCCGGACTCCGTGACTTTAGCTCTTCGTCAGTTGCGTACTCTTCCGTTCAAGCAGCTTGTGACATTTTTTTCTGTTACTACAAGATGTTTACTTGGATGAGCCGTGCGAATTTCAACGAGGACCCCGATAATTCCGCGTGCAAAGCCACCATGAAACTGCTAAGGAGACAACAGTAACTGGAAGGTACGTGATCCGGCGTGGTTACGGGTGGCCCGGGTATGTTTATAGCCTGCAAACTCTGACATAGCAATGGCGTACTGTCGCCGTAAAGGCCGTGCCAACAAAATTGTTCCCTGCCTTATTTAGCGTAAGTCAATTGTGCACGCGGGAATCCGCCGGATAAACGATGGCTGATATGTGGTGCTACGGTTCATGGTGACAAGAACTATTTGTGTTTCACGGTGATGAAAAGTGGCGTTTTTCGGTGATTATAGTGCCTCGGTTTTCCCCACTGTGGAGTGACCGCCGATTGCTGAGCGGCACGCCATCCTGCTGTAGCTGACTGAGCTCTATACTGTAAAGAGATTAAATACTATGTGAGTTCGGACCGAGACATGAGTTAGTGTTTTTATTTTTCGACGATACGCCGATTTTAACCGAAACAGATCTTTTTCCACGAGAAATATTATTACTATGGGTATATATTATACCGCCGTGGAAATCAGCATTGACACGTAAGAAATGATTGATGTGTTTTGTACACCGTTCGTACGCGGTTTATTTGTCGTGAAGTTCATAAAATAGTGGTTTTTCTGGTTGCAAATATTTTTATTTGCCTTACAGTGTAACAGACGTACGTGATCGTTTACGTAATAATTAAAATTTTTCAAAACTCTTGTCGAAATTTATTGGTGTAAAAAGTAGTATCATATTGTTAATGAAGTACATTTTCCTTTGATGTTCGCAATAATATATGAAAGTACAAGTTTAATTCATTTGTAGCAGAAAGATTTAGTCTAGTATCATTCTGCATTAATCAAATACGTCTACCTGTTAGGTTTAGTGAAGTATATTTTATTTTAAAACATGCGAAATTATTTTCTTACAAATTCTTGTGGTTTTCAATTGCTTCGTAATTTGTAGTGTCTAAAGAATCTGTTGGACAGGAATATTTCGGTTTGATTTTTAAAAGCAGTGGAGAATGGGGTTCAAAAGTTGGGGATGTCGTCAAGGTCAAAAGCAAACTATATTTTATGATTTTATATAACATATGTTTATGAGCTTTTCTTATGTTATTAAACTTTCTGTTACATAAATCATATAATTTATAATTGATCTGTAATTTTACATGTTACTTATATTAAGAAAGCGTAATAATTTTCACTTATTTTATGAGACTGTATTGTAGTTTATGGATCTTAAAGAACACTGTGATATTTGAATACAAAATTAGGCAAAATAGTCAAGAATATTATAAACTTGATATGGCTCGTATTAATAAAAGTTAGTCTGATCTTGATAGATAAATTTTGTTTTAGATAAGTTTTATTGTGAGCTCGATATATGATATGGATAAAGAATTATATGAGACATTTATCAAATTAGTAATGTAAAGATCTCTTTAGAATAATGTTTTTTTTAATACTTTTATAGGAATACATAGCAACAGAGGTCTAGTAGAGGTGCCATGGATGATGAAGAGCGTCTTGAGGGTGAGGAAGAAATGGAATTAGATGAAGCTTCCGATGGTGAGGATGAAGATGAGGAAACAACAGGAATTCCTGTTTCTCCAGCAAATTCTGATCAGTTACTAGGTTCTGCACCACCAATACCTGGTAACAGTGAGTATATGTGTTTTTGTAGTCATAATAATTAATTTGTAGCATATTTCATGCAATGCTAGAATTGTAAACTTTCACTGCACCAACACTAATTATTTAAAAATATATATGTTATTTCAGAGGAAGCACAAAAGTTTGTTTCTCTTGCAGTAACCCCGGATGAAGCTTTTCATGATCCTTTACGGTACCAGAAATTTCCACTTCCTGGAGGGAAACCTTTAAATATTAGGAGGGGTCCTGGTAGACCTAGAAAAGAACGACCACCTGGAATTACTCGTGGTGGCAGTACTCGTAGACCTTTTGGAAGAGGAACTACAAGGGGCAAAGGGTTAGTGCTATATATAAAAAGGGCAAACAATAGAATATTAATAATAATAATATTATAGAATACTTTGTTCCTGCTTGCCTTTTGGTTTAGTGGTGACTTCCAGATACATTCTTTGATATAATCTTAATACATTAAAACTATAATAAAATAAGAGTACAATAAAAATAACATTAAAGAATACAAACAGACGATAAAATAAACAAAATTTGCTTTCGAAAGAAAGTAAGACATAATGAAGAAGTTAAATGTAAGAAAATAAAATAACAGCTAAATAAATCTATAATAATAATGAAGAGAAACAAAAGCATGATACATTAACATATTATGTATGCATATTACATAAATATGTGTTTATTTAGCCTTGGATATGCAAGAGGTGTACCACGCCGTACTAAAAGTAAAGATGACGACACACATTCAGAGTCCCCGAGTCCTCTTCGCCTTGGTGAAGATGCCAATCCTGATGGAGAGTCATCTAATACCGAGAGATGTATGCCAGCACCAGAAGAGCCTCCATATTTTCCAGAACAATGGCAAGAAATTTTATTCTATTAATTTAATTTTTTCCTTATAATACATAATGGCATACAGTAATTGTAGCAATGTATTTATATTTGTGCACACATATACGTCATTAGGCCCGGAAAAGTGTGTGCTCTGTGTAATTTGGGTGAACGAAGTCAACTAGGTCAAGGTGAACTGTTAAGATTTACCTGCCCTGAAGGTTTTACTCCTGAGAAGTCCACCAATCGTGACGAAACAACAGATCATCTTGTTGATATATCTACTGGAGACAAAAGTCCACGTGCAGCAGGTCCTGGTGCTGTGACTTGCCGTAGGCAGAAGAGTCTAGCTAAGTGCAGGTATTGCAATTTTATGAAATTTTTATTTATGATTAGAGGTGTGTAAGAGCTCGAAAATTCGGAACAGGTAAAAACGAGACAGGGTTTCAAAAATTTTGGAATTCTGGAATACATCGGAATTTTCGAGAATTTTTGAAAATGCCGATGTACATAGAAAACCATGTATGCGTGTGAATCCCAATATATTTTCTAATAAAAAGTTATATTATTGATATTACTTAAGCAACACAATTCTTGCAGGAATACTAGTCTAACAAATTTTACGGAACCAGTGGAGGAATTAACAATAGTTGGGTATTTAGAAGAACCCGAAATAGGAACATTATTTGAATCAACTGGACACTATTACGTTCATCAATCATGTGCAGTATGGTCAAGCAATACCCAAGAATTAACAACAGAAGGTTTAAGTCCAGCAATAGTGCAAGCGTCGTCAAGGCGTTGTGCTTATTGTTCTCATTATGGAGCTGGAATTCCTTGCAAAGTAATTCAGTTTCTGCATCTCTTTCATTTTTCTTCAAACAGATAAGAAGGAAGGTTTTTAGTTTAGCAAAATATGTTATAACATTGTTCTTTACCAGGTGGCATCGTGCAATCGTTATTTTCATTTACCATGTGCCGCGGCTTCGAGTTGCTTCCAGGATACAAAAAGCTTGTCCCTATTTTGCAGTCAACACCTGGGACAAGTTCCACTTTTGTGTAAGTTTTATGTGAACTGTATATGTTTATGACCCTTAGAGCTAAATAAATTAGTGGGTAAATTTACGAGAACGGTTTCGTTTTAGTGAACGGTGACGTTACTTGTATGCAGTGCGGTGGAATGGGGGATGTTTCCAATCTAGTAATGTGTTCTATCTGCGGCCAACATTACCATGGCAGTTGTGTCGGTTTGGCACTGCTGCCTGGTGTACGGGCTGGCTGGCAATGTGTATCTTGCAGAGTATGTCAAGTGTGTCGTCAACCAGAAGATGTTTCAAAAGTAATGTTGTGTGAACGTTGTGAAAAAGCGTATCATCCTAGTTGTTTACGACCAATTGTTACATCTATACCTAAATATGGGTGGAAGTGTAAGTGTTGCCGTGTATGTACAGACTGTGGTTCGCGTACACCAGGCGCTGGTCTATCATCACGGTGGCATTCTCATTACACCGTATGTGATTCGTGTTACCAACAAAGGAACAAAGGTTTTTCGTGTCCTCTTTGTAGAAAGGCATATCGGGCTGCCGCGTATAGAGAAATGGTTCAATGTAGTGCATGTAAAAAGTTTGTTCATGGTACCTGTGACCCTGAGGCTGATCCATTAACTTACCAGCATCGTAAGGATTCTAAACCTGACTATGAATATGTTTGTCTACACTGCAAAAACATGGCACTTGTAAAAAGGAAAGATAATATTGATGATTACGGTGGAGACTTAAGTTTAAGTGCGTCGCAAGAGAGTCTTTATGGTGACGGAGATTCATCTGAATTTGATTATCAAGGTGGATCCGAAGAAGCGCTGTATTCTATAGGTCTTGGAAAGGGGAAACCGTTCTGTGCATCCAAAATTGCGAAAAAGAGATTAGGACTCGGGAGCGGATTAATTGGACGACCGAAAGGAATTGGTAAGCTTGGATACCAAAAACGACAAAAGATGACGGAGTTTGGGAGGAAAAGGGGTCCCAAAGCGAAAATGAGAGGTATCTTTGGAGTACCTGGTGTAGGATTACAGGTACAACAAATTGTCTATTTTATCATATTATTTTTAGAGATTTGTAAGAATACAAAAATGTCCGAACGGATCGAGACGATCATAAATGACCCGTCCTGGTTAGACATTTTCGAGTTCTTGCCCACCTCTCATTATTTTCAGTCATATTTTTTTTTTCTTTTTTAGAGTTATACGAAATCTTCTGAAACTAATGTTTTTTCTTCCAGAGACCAATGTCAGACTCATTTTCGAAGGAAGAAGAACCAGGCATTGAAAATAGACTTGTATTATGTTCAGCAAAAGATAAGTTCGTATTGACCCAAGATATTTGTGTGATGTGTGGTGCAATTGGCACCGATCAGGAAGGGTGCTTAATTGCTTGTGCACAATGTGGTCAATGTTATCACCCTTATTGTGCTAATGTAAAAGTTACTAAGGTAATACTACAAAAGGGTTGGCGGTGCCTTGATTGTACAGTATGCGAAGGTTGCGGAGAAAGGAATGACGAGGGTCGTTTGATTTTATGCGACGAGTGTGATATCAGTTATCATATTTATTGCATGGATCCGCCACTAGATTATGTACCGCTCGGTACTTGGAAGTGCAAGTGGTGCGCGCACTGCCAAACATGTGGTTCGAACGATCCAGGATTCAATAGCAGTTGGCAGAAGAATTACACACAGTGTGGCCCTTGTGCATCTCATACTGTCTGCATATCTTGTCAGGAGGCGTACAACGATGGGGATCTAATTATACAATGCATCCAGTGTGAAAGGTGGCTGCATTGTGCATGCGACTCTATCAAGAGCGAGGCGGAGGCATATAAGTGCGCGGAGGAGGGTTATATATGTATACTTTGTCGTCCAAGAGATGTACCACCGCCGCACCTTTTATGCAATCAACCAAAACCACAACCAAACAAATATCCTCGTTCTCCACCACCCACATCACGCAGTCCAGAATTATATAAACCATCTCCTCAACAGTACTTGGTCGACGGTGTTTACCTATCCGAAGCTGGTATGAATCACATCAAATCATTAACATCCGAACATCAGCAAACTCGGAAGAAAAGAAGAAAAATGCATCCATTGATAGACAAAGAGGCAGACATCATGGCGACGATAGAGTCCGTGGTTGCTGGCGGCAGTTTAGACAATTCTTTAGAAGAAAATGGAGCAAAATTAGATCTAACTGATGTGAAGGACGAACCTACAGAAGTACTGAAGGAAGGCATGGTGTGGACGCCACGTGGTGACCAACCACCGCCCGAAGGTTTTAGTATTTATACAACTGAGAACGGTATACCAATCTTACGACGTAAACGCCAACGTAACTTGCAAAAGTTAGGTATTGGAGGTTTCATCGTCAGACTACGGGGCACTCGCAAGGACAAGGAGGAAGACGGTGACCCCGAGAAGCAATCGGACTCTACAGTCGGGGTGAGCGATGACAAGCCGAGGAGGAAACCGCAGAGAAGAAAACCAAAGACAAAACTATCAGAATGTTTTCCTCTCTACATGCAAGAAGCATTTTTCGGTAAAGATCTTATGGACACGACCAAAGATAAAGAACTGGAGAGTAGCAGTGGTTCGGATAGCGAAAAAAATGTGTCCGGGAACGCGGATACCATTCAGCTATCTCAAGATGAACTGAAAGCGATGGAACAAGTGAAAGCCAAGCAAGAGAAAGAAGAGGATAAAGTACCTACAGAAACTCCCATCAAACGGGAAGAGATCATGGAGGATGATGGTAGCGACACGGAAGCACTCGGTGACATTTTACCTATCTCAAGTGATTTGCTCGATAGCGACCTCGTCAATACTATTATGAACGAACCTGATGAAGACTTAGCTAAAGCGGGTGAAGCGTTAGATGAGTTGGATGACACACCGGGTACAACTAAAGACGAACTAACCGATATTCTAAGTCCACATTTTAACTTAGAATCGATGGTCAGAGATACAGGATTACCTAACATGGACAGCAAAGATATCGAAGAGATATTTAAAGGGGTTCTAACCGATGAATCCCAAGAATCTCAAGAATCGTCGGTGTTTTCCGTTCAAGCTCAACCTCCTCACCCTACGTCTGCCACAACACCTCTTGTGTCCCCTTCACCTCATCCTGGTAAGCATTTAATTATATGACTATTATTAGACAGCGGATTTTTATGCTAAATAAGACACAGTTCTGTGTTTCACTTGTTCACGTTTATCAGAAATGCATAAAATCTGCAGTCTCATTATTATATATAAATATTCAGTACATACTACATATACACTACTGCACGTGACTGCATTTATTCTTATAATTACAGGCATACAAGCGACAATACCTATACCAAGACCACAAGTACCTGGTGCACTACCCTCTGTTGGTCAATCTAACTTAAATTCTCCGATGAGCTTTCCACCGCCCTCTCCATACCATTCGGAGTATAGCAAGTAAGTTTCTGTATTCAGGGTTTCGAGGATTTTAAAAATTATTTTCGGAATTATTAAAAATTTTCAAGAACCCAAGTGTACTCGGGTACTCCGGCATTTTCGTCTCGACTATCGGGTACTTAAAGTTTTTGAGTTCTCGTACATCTATAATTTTTGTACTTTGTCTGGTTGAAAATGAATAACTTCCATAATTAACGTTTCTTCATTTTTTCTTATATAGTAGCCCACAGTTTAGTCCTGCTTTCTCTGAACCACCAAGTCCATGGGTTAATCCCGATGATGAAGGTACCACACCAGCAGGCAATACTACAATTTCATACAACCAAAGAAGTAATCTTAAAATGGAAACCGATGAAGCTTTAGGTGGAGGGGCAACTATATCTTCTGTACTTTACGCAAATATTAATCATCCAGAATGGAAAACAGAGTACCCAGGTTTGTATGATAAATTAATGGGCACACTTGAATTTATATTACAGGTTTGCTTAATTTAGTTAATAACATATTTAACCATATTATTTAAGCATGGTCAGAAAGATGCAAGCAAATATTGAAGAAATGGCGTGCCCTACCCAATGACAAGAAAGCTCCGTATTTAACACTTGCACGGGACAATAGAGCTGCAATTCGAATGAAAAAGACTCAACAGGTAGGACTAGTTTATAGATGTCTAATTAGCAATACAGGTGTTAGAGGAAGCGTGAATCTTTTATGTGATATGTATCCATTTTCATCTTCGATGATGTCTTGTGCTAACACACAGGTCAAACTAACAGCTTGTCCTTTGTGTCCAATACTCGTGAAGCTGTTAAGGTTTTAATTATCGTTTACCGTTTTGTGAAATCGGGCAAAGTGAAGGCAGAAACACGGTATAGATTACAATTTAAAAAAAAATTACCTAATAGAAAGTCTTGTTAACTTTTATTCATAGTTCAGTACCATATTTTTTTCATATTGAGCGTACTATGCGATTGCTTTTATTCGATCGATCATCATTATGAATGTGATTCCGTTATCTAATTCTAGACGTATATAGATGCATAGTCTCTATTTACATGAAAGTATAAGAACACAATTTTTCTAACAGTATACATATCGTCGAATCATGGATTCATTAGAAGCGTAGATGCTAATTTGGTACTATACTAGGAATATTGATCTAAATCTAGTTACTCCCGATAGCGTCCCCATAAATTCCTTAGAATCCCTTGGTGAATAATTACCTTTGTATGATGTATTCTGGAAATATGTAAGCCTTGAAATACTATAACGTAAGTGTGTGAACGAGGCACCCCTTGAACCGACAGATATCCAAGGATATACCAAGCACGACCCCAGTCACTGCAACAAGTGCACCTACCATCATCACCAAACCCGTCACAACTATGACATCAGCTCAAGTTTCTCCAGTAGTAGCTATGGCCTCCAACCAAAGGCAGATTGGACTTTTGACCTCAGTGACCAGTGAAAAATCACAGGATAAGAACGGAATGACCGTGTCCGCGACCGGAGTGACAGTATCAACAGCTAGCAGTAATCATCATGCGGAGGTGTGTGCGGTGCAGGGACCGCAGAAGCAGCTAACATCTTCTTCCCCGAGTCCTTCTCCAACATCCACGACCCCTTCTTCTTCACCCAGGCCCAGCTCTGTGAACTCTATTAATTCCATTAACAGCCTGGCCCACCAAGAGATTACCGGTAGCCAGGCTAAAGTAGCTCAGTCGCCAGCCACGCCTTGCACATCAGCAACTGCTTCTTCTTACTGCAACACGGGCGCCGGTGAAGGGCAGCATCAAACGTCACCATCCCAGCAACGTCCCACACCTGCTCACATTACGATCAGTACCAGTACAATCGCTAACAGTCTGACCATCTCTCAGGCATCCCCCACTGCCGACGTTATGGTGGGGGTAGGTCCTGTTCGCCAATTATCCTCGGTAGACCACCAGATTAGAGTGCTCACCCCATCTGAAATCATGCGCACCCTCCCTTCCCTCAGCCAGGAGCACTACGATCCGCCACCCACTGCAATTATTCACACTGTACCTGTACAGTCCCCGGCTATGGTGAGCCACCTATTCTGTGCCTCTAGAGTCTTGCCTTGTGCCACGTGTCTGATCGACATTTTTTTTAGTGTCCTTCATCTTTTCATTTTCTTTTTTGGTTATTAGAATACAAAATATTAGAGAGTTATCATAAAATCAGTGTCTTGCAAGAATTTCGATCATAGACTAGCTATATTTACTGGAGGTATGCGAAAATCTGAAAATGTCGGATACCCGGTGGTCGAGATAATCCCGAAATTTTTGGAAACCCATCCCGATCCCGATGAGATTCTTGACTCGACTTTTTTGGGTTCTCGTATATCTCTGATATTTACCAAAGGTCTGAAATACTTGATATTCGAAATAATTGATATAGTTTTCTATGGAACCATTGCTATTCATAAATAGTGTTTCAGAGCATTGGTTCTTTCTTTATCATAGGTGACTGATTTAATGTTGCACATGTATATAATGAAATGTATTATATTTGATTGATCAGACACTTTTGATATATTTATATATATATATATTTTTTTTTTCTTTTGATTAGATAGCAATATATTTTTTCATATTGTAGTATTATGAATTCTTTACTTGCGTAAATTCTTACACTGTATGTGGCATGTTGAAGACAACTGGTAGCATACACAGTTTTTTGGTTCTTCCTTATCCATAATGTCCAGAACTGTTTTATGTAAATTTAAGATTCTCCCTTTTCCCATATATTTGAATAAGTATATTGCTTTTTGTGAATTGTGTTGAGTTCCTTTGTAGAATTTTGTTGTAACGTAGCATTTTACTACCGATCTACGACAAAGTTACAATTAGTTTGACTAACTTTTGTTGCTTTTCCAGATGCTTTTACATCCTCTTATACTATGAACTGTTATTTATCGTAATTTATAGCGTTGTAGCTACATAAGTACTGCTATTGATTAATATCTGACATTGTATTCGAAATTTTTAGTTGCTAACATGAATAACTACTATTATTTTTTTTAAATTATACAAACCATTGCATATACATATTGACACATTTTACAATGTAATGAGCTAAACAGTTTTCTTTTTTTGTTTTATTCGATTCATATACAACAGGAAGAGTACTTGTTCGTGTACTAAAAAAACATACAATTTATACACGTTTCTATATTCAGTGATACAGTGCATGAAGAATACTCTAAATTAATTTAAGATGGATGTCTATGGGTGTTCTGTGTGGTAAAGCAGGTTTTTCACATGGACCTTTGATTACATAATATTTACTTTAGATGGTGGCTGGATATTATTATAAATGTGTTGCACATACCAAAACAATGAGATTTCGCTAATTGTATTAATTTAGTAATATGCCATTATTTTACCTGAATGTTGAACTTACAGTACACTTTTGGCTGATTGTCAACTTGCCTTATTGTATATTTTACATCGCTTAAAAGAGAACAAAACAGATCATTATATTCTTTAATTAATTAATCAAGTAACTAAATCTATGAAAAGACTAATATGTTATCACTACTTCGAAATTCATATCACATGCTCTCTAATAATAATGGCTGCAAGGATATAATGATCTTGTATTGTAATCCATTTCATTGCCCTAATAAAACTGTTTTTGGCAGGAACAAGAGCGACTTTCCAATAGAGATCGTTCCAGCAGAGAAGCAGAACAGGAACGTCAATGGAAACAATTGCAAGCATTGCGGCAGCAACAAGCACAGATGCAGCAACAAGTTATTCACGAGCAACGTGTACACGGTACATATTATTCGGTTATTCATAAATAACATGACAATAATAAGAAATCAAACTCAATGTTTTTCGTGTTTCTCTTTAATAGCTATCGCAAGAGTTCATAGACAAATAAGCGAAGACAATACAACTCAAATGAGTACCGACAATACTACAGGATTAACAACGCAACTACAAGTGTCCACTGCACAGGTATTTGCATAATGAGATTTAGAAGGTTTTCATACTCTATACAGGGTGTTTACGCTAGTACCAGTCGTCGTTTTTCTTGTAAATAATAAATATTAGACAAATTGTACGTAACATAACATATTTATAAATTATTCTCTTATGAATTCCGATAGCACTACGCATCGCGGTATTGTAACAGAATTTTCTCTACACGAATGCACAATATGCAGTTACATTTGTTGGTATATCGATTAATAGTGTACTACGTTTAGAGGTCAGATATCGATTCCTCAACTGTCGGTTGGTTAGTTAGTTTTTAACAACCCCTTAGGGATTGTTAATAATAGGGTAGTTTTGCATTACGGCGACATTGTATTGAACACGCTGTTGTAACAATATCTTATGGGAATTTCAGGATGGAAATCATATGGGACCACTGGCGTCACCATCACCTGGATCACGCAACACATTCGCCACTCCGCCTGTGAAGGTGACACGGGGACTCGCTCCTCAGAGCCCCCATCAGAGTATACCGCGTTTACCCAATCAACCCTGTGCAACAATGGCACGTCCAGTTGGAGCAGTGGTTAGGCCCGGCATGCCGACTAATTTTACGCAACCGCCCTCGCCGTTTTCTCCGCAAGCTCCGCAATCTCCACACGATTTTCCACAATCTCCAGCCTCCTCGCAATCTCAGGATCACTTTCAACGCTTCGACAATGCCGAAGCGTACTCTCAAGGCTCTCAAACACCCAGGTCACAAATATCCAGCACACCCTCCTACTCCACGTCTCCCAGAAGCGACGTGTTCTCTCAACCACCAGGTACACCGCGGCCCCTATTTAATGCTCCTACTACTACTCGCCCTTCCACTCATGTATACGCGCCATCTCGTACACCTGATCCGTATAGTAGCCAACCGCCCACACCCTCCCCTGCTCCAAACTATCCCTCACCGAGACCAGAGTCTCGGCAAGAACCGCAGCCGCCAGAAGTGTTTACTCAACAGCCAGAAGTCAATAGACAACTGCGGGATCTTCTACAGCGGCAGCAGTTCAATAAAAAATTGGAACCTGTGAATCCAACGTGGAGTCAAGGTATGTTCTACGAAAACTCTTATGCGAAGCATAAATTTCATTGATTCGTATTTATTTTCAGACGGTCAGAACAATTCTGAAAACAATCAACAGCAATTCGACGCAGCGCACGTACAACTGCCACAACATTCTCAGACTGCGAGTAGTACGGGCGAAGGTACTTTCAGACATCCTCTCCCTCCTGGAATCGTGAGACCCAGGATGCCCATTCAGGCAAATGTTTTAATAAGAAATCAAATTGGTATGTTTTCACGATATTTCTAATTGCTTCGCTTACAATAATTATGTCACTTAGCGTTTATATCAAATAATTTCGTAGGTATAAATGCGAGGCATCCTGTGGCGGGAAATGTTGATGCTAGAGTGCAAAATATAGATCCACGTACGAGAATGTTGTTGCAAAGACCACCAGTCGCTACGGCTATACCTCAACAACATTTTCCAGGAAACCAAAACCTGCAGACGCGTATGCCAGCCGTAAGGAATCCCATCGCGGAACCTTACGATGTTTTACAGCAACAAAGGTTTTCAGGTACAGACATTGCGTTGCCTAATATTAATATTCACCTGGGTCGCATAAGCGATGTAATAACGAGAAAATTACGTTGTCAGATCCTAACCAAGGACCAGCTGTAGCACCCCGCATAGTGCGAGCGCCGCAGGACAATTTGAACCAAGGAATCAGAATGTTAAGTACGCAAGGGATGGTGCGAGCGCCCCTTATTCCAACAACGGTTAGCGAGGCTACTGTCAGTCCATCAGAACCGTCCGAGATTCCGGATAACGTGACTGCAGAACTCGAGAAATTGGAACAGGAGGGAGCACCGATGGTTGAGGTCGAGGGAGTGAGTGCAATATTAGGAGATCTAGACGACGATGATGAGCTGCTTGGTAAGTGATTCCTCATTCCCTTTAACTACGAAAAGGAAAGGGTCATTCCAAACGAATTCAGACACTTTTCAAAGTACTGTTCAAATTTTTATGTATTGTAGTCTTTAGTGATGTACGGTATCATAGATAGTACTCTTGAGAAAGTGTCCAATTTCGCGTAGAATGATTCAAAAGAAATATGAATATTATTTAACATATCATTTCGTTTACAGCTGAAATGGGAGCAGACTTTAATATCTTGGAATACGCCGATCCAGAACTAGATAACATAACCGGTGGCGAGAAAACAAATATTCTTGATCTAGATTTGGAGCAAGTCGAGGTAGAAACGAAAGATGAAAAGCAAAAGAAAGAAGTGAAGGACGAGGGACGAAAATCAACGGAGTTAAGCGCCACGAGTGCAGTGCATACTGTTATAAGCGATACGTGTACGACAACCACGGTACAGACACCAACGGAGACCTCCAACGTGCCGACACAAGCACCAACTGTGCCACCAATTACAGCAACATCACAAACACCGCAACAACCATCCGCTATCATGCCCCAGTCGCATGCGCAGGCTGTTGTTGTGCAACAACAAATGCACCAACATGTTCAACAAGCTGCTGCAATGGGCAGACCCATGCCTCCGGGAACGCGGTTACTATCACCTGATGGAGCAGTTGGTGTTGTTACGTCGACCAACACTGTCACTGTCAGTTATCCGTCCACATTCCCTGGGCACCCTCAGAGAATACCACAGACACACATTCAAGGTAGGGATCTCAGAAATATTGTAGACTAAACACGAACATTATTTATATATACAGTCAGTCTCATAATTGATCGCAGGCACTTTAAATCAGAATAACCTTTTTATAAATGGATCAAACGACTTCTGGTTTCTTGCCAAGTTAGACGATGTGTCGTGAAAATCGCGTCTAGTCTGAATTACAAAAAGAATGGAAGAAATTGCTTTATTACAATTCTTTTAGTTGTAAACATTATTGCAGCCGTTGTATCTTTTTATTACAGTATCCCCGCAACAACGTTTAAGTATGAGAGTAGCAGGTGTACCGAATGTGGCTGGTAGAGTGGTCGCAGTGAACCACATGATCGGTCCACGTATGCCGCTTGCGCCACCACCACCGCCACCTCCACCCCCATATCCTGGACCACCACCACCGTACCCTGGACCCATACAGGTTCGTACTTGCTACATTCGATGTTTTGAAATTTTTGCATCGCTTTAATCTTGAGTATTTTTACGCAATTATATCTAACACTCTCCTCTAACCATATGAGAAACTAAATTTTCTCGCAGTCTGACAAGTAATAATACGCTTCACGAAGTACATAACATGGTTCATCTTGACAGACATGAATCTTGGATATCGATGAACTTTTGTTGATTCTATACAAAATTCCGTGTGGTTCAATAAGATTAGTGCATACACATACACGTATATCGGTTGTACCACATTTCTTGATATATCATTTAATATAGTGTAATTAAATATTTACGTTTCCGTAATATTTGACGTCAGATAAATACTCATGGAAGTTTTTTTAAGCTTTAAAATATTTTAAATTTGTATAATTGTTTCTATACAAACGCGTCGAGTTTTGCTTATTGAAAGTACGTACAAGCAGAGAGAAAATAACGGGAGATTTCGAGTTTTGCTATGAACGTAGGTGTAGGCAAGTAATTTATTTAATATAAGAGTATTTTGGCTGGTAAAATGGTGTTTTGGCCTGGGTGTTGGCAATGCATTGGTGTTGGTGCATGTCTAGATGGGACTGTGCCCAGGTGGGCGGGGTATGACGCGGCCCCCAGTCCATATAGGGCACCCAGTACCGGTGGCGGGTCCACCAATGGCCCCTGTGGTACATACTGGTACACCCGCAATGACACCTCACCCTCACCGAAGACCCTTGCTTCTGCAGGTGAGCAAGACTTGGGGAATTTACAGCATTCAGCACAAAGTATCACCTGCAATGATACCAAGATTTCGAAAGTCTCAATATTTTAGCACCACCTCTTTTTCTTCTATCTTTAAAGTACTCCATAGTTGCAAGAAATACAGTTCAAATAATAAATCGTGAAATATATTTGATTACACTAGTTACTGGTTAGCAAAAGATTTTCATAATTCTATCAATGTCACTATGATCTTCTCAATGTATAGTTTTATTTTAACATATTATCAATTTGCTAATTATAATGTTAATAGGAACGGTATTCGAAAAGTGTACGAGTATTACTCAGAGACTGTAATTACAATGAAGTTTGACGAATAGTTGCTACTTCTATGAAACGATTCATAAAATATGTTGCATTTATATGTGTGCATGCAATGCTATAAACAAAGAAGAACATTAAGCTTGACAAATCTGTATACATGAAATTATTGATATTTGCTTAAATATAATTTGAAGACCCATTCATGTTCACATATCAAATTACAGAATTTGAATAAGAGCGATTGTAGGGGTAATACACTTGCATGTTTGTATTTTTTTAACTAGCCGGAATGGTCAGTGTGCTTTTGTTTTAATCTATAATAAATTGGGATCGTTGACGGAAATGATTGATTCGATGGTCTATTCAAATTTATGATATTCTGTGAAATGGTTGAAAGTTAGATAAGCTGTCAGTAGTCGTTTTCACAGGAACAACCATTGTTGCTGGAGGAACTATTGGAGCAAGAAAAACGCGAACAAGAGAAGCAACAACAACAGCAGCAGCAGCAGCAGCAGCAACAACAACATCCAAGTGATAACACAAGTTCTGGAGGGCCTCTCCTTAGTGACAGTGAGTTTGAAAGATTTAAAGCAGACGTTTTGGGTTCTGCACCTCTTGCTTCTCCTCCACAAGGAATTACATCAGTACCTGGAGGAGTTCCTGTAATTAGGCCACCTTGTACGCCAAGACCACCATCCGCTCCAGGTAACAGTTGGCAACAGCCAGTACCAGATGCTTCAAAATTAACAACCCAAGTGCCAAGGCAACCAATTGCAACACAAACACCACCTGAACGTCAGTATCACGAACATACATTCGCCTCGTTTAATTTGTTCCATACTTGTATAATGTACGCATTGTTCTCATTAAAATTTCAATATTCAATTAATAATCTACATGCACTTTGCGACAATTCTATAAAATACTATATAGAGCTATGGAGTATAATCTATTTAAGGATACTATCGTCAAAGTCATGTAGCAGTTTATATTTCTAAGAATTAAAAAGTTAGATAAGGACAGCTGATAACTAGAATGTGTGTTTTATACATTTGTGATAAAAACAGCTTGGTCAAATACACTGCAAAAGCATTAGAAGAATTATACGATGTTACGTTATTCAAGCTCCTTTCCAGTAAAATAATACCATGAGTATGGTACAAATTAAATGAGACAGGTGAATTTAATTATCAGTACGAAATGTAACTTATATTATTCCATTTTTACAGCGAGGGTTGCTACCTTCAACATTTCCCAAATACCAGCCCCACCTACGCCACCGGAGACAATCGTGAACGAACAGGATCGCCAAGCACAAGCGCAGTATGAACAGTGGCTGAACCATCAGCATCAAGTGTTGACCCAGCAACTGAAGTATTACGAAACTGAGGTACAAAAGCTGCGTAAAATACGAAAAGTAAGGATAGAATATTTTTCTGTTGCGGTGTTTTCTGTTTTCTAGTCTCGCACGATGCGGATTCATTACAGTTACACTCTTCCGTAATTTTACAGTCCCTCAATAGTAAACAACGGCAACTCAGGAAATCTGGGAACGAATTGACGGAGAACGATGCCACGGAGCTTCAACGGATTTCCAGCGAGCAGGCTATACTGCAAAAGCACCTGGATGCGAGTCGCAAACAAACCCGACAACACGGGATGTTGATACAGGAGTATCAAAGCAAACAACAGCAGAGACAACCTCAACAACAGAGCAGCGAGCCTTGTTCACCATTGATGTCACCGTCCCAACAATCGCCGATGCACAGTCCCGCTGCGGTCGTCTCGCAAAGTCCAGGCCCTGGAAATGTCGCTACAAGCATGATACAGCATTCACCAGCCACTCCCATAATTCAGCACAGTCCGAACCCACCATTGCTCCAACACAGTCCTGGCAACCCACAATCCGGAAACCCTGGAACAATGTCTCCTCACAACATGCAGCAGTCGCCCAGAATCGGAACTCCGCACTCTCAGAGTGAAGAAAGTCCTTTCAGTCCTGGTGCTATGCCGTCTCCTGGGATGTGTGGCCCCACAGCAACCAGAATGACATCGCCTCAACATCGCGCCATTATCACTGGGAGACTTGCAACCAGTCCGGGCGCGTTTACTCCGGATGCGCGAAACACACAGCAAATCATTTCGGATCAAGGAGTCAGGGTTCATAGTCTCACTCAACGTTTCGTCCGTCCGCCTGCTGTCGGAGAACCTGGACAGAGACCCAGAATGCAATTGCAAGGAGGAATCGTGTACGGACAACGTTCGCCGCTTGGGAGCCCCCAGCCTACGCAACAAACGTTGATCAGTCAACAGCACCAACAGATGCTTCAACGTCAACAGATCATTCAACAGCAACACGACAATGCTGGAATTCTCCAAGACGGGCAAAACGCTATAACACAGCGCACCCTACAAATGGCGCAACAAAGACAACAACTGCTGCAACAGCAGCAGCAGCAACAACAGATAGTACAACAACAGAGGCAACAATTCTTGCAAATGCAACAGCAGCAGCAACAGCAACAACAGCAGCAGCAGCAACATAGCATGCAGAAACCGCCGAGTTCACCGATGGTTTCTCAGCCAGCGAATTCTCCGAGTCCGCAACTCCACCAGCAAATCCAACAGAATTATGGACAACCACCGAGCTCGCCTATGCCTCGAAGTCCAATGGTTCAACAGACGATGGGATCACCGATGCTTCAGCAACAATTGAGTCAAACTTCGCAACCTCCTAGTCCTATGAACACCAGGATCCACACTCATCCGCCTAGCTCACCGATGATAGCACAGTATCAACCACCGAGTCCCATGTCTCGCAACCATCCTTCAACGTCACCGATGTTGCAGCATCAATTGAGCAACGCGCATCACCCTCCAACGTCTCAACCACCCAGCTCTCCGATGCCTAGGAGTCCAATGGTCGGTGGGTCTCCCATGCAAATGCAAAGAAGACAGTCTACCGGTAATAGTCCAGCGATGCCTGATCGACCGCAGAGCGTAGAGAACCCGGGAACTCCAAGAACACCTCATACTCCGCACACGCCGCACACACCTCACGGTACTTACACGACTCAGAGTTCAAGCAACATCGCGATGTCGGCCGATCAGCAACAACAGATACAGCAACCGCACCAACATCAACAACAATCGGTACAACAAGAACAAACTCAATCAACGGAGCATACAAACAGAGGCGGTGGGAATCCGCATAACCCGATGAACCCGATTCCATTGTTAAGCACCTTCGGACGATTCGGCTACTTCAAGCTCGGCCTGAGAGGTGGATCTCCCATGTGGTCGACGAAGGCAGAGACCAGCAAAGGAAAGACTTCGGAATCGCATCTGTTGAATATCGACGAGAAACCTAACACCTCCGTGGTTGTGCACCGAAAAACAGGAATTCCTCAATCAAAAATCAATTCGTTAGTCTGCGCCGATTACAATGATTTCGACGATGATTCCCACACCCCGCCGCAAACACCACCGACCACTCTAGAGAACAAACAAACAACGTCGTTGTCCGATAACGGGCCATTGACCCTAGGTAGTCCGAGCAACAAATTGGAGCCGATTCCCGACACAACAGATTACGACGATGATAAAACGATAGTGAACACCGAGGTCACGTTGAGCTCCACCGCGCAACGGGACAGCGACGACATCACGGTGATAGATCAGTTTGGCGACTCGGAGCTCGTCGACGTGATATCAGGACCCCTCGAAGGCGACATGCCGGAGGAATACGTGCTGTTCGAGCCTGGAATGGTTGTGGATCTGTCCGCGGACAGCAACGACTCTCTCTGTCACGCGTTGGTCAACGAGGGCAGTCAGGGACACGATTTAGTTCAAATATTGGAAATCGAAAATTCCGAATCTCAGACGGGCGAGCCGATACTCAGCGACGAGGATCTGGTGCCGTCTCACGCGAGAAACAAGAAGGGACTTCGGTTGGACATAGTGAGGACGTTGCAATCCGGAAAGAGATTGGTAGCAGTGACGGACACTCCCGAATCGCCGGATCAAGAGGAGCTTCGAGTGGACCCTTCGCCTGGATCGTACATGGACCAATCCCCCGAACAGGATCTCATGGTCTCTTTCGTCAGCGAATCTGAAGTAGTAATTATTGACCCTAGTACAAAATCGCCGGAGGACAATTTGTCGAAAGAGTCGTGCACGGAGGAGAACGAGAAAGCGGATAGCGCCGGTGTTCAGGAACCGTCGAAAGAGAACACCGTTCCCGAGTCGGTCGCCGAGGATCAATCAAAATCCCAAAAAGAATCAAAGCAGAATAGAAGCCCCACGTCGTTTGTGTTCTCCGAGAAGGTATTGTATAATCAAATCCCCCCATCCAGTGTGCATCACGCAAACATCGGCGTCTCGTCAGCGAGCAAGCCGACAGTCTCGTTATCTACACTCGGAAGCGCAAATATTAGTACCAGCAATGTAAATACAGTTACTACGTCTGCGAACGTGTTGGTAGCCACCGACTCTGCTGTTAAATCGACCCCGGTGTTTACAACTTTGAGCATTACAAAAGACACAGTGTCTACTTCGTTCAATAACAAAAAACAACTGCCATCGACCATGGCTAGCATCGTGGCCGACGCGAAGATCGCGGCGAAGCTTAGTCAAACGGCTTTGGAGAACATCACCGTCGGCTCCCAGAAGGCCATCAAGGCGGACCTGCTACCGAAAATCAGCTCGCCCAGTTCGGAAGTATTGAAGCCTGTCACGTCCGCGGACAAGCTCGCGATATCGGCGCCCAGCGTGCACAACGAGTATACGAGTTTCTTACAAAACACCATCACGACCACGCTGGGGACTCTGAGCAATCCTACGAAATTAGTTCTGAGCGTGCAGCCGACCTCCGTCACTCTGTCCACGCCAAAAATGTCTATACCTGAACTCCCTAAAAAGGAGACCCTGAACAACTCGACGGCGGTGACGAAAGAGAATCAGCTGGAGGCATTCGACAAAACTTCGAAAATGAAAAACGAGAAAGATGAGACTGATCACTCGGGGAAGAGTCTGGACGAGAACAATATGGATTCGTTGAGCGTGAGCGTAGCCACCAGTTCGACGGTAGGTCCAGAATCGGTATCGTTGGACGACAAGAAGAACGACCCCTTGAACACGACGGATGAGCTGGAAAGCATGCTGGAAGCGATTCATAATCCTGCTGAGAACGCCGTAAGCAGGGAGGCAGCTCACACGGACAGTAAGTCAGATGCCGTTTCGTTGAAGAGGATATCACCGGTGACGGATGATTTATCGTTGGTAAATATTTTAGAAAATGACGCGGAGTCTGTTGAGAATGAAAACAAAGATGAGACTGTGACAACCACCGAAGCGCAAAGGATTAGCAATAAACCAAAGGAAATGGAGACGAGCCTGGCGGACACCAGTACGTTGAGCGTGCCGCAGAAAGAGAAGAAACACCGGCACGATGACTTGTGCGCAGACATTGAAACGAGCAAGCCGTATGTACAGCACTGTCTCAATGAGGAGAAGAACATGATGGAGGAGTCATCCGATGATATACTGGACATGCTGCACAACATAATATCGTCCAAGCCAGAAATGGCCAACAGCGAAATCCTTCAAGAGGATAGATCCAGGAAGTCGATGTTGTACGATCTGCCAACACCATTGGACACGTTGCCTTTGAACATTCTCCAGGACTCTTTGATGGATTTAGAGCAAGAACCCTCGGACAACGAACATCTGTTGACGAACGAGAGCAAAGGACCAAAGCCACGGAAAGCGAGTTCTCCGCCTGTGGAGCCAACGCCGAAAAAGAGTTCCCCGGTTCCCCATCAAAGCGCTCCTCTGGTAGTCAGCACCATAGCGCAGTTGCAAAAGTGTACGACGACGGTGCCGCATCTTTCTCCGCTTTCGAAGCCTACCGAGCTAACCTCGAACGTCGCGAACGTCTCGCACCAGCTGCGAACGTTGCTCTCCTCTCTGCAAACAAACCATTCGCAAAACTGTACAACCGTGAATCAAACAGCGATCGTAACGATGGTGTCGTCATCGATCTCGGGCCCAAAAATAGGAAATATACTGTCGACGACGAGCACGTCCACCCCACCAAATTCTGTAAATAATCTGCATAGTAATGCGAACGTTCGTCTGCAGACGTGCATGACCACCTCTCATACGACGACGCCGAGCAAAGCCGACTTAGAGACTACCACATCTAGTTATACTCCACATACAAAAGAAAGTACAAATTCTACAGTAAGCGTTGTTACTACTTTGTGTAAAGTCATGCCTTCGGATCCATTTTTACGAGTTACTTCCAGCGGGATACAGTCGCAACCTAGCAGTAACCTTTCTCTACAAACGTCGTCTGTGATCACCCCTAGACCTCTGACCAATTCCGGGATCTCGATTACCTCGAACGCGATGCTGAATGCTATGCTGGCCGGTACCAACTCAGCGAAACCAACCATCGCCGGTCACCGAACGAACACCGCTCCAACGCAAGCCAGCAATCTGCTGAGCTCGGTGATGGCCACCTCGGTGCAACGAACGCAGAGTCTGCAAGCGATACTGCAAGTAAGTTCGGGTATTTGTTCGGCCCCGTCGCGGGTCGTTGTCAATGCTACTTCGACTACCGTTACGACGTCAATGCAGTGCGTCAGAACCATCGTGCCACCGATAGTTACTACCAGCAGCAGCAATAACATCAACGTCACTACCAGCATATTGCAATCCACGTTGTCGCAGACTCCGACGCTTCTACACTCTCAACTTACTTCTGGACAGAACCAATACAAACCGGCTGGACACTTAACGGTGGACAACAAAACAACCGACCTCGAGAGACTGGCTCAGAGCACGCCCTCGAAAAAGGACCAAGAAGAATCGAACTGCAAGCCGCAGCCGGTGCTAGAAAAGCCTCCGACTACCAGATCAGAGTTGGAGATCAGCAAAAGTACCACTGGTTCGCATCGAATGGAGGAGTCGCAGAACGTGTTGTTGAAGCAGCTGTTGCAGAACACCGCGTGCGCGACCACGACGTTGTCTTCTGGGTCTTCGCAAGGACCTAGCTTGCCGTTGGTACCGTCGTTGGAGGCGCAACTGGCAAGACCTGTGCCGCCAACGCCGTTTTCCGTGTTACCACCCCTGTTGAACGAAGTGCCGGCGCCCAAGGTCACCACCAACAAACAGGTTCTCACCAGAGAGACGTCGTTTCTATCGCAGACAGTGACACCGTTGAAGGTACAGAGTCCTCCGACCAAAGAAGAACCACCGAAACCACCTCCGCCGTTGTCAACCTCTGCGCCGGTGTTGTCGCAGCAACGCGTGACCGACAGTTTTCCGAAGCAACAACTAACGCAACAGCAGCCCGTGAAGGCTACCCCTATCTCGACTCAAGGGAGTCAACAGCCGACGACCACCGTCACCAAACAAGCACCGTCGCTCACGGCGAAACCGCCTGACACGACCACACCTGTCAAGCAAGAATGTGTCAGCAGTCAACCACAAGCGAAACCAACCGGCGAGTCTGTTATCAACAACACCGTACCGGTCCCGCAACAATGTGTAGTACCGGCATCGATGACCACTGTGTCGCGAGTGATGCCGCAGCCGAAACCCGTGATCACAACAGGAGCTTGTAAAAATATACAGTCGACGACGACGCAACAAGCACCGAGTGCTATCCAAGTGACACAGACATTGACCACCGTCACGACCACTACCCAGCCGCAAACACAACCTCAACCCCAGATACCAGCCACCCCGAAACCCATCGTTTCGCCGCAACAACCATCCCCACACGTAAATACAATACCGCCATCAGTGCCTCATACGGTGTCTCATACTGTGGGTCACCAAGCCCAGGCGTCACAGGGTGCAAATGCACAACACGCAGTGCCTTTAGTGGAAGTCAAAAAGGAAGTTCTTGATGAAGTTCTATCTAGTGGTACACCTACCCAATTAACCGATACCAAAGAGTTTCTTACTGCCAAAGAGGAGCTTATCGACGGATCGATTGACGACAAAACTGGTACGTGGACCATCCGCAATTTACCGAACGTTATCCTTGGAATACGGAACGGAGGTATAAAGAATGGTACTTTATATTTCAGATCTCAAGAAGTTGAAAAGGCGACAGTATCAACAGAAACGAAAGCAAAGCCAGGGAAAAGACGCGGCGACAGCACCTCAGAAGAAACGTGCTAGGAAAGTGTCCCGCTTAGACGAAGATTATGACACGTTCATCGACAATGTAATGTCACAATTGCGACAACTTCAGCCAATGGCAGTATTAGAACCCCTTCTAGGCAAGAATTACGGCGTGTGCCCTATCTTTGGCTCGGGAGACTTGACCAAAATCGGAAGTCAGAAGGACTATAGTACCAGGACAGGGGACTTGGCGGGTTCCTACGGATCCGCTACATTGTCGGGTGTATCTGATCATTACAATACGCAGCCGTTTGGCGAATTAGAACCGTTACCACCTCAACAACCTGCTTCTACACAGCGAGGATTCTATGATCAAGAGTTTCCACCTCTTAAATTAGACGATTGTAAGCATCATCCATTGGCCATGAATCATTTTCAATTCAGTGAACGGATTAAGTCTTATATAATTGCGTTGAATTTCCAGCCGATGAAAAGAAGGAAAATTCTTTGTCAGCAAATCGTGATGTCGATTCCCCTGATACCATTGTTAGTTCGTCTTCACCCGAATGCGTAATTCCGGAATTCATACATCGGTTTCCTGGTTTGAGACTGATCGAGGAGGAGTCGGACGAGGAATCCGATTGGTTGAAACGAGTGTCGCCAGTGATACCTTTGATTTCGCCGATACCGATCAGACTCAAACCGACTTATGTGAGGGATATGGCTAAGCAGGACAAAGAAAATCTCGGAATACCAAGGTATAGAAAGTTTAATTAAAAAGAAAATTTTTAATTGATTGTATTGTTTAGAAGGATGATATTATATATTTTGATCTGTGTTTCTTTTTATTTGAAGTAGGCTCGGAAAATCACCTCCAATACCTCTGAGAGATGGCAACGTAACAGTTACATTGACTTTGAACAGTCAGGCCGCAGACGACATAATGGGAGTACTTAAAGACTTGGCTAATATTTTAAACATAGCTCCTCCCACTGGTTACCAGATTGTAGAACGTACCACTACTCCCCCTAGTCAGAAATTAGGTCTTTATAGAACCAAGGGAAAAGATGGTAAAGAGGGAGGTATGTATTTAGTTTGCGAGTACTAATTTTAGTTTTATAGATGTAGGCTTTTCTTTATTAGTTGACTTTGCAGCTCCGATTGATATACAAAGTATTTTGAATGGCGCTGCGAAATTCTGTCGTCATTGTGAGGTTGTGATATTGAATAGTTTAATAAGGAAGAAAGTATCAGACTTACCATTCTTAAGTAAGGAAGAAGCGGAGCCTGGTGACGAGTTATGTTTCTGCTCGGCAGCCTGTTACATGCAGTTCGCCCTTATGCATAGGACACCATCCAATACACAATACAAGGTGATCATCTCAGTTTCAAATACCAAACACTATATTTTATTGTATAAGTATTTAATATATCTGACATACATATGAAAATTTATATTTTAAATATACGCATCGTTAAATTTTAAATCCTATTTATTTTCAGGCTGCAACCATAGTAGATCACCTATGTCACAAAGTGGAAAGTAAAGTGTTGGACGACGATTTCAAAAAAGGAAAGAAGTTTTTAGTCAAACAGGCAGTCGATCCTGTTGAAAGTATGGACGTTGAACAGCCGGAGAAGGAACCCGAGGTGAAGGTGAAGACTGAGAAAGAAGATCAAGATGATCCTGAGATTAAAGAAGAAGTGATGGAGGAGAAGCGGCCAAAGAAACACCCGGCTGCGGAGGAGCACTCAAACGAATCGACAGACGCGCCACAACCGCCTGCGAAAGTATGGAGAGGCTTAAGATACAAGACTTGGTCGGTTGGCTCGATGCAACCGTCTACAAAATATAAAAAGCCCACTGACAAAGAAATCACGGAGGTACGAAAATAGTCTTATCAATTTTAAGCTTTTGCACTCTCTAAAGCGTATCTAAAAATGAACGTACTGCAGTCCAAAATAACTGCCAAATTGCTAAACATCTTTTTCACATGTGAAGAAAATTCTAAAGTCGAAGTAGCATCGAATGCAAAGAGTTAATAAGTTTCTTACAATTAAAGTAACGATATTATTTATTTCGTTGCAGATGCTTTTCCGTATGGGAGTGACAGTGGTGCCTGCCAAAGCGGAAGACAGTCGACGATGCATGTTTTGCCACAGTCAAGGTGATGGTACAGCCGACGGTCCCGCCAGACTACTTAATTTTGACGTCGACAAATGGGTACATTTGAACTGTGCCCTTTGGTCGGATGATGTGTACGAAACTGTAAATGGTGCCTTGATGAATCTCGATACCCCTTTGCAACATAATCTTGTATTAAATTGTATTCTTTGCGAGAAACCCGGAGCGACAGTAAAATGCTTTAAAATGCGCTGTACCAATGTATACCACCTTGGCTGCGCTGTCAAAGATGGCTGTGTTTTTTATAAGAATAAGGTAAACAGACAGAAGACACAGATCAATATTTAGCCTCGCTATTTCTACCTGGTCGTACTATGAATAATTAATTGTTTTTAGAGTACCTATTGTTCTCAACACGTGCAAAAGAATGAGAAGGACAATGAATTGACGACACTGTCCGTGTACAGGAGGGTGTATGTCAATCGTGACGAAAACAGACAAGTCGCAGCTGTGATGCACCATTCGGAACACAATCACCTTCTGAGAGTCGGGAGCCTAATATTTTTGAGTGTCGGTCAGCTACTTCCGCATCAACTCGCCAACTTTCACACACCGAACTACATATACCCAGTTGGCTACAAGATCGTTCGATTCTATTGGAGCATGAGAAGGCCCAACAAAAGGTGTCGGTACGTCTGTTCCATCCACGATGTCTCCGGACGGCCCGAGTTTCGGGTTTTGGTCCAGGAACCGCTTCAAGAGGACGTCGAGTTACGGGATGCCACGCCTCGCGCTGTCTGGAATCGGATTCTCGAGCCTCTCGCCGAGCTACGAAGATCGACGCACAGTGTCCAGCTATTCCCGCGTTACGTCTCCGGCGAGGATCTGTTCGGGCTGACCGAGCCAGCGGTCGTTCGTGTTCTCGAAAGTCTTCCAGGCATTGAAACCTTGACCGACTACAGATTTAAATACGGTCGGAACCCCCTGTTAGAATTACCGTTAGCAATTAATCCCACCGGCAGCGCAAGGACCGAGGCTCGTCTACGAAATCAGCTTCCCTGGAAGAGGCCGCACACACAGCGCACAGGATCTTCGGCACGGGCCACGTTCGTCCCAACTGCGACCGTCGCGGGCGAAGTGGCCTGCCCTTACTCGAAACAATTCGTTCATTCCAAAAGTTCGCAGTACAAGAAAATGAAACAAGAATGGCGCAACAACGTCTATCTAGCGCGCTCGAAAATCCAGGGTTTAGGACTGTATGCTGCACGCGACTTGGAGAAACATACTATGGTAATCGAGTACATCGGGGAGATCATTCGTACTGAGCTGGCTGAGACTAGGGAGAAGCAATATGAAGCAAGGGTACGTTCTTCATTGCGTAGAATCCTGATTTATAGATTAAAGCTTTTGAGCGTTGCTCTTGATGTAGGCAGAGCAATCTGAACTTTTACTGACCTTGAAATACTTACTATAGAAAACTCTTAAAATAACAAGTTGATTGACTTTGTACATGATAGTAGAACAAGAAGAATTACCGAAACTTAAAGCTGTGGTTCTGATATACAATTATTTTTTAAGTAGAATTGAATTTTAACAATAATGATCATTGCTTTGGTTCTCTTTATTCACCTGTAATTTACGCAAGAGTAATATTGAACTTTTTCGTTGCAGAATCGTGGTATTTATATGTTTCGCCTGGACGAGGAGAGAGTGGTAGATGCGACGTTGTGTGGAGGCCTCGCGAGGTACATCAATCACTCTTGTAACCCGAATTGTGTCGCTGAAATCGTTGAGGTCGAACGTGATCTTAGAATCATAATCTTTGCAAAGCGAAGAATCTCACGTGGCGAGGAGGTATGTAAAAAGACCGCATTGCTTTCTTTTTCTTGTCATAGTGCTGTTATAAAAAGTGTTCGTTGTTGTTCGCAGCTGGCATACGATTATAAATTCGACATTGAAGATGACCAGCACAAGATAGCATGCGCATGTGGCGCGCCTAACTGCCGCAAGTGGATGAACTAAAGCTCGATCCACCGTTGTTATTGTTACTACGTTATTGGGTAGGTTTTACATGAAGAAAAAAAAATATATATATATACATATATATATATGATAGACACATTATTTAATTTGTAAAGTGCCATTGCAGTTTGACTAATTGATTCATAGTGAAGTTGGTGCTATGCCATCACAACATTCCTCCAAAGTTGTACAATATTAGTTTTACTTTACAAAACATAGAAACATTGATCGCTTGTATATTACGGATACATTTGAGGACACGACGCGAAATAATTGCGAAACAAATTTTATGGGTCGTGTGTATGTATACAGGAAGTTTGTATCTTTGTATGTTGAGTAGAGTCAACGTTTCGTTGACCGAATATTGTAATATAAATCGTTTATTAATTATTATTGCATATACATTGCACTGTATCTGTACATAAGTAGAGATCCATGTTATTTTGAATCACCAGATGAATTATGTAAAGTAACAGTATCTAATTTAGAATTATATACAATTATAACTATTTCATTATATGATAATAAATCCGTACAAAATCTACTGATACCTTTCGTTTTTGTAAATACCTTCTTCGTGTAATACAATATCATTCTGTAATAACTATCCGTATTATATATCGTAAAGTATATCTATACGTAAAGATTTATTTTTTAATAACGTAACGATTAAAAGAATTGAACTTTCTTCCTGTAAGCAATACTTCCTTTTTACAATTTCTACGTATAAACAATAGAAAACTTGTACACAAGTCGTGTTTATAGAACTTTTCTTCAACCTCATAAGAAATTGTGTTAATCAAATGTTACACTATATTTACCTAGCAAATTTTTTAAAAGAAATCTACGTTTTTTAATACTAACGTTGCCAGAGAACATTTCTTAAACTAAGAAAAAAAAATTTATTTTTCTTCGAGTACATAGATTTTCTATGAAAATATAGATGTAGCATTTATGCTGAAACGATTCCAAATTATAGAAAGAAAATTGTGACAAGGACATAAACGTTTTCGTGTAGGGAATTGAAACAAAAAAGCAGAAGCGTTGTATGTTCACAATTTTATTCTCGTAATCGTAAAATGATATTTACAAAGGAATATATCGCATGTACAGACAGTACACAGTCATTCATCGAGTTTCGGTTAGCATAAGAGGAATACAAGAAGTTGAAATAATATGTACAGTGAGTACTTCGCTACAGGGGCGCTTCGCGAACGTTTAATTTATACAGCGTAAATACAACCGATTCTTTGTGAAGATCAATTGTGCAATTGCAACGAGAAAAAAAATAAACAAAAAAAATTAAAACATGGAAGGAAAAATATGTTAAAAAAGCTTCGCATACTTGTTATAAACTGTGTAAACGCGCGCGAGTAAGAGAGAGAGAGAGAGAGAGAGAGAGAGAGAGAGAGAGAGAGAGAGAGAGAGATAGCAATACTTGAAAAAATATCAAAAGCGAGCAAATGTAATCGG